>JASDDO010000019.1:265671917-266903432 GCA_030015575.1 Agapanthus africanus | reverse complement strand
AAGAACATAATTCTTCTCACAGATCATAAATCTATAAGACAAATTGTCTTTCAGAGATCATCTCATTATAAAAAGGGAGAATAATTCAATTCTCTTAGGATCAAACATCCATAAAGGCAAAGCCTTCAACTAAAATAAGAGATTGAAACATCTCTTATAAAATAAGAACTTTGCTCTTAAAACTTTGAGACAAAGTCTTTTATAAAAAGAGAATTTAACTCTCAGGGCGTAAACTGATCTATGTTGCATAAAAGAAAAACCATAGCTCTCTTAATTTAAAAGCGCTTCAGTGCTCCACATATAACGCAAAGCGCTGCAGAGCCACAGCGCTCCAAACATAGCGCACTGTGCTCATTGACTGGCGCTCAGCGCTCAGCGCAACACGTGTCCTTCACGTAGGCGCCACTTAACAGTTAGCGCTTTGCGCTCTTGAAATAGTGCACTGCGCTCATGGGTTGGCGCTCAGCGCCATGTGCACCACGTGTCACTCACGTGTGCGCCACTGAATTGATAGTGCAATGCGCTCATAAACTAGCGCTCTGCGCTCATAAACTGATGCAATGCGCCCATTATCGGGCGCTTAGCGCCAAGCACGACATGTGTCCCTCACGTATGCGCTACTTGGCATAGCGCACTGCGCTCTTTGACTGGCGCAAAGCGCCAAGCGCGCCACGTGTTTCTCACGTGTGCGCTGATAGAACATAAATTGTTCTTTAATAAAGCCCAGAGCTATGATGAATGCTCAGCATTCAATAAAAGACAAAATGCCAATGTCTGCGCTTGTTGTTCCGATCCCTCTCATTTAACCGAAGAGTGTCCTTACAATTCTCCATCTCAAGGACAGGATCAGGTTAATGCTGCATTTCAGCAAAGACCAAGGAATGATCTGTACTCTTCCACGTACAATCCCGGTTGGAGGAACCACCCCAATTTCGCCTGGAATCAGAATCAGAATCAATTCCAAGGCAACCACTTCCAAAGGCCCCCTCCACCGCAACAACAAGCGCAACAACAAACTCAACATCAATATCAGCAGCCCTTCCAACCCCAGCCTTTCCAAAACCAGACGAACAACTTTGCACCCAACAACTCTTTTCCACCAAACAACTTTGTTCCGTCAAACAACGATAAGGTTTCCTCGCTCGAGCGAAGTCTGGAGGCGTTTGTTAAACAATCGACTCAATCCACCGCCAACATCCAGTCTTCGATTCAATCTTTAGTGCAACAAACTGCCGCACACGGGCAAAGCATCAAGACCATCGAGGCCCAGATTGCACAGCTGAACGCGGCCTTAAGCGAGCGAGAGAAGGGGAAGCTCCCGTCCCAGCCACTTCCAAATCCCGGTCACCCACATAATGCACATGTTGCTCTTGAACAACAAAACCATAATGTGAGTGCCGTGACTACACTGAGATCGGGGAGGATGCTGCAAAACAACATTGGCACACGGATCAACGATGACACCCCGGCCGCTTCTTCTTCTTCTTCTTCTTCTTCTCCTTCTTCTTCTTCATCTTCTGAGCCTATTCTCCGTTCTTCACAAGGCTCTCCTTCCTCTTCTTCTATGAACGGACCCACTTCTCACTCCACGAAAACACCTATTCTGGGATCCGGTCCAACTCCACAATCTCCTCCTCCAGCATTAGACTCAACCAATTTTCAAAATGTTCCATTTCCAAACCGGTTGAGATCTAATAAACAAAATCCTCAAATGGAGAAGATTCTGGAGTTATTTAAGCAAATTAACATTAACATTCCTCTTTTAGATGCTGTCCAACAAGTCCCGTCTTACGCGAAAATCTTAAAGGACTTGTGCACGAAAAAGAGGAAATCTCAGGTACCCAAGAAAGTTTTCTTGGCTAGTGCTGTGAGTGATGCCCTTACCCAATCTTTACCACAAAAATGGAAGGACCCTGGCTGTCCTACGATTTCAATTACCATTGGGGATAAGAACATCAACCGCGCACTATTAGATCTTGGTGCCAGTGTTAACTTGCTTCCGTATTCAGTATACGAGCAATTAGGCGTCGGAGAGCTGAAACCCACGCACTGCACTCTCCAAATGGCCGACCGATCGATCACCCATCCTAGGGGTGAGCTAGAGGATGTGTTGATAAGAGTCGGGGACTTCATATTCCCCGTTGACTTCATTGTATTAGATACACAGCCTGTAGCTAACCCCCGGAATCAAATTCCGGTGATACTCGGTCGCCCATTTCTCGCAACCTCAAATGCTGTGATCAATTGTCGCAATGGTTCGATGAACCTCTCTTTTGGAAATATGACGATTGAACTCAACATTTTTAGGTTGGGGAATCAGCCCGCCGAACCTAATGCTCATATACTGGACGTCTGCTCGATCCAGGAGATCACCCCGGAAAAGTGTGAATTCGAGGAGTTTCTGTTTGAACGTGATAACCTTGACGCCACTAGTGCGTTTCTCTTCGAACCTGCTGCTGCTTCCGCGCCCGACTACGACTACGAGTGTTTTACGTTCTCACACGATCTTAGCCGCTCACAACCCGAGTTTGAATCTTTTGACTTTCCGGATAAGTTACCTGAACCATCCAACTCGGTAGCTTACGCTCGTTTTGAACCTTTGATGGAATCCTTTGAGTTCGAGACCTTTTCTCCAATCCAGCCTTCAATCATTTCACCTCCAATTCTCGAACTCAAGCCTTTGCCGTCTCACCTTAAATACGCTTACTTAGGTGAGAACGAGACCCTCCCGGTTATCATTTCGGCTTCTCTTTCTCCCGAGCAAGAGAAAGCCCTTCTTTCGGTCTTACACGGCAATAGGCAAGCTTTTGGCTGGTCCATGGCGGACATCAAGGGGATTAGTCCCCTGATCATTGAGCATCATATTCATCTGATGGATGATGCCAAACCAGCCCGGGATCCACAAAGACATCTCAATCCAGTCATGAAGGAGGCTGTGAAGAAGGAGATCGTCAAATGTCTGGATAGTGGTATCATTTACCCTATCTCCGATAGCCAGTGGGTTAGCCCCATTCATGTTGTCCCCAAGAAGTCGGGCATCACGGTCATAACCAACGAGGCGAATGAGTTAATCCCTACTCGCACCCAAACTGGGTGGCGAGTATGCATTGATTACCGAAAACTCAACGCCGCAACGCGGAAAGACCACTTTCCGCTACCTTTTATTGACCAGATGCTCGAACGATTGGCCGGACATGAGTACTATTGCTTTCTTGATGGCTACTCTGGCTATAATCAAATTCCCATCGCCGAAAAAGACCAGGACAAGACTACTTTCACTTGTCCTTTCGGCACGTTTGCATATCGTCGCATGCCCTTTGAGTTATGCAATGCGCCCGCTACCTTCCAGCGGTGTATGATGGGAATATTCTCAGACATGGTGGAGAAATTCTTGGAGATCTTCATGGACGACTTCTCCATCTTTGGCGATTCCTTTGACGAGTGTCTGCTGCATCTCGACGCTGTCCTTACCAGATGTAAGGACAAGAATCTCACTTTGAACTGGGAGAAATGCCACTTCATGGTGTGCGAAGGTATTGTCTTAGGACATATCATCTCGCAGAAAGGCATTGAGGTAGACAAAGCAAAGATTGAGGTCATTTCCAATCTTCCTCCTCCCCAATGCGTCCGAGATATCCGAGCCTTCCTTGGCCACGCCGGTTTCTATAGACGGTTTATCAAGGACTTTAGCAAGATTGCTAAGCCCTTGACTCTTCTACTGGCCAAGGACACGCCATTCGACTTCAGCCCGAGCTGTGTGGCTGCTTTTGAATCATTGAAACACTCACTCACTTCTGCTCCCGTTCTCTCTTCCCCAGACTGGACGCACCCATTCGAGATTATGTGCGATGCATCCGACTCTGCCATCGGTGCTGTCCTTGGACAACACATCAACAAGATGCTGCACGTAATCTATTACGCTAGCCAAACCCTGAACGACGCCCAACTCAATTATACAACAACTGAGAAGGAATTCTTGGCTGTTGTATTTGCTTTAGAGAAGTTCAGGCCCTACCTCATCGGCTCTCCAGTCATTGTTTACACTGATCATTCTGCTCTGCGCCATCTTTTTGCGAAGAAAGATGCCAAATCTCGGCTTATACGTTGGATCATCTTGCTTCAAGAGTTTGACCTTGTCATTAAGGACAAACGAGGATGTGAAAACGTCGTTGCCGACCATCTCTCACGACTTCCTTCTTCGCCGTCGCTTCAAATCCCGATCAATAACGTTTTCCCGGATGAACAACTCTTGACAATATCTCGCGAACCTTGGTTCGCAGATATTGTGAACTATTTGGCCACAGGGTTACTACCAACCGAATGGTCAAGTCAGGACAGACTTCGCTTTTTATCCCAAGTAAATCATTTTTACTGGGACGAACCCTATCTGTTCAAGTACTGTCCTGACCAGATTATTCGTAGGTGTGTCACTGATGAGGAATTCAAGAGTGTGCTGTCATTTTGCCACAATCAAGCGTGTGGCGGGCATTTTGGCCCCAGAAAGACAGCTGAGAAGATCTTGCAATGTGGTTTCTACCGGCCACAACTCTTCAAAGACGCTCATGACTATTGCAAGACTTGCTCCCGGTGCCAACATATGGGCCGGATATCCCGGAGAAACGAGATGCCGCTCCAACCAATCTTGGTTGTGGAGATTTTCGACGTGTGGGGGATAGATTTCATGGGGCCGTTTCCCAGCTCTTTCGGGAACTTGTACATCCTTCTAGCTGTTGATTACGTCTCTAAGTGGGTCGAGGCTGTGCCCAGCCGGACTAACGACAACAAGGTTGTCGTTAGGTTCTTTAAAGAAAACATTTTCTCCCGTTTTGGGCACCCCCAAGCGATCATTAGCGACAATGGAAGTCATTTCTGCAATAAGACTTTCGAGGCCTTAATGCGGAAGTATTCTATTAATCATAAGCTATCCACGCCCTATCACCCCCAAACCTGTGGTCAAGCCGAAGTCTCAAATCGGCAGATCAAGCAGATACTGGAGAAGACGGTTTCCAAGAACCGTAAGGATTGGTCGCTGAAACTAACTGATGCCCTTTGGGATTTTCGCACTGCTTATAAGACCGACCTTGGCATGTCTCCCTATCGGCTTGTATACGGAAAAGGTTGCCACCTCCCTGTCGAAATAGAGCATCACGCATTTTGGGCGATAAAAGAGCTGAATCTGTCTCTAGAAGATGCGGGCAGCCATCGGAAGTTGCAGTTGAACGAACTGAGCGAGCTTAGGGATGAGGCTTACGACAACGCGGTTGTCGTTAAGAATCGAACGAAGGTGTTTCACGATAAACACCTTTTGCGCAAAACCTTCGTACCTGGTCAGCAGGTACTGCTTTACGACACCCGACTTCATTTCCATCCAGGAAAGCTCCGATCTCGCTGGAAAGGGCCGTATTTTGTGCGGAATGTGTATCCGCAGGGCGCTGTGGATTTGGAAAATCCAAAGGACGGTTCATTTTTCAAAGTGAACGGACACCGACTAAAACCGTACCTTAGCGCCGAACCAACAGAGGAGCTCCTATTCTTACAGGAGCCGGTTTACCCTGCCTGATCTTCCTCTGCCCACCTCCAAACTTCGGTTATCCAGCCAAGAACAGTGGACACTGTTCCAAATAAGTTTGGGGGCATGTATAAAGCCTTTTGTATATATTTGTGAATATTCTTTTCCATTCTTTTTCTTTTTCTTTTCTTTACAAACAAAAACAAATAAAAATTGTGTATCGCTAACCGACAATTTTTGACCCTTCAAATGATCTCTTCATGCAATGACAGTGAGGACACTGTTCAGTTTAAGTTTGGGGGTACGCTCGGTACGCATTTCTTACCTTCGCATTCATATGTATATTTTGCATCTGCATATTAAAATCCATAAAATCCATAAAAATCTGAAAATTTTCTAAAAACATAAAAACTTTTCTGTCAAGTTAGCTAGTGGGAGGACTCTGATTCAACATTTCGACGGTTTTGTTTGATAAAATAAGAATAACTAAATCTTATGTTTAGATTTTGAAAACCTGAAAAATAACTCTCCTTTGAAGTTAACTATAGCTGATATACGTCTTTACATCACACTACACGTGTCGTGAGTTTTGGGAATTAGATGATAAGTCTTTTATGTCGAAAAACTTTTAAATGGATCAATGATTTTCTGAGGATCAAATAGGTTTGTTCTGAAATAAGTAGTGTCAAGAATAGTTTATGAAGTAAAGCGAATATGAAGGAATGTTATTGATGCCGTAATTGGAACTAAGTCTGAAAAATAACCCATCTGGAACTTGATTGGAATGATTACACACCAAACCCACTAAACACGTCTTTTATCCAAAAAATAATTGAACTGCCGGTTATATCTCCGTTCGTATTAAATCATCTGATTTTCACGCCAAACTGTCTTTTGTTTTTGGACCTGGGTAACTTGAGTAATTAAGTCCGCCGGGGTGTTTCTACACCTAATGCCCTAAAACCAACTGGTGTGGGTGCATTGGCCCAAAGCTCGCTAAGAAGCCTAGAAAGTCCAGATTAAAACAAAGTCAAGCAAGTGTTCTCTCCGAGTTAAAATTCCTAACGGTTCTTTGTGTGAGAATAATCTTGATAAAAGACAGGCTTTTTTTTAAAAATTTAGCGGAGATATGAAGGTTTTATTCTATGATAAAGACTATTGCATGATTCACAGAGGTGTGTATGAAATGAAAACAAGGAAAGGGTGGAGTGAAAAATAAGACCTAGTTTCCTGTTAAGGAAGATAGAAATTCTGAAGTTGAAACTTTTTACTGGAAAACGAAGCTTGAAAAAATTGCTTAACTCTTTATAAAACTTATGTGATCCTTTTAAAATTTTTATCCGGGCTTAATTGTGTGATATGATGACTTTATTCGACCTTTCGGAAACTTGACGACACTATTTGCACTGCATGTGAAGACATATAAAAGCTGTAGTTAAACAAGAAGCGAGGTGTGAAAAATAAAGGGTCGATAGTCTAGACCTAGGATAATAGAATTGTTATTTTCTGAAACAAAACTTTAGGGTTTGAATCTTAGTTATTTTACAAAACTAGCTTGACCGGATTTTGTGGGTAGTATCCGCTGAAAACCCTCAGGAGACAACACTCCTCCTACTAGGGACACCTAGAGGTTTAACGGCTTGTTGCACTTGCTCAGTGCAATCGCGTTCCCTGCGAAAGTGAGGTTAGGAAATTTTTTGTGAATAAATTGGTTTTGCTCGAGACGAGCAATAGATAAGTTTGGGGGTATTTGTTCATATCAGAAAATTACATTCTAATACCGTTCATTCATTATCTAATTGTTGTATTTATCGGTATTATTGACCAGTGTCTGCTCAGTATTACAGATTACAGGTATCCATGACAAAATACTGGAAATGCATCCAACAGCACGGATATATCACTTGAGGGAAGACACTGCGACCAGAAACGCTAACCGACCGATACTTCAGGAGTTCCTTTATGCAACAAGTTGTGTACACATTTTTTTCTAAATGGTCCAACACAACAAGTGTGTACACAAGACTTTTAAGCACATGTGGATATGATTCTATATGCAATCAAGGATATGATTCTATATGCAATCAAGGATATGATTTTATATGCAATCATCAAGGATATGATTTTATATGCATATGATATTATATGCATTCAAGACTAAAAAGCATGTGTTCAAATCAAAGGCAATCAAACAAATCAGCATGAGCCATAATGGGGCAGATATGAATATTTCTTTCTGAGCCTATAAATAGAGACCAAAGGGAAGAGGAAAGGGCAGCTTTTTCTTTAGTTCTATCTTAGAATTCTTGTAATTTTTCTTTTCATTCTTGAGCTCTTGCCCCTTTGTCTTGACCTTGCAACTTCTCATTTAGAACTTGCAAGCTTAAGGCTTAGGTTCTTGACTTCAAGATCTCTTGTAACAAGTTTGTTCTTCAATAAAAGTTCGTATTTTTATTACATGTCTTGTTCCACTTTACATGATTTCAATTGTGAAATTCATTCCTTGCTTTGATCTTGCAACCTCTTAAGTGAGCTTGCAACCTTAAAGCTTGGTGTTTGGATCTCACACGTTGCCGGGGATTGAACACTGGGAGATAAAACGCTTGAACTCATCGGTTCTCTTTTCCTCTTTATTTCATTGCATGTTTTTATGTATCTTCTCTTTTCTTTCTTGTTAATTTGTAAATATGTGTGAGTAATCTTTTCACTTGTTAAGGGTGTAATATGTTAGATCGTATTCGAAGATTTTCTTTGTCCAAACTTTAAAACCTAAAACTTGCCTATTGAAACTTCGTGCAAATCACCCGCAACTCCGCTCACTAGGCATCCTATCCTACCCCGATAGTGATGATTCCTAATCATGACCGGATTGCCCGTGGTTTGCCGAAGGCTAAAATCAAGAGATAACAACGGAAGGACAAGGGACAAGGAAAACGGATTTAGCGAAATACCGCAAATACCGTATTTCAAGTTCCCTAATCCGCGTTGTTACCTATTGCTTTAGTATCAATACCAAGTCGGGGCTATAAGGAATTGGCAAACATCACCTTCATACAATCTAACTTATTACTACCCTCAACAAGCCCTTTTTATTCATATCTTTGTTACGACAATTAGTTAACCAACAAATCAAAACACGGAATTAACTCGTTAAAACAAGCAATAAGAAACTTACCATCTCCCTGCGGACGACCCGTATTCATCGCGGATCGCTACAAGCGACACCGTTTTGATTGCGGTAATTTCAGAATTCTTTTTAAACACGACACAGTTAAATCGTTACAATCAACAGCCCAAAATAAATGTTAAACATTTTAACTTGATTGGACTTAGCCCAAGATTGGCTATAAGTCCTCAACTCAGATTAATTGAGCCCATATGCTCATAAATCTCAGATCTTAGTCTCAACTGGACTACAGATCTCCCAACCAAAATCGGTACAAGGGTACATCTCTGAACCCCTCTGATATATATCGTTGTAATCCTTCAACGCCTTCAGAGAGGTGACGGGTCCCGACAACCATATATCCCATAGACTATGACGTCTTTAAACTGGACTGTGGGGTCCTTAAGCCCGTGGACTATGATGTCCTTAACCTCGGACTGTGGGGTCCTTTAAACCCAGGGGCTATGATGTCCTTAACCTGAGACTGTGGGGTCCTTAAACCCATGGACTATGATGTCCTTAACCTCGGACTGTGGGGTCCTTTAAACCTAGAGACTATGATGTCCTTAATCTCGGACTGTGGGGTCCTTTAAACCCACGGACTATGATGTCCTTAATCTCGGACTGTGGGGTCCTTAAGCCCATGGACCGTAATGTCCTTAAACTAATTATGGACCGTAATGTCCCTAAACTAAACAATAGAGTCCAAATGCTCTTTTGTTGGATCTAAATGATCCCGTTAAGTTGATCTTAGTCTAAAATTAGACTAACGTATCCTTAACAAACTGTTGAGTTGATCTTAGTCTAAAATTAGACTAACGCATCCTTAACAAACGTTTAAGTTGATCTTAGGCTCAAAGGAGACTAACGTATCCTTAAACCCAAACCCAAATCTAAGAAAATACGGATTTGGACTAATCCACGCCCTACGGGCGATGACATAAATTAGTCTCCGTATACAATCCACGGGCAACCAAAAAACAAAACAAACACACGACACGAAGTGACCATCTGGAGAAGGAGAAAGTTGTTACCATGATGCGTAGCGGAATTAACTGCAGAGGCTTGCGCCTGCAGGGAAGAGCGTCCCCACAATCAAAAACCCCTCAAATGAGGGGGAATCTGACGAAGTCTGCTATATCGGCTGCATCCGTTTAAACCTTTGATACATGGTGTCATAAATCAACTTGGCATCTTCGGAGAGGTAGACGGATAGCACCTAATAGCATCTGCCCTCGAAATTCAGGCAAGGCGGACCTACGCGGTCGCGTCTCCGTGTTTCGGCGGGGAACATGGAGGAAATGGAAGAAAAGTTTATCAGTTTGAAGCAGAACGGCGTACCCGTGGATGTACATGCAGTTGAGTGGACACGGCTCAGTCGATTCGCTGGACCTTTAGTTGCCAACGATGCTGATAGGGCAAGGAGGTTCATGCGCAGTTTGGACGTAGAAATCCAGAGGCACATCATATCTCTGGGATTGACCACTTTTTCGCAAGTGCTTAAAGCGGCCTGAGAGCAGCAGAGCTTATCGGTGAAGACTGGGGGTACGCAGCAGCAGGCAGTTGCAGTGCGGAAGCTGGCGTTAGCGCCGAACCGAGTGCTTATACGCAGAGGTATTCCGGTGAACCGACGTGGCATAGTACCGATGAAGAAGCCCGTCGTACAAGAGCAGAAGGGAAGGATGTTTTGTGAGTTCTGTCATCTACCTGGGCACCTACAGAAGGATTGTCGGAGGAAGCTTGGACTTTGTTTGGTTTGCGGATCAGCTGACCATACTATCAGTGTTTGCCCGTCGAAGCTTCGTTTGAAAGATGATGTTCAGAGGCTACCGCAGAAACAATTTCAGGGGCAGAAGCAGTTGACTCAGGGACCCAATCAAGCTCGAGCCTTTACCCTGATGACTGAAGAGGCCAAGGCCTCAGATGAAGTTGTCTCAGGCATCATACTTGTTCATGATTTTCCCGCATTAGCATTATTCGATTCTGGTGCATCCCATTGTTTTATGCCGTCCAAGTTTATTGTTGCACACTCGATTTCTTGCATGACCCTGTCTAGTTGTTGGGACATACACACTGGGAATAGGAAGATCATAGCTAGTAAAGAATGTAAGGATTGTTCAATTGTTGTTTGTGGACGGGAGTTATTTGCAGATTTCTTGGTGATTGATACCGGCAATTATGAAGTTGTCTTGGGAATGGATTTTCTCGGCACTTTCCACGCTCACATTGATTGTAGGGCAAAGAAAGTGATTTTCCAGATTCCCGGACATCCGAAGTTTATTTTTGCTGGAGGAAGCAGTTATGTCGGGCCAATCGAGTTTAGGGCTAGGCCGACAAGCAATGTTCTTTCGACAATGGAAGTTGACAAGGAGGAAGCGCCAGTTGTAGTTCGAGAGTTTTTGGACGTGTTTGAGGACATCTCGGGTTTACCGCCAAAATGAAATGTGGAGTTCGCGATCGATCTTGTTCCTGGTGCAATGCCAATCTCAAAGGCGTACTATCCAATGGCATCAGTGGAGTTGGAAGAAGTCAAGAAGCGGGTTACCGAATTACTTGAGAAGGGTTGGATTCGTAGCAGTAATTCACCTTAGGGAGCTCCAGTTCTTCAAGTGAAGAAGAAAGATTGCACAAGGAGGATGTGCATCGATTATCGAGAATTAAACTGGGTGACTATTAAGAACAAGTACCCGATCTCTCGCATTGGCAAATTATTCGAGCAACTCAGTGGCGCGAGGGTATTCTCGAAGCTGGATTTGCGATATGGATATCATCAGGTCTGAGTTAAATCAGAGGATATTTGCAAGACAGCGTTCCGAACTCGGTATGGACATCATGAGTATTTAGTGATGCCATTCGGAGTCACGAATGCACCGGCGATATTTATGGACTTGATGGACCGAATCTTTTCACCATTCTTGGACCAGTTTATAGTGGTGTTCATCGATGATATTCTGGTCTACTCGAGGAGCATTGAAGAGCATGCAGAACACTTGAAGATCGCACTGCAGACATTGAGGCAAGAAAGATTGTATGCAAAGATGAGCAAGTGCGAGTTTTGGCTTGAAGAAGTGAAGTTTTTGGGGAATGTCGTATCTGGAGATGGAATTGCCGTTGATCCTGAGAAGATTGTAGCAGTTTAAGATTGGCAGATTCCGAAGAACGTAGCAGAGATCAGAAGTTTTCTTGGACTTGCCGGATATTACAGAAGATTCGTGTAGAATTTTGCCCGTTTGGCTGAGTCTTTGACCAAGCTTACGCGCAAGGAAGTACCGTTCGTATGGACGGATAAATGTGCGTCAGCTTTGAGGCATTGAAGCAGAGATTGGTAACCGCTCCTATTTTAACCGTACCAGACGGTTCCGGAGGATTGGTGATTCATAGCGACGCATCTGGGAAAGGTTTAGGATGTGTTTTGATGCAGCATGGGAAGGTTATAGCCTACGCATCGAGACAGTTGAAGACCCATGAGAAGAATTACCCAACTCATGATTTGTAGCTAGCAGCTGTGATTTTCGTTTTGAAGATTTGGAGACACAACTTATTGGGCGAAAGGGTCGAAGTATTCACAGATCACAAAAGCCTGAAGTACGTGTTCACACAGAAAAAGCTTAACATGAGGCAGCGTAGATGGTTGGAGCTGATGGCTGGATATGATCTTGATCTTAAGTATTATCCGGGGAAATTAACGTAGTGCCGGATGCGCTTAGTCGGTTGCCAGCAATTCAGATGTCGACTGCAGAGAAGGAGCTTATCAAAGATTTTCGGAGATTTGAGTTGAGATCGTGCTACCGCATTCTTCGGGACAGTTGATGCAGCTGCAAGTATAGTCATCGTTGATAGATAATATTAAAGCAGCGCAGTCACAGGACCCAAGATTGCAGAAGTTTCGAGAACAGGTTGAAGCGGGACTTCGAACGAACTTGTTGATTCATGAAGATGGTTCGTTGCGATATGGTAGCCGTTTGTGTGTGCCAAAAGGAGATATTCGTGAAGAAGTTATGAAGGAGGCATACAGTTCCGCATATTCTGTACATCCAGGAGGCACGAAGATGTACCGCGATCTAAGACAGCATTTCTGGTGGGAAGGCATGAAAAAGGAGATTGCTCGCTTTGTAGCGAAGTGCTTGGTGTGTCAGCAAGTCAAGGCTGAACATCAAAGGGTTGCTGGTTTATTGCAACAACTTCCGATTCCTCAGTGGAAGTGGGAACACATTACCATGGATTTCGTGATAGCTTTACCGCGGAGTCCAAAGGGCAACAATGCAGTTTGGGTGATTGTTGATCGATTGACCAAGGTAGCTCATTTCATACCATTTCGAGTTGGCCAATCAACGGAAGCATTGGCAGAATGGTACATGCAGGAGATTGTAAGATTGCATGGAGTACCTGTGAGCATCGTTTCCGACCGTGACACCCGATTCTTATCGCACTTCTGGAGGAGTTTACAGGAAAGTTTGGGGATGCGATTAAAGTTTAGCACTGCTTATCATCCTCAGACAGATGGCCAGTCGGAGAGAACGATCCAAACTCTTGAAGATATGTTGAGAGCTTGCATGTTGGACTTCAAGGGTTCGTGGGAGGATCATCTACACTTGGTGGAGTTTTCGTACAACAACAGCTTTCAGGCGACTATTCAGATGGCTCTATTCGAAACATTGTATGGTCACAAGTGTCGTTCACCTGTTTCTTAGGACGATATTGGAGAACGAAGATTGTTGCAACCGGATTTGATCGTGCAAACCGTGGAGAAAGTTAATATTATCCGGAATTATATGAAGGCAGCACAAGATCGGCAGAAGAGTTGGGCCGACACATCGAGAAGACCTCTAGAGTTCGTTGTTGGTGATCTTGTGTTCTTAAAGATATCACTGACTAGAGAAGTGATTCATTTTGGGAGTCGAGGCAAGCTTAGTCCTCAATTCGTGGGGCCTTTCGAGATTTTAGAGCGTGTTGGAGAAGTGGCTTATCGATTGGCGTTACCACAATCTTTGGCGAATGTTCATAATGTGTTTCATGTATCTCAACTCCGTAAGTATGTTCGAGATGAAACACACATGCAGGATCATTCGAGCCGACTGTAAGAGAGGATTTGACATTTGAGGAACGAGCGATGTCGATTATTGATCGAAAAGAAAAGGTCCTTAAAAATAAGGTTATCCCTCTCGTACTTGTTTCTTGGGGAAATCGCACGCATGGAGAATCGACTTGGGAACGAGAAGACGAGATTCGACAGAAGTTTCCACACCTATTTTTATAGATTCTTGATTGATTATCTTTTCTTGTTCCTGGAATTTCGAGGACGAAATTCTTTTTGTAGTCGGGTATAATGTAACACTCTAGTTCATTTATACCAGTTCTAGCTCATGTATTTCTTTATTTATGGTATTTTCCTGATTTACTGTGTTTTGGGTGCGAATAGTGTTTTTGACATTGTATTGCATCCGACCCGACCCGCTTGCTTGAAACCTGTCTTGATTCATGCTTATGATCTATCCTTACTTGTTACGTAGACTCGTGCACTTTCATTCTAATTTATACATCCTGCATACTGGCATTCTATCTGGCATTTGCATTTTACATTATAACATTTAAAGTCGCATAAAATATTTTAGAAATACATTGAATGGCATGCATGATACCCCTAACCCCGTGGTAGCATCCAAGCATCTTGTCACGCCCCGCTTCCCAAAATATGGAAAACGAGGGATGACTAGGCCAGCCATGCTCCTATGGTCATGGATTAATCCCGCCGTAGTCACACTTCGGTTTCTAGCATTACATGGTAATCAGTAAACAAAGTACAGAAGTAAAGGAAATACATCACTAAGTTATTACATCAACTTTCATTGTTCACAATTTATAATAAAATAAGGAAAAGAACTACTAACCAAGTTCGAATACAAGGTTTCTTTAGGGAAAGCAGTAAAAGTGAAGGAGGTACTCCCGACTAAATCTCCGCAAACTCGAAAGGCAAGTCTGACTCCTGTATTGGTTCTTCCTCGAGGTCTGAGCATGCACTCTCAGGTCGTCAGAGCGACGTAATAGCAATATTATAATAGTGACAAGAAACAAGCAAATAAGGTAATGACAGTGGAAGTAAAATGCAGGTAATCAATATCTCACTAACTGATGCAAAGTATGATCTGTGTCCCTATCAGTCTCTAAGTCATATTTGAAATCGAGTTGTGGAAAGGAGGATCATGTTTAACGAAGGTTTCGTACATACCCGAGACTACGGCCCACTATTGCCCGGGACATAACCCTGTCAGCCGGACCGTTAGGCCCAACCTAATACATATAAGAGTCGCTGTTCGAATGATCATCCTCTAAATCACTGCCCTCGCTAAATATGATGCTCTTTCCACTTCGATTTCCCCTTTTTTCCCAGGTTTACACTATTTATGAGTATGGTCTAGTCGTGTACAAGTATACACCAATAACACGGTTTTTATCACTGTTCACTGTATTGTTCACTGTTACGAATCATTCACTTTTTCATTGGCGTACTTGACACCCCTAAACCAATACCATTCACGCACGATAATACATTATACACTTAATAATAACGCGCACTATCACTATAAGTATGGCAATCGGGTAAGATATGTGCATCTATGCAGTTAACATGTCATGTGTAATACGAACTAATATGCACCTTATGAACTTATAAAAATTACCTTAAATCATACGTTCAAAATTCAGTAAAATGATACAAAGGAGGTAGAAATTAAACTCATTCGGCAGTTCAGCAAAATTTATTTTAGTGCAATCGGATTTCGGGTTTGCAAGTTACAGCCGTTTCATTTTAAGTGTTCGCTGCAGGAAATTCAGTTTCTGAACTGAACGTCCATTTCGCGACACAATTTTCACCCTGTTTGGATCAGAATTTAGCGATGCTATAGTTGAACGAAATTTATGTTTTTAAATAGGGTTTCTAACGCACTAGACGGATTCTCAATCGCGCCTTTACTTCAGAAGTTATGTACTGTACAACAATAGGGTATCATTACTGTTTCTGTTTGGGACTGCTATACGTCATGTTCATTTAAATTACAGTTTAAATAGTAAACGACGGTAAAAAGGGGTGAAATCACTTTCATTATTTATCTAACTGTTTCATCTTCACTATGGTGCAGGGTTCAGCAATACAACATGTTCAAGCAGTAGAGGGTAAGCATTACAAGATGGAAATCAACAGCCAGAGCTGCTCTAGACTGCAGTCCAGAGCCGCTCTCCGAACCAGTTTCCGTCATCTTTTCAGCATAGAAACAATTTAAAACTTTTATGGGGTTCTAGGTCGTCGATTCGGCTTCGATTTGAGCCCTCGAACGCATCATTCCAATCTATAAACAGTTTGTCATGATTTTTACAAGTTTCAGACGCGGGAAATTTTCAGTTTTAACGGGTGTACTTGGGGATGATCGTTCACGTCAGTAACGATTATATTTTTCAGCCAAATTTTAACACAATGTTCATTACCACACGTGCCATCTTATATGATTAATTTCCGTCAGTTTAATAGAAGGTTTTCGTTCGAGTTTTGCATCAAACACTTGCGTCGTAAAAGTTTACACGAATTATATACACAGAATTCTTAGGATTTTGAATTTGTAACAGAACAATTTAACATGTAGCAAGTAGGGTACTTGCCTGGAGACGCGTTGACGACGCACGGCAGCGGCAACGGCATGAACGCGCAACGAACGGCACGGTTAGGATTCATGGCCTCGGCTCGAGTTTGGGTTCGTCGTCGGAGTTGCTCGGGAGATGGCTCTGTTGGTGTCGAGTGGCTGCAACGTCGAAACTCAGATGAATGGCGGTGGCTGGATGTCGCCGGTGAGGGTGCAGTAAAGGGGTTCGGGGCTCGAAGTTTGGTGTGGGTTTCGGTGAAAGGTGTAGTGAGGTAGTGGAGGGGCTCGGGGTAGTAGGAGATGATGATGATGATGCAGAGGGGTCGACGAGGTGGCCGGTGGCGCGATGGGAGCGGGTGATCGTCGACGGCGAGAGGGTTGCAGGCAAGGCTCAGTAATAGGTTAGGTTCCGGGCTCGGTTGTGCAGGCGAGGTGGGGGAGGTGAAGTGGGGCTCGAGTTTTGGAGAGAGAAGCGAGGGAGGAATGACGAGGTGACCGTCGTCATCGTCGTGGTTCAGCAGGGTGCAGGGGATGAAGCTGGGAGTTTTTGGAGAGAGGAGAGGAGGAGGGAGAACGAGAGTGAGGATGAGAGAGTTAGAGATGAAAGATTTACTAAACAAATTGATTCTTTTCCTTCTCCTATAAATAGGAGCCAAGAGGAGAAGAAACATATAGAATTTTGGGAGAGAGAATTTTGAGATCTTGAAATTTCTGAAAGCAAATAGCAGAGAGAAAAGAAAGGAGAATTTAATTCTCAAGAAAGAAAACCCTAGGTGAGAAAAAGGGAAAGGGATCAAAGCTTCATAAAACAAAAAAAAGAATGTAATTCTCAATCTAAGAGTTTAACTCTTCTATAAAAAAACTTAGTTCTTTCTCTGGTTAAAGATTTGCAGAAGCAGATCTTCCCACAGTTTGAGAATTTAATTCTTATCGGGTTGAGATTCTGCCATGCATATCCAAAACTTAGAGGGAGAATTGAGTTTAGAGAATTTAATTCTCCCAAATTCACAGGAATTTAATTCCTCCAACATAAAATTAGGGTTTAACCCTATATGAGAATTTAATTCTCCCAAATTTATAGGAATTTAATTCCTTCAAGATAAACTAGGGTTAACCCTATATGAGAATTTAATTCTCTTAAATTTATAGGAATTCAATTCCTCCAAGACAGACAATGCTAGGGTTTAACCCTATATGAGAATTCACAGGAATTTAATTCCTCCTAAAATGAAATTAGTGTTTCACCCTACATAAGAATTTAATTATTTCACATACATGGGAACTTGATTCCTCTAAAACGAAATTGGGGTTTAACCTTACAAAGAATTCAATTCTTAAAAGACTTGAAAGATCTCCATGCATGCAAAAAGTTAGGTCACGTGTCCCCACGTGACCCCTGAACAGATCCTCTAAAATAAGAAGGAATTAACTTTGAGGCAATGCCTCACGTGTTCTCACGTGACCTCCTAAACGACAAGAATAAAAGCAAAGGTAGATTTTTATTTGGGCGCTCTCACGTGTTACACATGACCCCTTGATAAATGCTTTAATAATCAGCGCATAAATCTCCATCACATGCCAACACGTGATGGCCAGAAAGTTAAAAAGTGTTTAACACTTATTTGCAGAACAAAGTAAAAGGGATCTGGTCCTACCTTTGGGCGTCCTCACGTGACCCATCCCTATTTAGTGTTTAACACTAATTTAAAGGTTTTATTTCCAGTGTTTAACACTGTTGTCTTTTAGTGTTTAACACTAATTTAAGAGTTTTATTTCCAGTGTTTAACACTGTTGTTCCCTAGTGCTTAACACTATTTCTTGCCAAATTGGCTAATTTTCCAGAGGCAAAAAGCCTCCCCTTCAACTGAATCTCAAAATTGAATAAAATTCAGAGCTATAATGTTTAATGCCCATTCAAAGATAAAAAGTTATCAGAGCCCTTAAATTCTTGTTTAGCATTGCTGAATGATGAGGGGCTGAACCCAGACAAATGTCTAATGGTCCAATAAAGGGCCAATATTTCAAATTTAATTGGACTTAGCCCAAGTTGGCAATAAGTCCTCAATTAAAACTTAATGTGCTCATAATATAATTAATTGATCTTAGTTCCAAATTGGACTACAGATCATTTAATCCACCTTGGTTCAAGGGTACATCTCTTCACTCCTTTGATATCTGTCGTTGTAATTCCTCAACGTTTTCAAAGAGGTGACGGGTCCCGACAACCACACATTTAATAGACTATAACGTCTCTAAACAATGGACTGTGGGGTCCTTAAACTCATGGACTATGATGTCCTTAACCTCGACCGTGATGTCTTTAAACTAACAATGGACTGTGGGGTCCTTAAACTCATGGACTATGATGTCCTTAATCTCGACCGTGATGTTTTTAAACTAACATCGGACTGTGGGGTCCTTAAACCCATGGACTATGATGTCCTTAACCTCGACTGTGATGTCTTTAAACTAACATCGGACTGTGGGGTCCTTAAACCCATGGACTATGATGTCCTTAACCTCGACCGCGATGTCTTTAAACTAACAATGGACCAAGATGTCCTTAAACTAACGCTAGACCGTAATGTCTTTAAACTAATCGACCGCAATGTCACTAAACTAAACAATAGAGTTTAATTGCTCTCTTGTTGGATCTAAACGATCCCGTTAAGTTGATCTTAGTCTAAAAATGAGACAAACGTATCCTTAACAAACGTTTAAGTTGATCTTAGTCTCAAATGAGGCTAACGTATCCATAAACCCAACCCCCAAACCCAAATTTAAGAAAGATACGGATTTGGACTAGTCCACGCCCTACGGGTGACAACGTAAATTAGTCTCCGTATACAATCCACGGGCAACCAAACACAAAACAAACACCCATGACACGAAGTGACCATATGGAGAAGGAGAAAGTTGTTACCGCGATACGGTAGCGTAATTAACTGTAGGGGCCTGTGCCTGCATGGAAGAGCGTCCCCACAATCAAAAATCCCTCAAACGAGGGGGAATCTGACGAAGTCAGCTATATCTGCCGCATCCGTTTAAACCTTCGATACATGGTGCCATAAATCAACTTGGCATCTTCGGAGAGGTGGACGGATAGCCCCAATTAGCATCTGCCCCCAAATTCAGGCAAGACGTTCGCCGCGTCTCTGCCGCGTCTTTCGGAGGGGAACAGATTCTGGCACGCCCGGTGGGACCCTTTCCTCTTTCCACTCCACACTTCGTGTATCGTGTTCGCGAACCAATCGCGGTTTGCTAATGGTTGCCCTTGGGTTCGAGGTACTAAGATTTGGCGTTTTGCTTGATGCAGAAAGCGAAGGATCAATGGCGTCCACTTACGCGAAGTGTTCCAGCTGCAACTGCAATTCACGTCCCACCTCATCTGGAGGCATAGCTTACAGGCCCCAAGCGGCTTCTCTGTTCACGATGCCGGTAGAACAGGTCACTCAGGCCACCACTGGATTGTTTTTCGGGACCATGCTCCCGCCAACGAGCTTCAGCGCTCCTATACCAACACAAGAGGCTCCCAAGAAGTCGGTCTTTGATCGGCTCACAACTACTGCGGCCCCTCTCAACGGGTTGTCCAGCTCCAGCGCCTCGGTATTCGCCAGATTGGGCCAAAGTTCCTGTGGCCCCATGATGAAGCCTGCAATTCAAGAAAAGGTTATTCCGAAAAGAGTAACCATTCCTGCTCCCGAAGTCGTCAAGGCGGCTTCTCCTGCCAAAGGGTCGGTCTTTACAAGTCTGACTGTTCCGGCTCCAACTCCGGCCCTCATTCCTGCTCAAAAGTCTGTCTTTGATAGATTAAACACCGCTGCTCAACGAACGTCGGTCTTCAAGAGGCTGGTACCAGCAGCGCCTCACCAGAATAGGGGGTATAACAAAGCCATCCCCATCGCCAAACCAACCCCAACAGCTCGACACGCCCGACGTCGAGTAAGGAAGGCTGGGGGCAACTCCCCCTCTGGGCTAACTCCACCGGCTCCAACGGTGGAAGTCAATGTTGTTGTTCCAACTGGGAACAACTTTGAATTGCTGAACAAGGTGCGCAGGAACTCTCCTACCGTCGTACTGAAAAGATCTCCTCCACCCCTGGAGGATGTTACAGAAACGAAGCCGAAGCAGCCCCCTCAACGGCTGTCCTCCAAAGTTTATAAAGTCTGGCGACGAGTTCAGGAGTCGGTGATTGATCAAGACTATCCCCGTTGACAGAAGAAGCTGAAAGTCCAGAAGGAAGAGAACCATCCTAGCAAGCCGTAAAGGATGACAACCACCTGGGTGCCCGCTGCAACGGCCCCCTCCACGTCAACTGCTCAAAAGAGAAGGAGGCCAGAGAAAGCCCTTGTGACTACGGCAGATCGGAAAGACGCTGAGCCCAAACGCCCCAAGTCAAGGGGCATAACGGTGCATACTGTTTACATGGCTTCCGGAAAAGAGGAAAACCGTGCTTCTATAGGTCACCGACCACTCACCCGATCCGTGACGAAAGCCCAGGAGCAGCAACAGAAGCTTCAGGAGATGCTGACTGCAATGGCTGCACTCACCGGGCCAAAAGAAAGCCCGGAGGCATCATCAGAACAGCGTTACGAACAAGAAACCGATGCTGACTTCTTACGCAGAATCCTTGAAAAGAAAGACAGAGAAGCTGCGGAAAAAGCTACCAACATAAAACGAATGGCGCTTCTCTTCCAAGACATGGTAGGGATGATGTTACAGCCGGACCCTCCAGCTGAAGACCCTCCGATCATTATTGAAGACGACATAGGGGAGACATCGAACCCTCCTCCGGCTCTTTCAGCAGCCAAGGAGGAGACCATCTCCAAGGCCGCTCTGGATGATTATATCGCTCAGCAAATACGAACTCATCATGTGAGTGAAGCGGACGGCCAAGTCGTTAAAACTGGGCGACCGTATCCAGGCTGGTATGACCAAATAAAGTACCCGCCGGGATACATAATCCCCAAATTCCATGTGTACAAGGGGACAGGCAATCCCCATCAACATGTCACTCAGTTCAGGGCTCTTTGCGGCAACACCGGGGGTGATGATAAGCTCTTGCTCCGCCAATTCGTCGGCAGGTTGTCGGAGACGGCATTTGAGGTGGTACTCCGAACTTCCAAACGACTCCGTCAATACTTTCGCAGAAATGGAGTTGTTATTCACCCAGCGATTCGCGAGTGCTAGTGAATGCACCCCAATAACGGCATTGATCAACGCCAGGGTGAAGCCAGGCGAGACGTGGGTTCAATACGCAATCCGATGGTAGAATCTGTGGTCGAAATGCGAACGGCGTATCGAAGAAGCACCAGCGGTGGGCATGTTCGTGGGCACCCTAGACTCTCATGAAACTATTTCATAATTCATGATGTTCTTCAAACTGACCACGTTCCAAGCTTTAATCGACAAGCTAGCCCAGATGGACTAGATGGGTCATAGACCGTCTCCTCCGAAGCTGGAGCCGCGGAACGAAAAGGGTAAAGGGAAGGCGACCTTCGTTGCGAATACCCAACAACAGCTCAGTGCCCCAAAACTAACGGATCAACTGGAAGAGAGACGGCGCTATTATAATGAAAAAATGAAGCGTCCTTACTCATTCCCACGGGACAAAATGAAGAGATTGTTCGAACTGGCAATGCGCAACAGGCTCATCAATCTGCCAAATCCTAAGCGACCACTGCAACCCGGCGAGACTAGTAATCCCAATCATTGCCCTTACCACCAAACGGTAAGCCATCTAATCGAAGATTGCTTCATCTTTAAGGGATGGATCGAGAATCAGTACCAACAGGGCAAGTTTGCCTTGTCTGAGAAGTAGAAAGTAAGCCCACCACAACCACACACTCCTAAGAAGATGGACACACCGGGGGCATCGTGCTCTTTTGTTGAAGAAGCTCCATGGGAGGTCGCTCTTTCAGCCAAAACTAAGAGAACGCTGAATGATCTCCAGACATGCCCGGCGATCAAGTGGAAGAATCCGTTGGAACCTGAGATCGTCGAAGGGATGCTGAAGCCGCGCCCAACTCCAAAAATTGGTAGTGACATTCAGAACACTCACACCCAGCCGTCAAAGTATTCGAAGAAGAAGTAGAAATCCAAGAAACCCGTGAAGCCTGGTGACAAGCGCACGGACCTACAAAAGCAGATTGACGCGCTAGAAGAGTATAACCAGAAGGCGCGGACTCCAATCACCCTCCAAGAATTTCTCAGTCACGTCCTTAAAGACGGAAATGATGGAGAAGATTCGTCAGATGAATTTGAGGTTTACATAGCAAACTGCCTTGTGATCTCTCACTCGTCAATAAACGATGAAGAAGTTCCTTACACAGAGAAACTGGGGGCAGGTCCTGAACCGGAACTTCTAGGGCCATCAGACGAAATGATTGATGCATTCCTGAATGAAGCGCTGCTTAAAAGCAAAGCTGCTCGAGAGCGTGAGATGGCCATATTTGAAAAAAGCCAAGCGCCGGCAACTGGACGAAAGGGTTGCAACGCTCCCGCCAAATCAAAATGCCTCCGTTGCAAATAAAAACAGGTTCAAGACGAGGAAGAGGTTCGCCAAAGCCGCATCAATGGGAATGAAGCTGCCGCCCTTCGAAGGAAACATTCTTAGTGAAGCACAAATGAATCCTAGCTACTGTTTATATCATTGAAAGATTGCACACCCTACCGAAGAGTGCAACGCTTTTAAAAGATGGTGGCAGGGATATGTTGCTCACCGGCAAAATTTCAAGCGGATGAAACGCAAAACTCGTCGGGAGCAAAGAAATACGACCGAGGAGCGTAAAAGAACTACCGGCAACTGTCGCATGGTTAACGCCGGGGGATCGCAAGTCCTCACCTTCGGGAGCGACTCCAACGAAGAAATGACTCTCGGCCCTCTCTTCAAAGAATCCACCTCGGTAAAGAGGAAGAACCAAAGACCTGTGAAAATATTCAGCTGCGCAATCGTACGCTGCCCGAAAAGAATCTCGGACCCACGAATAGAAAAGATAAGGGAAAAGAAAAAGTCCCTGAGGATATCGCTCTAGATGACCAAGTCGTCAAAGAGCTGACCGCCAAACACCCGCCAAAGAAAAATAAGGTGGACTACAACATTCTGGCGCACTTAAGAAAGTTACCCTCGCAGCTCAGCAATCTCGACGCCCTTCTTCTATCAAAAGAGGCAAGAGATTCTTTGACCAAGGCGCTGCAGGAGCCCGAGCAATTTCAAGCTTTCCTCGCCGAAGAAAAGATGAAGGACGAGCTGGAAGAAGTGCACACAGCCGATATCACCTTCAGCGATGAAGATCTCCTCCTCGGGACGTGCGAGCACAACCGTCCCCTTTACGTCTCCGGATACTGTCACGATATCAAGATAGGCAAAATCCTGATTGACAATGGATCTTCCGTCAATCTCCTCAGCATGCGAGTGTTGAAGGAAATCTGCATGAGCATTCAGCACCTCGCTCGTGATAAAATCACCATCTTCGGTTTCGACTCCCAGTCATTACGGACTCTCGGGTCTGTGATACAGACGCTGCGCTTCGGGCTACTTGTCATGGTTATTAAATTTCATGTCATTGATGCCAAGACATGCTGCAATGCTTTGCTCGGCAGGCCTTGGTTACACGAGTACAACATCATCCCTTCTACACAACACCAGTGTATGAAGTATTTCAAGGATAGTCTCGAGTACACCGTGACAGGGGAGTTGAACCCATTCTCCCTGAACGAAGTCCGAAAGTACGAAGATACAAAATACTTCTTACCAGATTTTAAGGACACGGAAAGATGTCACAAACCGAAGAACAAAGCTATCACCACTGTTCCAGTATTCGGGAGTGATACTGAAGAGGAAGAAGAGATAGTTTATTCAGGGCCCCCTCAACGCAATAACCCGGGACCGTCCGCCCCCATGTTGATTTTCGGCAGCGACTCGGAAGACGAGGTTAACGCTATATTTTCCGCTCGGCCATCAATACAAGCCTTCGCTGGCGATAATCAGAGCTTGCAAATCACCATGGTTCCACAAGAGCATTACAAAGATCTCGATGCACTTGAAACTTATAGTGTGCAAGAACTGCAGACATTTTACGTCCCTCCCAGGCGAAAGGGTGAAGAGGCGATCCTATTCTACCGATCTGGAGAAACCAAAGTGGAAAAAGAAATCTGGCATGGCGCCGATTCTACGCTCGACAGGCTCCAGCCCATTCGTCTGCCTAGATATTACACGGAAGGCTTGAAAAGGCTACTGAAGCGTCAAGGGGTACCCTTCAGGCAGACTACTCGACAAGCTCGATTCTACAACAGGATTTGGGATGTCCCTGGAACTCAGCGCAAGTTGCCCAACAGGAGAATGTAAACGATCGGGCTTGGATATGTATAATGCATAAAATGGGAGCGAGTCCATGCCGCTATGTTATACACGACTTCGATGAAGAAGGAGACATTCTGTTAAGAGAGGCCGATCCTGAACCAAAACAAGGTCCTGTCATCAAAATGCCAAGTCCGTCATTTGAAGAACGAATGGACAAGCTAGTAAGGGAAGCGGGTCAAAAGATCCGGGATGACCATAACCGCGAGCTTGCCATTTACGAAAAAGCCAGGACGCAGCGCCTCCTTCAACAGGCCGCGGAGAATGGCAATGCTCTTGCTTACTGACCCGTCATATAAAAGGCCCGACGCAGAGGCAAAAATAAATCAAAGAACGGGAAAAGCGTTTGAGAGCGACAAAGTGGGACCAAGAAGCCACGCGATCGGGAATCGAGCAATCCGGATTTGTCTCTTATAAAGAAGATGGGTCGAGCATACTCTTTTCCTCAGAACAAAACACGGAAGATACTTGATTTTGTCATAAAACATCAGATGATGACACTCCCGGAGTCCAAGCACCCCGAGAAAGAAGGCGAAGTATCTCACCCGAACTATTGCTCATATCATAGAGCAATAGGACATCCTCTTGAAGACTGCTTCACATTTAAAGACTGGGTCGAAGACCAATATCAGCTCGGAAAGTTCGCTCTATCCAACAGCTGGAGGGTAAATCTGCCGCAGAAGCACGAACCAAAAGCCGCGCATACAGCGAGAGTAGAACCAGATCAACATCAGTCATGAAAGCGAGCTCGTACCTGTCATGTGATAACGCAATCAAAAGAAGAGCCCGAGAATATGGATTACCTCCCTTGGTGCCTCGAAAACGATGATGACGAGGTGATCTCAGAGTTTCCACCGGCGCTGAAAGAGCTGGAAGATGGAATACATACTACTGCAGATAACCTCAAGAAAATTGATTTGGGGACGGCAAGTGACCCGCGACCGACATTTGTCAGTGAGCTGCTGTCTGAAGAAAAGGTGGCTACACTAAAGGACGTGCTTATGTAGCATAAAGATTGTTTCGCATGGAACTATTCTGAGATGCCGGGACTAGATCCAGAAATTGCTGTCCACAAATTGGCGATATCTTCGGACGCCAAGCCAATCAAACAAGCACTGAGAAGAATGCGGCTCGAGCTTGAGATGAGCATCAACGCCGAGATCAAGAAGCTGATCGATTCTGGCTTCATTCAAGAGGTTCAGTATCCTGACTGGATCGCCAACATCATCCCGGTGATGAAGAAAAATGGGACGGTGCGCATATGTGTGGATTTTCGGGATCTTAATAAAGCCTGTCCAAAGGACGACTTCCCAGTACCAGTCACTGAGCTGATGATAGATAATACGTCCACTCACGAAGTCTTCTCCTTCATGGATGGATCGTCAGGATACAATCAAATAAAAATGCATCCCGAGAACCAGAAGCACACCGCTTTTCGGACCCCTTTGGGCATAATTTGCTACAAGGTGACGCCATTCAGTCTAAAGAATGTCGGTGCCACCTATCAGAGGGCCATGACGAAGATCTTCGATGACCTCATACATGAAATCGTCGAATGCTATATCGACGACCTCGTGGTGAAAAGCAAATCATACGAAGAACATTTAGAGCATCTGAGAATCGTGTTTCAACGACTTCGGCAATACAACCCGAAGATGAACCCTCTCAAATGCGCGTTCGGGGTTTCCTCGGGCAAGTTCCTAGGATTCATCATCCGACACCGAGGCATCGAGATAGATCCATCAAAGATCAAGGCGATTATGGAAATGCCTCCGCCAAGAACTCTCAAACAGCTGTGGTCTCTCCAGGGAAAGCTCGCGTATATCCGGCGATTTATAGCCAATCTCTCAGGCAAGTGTCGTACTTACAGTCACCTAATGAATAAGGGAACCCCATTCATCTAGGATTACAAATGCCAAAGCGCACTAGATGAAATCAAGCAATACCTGCAGAATCCGCCAGTGCTGGCCGCTCCCGTTAAAAGAAAACCTCTCGTCCTGTATACAACAGCCCTTGAAGGTTCCTTAAGCGCATTATGGGCACAAGAGAACGATCAAGGGAAGGAGAGAGCCCTCTACTATCGGAGTCGGGTTCTGTCACGCCCCGCTTCCCGGTATACGGCGAAGGGGAAGTGACGAGGTCCGCTACGTATATACTCAGAAGTACATACATTAAGCGTATCTAAGCAATATAAAATAAATACACAAGAGACAAGAGATATTAAAACAACAACAACTTTATTAATAACATTCTTTTATACAATGCATGAAAAGTAAATACATCTGGAATAAAAGCGATGCCTAAACAATGGCATAACAGGAAATGAAAATATTGAATAGAACAGGGTACAATGTCTAGAGCTCGGGGTCTTCGTGGAACTGATCCAAGTCTTCACCGGTGGGCTCGATCTCTGACGGGTCCAAAACACCTGACGACATTCAAAGAAGAAAGAAATAGAATGTCGTCAGCGAACAGGTCGCTCGGTAAGTCCCAAAGATAAGGGAGAAATAGACAGAGAGTAAGAGAGAGAGTAGCTTTTAAGGTTGTATTATAATATTGTAATATTGTATTAACGCTGTTGTTTGTAGCCTGGTACAGAAGATGCCAGTGTATACGAGGGGAGTCCCACTTACACCGGGGACCTTGGTAACCTGTAGTACAAGGCTCCGTCGATAATACCACGAAACAACGGTATGGATGTAATTACGTCTTAAGTGACCACCTCGTGCCACCTTTAACATATTCCGTACCAGTCTACCCCTTAAACCCCGTAGTGTTATTTTGATTGTATTATTATCTTGTAACTGTATTGATTGTAAGATTGATTGACTGACCGAAACCATGATATCAGTAAGCGGTTGTAACCATAGAGTCATGTAAATGGAATAACTGAGAATCATGTAAAAAGGAATAGGTATATCCATGGTTCGGTTCGGTCAAGATGTATAGATTGATAACTGGATTCATGGATTCATGTGTTCATATTGAATTGGAATATTATAGATTTATATAGTACTTAAATCATATTCAAGTCGGATTATGATCAGACTCAAACCCGAGTCGGACAGAAGAAATGTAAATCGAAGTCCTATATTTACTAGGGTCCTTATTGTAATTTATAAAACTTGAGGGGGTTTTATGTAAAAATACTTTTGTATAGTTTTCAAGATACACCCCAAGTATTTATTATTCATCTTTATAGTTATAAATGAGTGTAACTTTATTTGGTGATTTTTCTAGTGAAAATATCCTAATTACATAAATAAAGGTATTTATCTATAATATTGATTTATTTGAAATTCATGGTATTTTAATGTAAAATCTAGTCTTGTGATTTTTTTTAGAAAAAGTGGGATATTTATATTAAAACAAAATAGATCTTTTAATGATAATATACATATATTTATAGAAAATTATTTCAATAAATATTTTATATAAAAATATCATTTTCTTAAGATATCGTATTTTAAACCTTTCGAGACCGAATGCTCCTTGCGGAGGTCTGAATCTCGCACTGCTAAGTCGAGGGTGCACGATAAACCGTACTATCCCTAACGGGTTCCCCAAATATGGGTTGTAGTGGCGCTTTGCAAAGATTTTATAAATACTATCCTTTAGAAAACGGTTTTATAAAATAAAAGGTATTTATTTGCAAAAGTCGATTTTCCTTATTTTAGATTCTAGGGTTTTATATTTTAACTAGGCAATTTCTAAATGTCCTAAATGAAAAGTTGTTAGAAGTCTCAAATCGCCTCTTCACCGCCAATTGTGGCCAGGTAAGTACAAATGAGAAAATGAGGGATCCGCTCACGAATCGTGAGACGGGCCTTTTAAAATTTACCTTTTCTCACTTGCCTAGCCTAGACACCACAAAGTCAGGTTTAGATAAACGATCGATGTCCACAACATATCGTATTTTCCTATTAAAAGATATTTGTTTCAAAAGTGTATCGAACCTAAAACTTTTAGAAAAGGTTTTATTAAGAAAATGGTATTTAATTGTAAAATCTTGTTTTATCGTATTCTAAGTTTTCAAGATAGCGTGTTATGTTTGCATATGAGTGTGTGTGGAGGTAGGTCATTACCTCGTGATCTACTTTAAGGTATAGCAATGTTAAAGGGTTAAATGTGAAAACTAAACATTATGGTATTTAAGTGCAAAAATACGATATATTGCAAAATCTATCATTTCATGTGAGAAAACTTATTCAAATTAGTTGTTAAGTGATTAATAGTCAACATAAAGATGTTTAAGCATTATGGAATTGGTGATAAGTGAGATTTAATAGAAAACCGAATCGGAAATCGGTTTGTTCCGATTTCCGTCGGGTTTGTAAATTCGTATTTTTAAGGAAGAAAAGAAATATAGAAAAGGGGGACTTACGGGTTTGGACAACACTAGAGAGTGGGGGGGAAGTAGAGGGTATACCGGTGCATCGAATCGTCGTTGAGAGGTCCTAGCTCGATCACCGGAATTTCGCCGTCGATTTCGTCAGCGTTTCGCCTTTCGCTCGTTTTCCAACGTACCAAAGTTCTCTTGGAATTTTGAGAGAGTGGACTTAGGAATTTAGGATAAGAGGGTAGAGGGTATGGGGGGTATATATAGGGTTAGGCTAGGGTTAGGGTTTTCAATTAAGAAAAATATAAAAATGTATAAAAATTATTAAAAAATCATTAAGTTTGGAAGTAAAAGAGGTTTAATGTGCATTCGGTAACCGATCTAGGAATTTAGTGTGTGCAGGTGAGAATACCAGGTCAAGATGCAACTTTTCTGTTCAGGGGACTCGGCGGTCCGGCCGAGTCCGGCGGCGGACCGGCCGACTCGGCCGATCCCGACCGAGTCACGGCGCCGAAAGGTGGGGGGTCTCGTGGGGGGATTTATGGTATATTTATTTTTTTACGTTCAGTTCAAGTTTTATGAGTTATGGCGTTTTGACTGTTGGACTTCTAAAGGATCTTAAAAAAATAAATACAAAAATAATGTGGGGCAGGGGATTGGAACTCTGGTGGCTTGGTTCAGCAGTGCAAGGTAATACCAATGAGCTACAAGTTCCTTCTTGTAATTATTATGGTATTTAATTACTTAAAATGATAGCAGCAAGAATAAATACTTCTAGTATACATTAAATTTAAAGTAATTTCTTGTACACTAAAAATGGAGTTATTACATTCTTGTAGCTTGTAATTAAAAACAAAATAATTACCTATATCTTGTGCTCAGGCTAAAATACCCCATTGTGGATTTTTGGAAAAAATCATTTGAAAAAATCTTGTATAGGAAATTTAGAGTTGTTACAAGTTCTACTAGGGGCAGAAAGCAATTATTCTCCCATCGAAAAGCACTGCCTGGCATTGACCTTCACGATAACGAAGCTCAGGCACTATACGTTGGCGCATGAAATCCGTCTCATATCGAAAGTGGATCCTCTCAAGTATTTGATGTCAAAGGCCATATTGACGGGGCGGCTCACTAAATGGGCCTTGCTCTTGATGGAGTTCTCGATAACTTATCAGCCTCTCAAAGCAGTGAAAGTCCAGGCCATCGCGGACTTCCTCGCAGAGCATCCGATACTTGCCGATTCTCCTTTGAATTGCGAACTTCCGGACGAACATGCGTTTGACACGATCTACGGAGGTGATACCCGGTGGGAACTTTACTTCGATGGGGCATCCTCCATGAAGAAGCGCAAACAAAGCACCCCCGTAATCAAATCGGGGGTAGGTCTCATCTTCGTAACTCCACAATGAGGGATAATGCGTTTTGCCTTCTCCTTAACAGAGCCGAGGACAAACAATGAAGCCGGGTATGAAGCTTTGATAGCAAGTCTCGAGATCGCCATTGACATGGGAATTGAGAACCTCCTCATATACGGAGACTCCCAACTGGTCGTTAGTCAAGTAAACGGCGATTATCAAACGTGTAAGCCAGAGTTGGTAAAGTACGGCGAGAGGGTACAGCAACTGCTGACCCAAATACCTTCCTACACCTTGGAAAGAAAACCGCGTGCGGAAAATAGCAAAGCGGATGCATTAGCCAAGCTTGCTAAAGAATTGGCCGATGAGAACCTCGATGACGTAAGAATCATGGTACAAAGCCGTCGAGTTCTTGCACCGGCAGAAATATCTCCGGAGTCGTCCGAGGAAAAAGGAGCGACCGAGCAAATGGCTCTACAAGTAAAAGACCAAGAAAAGGTTGAGGATTGGAGGGAAGTCTTTATAGACTACTTCAAATCCCGTCAAACACCTGAAGATGCGTCCTCAAAACATCAGCTCATGAAGCGAGCCCTATCTTTCGCATTCGTCAACGATACTCTGTACAAGAGGTTGTTTGATTCTCTATGGTTAAGATGCCTGGGACCTAAAGAAGCAAAAAGAGTCATCCAAGAAACTCACGACGGACTCTGCGGTTCTTACCAAGCCGGCCCGAAGATGAAGCTGAAGATCAAAAGGATGGGCTACTATTGGCCCACGATGATTCAAGACTGCCTCGAGTATGCGAAGCAATGCCACCCGTGCCAGATCCATGGGGATTTTATCCATCAGCATCCAAATCCATTACATCCAATGGTGGCTAGCTGGCCATTCGAAATGTGGGGGATTGACATAATCAGCCCCATCGAACCAGCATCGTCCAGAGGACATCAATTCATTTTGGCGACAACTAATTACTTCTCCAAATGGGTAGAAACAGTACCGCTGAGGGAAGTGAAGACGGAGAATATCCTCCATTTCTTCAAGATACACATCATTTATCGGTTTGGCACTCCGCGACGGATTATCTCCAATAACGGGCCAGCCTACAGAAACCATAAGATCAGCCGCTTCGCACAACATCATAACATAGACTGGAGATATTCCTCAGTCTATAATCTCCGAGCTAACGGTCTAGCTGAGGCTTTCAACAAGACCTTGACGAAGATCGTGAAAAAGACGATGTCCCGAAATAAGAAGGACTGGCACGAGAGACTGCATGAAGCTCTTTGGGCGTATCGAACTACGTTCAAAACGGCCACGAACACAACGCCGTACGCGTTGGTATTCGGTACTGAAGTGGTACTCCCCCTCGAGATAGAGCTGCCCTCTTTACGAGTGGCAGTTCATTACGAGCTAACGGGCGAAGAGAATGCTCACCTTCGGCTTGAAGAACTTGATGCCCTTGATGAAACCTGGCTCATAGCGCAACAAAATCTGGAGGCTTATAAAGCAAAGATGATGTGCTCATATGAGAAATTGACTAGGCTGAGAACATTCCGCCAAGGCGAACTCGTGCTAGTGGTCAAGAGACCTATGATCCCCAATCGTGCCAAACGGGGGAAATTCGAGCCGAACTATGAAGGCCCGTATATCATAGATAAGGTCTACCAAGGTGGGGCCTATCTACTCATGGACATGCATGGTGAAAGACCTTTAAGGCCAATAAATGGTCGCTTCCTGAAGAAGTACTATGCTTGACGAGTCACGGCTTAGGTTAACGATAGATGACGACGCCTATGTCCGCTCGCTATCTTCCTAAGCCTAAACTCTATAAATAGTAACCGGCCACGGACCGAAATATCCTTAAACTAACAACGGACCGAAACTTCCTTAAACTAACGACGGACCGAAACGTCCTAAAACTAGCCGTTGACCGAGATGTCGATAAACTACGGTGGATTGCGGCTTCCCAAAGCTAGTAAAAAAAAAAGAAGAAGAAAAAAAATAGAAAAAAGAAAACGGTATGTCCATAAGCAAAATGGGTACGGATGAAAACCCGAAAGGGCTCCGTTAGTAAAAACAGCAGGGCTACCGGCGAGTTTTGTGAAAACCCAAAAGGGCGTTGTTTCCCCCAATCAGAGCAAAGCTCTGTTTGAATTTCAAAATTCAAATTTTGAAGCAACGCTTCAAATCCCGTGCGCTGCGCGCAACGCGCCACGTGCCAGAAGCTGATACGTCAGCGCAGCGCCCAAAGCAGTGCGCCCAATCAGAGCAAAGCTCTATTAAAAAACAAAGTTAAAGAAGCAAAACTTCAGTTGCGCAAGCGCTGCGCTGCGCGACACGTGTCAGCGTAGTTGCTTTTGCGTAAGCGCTGCGCTGCGCGACGTGTGTCAGCGCAGTTGCGCTGCGCTGTGCGCTGCGCGACACGTGTCACGCGCTGGGGCATTTGCACCAAACAGAATTAAGATTTTAAAGAAATCTTTCTGTTCTTGTTAAAACAAGAAGATTTTCTTCTGTAAAACAGAAGCCCTTGGATCAATGATCCAACGGTGGGGAAAATTCCCCAAATCACTCAGAGAAAGATCTCTTTAACAAATTTAATAAATTTATGGGCACTATATAAAGGACCCTAGACCTCAATTCAAAGGGATCAACAATTGTGAGATATCAAGAACTTCAAACAGAGAGAACTCTGAAGAAATTTCAAGAAGAAAAAGGTAAAAAACCTTTCAGATAGAAGAATTTCTAATAGATCATTGATCTAAGAACAAGATCAATGATCTTCAATAATAAAAAAAATATAAAATAAATAGTGCTTTGCACTTGTGAACCATTGGTTCTTTGAAAACAAGAAAAACTTGTTTTCTTTGATTTAAAATCGATCAAAACATAAAACAGTGCTCTGCACTTGCAAAAATTGCACTGTTGTGCTCCTGTGTTGGCGCAAGCCACCAGGGAGCACCACGTGTCAGCAGCGCAACAGCGCAGCACACCGACACAGCGCACTGCGCTGTTGCGCTTGCGCTCACCAGAGTGCGACACATGTCGCTTCCACGAGCGCTTGCGCTCATTATTTGGCGCAAAGCGCCTGACAAGCCACTGTCAAATAATTAATGCATTGCATTATTTGCAGAAGGGCCTAGCCCAATTAAAAAAAAACCTAACAGGCCGAATTAAATGCTTTGCATTATTTTAAAAGAGGGGCAGAGCCCAAACAAAGACAGATGTTCTGCATCGAAAATGAAGGGACAGAGCCCAGGTCAGAAAGGCCTAGCAGGCCAAGATAAAATGCAGTGCATTACTAGACATGGGCAAAGCCCTAGCACAGGCCTAATAGGCCAAAAATCAAGAAAAGCGTTCTCAACTGGACTTAGCCCAATCATGGCCGTAAGTCCTCAAATTAAACTGACTGAGCACGGCTGCTCTCTTAAATCAATCTCCATTCGGTTCGAGGGTACATCTCCGAACTCCTCTGACACCTGTCGTTGTAATTCTTCAACGGCGTCAGAGAGGTGACGGGTCCCAACGGCCATAAATCCAATGGACCACAATGTCCTTAAACTACCTATGGACCCCCATGTCCCTAAACTGGAACCCGGACCACTATGTCCTTAAACTGGAACAATAGAGCCCTAAAATGCTCTTCCGTTAAGTTGATCTTAGTCTCAAATCAGACTAACGTATCCTTAACGAACGTTTAAGTTGATCTTAGCCTCAAATATGGCTAACGCATCCTTAAACCTTTCAAACAGACTTTAGTCCCAAACTGGACTATAAACCCCCCCAACCAACTTTGGTTTAAGGGTACATCTCTGAACTCCTCTGACACCTGCCGTTGTAACCTTCAACGACGTCAAAGAGGTGACGGGTCCCGACGGCCATATATTAAAAAAAACGGACCACTATGTCCTTAAACTGGAACAATAGAGCCCTAAAATGCTCTTCCGTTAAGTTGATCTTAGTCTCAAATCAGATTAACGTATCCTTAACGAACGTTTAAGTTGATCTTAGCCTCAAAAATAGCTAACGTGTCCTTAAACCAAAACCCAAAACCCAAATCTAAGAAAATACGGATTTGGACTAATCCATGTCCTACGAGCGACGAAATAAATAGTCTCCGTATACAATCCACGGGTAACCACAAACAAAACAAACACCCACGACACGAAGTGAAAATTCTGGAGAAGGAGAAAGTTGTTACCGCCATTCGGTAGCGTAATTAACTGCAGGGGCTTGCGCCTGCAGGGAAGAGCGTCCCCACAATCAAAAAACCCCTCAAGCGAGGGGGAATCTGACGAAATTTGGTACATCGGCCGCATCCGTCTAAAACCTCCGATACACGGTGCCATAAATCAACTTGGCATCTTCGGAGAGGTGGACGGATAAAACCAAATAGCATCTGCCCCGAATCTCAGGCAAGACGAACCTACGCGGTCGCGTCTCTGTATTCGGAGGGGAACAGGCGCAATCTCGTTAGAATAAAAAAAGAAGAAAAATATATATATATATATATATATAAAAAGAAAACGGTATGTCCATAAGCAAAATGGGCATGGATGAAAACCCGAAAGGGCTCTGTGAGTAAAAACAGCAGGGCTACCGGCGAGTGTTTGTGAAAACCCGAAAGGGCGCAACCTCGTTAAAAGACACTTGCAAGGTCCTCTCGACCTTATAAGGAGAAATCACCTGCGTGAGATCCTTACGACTCACAAGGGAGCAACACACTTAGGCATCCCCATGATTCCTAAGAAGAAATTACACTTGCGAGATCCTCACGACTCGTAAGGAGAACCCTCTTATGAGACCCTCACGGCTTATAAGATTCAAAAGTCTTAAGCTACAGGGATCTGAATCTGTTCTTAAGCAGCCCCCATAACCTCCAATACTGCCCTGACCCTTGTATACAATCGGCTCAATGCTGACCCTTGTATACAATCCACGGACGTGAATAAACATTTCCCTAACAAAGTCCCATCCGTGACTAGGGATATGTCTATACGGTGAACAGCCCTTGTAGGTCCTCTCGACTTAGAAGGAGAAAATATTCTTGTAAGATACTTACGACTTATAAGAAACTATACACTTTGGAGTCCTCATGATTCCCAAGGAGAAATTACACCTACGAGATACTCACGACTTGTAGGGAGAAATACTTTTATGAGACCCTTACGGCTCATGAAGTCAAAAGCCTTAGTCGACAGGATCTTAACCCTGTTTGCTAAGACACCTTTGTTCGATATTGACAGAGGCAAATGACGATTCACTCCTGGCAATATCCCAGTTGTAGCGGTGCTGATGCCGAGATCAGTGTCTAATTCCAAGCTACAGCGAAAAAAAACTAGCAAACCACACATGCATACGAAATAGCCGAAATGATGGGGCAACTTGCAAACAAAATCAGCAAGTAAAAATATATGTATGCAAAATAACCGAAATGATTGGGCAACTTGCAATAAAAATCAGCGAGTAAAAATAAAAAAAATAGCCGAAATGATTGGGCACCGCGAAAAATAGCCGAAATGATTGGGCAATTGCGACCTTCGCGATATAAAACCTGAAATGATAGAGCATCACGGAAAGAAATAAAAAAAATAAATGAAACTTATGCCCTACAGTTGATATCGCATCAATCCCTCTATACAATCCAGGGGCGCAAACAAAGAAGGAATCACGCCTTTCCTCCCAAGGTTTCATCGGGAGAAGAAGCCAAATCTCAACGGTTCACAGATAGCGTGGAGATCATCTCAACATTCGTTTCGTTACAGCAGACATAACATCAAGCAAAACGGAACAGCGGCAACTCCCAGTTTCATGACTCGGCGGTGCACAGATAACCGAGAGTCGAACCCTGACTCCGTGAAATGTAGATAAAGTCAACCCTTCCTGGTTACGTGGAACACGGCTTATGTCAATCCTGACCCCGTTGGAAACGTCCAGAGCGGATCCTGGTCCTCGCAGAACACGGCAATGACCCCGTGTGAAGCATCCAGAGCGGAGCCTGGTCCTCGCAGAACACGGCAGTGAACCCGTGGGAAGCATCCAGAGCAAAATTCCTGGCTACGTGGAACGCGACTTATGTCAATCCTGACCCCGTGGGAAACGTCCAGAGCAGATCCTGGTCCTCGCAGAGCATGGCAATGACCCTGTGTGAAGCATCCAGAGCGGAGCCTGGTCCTCGCAGAACACGACAGTGAACCCGTAGGAAGCATCCAGAGCAAAATTCCTGGCTACGTGGAACACGGCTTATGTCACTCCTGACCCCGTGGGAAACGTCCTGAGCGGATCCTGGTCCTCGCAGAGCATGGCAATGACCTCGTGTGAAGCATCCAGAGCAGAGCCTGGTCCTCGCAGAACACGGCAGTGAACCCGTGGGAAGCATCCAGAGCAAAATTCATGGCTACGTAGAACGCGGCTTATGTCAATCCTGACCCCGTGAGAAATGTCCAGAGCGGATCCTGGTCCTCGCAGAGCATGGCAATGACCCCGTGTGAAGCATCCAGAGCGGAGCCTGGTCCTCGAAGAACACGGCAGTGAACCCGTGGGAAGCATCCAGAGCAAAATTCCTGGTAACGTGGAACGCGGCTTTTGTCAATCCTGACCCCGTGGGAAACGTCCAGAGCGGATCTTGGTCCTCGCAGAACACAGTAATGACCCCGTATGAAGCATCCAGAGTGGAGCCTGGTCCTCACAGAACACGGCAGTGAACCCGTGGGAAGCATCCAGAGAAAAATTCCTGGCTATGTGGAACGCGACTTATATCAATCCTGACCCCGTGGGAAACGTCCAGAGCGGATCCTGGTCCTCGCAAAGCACGGCAATGACCCCGTGTGAAGCATCCAGAGCGAAGCCTGGTCCTTGCAGAACACGGCAGTGAACCCGTGGGAAGCATCCAGAGCAAATTCCTGGTTACGTGGAACGCGGCTTATATCAATCCTGACCCCGTGGGAAGCATCTAGAGCGGAGCCTGGTCCTCACAGAACACGGCAGTGAACCCGTGGGAAGCATCCAGAGCAAAATTCCTGGTTACGTAGAACGCGGCTTATGTCAATCCTGACCCCGTGGGAAATGTCCAGAGAGGATCCTGGTCCCCGCTGAACACGGCAGTGAACCCGTGGGAAGCATCCAGAGAAAATTCCTGATTACGTGGAACGCGGCTTATGTCAACCCTGACCCCGTGGGAAACGTCCAGAGCGGATCCTGGTCCTCGCAGAGCACTGCAATGACCCCGTGTGAAGCATCCAGAGCGGAGCCTGGTCCTCGCAGAACACGGCAGTGAACCCGTAGGAAGCATCCAGAGCAAATTCCTGGTCACGTGGAACTCGGATAACGTCAATCCTGACCCCGTGGGAAACGTCCAGAGCGGAGCCTGGTCCTCGTAGAACACGACAGTGAATCCGTGGGAAGCATCCAGAGCAAAATTCCTGGCTACGTAGAATGCGGCTTATGTCAATCCTAACCCCGTGGGAAATGTCCAGAGCGGAGCCTAGTCCTCGCAGAACACGGCAGTGAACCCGTGGGAAGCATCCAGAGCAACCCCTGATTCCGTGAAATGCGGATGATGATAACCTCACCCATCACTTACGGGTCCACATGACTCGTAAGGAAGCAAACTCTCTTGTAAGATCCTTACGACTTGCGAGAGAAAACACACTTAGGAATCCTCACGATTCTTAAGGAGAAACTATACCTACGGGATCCTCTCAACCGGTAGGGAGAAAATTCTTTATGAGACCCTCACGGCTCATAAAGTTGAAATGTCTTAGGAGGCGACCTTAACCCTGAATCCTAAGCCATCGTTGTCCTGCAAAGAGATCGGGATAGACTATCCACAGAATACATTTAATGAAAAGGAACACACCATCATGAAGAAAAATATGTTTTTTATTCATGAATCAAAATGAATACAAAGTACAATTCGTGAAAGAACAAAAAAAATATATACTCTCATTCAGGAGTATGTACAGAGGAACAATGGAAAAATATATATACAATCCTTCAAGTCGGCGGGCGATTTAACAGATTAGCCAGTTCGTCCTTCTTTTGCTAGGCCTCGCCTTCATGGTTCAGTATCGTCAGAAGACGGGCCTCCGCCTGAGCTTGCTGGGCCTTATATGAGGCAAGCCGGCCTTCAAGCTCTTTCTCAGTAGCCTTATGAGCCTCAACCATTTTATGAGTGAACACGGCGGCTTTGTCGATGGCTATCACCTCCTTGATAGCCTCTTGAAGCACTCGCCAAAGTTCATACGCTTTATTGGCCTTGGCCGTAAGGTTGGCTTGAAGATCCCTCAGCGCCTTAGAAGCCAACTCCCTATCCGAAAATTTGCGGCCGAGCCTCTTCTCACATGATATCATATGCGCCGCACACCGCTCAATTAGACCCCGTAAGCGCGCCTTCGCAGCCACAGCCTCCGAAGAAAGGCGTGTGCATTCTAGCACATGCAAGCAAGCCTCCACTTGCCGACAAAACTCAACCCAGACTTGCACCACTGCTTCACTATAATAAGTGGCAAGAAAGGGAAGAGTGCAATTAGCTTCAGCGGCAAACGCTTCGGGCGTGATTAGACTGCCAGCGCAAAGTTCCTCGATTAGGGATGACAGAGAGGGGAGGCTTAGTTTTGCCATACGTTCCGAGGCACACAGAGCATAGGGGCCGGGTGGCATGGCGATGCGTGACTCCAGTGCAGCAAGAACTGGCAAAGCTGTTCAGATTTATAAACAGTCAGCTGAATGTGTAAGCAAAAGAACAAATGGAACAACGTTGGGACTTTACTTACCCACAGTCATGCAAGAGGGATTTGAAGGCTCCCCAGGCCCTTCGAGAATCTCAACCTCATCGTCGGCCTCCATGACTGTAAAAGAAATCAATGTCATCTTGTGAAATAATAACAATGCTGTGAAAAGAGGGTAGACAACACTAACCTTGCCCAGAAGAGAGGACGATGCGCTGAGGAGCTATTGCTTGCGGGGCAGCCATCTCCAACAAGCGCTGAAAAGACTGCCTGGGAGACAGATCAGCAATAGAGGCCGCCAATACGCGCAATTCTGAAAAGACAAAAGGGTTCAGATAATGGAAAGATTACTAATTTAAAATATAGAAGGCTACCTTCGATGCTCCTCCCATTCTGAGCTGGAGGGATAGCGGCTTCAGCGGTCTCCTCCGTGACCTCAGGCACATTATCGAGGACGCAAACCGGTGCAGCGGCTTCTGTGCGAAGAGCAACGGCCGCCGCTGCGGGCTCCAACGAAAGGACGGTAGACTCGACTACCTGCACCCTAGCTTCCGGGTCGCCCTCAGGAAGATCCATTGGAACGACAACCGGCAAAGGTGCCTCCCCCGAGGGAGCAAGTGCTTTGGGAGCGGGAACCACCGAAAAAGACTCTGTCGCAAGAGCAACAGTTGCATCAACCCCCTCCACACTGATTGGTGCTTCACTGGGGATATCAGCAGACTCTACGGTCAAAGCACGACTTAGAGCCTCCGCCGCCGCCGAAGTCCCTGCAAAATTTATACAAAGATAAGGATACATATATATGTATGCAAACAATATGAAATATTACAAAGAAATACAGGAATATACCGATGCGCAAGGGAGCTTCCAGTATGGCTTGTACAAGCCGACGCTCCTTCCTAAGGAGATGTGCTCGCCGAGGTCCGAGGGTGGACTCGTGGCCACCGGTCCACAGTGAAAGCGCGTCCTCGGCGTCGGCCAAAACAGCCTGTTTAAGGGCTCTTTCACCCCATTCTTCCAAAGGGCCGATGAATCGTCGCCGGATCCACGGAGGGTCTTCGTAAAAGATGAAGGCGAGATAAGGCTTTTTCGGAATCCTTACGTTCTCCGATTCATCTTGTGAACGTCGTATAGCCTCAGCCAATTGTGCTGCTTCCTCGGCAGATGAACTCGGGAAAAGTAAGCCACCATCCGATTCTTGCATAGCCAGCGGTTCATCCTGAAGAATAGCCTCAGACTCTATTAAAGAGTCGAGCAAATTAGTAGCCGTCTTCCTCCGCCTCTTGGACCCAGAACCAGCCGCTGAAGACGATCGTTTCCTCCCCCGTGGAACTTTGGCACGGCGCTGACCCACCTCACTCTCAACGCCCTCGTTTCCAACGCCCTCGCTTGGCGGTGCTACCGAGGACAACACGGCCATTGTTGACGCCGCGGGCGATGATACTGCTACCGGCGCCCTATTAGCCCTCGACTGAGCCCGGGTACCCAGTGGCATACCAACTGTGGGAGTGAAGTCCACCTCCGCCGCCCCCGGAATAAGCGCAACACTGGTGTCCCTCAGGGGAAAGCGAACCGGTGCACACGGTCGCGGCGGAACTCCCGTGGCCTGAGCCGGAATGGGGGCAATGTATCCAAGAAGCACCCTCTTCTCCTCAGCAATAATCGGACTGACCCGATGAAGGTACCAGCCCGTGAAGGATCCCACGCATCGGGGAATATGGTCAGCTTCGGGAATCATGAAGCGAGAACCAGTGTTCAACCTCATGAAGTGATGAGCAGCGTCACGAACAGCTTTAGGTGATGGGACGGGCGCAACTGTAAATACCTCGAAGGGGACGCCCTGATCATACCCAAGTTGCTGGGCAAATCGGTGTGGGTTGTACCGCATGAAAATGGCCGCACTGTTCTGACGAAACACCAGGTAACCTGGTCTGATCGCGTACAGGCGCATGGCTTCCCTGGGCCTCAGAGAAGGTACCTCCTCTTTCGACAAATCGTAGAGTTGTTGAATCGGACCTGAAGGAGCAAATAGAACCCGATCAACGAATACCAATCCGCCCGTACTAGCATAGGGAGCGATCAACACACTAATGGCCCCGGACTGAGTCGGGTCAGGAGAAGAAGCATCCACCAGCCGCATGAGTCGCGGAAAAGTGTAGGCGTCAAAAAATGTGGGTCTTTGGTGCGCATCAAAGGCCCCCAACACGTGCATCTCAACCCAAGACGTGAAGTAATGAAGAGAGAAATTTACCACGTCCACACCTAGAGTTGAGGTATTAGCCGCGGCGCCTAACCCATGATAAAGGTGCGCTAGCGCGGGGAGGCCTATAGCTAGCCGTGTCCCCTCAGCGATACAATGAGCAGGGTAGATAACCGAGGCTCTCATAAAACGGCGATGCATGGGGATGACGAACCAGCTAAGCCAGACGCTGATGAAGCCTACAAAGAAAGTCTCCTTATCCATGCCGGGAGCTGCAATCGACTCGAAAGATACCGCCGACATGATAGGAATATAGTACTGCGGCAGGTCCTCTTCCTTAGTCGGCCGCCTGTTCAAACCAAACCCAAAGGGGTCATTAATGTTCGCAAACTTCGGAGCCGTCTTCGATAGGACACCCTCGCGAAGGAAGCAAGCGATAAAACTCTTAAAAGTGACGCCCTGATCCTCTGACTCTGTGAATAGTTTATCAAAAATGCCCAAGGTCTTGATCAAACTCGGGCGCTTGTGGCGGACGGCGTTCTCGGTAGACAAACCGTCAAGCATTGCAGGCTCGGTTTCAAAGACGTACTCGTCCGGAGGCAGCAATTCCTCATAAAGTGTCCCCCTGATCGGCAGCCCCGAGATCTCGTGAAATTCCTCCAAGGAAATCGAAACTTCGCGGTCCCCTAAGAGGAAAGTGTTGGTGGGGAGATTCCATTGGTTCAGGAAGGCCTTAACCCACCAGACATGAGGAGATTGGTATTGGAAGAGGGATTCATATATCGCCTGATAAAGCCCAACCCTCTGCAGTCGCACGCGATGGGTGATTAATGTCAAAAACATGAGTTTACCGCAATCAGAAACGGCGTCGCTTCGCAGCTAGCCGGTGAGTGCGGGTCGATCCACAGAGACGGGTAAATTCCTTTTATGTGTTTTAACGAGTTGATTCTATTTGTCGTTTTGATTGGTTTATAAAAATCTATAAAAACTAGATCTAATTAATCTAATTAAGAGTCTTGCTAGGGTTAGGCTTAGGGGAAGTTTTGGAGATTAATGTTTCCTTCACCGCTTTCAATGCCTTCTTTTTTAGATCTATTAGATGTTACGTTAATTATCAATAAAGTGGATACAAATCTTTTAGGAAGATATTTCTTCCTCTAGATTTGTATCCTTCCTTTGTTGATAATTACCCTAACCCCCATGGAAAACGCGCGCAACCGGTCCTTTATACTACGGTTCACCGTTACCTCGAGGGGTAGGGTGCCGTAGGGAGCGGATGTGTGCGTATGCATGGATTTCTAACTCTAAAGTGAAGATGGCATTGAAAGGGGTGAGAGATCTCATCTCTCAACCCTTTCGCTAAGGCTAACCCTAACAAGCGAGGAGACTACTCGCTCATTAGGGGATGATAAATTATACTAGAAAATAAAAGCAAGGAAATAAATTACCTACAGATTTGATGGCTCCCTCCAAGTAGAAGACAGAATAGATCTGAATGTCACTCCCAGAAATTCTGAATTTTATTTATTGAAAAGAGGCATAGGTTTTACAATTTTGAGACTACAATTTATAGGAAAATATAAAAACTAGGGTTACAGACTCTCGCACATGTGAATTTACAGATTTGACCCCTGAGAATCCCAACACCAGAACCGTCGCGGCAACAGAAGAAAAATCCACCGACACGTGTATTAGACGGCCGCGGATCCGCGGCTCCATCATGGGTTTGGCCGCGGTTCCGCGGCCAAAGAAAGGATTTGGGCTCTGAAAAGTTTGGGCTTGGTTCAGGGGTTCTTGGGCTTCTTGTTTCCATATGTAGTTTCTCTGTTGGGCTTCTTATTCTCCTCCAGATATTTCAGTGAATACTTGTAGCGATCTTTTAACCGTTCACATGACATTTTGGACCTTGTACTGTTCTTCGTCTAGGCTTGACTAGGATCCGTCCAATTGTTGGTCAAAAGTCCCTTTTCTGTTGTTTTGTGTCTTTTTCACTGTATTTGCTCCAGAAACCTGTAACCTGTAATATGCAACAAACGTGCGTCAAGAGTACCTGTTTATTTATAAAACGGATAAGAATAGGGGAATGAAAAATGCAATATTATGGTCTGAACAAATACCCCCAAACTTACCTTTTGCTCGTCCTCGAGCAAATTTATTATTTATTCACTAAAATCCTAACCACACTTTTGCAGGGAAACGCGATTGCACTGAGCACGTGCAACAAGCCGTTAAACCTCTAGGTGTCCCTAGTAGGAGGAGTGTTGTCTCCTGAGGGTTTTCAGCGGATTACACCCACAAAATCCTATCAACTCGGCCCATTGACTTTTGTTCTCCAATTAGGTCTTCTAATAAGGAATTCTATTATCTTTTACTTGCAAATTATCCACCCATATTCTTCACGCTTCCTCATTATTTAACTTAAGATTATATATGTTATGTAGACCTACTTAGCTTTCGGCATCTTTTAAGTCTTCCTTCTAGGGTTTCATCTCTACTTAGGAATTTTCTATCAACTCCATTAAAGATACAAATTCTATCTTTCATTCCTCTCTTTTATCTAAATTCCAATCACATGCCCCTACGTGTGTGTAAAGATCACCTCTACACTTGGAAATTCAATTCAAGCAATCATGCCCTTGTCCATTGTCCAAAGTACTTATTAATTGGTGAATTTAAATGAAATTTGCTTACACATCCTTCATGCGACCGTTAATACTTCTTGAGGTACCAACGACCGATTACAAAATGCGTTTGCACTTTAAAGCGTACTTCCTAGTCCTTGCAACACCCAAGGCTTTAGCAGTGACTCCCAAACCAGTTGGTCTAAGGCACTAGGTGATGAAGCACCCTCGCTAAATATTTTTCTATTTTAGCAGCCTTAAGTAATCACAAAAATCAGTGTCCATTTTTTTTATTCTTTATTCACACTTTTTCTTTTATTTTCTTCGTACTAAGGACTTTAGACAAGAGTATTTCAAGGTCTCTTCTACTATTCCAAGTTTCAAGGTGCGTGATTGTGCAATTTTGTAGGGTATACATTTTCAGAATCTAGACTTAAGCTAGGAACTATCTTTCAAACTTATACTTTAATTAGAACATCAATACTCTTCCCTTGTTTCGACTTAGCCCAAGAAGTGAACCCAAAATTTGCCTATTTCTAAATAAACTACAAGGCATATACTTTCTACCGTTAAATTTTAAGAAATGTTATCTTTAGGGTTTTTAATTCACTAAGTCTAAGATCTAGTTGTTCCTAACCAGTTAACCTATTAGTCAAACTCAAGTCAATTAGCCAAAATTGAATACAATTATTTTTATAATTTTTCATATTTTTCAAATTTTTATGGGTTTTCAAATAAGTATGCAAATGCAAAAAAATATGTACAAATGAATGCGAAGGAAGAAGACGTACCGAGCATACCCCCAAACTTGAACTTGACAGTGTCCTCACTGTCATGCTAAACCAAGAGGGTCAAAATACCGATACTCCCCTGTTTATTTATTTATAATAAATTTTTTTTATGTTTTGAATTTTTTTTTTTATAGAAAAAGAAAACAAAAGGATATATACATATATACAACAAGATTCCCCCCAAAGTTAAGCTTGGCCTTACACAAGCCAAATGTTAGCACCAACCATTTAAAAATCTTATCATGGTAATGGTAGAGTTGGTGCAAGAATGGGATGGAAAGAAAAGAGATGAAAAGCACGCGAGACCGTGTGGAAAGAAGAATGGTAGAATCTGGTCTCGGTGGGGGAGAAGAAAGACGGAAAGAAGAAAGATGTGGAGTGCGATCTTGAGGGTGTAAATTGAGTGAATAAATTAGCGCAATTTGTGATGACCGATGTGTTAAAAGCGATTGCGCTAACCTACCAACTCGTCGTGCAATGGGGTCAAATCCCTCAAGATTCGCAAGAAAACATGGGTACGCCGAACTTGGTATAGGAGATGAAAGCGTAACGGTCATTTGTTCGGTCGGAACAATAGGAAGGAGGGAGGGTGATATAACAGTCAAAGGTTCAGGAGGCTGGATTGGAAAATCCGACACATCAATTAAAAATGGTTCAACCTCGATATTATCCTCAAGACTCTCCTCAATATTTAATCCATCTATGCCATTATCATCAAAATCTAGACGCATATGAGATTCGGGGGAAACATTTAATAACTCAGGATGATGATTTGAACATAAAATTTCTATTAAATCGACAGGTTCATCATCCGAAATATTCCCGGCGTCTATATCCTCAATCAAGTGAAAATCAATTTCTTTTGACACTTCATCCACAGCATGGATATTTATCAATGTAGGTTCTAGAGTGGAGGTGTAAAGATCGAAAGGATTAGGTGCGGTTTCACTCGAAAGGGGTTCTTCGCAATTTGGCAAATCAAACACTACAAAATCGCACAACTCATTTTTATTTTCAACTGGTGAATCATTTGGAACAATCGATGGAAAACCGGAGTTGCGGGCTTCAATTGGGTAAGGGTAGGTTTGATTTGAAAATCCTCTCTCATTCTCACTCTGTCCAACTGCCGCCTTATACATTGAAAAATTCGGAGCTAGCGGGACACTAGCTACCGATTCACTAGGTTGCATAAGGGCGGCCATGGATGCTTCCACATTCCTCATTATTTTATTTGTTGCAGCAATATATGCTTCCAACGACTCTTCCAAACTAGACTTAGGTGGTGAGGGGGTTTCAGTAAAAGATTCAAAATTAGTTGGGTATGTGAAACTCCCTAATGGCTGTGTCGAAACAGCGTCTAGTGAAGGTGGGAAGGTCGGGTATGACTGGTAGGAAGTGGGTGGTAAGACAGGAGTAGGGTCAACATATGGATAAGAAGGTGAATAATCATGCGGATCCCTAAAACTAGATGAGTGGAGAGGGGTGAAAGATCGACTGCGAGATTGAGCAATATGCTCAGCAATGGACATTGGCCTAGGAGTGACAGAAGGACTTGAAGAAGTGGTATCAACATATGTAGGTTGTAAAGGTTGACTCGGTTGACACGAAGTGGGTTGAAAAGTCAAACTATTTCTCCTAGACGCCTCTATTTGATCTTTCAACGAAATTTTTGGTAAGGAGGGATCGTTTTTAAATTGACCAAAACAATTGACGAACGACGCAAAGTTAGGTTCGGGATACCAAAATTCGGCAAGAGATTTATGATGTGGGGTACCCATGATAGAAGAGTGCAAGGATTTCTTAGCGACTAAATTTTTGCAAGTTTTTAAAAAGATTTTTCTTTATTTTTTTTTATTGGAGAGTTTTGCAATAAGGTTTTAGAAAATGGACTCGTGACACAACTGAATCAACCACACATGCACAATCAGGCCTAGATCTAGGGTTGCCTAGGTCTACTAGACAGCTCCTAACTAGGGCTAGAAATAGACCTCGAACCGCCTCTTCACGAACAAGTACGGCCAGGTAAGTGGGAAGGAACCACCACTACAGTGGGCCTAATTAAAAACCACTAGCCTAGACACCGTAATGTCGGTTAGGATAAACGGCCGATGCCTACCCTAGTCCTTTTCCTATTGAGCTCGCTGTCCTTAGGTCTGAGTCTAATCTTTTTTTAATTAATTGTGGTCGATGCAAAATGCTTTAGGTGTTTTCTGGGGTCCTGGGAAGGGTGATGAAATCCCCACCCAATCTGAGTTTGGTCAAATAGCCCTTAGAGTCCGGTTAAATTATGCAAAACAAATAAAATTTCACTTGCAATCAAAAAATTTTAGCGCGGCGCAAAGAAACCTGCGGAAGATCTGTTATTTAGAAGGGGGAGGAAAAATTTTTAGCGCAAAGAACCCTGCAGAAATTTTTACAGATAGAGATATGGAGGTTGCAGACGGGAGAATGAGGAACAAACCAAAAAAATTTCAGGTGCTGACGTGGCAGAACAGGCGCGGAACCGCGGTCCAAGGGCCTATTATGCGGCGGAAGCGCGGTCTAATGGTGGGATCGAGCTCTGAAAATTTTTTTACGGTTCTGTGTCTTCAGTTCCTCTCTGTTCGGATATGTACTTTTCTGATTTGCCCTCTGTAAATTTCCAGATCCGCAATTCGTTGCTGTTCCTGCAAAATTCAGAAAAATATACCCTTCAAACAGATCAAAGTTGATAATTTTTGTATTTTTTTTTTTATATTTTCAGATTTTTATAATTTTTAAGATTTATATCAACCCGAAAATTCACAAAAAGAAAAATTACGCCGTCCCCGGCAACGGCGCCATTTGATTAATGTCAAAAACATGAGTTTACCGCAATCAGAAACGGCGTCGCTTCACAGCTAGCCGGTGAGTGCGGGTCGATCCACAGAGACGGGTAAATTCCTTTTATGTGTTTTAACGAGTTGATTCTATTTGTCGTTTTGATTGGTTTATAAAAATCTATAAAAACTAGATCTAATTAATCTAATTAAGAGTCTTGTTAGGGTTAGGCTTAGGGGAAGTTTTGGAGATTAATGTTTCCTTCACCGCTTTCAATGCCTTCTTTTTTAGATCTATTAGATGTTACGTTAATTATCAATAAAGTGGATACAAATCTTTTGGGAAGATGTTTCTTCCTCTAGATTTGTATCCTTCCTTTGTTGATAATTACCCTAACCCCCATGGAAAACGCGCGCAACCGGCCCTTTATACTACGGTTCACCGTTACCTCGAGGGGTAGGGTGCCGTAGGGAGCGGATGTGTGCGTATGCATGGAGTTCTAACTCTAAAGTGAAGATGGCATTGAAAGGGGTGAGAGATCTCATCTCTCAACCATTTCGCTAAGGCTAACCCTAACAAGCGAGGAGACTACTCGCTCATTAGGGGATGATAAATTATACTAGAAAATAAAAGCAAGGAAATAAATTACCTACAGATTTGATGGCTCCCTCCAAGTAGAAGACAGAATAGATCTGAATGTCACTCCCAGAAATTCTGAATTTTATTTATTGAAAAGAGGCATAGGTTTTACAATTTTGAGACTACAATTTATAAGGAAAATATAAAAACTAGGGTTACAGACTCTCGCACATATGAATTTACAGATTTGACCCCTGAGAATCCCAACACCAGAACCGTCGCGGCAACAGAAGAAAAATCCACCGACACGTGTATTAGACGGCCGCGGATCCGCGGCTCCAGCATGGGTTTGGCCGCGGTTCCGCGGCCAAAGAAAGGATTTGGGCTCTGAAAAGTTTGGGCTTGGTTCAGGGGTTCTTGGGCTTCTTGTTTCCATATGTAGTTTCTCTGTTGGGCTTCTTATTCTCCTCCAGATATTTCAGTGAATACTTGTAGCGATCTTTTAACCGTTCACATGACATTTTGGACCTTGTACTGTTCTTCGTCTAGGCTTGACTAGGATCCGTCCAATTGTTGGTCAAAAGTCCCTTTTCTGTTGTTTTGTGTCTTTTTCACTGTATTTGCTCCAGAAACCTGTAACCTGTAATATGCAACAAACGTGCGTCAAGAGTACCTGTTTATTTATAAAACGGATAAGAATAGGGGAATGAAAAATACAATATTATGGTCTGAACAATGGGCAGACAAGATGTAACGAGCCCAAAGAAAATAGCCCGTGGGGTGTCGAGGGGTAAGCCCTATCTTGTAAATCTGCCCCTATGGCTGAGCTTCGCCCTGGCAAATGCGGCGCCCCAAGATATCTATAGCCGGCACCGGATGGTTTGGAATACCAGTCGTTGAAGGCTCAAGCCGCCCCATAGGGGTCCAATTCGGCATCTCCACAGCGAAGACAGTCCTAGAAGGATCCATCGGCAGGAATGGATAGGTGGGCTCCGTCGGTATCTCGTAAAGAAAACTTTGGCGACCGCGGATGATGTGACCATACCAGGTCCCCCACAAAAGCAAGTTGGTGCGATTCGGGTCATGAGCCTTGATCATCGCCATCACTTCCTCGTCAGATGGCGACTGAGGAAAAGCGGCCTCTGAGCGAGTGAAAGGGAAGTACGGAACGGAAGTCATTGTACCTGAAATAAAATAAGGGGAAACTGTTAAAGCGAAGCCAACAGTGTATATAATATATATATATATGATTATAAATATATATATAAAAAGACAGTGGAAGAAAGCGACAGAGGACACATTTTATTGGACCATTGGTTACAAAACACATGGGTCCCACAAAATCAAGATGTCGGCTTGCTAATGATGAGGCAATTACAATGAGAACAAAAGGAAGATTCTCAATACTAAATAGTGGATTTCAAATGACCCTACACATTCCCCAAAAAGAAATCCATCTTGGGCTCTGTAATAAATCAAACAGAAACTAGGGAATTAAATTCCCAGAAAACACCACTGCAAACCTCCTCTTCTTGGTTGCAAAGAGACAACTCAGGGCAAGAAAACCCCAAGAAGCTCTCTGGGAAGAACTAAGTTCTTCATAGGAATTAAATTCCTTTTGAAAAAGGGGAATTAAATTCCAAGAAACATTTTTTCAGTGCCAAAGCTCTATGAGATAGAATTAAATTCTATGGAAAAGACAAACACCACTATCGACCCCTGAAGACCAGAGAAACCCTAGCGAGATCTGTTGTTTAAGGATTGAATGGATTTCTTTTTAAAGAAATTAAAAAAAAGAATGGGTTCTTGATTAAAGAGAAAAACCCTTGGTGTGGATTTAAAATCCAAAGAGTTTTTTTATATGTATGGAAGTTCTTCGATCGTTCAAAGCCATTACCTGAAGAAAAGATTCCTCCTTGAACAGAGTTAAATCTGAAGATTTTGGAACAGAGAACTAAGCTCTGAAAACGAGAATTAAATTCTCAAAGGGAAAAGGTTAGCAAGGAAGAAGATGAAAAAGTGGAGGCGCTTTTGAAGGGACACTGGCATTTATAAGATGTTGTCACGCCCCGCTTCCCAGAGTACGCAAGATTGGGCACGTGACATAGCCAACCATGCTACCTGTGGGTAGGAAGTATCCATCCACAGTCACATTACGGTTGTAAGGATATCAAGAACAAGATAATAAACTAATCTAATACATGTCCAAATCCATAATAACAAGAATCAATAAACAATAAGTGCGGAAGCTAATGATCCAATACAATGAATAAACAGTACGTCCCATAATGCGGGCTCACATCTGGAAATGAAATGAAATAAATAAACTAAACCCTAAGGAACTCACAGTTCAGCCTGCTGGCTGAAGTACTCCTGCTCGGTCGTCGACAGTGGTACGGAATCTGGGCCATGCAAAACCCAGACGTCAGCGCGTCATGACATCAAGTATATAATGTAAACATGGTAATAAGCAATGCAAATATGAACATGAATAAAGCAATAATAAGAAATAACAAGCAGGGTAATATGCAATGGTGACTGAACTGTCCTATCAGGTTTTCTACTCTATAGTCTTTGAAATCAATTGATGAATCGTCGATGTAACTCAATAGTATCCCGTACATACCCGGGACCACGGCCACAATATTCTCGGCTGCAGCCGAGACATGCCGTTAGGCACAGAATAGGAATGTGTACACTCGGTATTACCCCGTACATACCCGGGATCACGGCCACAATATTCTCGGTCGAAACCGAGACATGCCGTTAGGCACAGAATAGGAATGTGTACACTCGGTATTACCCCGTACATACCCGGGATCACGGCCACAATATTCTCGGTCGAAACCGAGACATGCCGTTAGGCACAGAATAGGAATGTGTACACTCGGATGGTAGTGAACTGTCGAGTTACAAGTCAGGTTCATCTTTGATTTCCCCATACCCCCAAGCTATGTATGTCAGGTCAGGTATTCAGTAGTCAAGGACTAATGCCAACAGAAAATCCGGTGAAAGTAGGTCTGTCTGGATAGACAACAGGAACGGTCCATAGGGACTGCATGTTATGTTGGTTGGCATTAAACACAAGATCAGGTAACAGGTAAAGCCATGGTACACCAGGTCAAGCCAGGTAATGTATAAAGGTGTCATGTCATGTCAAGAGTGCACGGTACCATGTCATGTCAAGTAGGAAGTGTAACAGGTCATGTCAGGAAGCACAAGATGTCATGTGGGTGCTCATAATCAAACTAACATAAACATGTGTATAAATAAACAAGCATGAGTACTATCAGAACAATAACTGGAACATGTAATATGATATGCCAATAGATATAATTTCAAGGATATGGATGCACAGTTATCGATTAGGGCTACATTTATAGTTCCAATATTAATTAGGATACAATTTATTAAACATGGAGTGTTAATATCACATTATTATGTAGTGATGTGATCTATGGATGCAATTATATGTATCTTAAATGCGATGGATGCAAACGGGTATCCGAAAAGTTATGAAACTATAAAATGGTAATGTGGGATGTACAACTAAACAATATGTGATATAAATATTGATATAATAATATTAATATGGATAGCATATTCAAAGCGATTAGTAACTATAAAAGATGTATTGATTAACCATGCACAAGAAGGTTCCGTTCAGAAATTCAGCGTCGCCCTAATTTGTAAAATAGTTTAAAAATAACAAATGTTCTCCAAAAGAGACGTATCTTATACCAAAACAAAGATAATTCAATAAGGTTTTCAGTTTTATAAGTATAAGCATCTCAGGTTGTCCCTACAAAAAGTTATGAATATTCAAAGTTGAAAGTTTGCTGCTGGAATTTCCCTGGACAGCAGTTTAGAGATGTGTTCATTTGCATTTTAAGTTAATTAAACAATTTATTTTGCAAGTAAATATTTCATAGAGTTATAGTATTCTGAATTAGCTTCGTAACGAACTAAAGAACGTATACTAATGATTTTTCTATGATTTATAATGAATTTTATAAGATAAGGTGTACAGTAAATTTCAGATTTGTCATATCCGATTTTTCAACGACATTTCATATGTAAACTATAAGATTTTCAAATGTATAACATTATAAAATGAAGATTATAAAAGTATATAGCATGTAGCAAGATTAACTTGCCTCGATGGGTCGCGAATCGGGAAAACGGAACGTTAACCATCGGCGGGGAAAACTCACGACGGACGCACGGTTCACGGAATGAACCCAAACGACAAACAAAGGAACCACACGGGTCGGGGTACCTCGCTGAAACGTCGAGAAGCGTCACCGGCACGACGGAATTCCGGCAACAAGAGAACAGTTCAAAAAAAAAAATGAGAAACGAGACATGAAGGAAGAAGAGAAAGAATGATAAAGAGAAGTACGAGAGAATATATGAGGGAGAGAGAGAGAGAGGAAAAAGTGGAGAGAGAGAGAGAAAGTAGGGCCCATGGGGTTAAAGGGGAGGTTGTGATTGGCTGAGAGAATAAATTGAGAAGGATATAAAAGATTGTAAAATATTATATGGTTAACTTAAAGATTTAAAAGATAGGTAATGAACAGTAAGATATCAGGTTAGTTAGAAAAATATATGTGATGGTTTTAATAATATTAAAATTTGGGATTTTGGCGCCAAATGAAACATTTCCAAATTGCGCCCGGGTTGGGTCCAAAATTTCGAAATTCAAATAATAGGATTTTAAGCGGGTTCCAAATTTTAAAATGAAATGTTTTATGATTAAAAAGCATACTCTCAAAACGGACACACGCACGTGCACGTAGCCATCCAAACTCGCCCGTTTCACTGAACGGGACGAGAACACAATGCACGGACGCTACCACGAGGCTAGGGGTGTCAAGTAGGCCAAGATGAATATTTTCAATTTTATTTTAGATGCTAAAATTTGTTATATGTAGAAATGACTTTGCCGGGTAAATTTTACAGTAAGCAACAAACAAGCAAATTAAATGAAATGAGTACCACATTATGCTCAAACAGTAACTAAAAATAGTAGCATTGGGCTCGGGTGTTACAGATGTGATGGGAAACGTTTCATCTCCCCTATTCCCTAGACAGATCCAACGGTCATAAAGGTGACAGCATTGCACTCACGTGCAGACACGTGAGAGCAACGCTGTGGGGGCATTTGTTTCCGGATTAAAAAATCAGGAATTATCTCAATAAGGTATCACGTGTTGACACGTGACTAAAGATCACGTGTTGACACGTGACCCATTTACAGAATTAAAAATCCTAAGCAATCAGAAGTAAAACAAGTGACTGAGGAAAGACCCCAAAGGGGGGCCACGTGCTCACACGTGACCAGAGGTCACGTGTTGACACGTGATAATCCTTCAGCCCAATTAAAATACAGAATTAAATTCTGAATGAGAAGGGGTCACGTGCCAACACGTGATGGGCTTTGAAAGCCCTTACAACTTGATAGAATTAAATTCTAATTAAAGGGAAATCAGAAACCCTAAATGGGAAAGTATTTCTTTAAATCTTTCCAAACAAAAAAGGATTATGGGGAACTGTTGGATTAAAAATCCAAGGGTAATTAAAAATCACCAATTTATGGAAAGATTTTAGACAAGGAAAGATTTCCCTAAATTTCACCAGAAATAACGAACAGAATATCTTTGGGATTGAAAATCCAATGGTGAATAAAATTCACTGAGTGATCTAAAGGATCATATTAGTTATGAAAACAAACAAAATCTTTCGATGAAAGATTTACTAAACAAATTGATTTTTTTCCTTCACCTATAAATAGAAGCCAAGAGGAGAAGAAACATATAGAATTTTAGGAGAGAGAATTTTGAGATCTTGAAATTTCTGAAGGCAAATAGCAGAGAGAAAAGAAAGGAGAATTTAATTCTCAAGAAAGAAAACCCTATGTGAGAAAAAGAGAAAGGGATCAAAGCTTCATAAAACAAAAAAAGAGAATTTAATTCTCAATCTAAGAGTTTAACTCTTCTGTAAAAGAACTTAGTTCTTTCTCTGGTTAAAAATCTGCAGAAGCAAATCTCCCCATAGGTTGAGAATTTACTTCTCATCGGGTTGATATTCTGCCATGCAGATCTAAAACTTAGAGGGAGAATTGAGTTTAGAGAATTTAATTTGTCCTAAATTCACAGGAATTTAAATCCTCCAAGATAAAATTAGGGTTTAACCCTATATGAGAATTTAATTCTCCCAAATTTATAGGAATTTAATTCCTTCAAGATAAATTAGGGTTAACCCTATATGAGAATTTAATTCTCTTAAATTTATAGGAATTCAATTCCTCCAAGACAGACAAAGCTAGGGTTTAACCCTATATGAGAATTCACAGGAATTTAATTCCTCCTAAAATGAAATTAGGGTTTCACCCTACATAAGAATTTAATTCTTTCACATACATGGGAACTTGATTCCTCTAAAATGAAATTGGGGTTTAACCTTACAAAGAATTTAATTCTTAAGAGACTTGAAAGATCTCTATGCATGCAAAAAGTTAGGCCACGTGTCCCCACGTGACCCTGATTGAACGATGTTTTGTGATCATAGAATTAATTACCACAATCAAGAACGGCGTCGCTTGGTAGCTAGCCGGTGAGTACGGGTCGGTCCACAGGGATTTTGTGTTTTTTTCAATTTGTTCTAACGAGTTAATTCCAATTGGTGTTGGATTGATTATTCACTAAAAACTGAAATGAGTTTGATTAAAATTAAAACCTTGCTAGGGTTAGGTTTAGGTTAAGTTTGGAAAGTCAATATTCCTCACCGCTTTCTATGCCCTGTTTAAGATCTATTTTGGTGTTATGGTAATAATTAATAAAGTGGATTAGCACGATCGGGAAGAAACGATGTTTCTTCCTCTAGGTCCTTGTCCGTCCTTTCTTAATGCTTACCCTAACCTCCATGGAAAACATATACAACCGGTCTTTTAAACTACGGTATCACCGCTACCTCGTGGGATAGGGTGCCGTAGTGAGCGGTGTGTGTGTATGCATGGAGTCCTATGAATAATATGTGATGGGCAAGAAAAGGGTGAGAGATTTTCATCTCTCAAACATTTCCTATTCCTAACCCTAACAAGTGAGGAACTACTCACTCATTAGGGAATTGATAAAAGACATTCTTTTTTTATGATTTGTTTTTAATAGACTAACTATCTAAACTACGGCAAATTAATAAAAGTGCTAAACTAATTAACTAGGGCAGATAATAAAATCTATATTAGGGCAGAAAGGAATTTAAGAACTAGGGCAATGAAAAAAACTACTTACTTTATTTGATGCTCTCTTCAAAACATTACAATGGATTTCTGAATTTTATTTGATAAAATGAGGCATAGGAAGAGGCATGCTCCAAAAAGAGCATTAGGGTTTCTATTTATAGATTATAGAAACCCTAGGGTTACATTCGATTCATATCTGCATTTACAAAATTGCCCTTAAGAAGCCTAGTCAACGCACCGCCACCCACCAACCGAATTGCACCGACACGTGTCCTATATGGCCGCGGATCCGCGGCCAGAAGGCATGTTTGGCCGATGTTCCGCGGCCGTATTGTGAGATCTTGAGCTGAAATCTTCAGGGCTTCTTCTGGTTGTATTTGGCTTCTTGTTTCTTGACTTGGTTTTTCAGATTGTCTTCTAGTTTTCTTCCAGATTTTCACAGTGCATAATGTCGTGGACTTTTACCGTTTGCTTCGTGTCGAAGTCTTGAATCTTGCGCTGCCTTTGTACTTTGTGAAATTGTCCATTGATCTTCGTTTATTCTTCAAACTGTAGGCATGATCAAGATCCTACCATTTGTTGGTCGTAGTCTCGCTTATGTATCGTCTTTTCATCATTTTTACTGTTTTTGTTCCGAGAACCTGTAACCTGCAACTATGTAGCAGACATGGATCAAAAGCACGTGTTTATTTGTAAAATGAATAAGAATGGAGAATATAATAATGCAAAATTATGATATGAACAGACCCCTGAACAGATCCTCCGAAATAAGAAGGAATCAACTTTGAGGCAATGCCTCACGTGTTCCCACGTGACCTCCTAAACGACGAGAATAAAAGCAAAGACAGATTTTAATTTGGGCGCTCTCACGTGTTACACGTGACACCTTCATAAATGCTTTAATAATCAGCGCATAAATCTCCATCACGTGCCAACACGTGATGACCAGAAAGTTAAAAAGTGTTTAACACTTATTTGCAGAACAAAGTAAAAGGGATCTAGCCCCACCTTTGGGTGTTCTCACGTGTCCCCACGTGACCCATCCCTATTTAGTGTTTAACACTAATTTAAAGGTTTTATTTTCAGTGTTTAACACTGTTGTCTTTTAGTGTTTAACACTAATTTAAGAGTTTTATTTCCAGTGTTTAACACTGTTGTTCTCTAGTGTTTAACATTATTTCTAGCCAAATTGGCTAATTTTCCAGAGGCAAAAAGCCTCCCCTTCAATTGAATCTCAAAATTGAGTAAAATTCAGAGCTATAATGTTTAATGCCCATTCAAAGATAAAAAGTTATCAGAGCCCTCAAATTCTTGTTTAGCATAGCTGAATGATGAGGGGCTGAACCCAGACAAATGTCTAATGGTCCAATAAAAGGCCAAAATTTCAAATTTAATTGGACTTAGCCCAAGTTGACCATAAGTCCTCAATTCAGACTTAATGTGCTTATAATATAATTAATTGATCTTAGTTCCAAATTGGACTACAGATCACGTAATCCACCTTGGTTCAAGAGTACATCTCTTCACTTCTTTGATATTTGTCGTTGTAATTCCTCGACGTCTTCAAAGAGGTGACGGGTCCCGACAACCACACATTTCATAGACTATAACGTCTCTAAACAATGGACTGTGGGGTCCTTAAACTCATGGACTATGATGTCCTTAATCTCGACCGTGATGTCTTTAAACTAATATCGGACTGTGGGGTCCTTAAACCCATGGACTATGATGTCCTTAACCTCGACCGTGATGTCTTTAAACTAACATCGGACTGTGGGGTCCTTAAACCCATGGACTATGATGTCCTTAACCTCGACCGCGATATCTTTAAACTAACAATGGACCGAGATGTCCTTAAACTAACGCTGGACCGTAAGGTCTTTAAACTAACCGACCGCAATGTCACCAAACTATATAATAGAGTCTAATTGCTCTCTTGTTGGATCTAAACGATCCCGTTAAATTGATCTTAGTCTAAAAATGAGACTAACGTATCCGTAACAAACGTTTAAGTTGATCTTAGTCACAAATGAGGCTAACGTATCCTTAAACCCAACCCCCCAAACCCAAATCTAAGAAAGATACGGATTTGGACTAGTCCACGCCCTACGGGCGACGACGTAAATTAGTCTCCGTATACAATCCACGGGCAACCAAACACAAAACAAACACCACGACACGAAGTGACCATATGGAGAAGGAGAAAGTTGTTACCGCGATACGGTAGCGTAATTAACTGCAGGGGCTTGCGCCTGCAGGGAAGAGAGTCCCCACAATCAAGAACCCCTCAAACGAGGGGGGATCTGACGAAGTCTGCTACATCGGCCGCATCCGTTTAAACCTTCGATACATGGTGCCATAAATTAACTTGGCATCTTCGGAGAGGTGGACGGATAGCCCCAATTAGTATGTGCCCCGAAATTCAGGCAAGACGTTCGCCGCGTCTCTGCCGCGTCTTTCGGAGGGGAACAATAACGAAACAATAGTACTAAACAAAGAGATGTGGAAAACGTGCACGGATATCTTCCTCATGCTCCCAGGTAGATTCTCCTGGGGAACGACCGCCCCAAGACACTCGGACTAACGGAATGACCTTATTCTTCAGCACTTTCTCTCTACGGTCGAGGATGGTAGTGGGCTGCTCCTCGTAAGATAGGTCGGTACCCAAAGCTAACTCCGAATAGTCCAGAACATGGCTCTCATCCCGAACATAACGCCGCAACTGAGACACGTGGAAGGTATTGTGCACACCAGCTAGCGATGGAGGCAAGGCAAGTCGATAGGCCACCTCTCCTAATCGCTCTAGCACCTCAAAAGGTCCGATGAAACGGAGACTGGGTTTCCCGCAAACTCTAAACCTGATAACTCCGCGGGTAAGGGAAATCTTCAGGAAAACGTGATCTCCAACTTCAAATTCTAGTGCTCTCCTGCTGGTATCCGCCCAACTCTTCTGTCGATCATGAGTCATCTTAATGCGCTGCCTGATCATTTGGACCTTGTCAACTGTCTGAATAATAATCTCGGGACCCAGTAATCTTCGTTCTCCCACATCATCCCAACAAACTGGGGATCGACACTTCCGTCCGTAAAGTGCTTCAAAAGGAGCCATCTGGATGCTAGCCTGATAACTGTTGTTATAGGAAAACTCGACTAGATGCAGATGATCTTCCCAGGAACCCTGGAAGTCCAGCATGCAAGCTCTTAGCATATCCTCGAGCGTCTGAATTGTACGCTCGGATTGTCCGTCCATCTGCGAGTGATAAGCTGTACTGAACTTGAGGCGGGTACCCAAACTCTCCTGTAAGCTCCTCCAGAAGTGCGAAACAAATCTGGTGTCTTGATCTGACACAATGCTGACCGGAACTCCGTGAAGTCGTACTATCTCCTGCATGTATCTCTCTGCCAGTGACTCTGTTGACTGTCCCACTCGGAATGGTAAGAAGTGTGCAGTTTTCGTGAGGAGGTCGACGATAACCCAAATGGCGTTGTTGCCCTTAGGGCTCCGTGGTAAGGTCGTCACGAAATCCATAGTAATGTGCTCCCACTTCCATTCTGGTATCGAAAGTGGTTGTAACAATCCTGCTGTCCTCTGATGTTCTGCCTTCACCTGCTGGCATACCAAGCACCTGGATATGAACCGCGCAATTTCTCGCTTCATTCCGTTCCACCAAAAATGCTGCTTTAGATCTCGATACATCTTCGTACCTCCCGGATGCACAGAATAAGCTGAACTATGCGCCTCAGCCAGTACCTCTTCTCGAACATCCCCCTTGGATACGCAGAGTCTGCTACCGAATCTCAGAGAACCGTCTTCATGTATGAGTAAATCCGTTCTCAGCCCGCCTTCTACCTGCGCTCTGAACTTTTGCAATCGAGGATCATCCGCTTGTGCAGCTTTGATGCGATCCACAAGAGAAGACTGCACCTATAGTTGCCAAAATTGACTGATTGCGCTCGGTGTAACGACCTCAAGCTCGAGTCTCTGAAAATCCTCAATGATGCTCCTCTGATTGGTCAACATCATGACCGTTGGCTTGCGACTGAGAGCATCTGGTACAACATTTACTTTCCCCGGGTGATACTGAAGGTCCAAGTCGTAATCCGCCATCAGTTCTAGCCATCGGCACTGCCTCATGTTTAGCTCTTTCTGAGTGAAGACGTACTTCAGACTTTTGTGATCCATGTATACCTCCCCCTTCTCGCCCAACAGGTAGTGCCTCCAGATCTTCAATGCAAAAACCATTGCGGCTAACTCCAAGTCATGCGTAGGGTAGTTCCTCTCATGATTTCTCAGCTGTCGAGAGGCGTAAGCAACCACCCGATCGTGCTGCATCAGAACACAGCCTAAGCCCTTCCCTGAGGCATCACTATGTATCACCAAACCATCGGAATCATTTGGTACTGTAAGAATGAGCGCCGTGGTTAACTTCTGCTTCACTGTCTCAAATGCCCGTGTACACTCCTCTGTCCACGCAAACGGTACATCCTTCTGTGTCAGCCTCGTCAACGGTTCAGCGATTCTTGAAAAGTCTTGGACGAACCGCCGATAATATCCTGCCAGTCCCAGAAAGCTTCTGATCTCGGCCACTGACTTCGGTGTTGGCCAATCTCTGACATATTATATCTTTGCCGGGTCCACTGATATGCCTTCGCCCGAAACAATGTGTCCTAAGAACTGAACCTTGTCGAGCCAGAACTCACACTTGCTCAATTTCGCGTACAGCTTCTCTTCCCGAAGAATTTGTAGAACCGTGCGCAGATGCTCAACATGCTCCTCCCGGGTCTTCGAGTAGACTAGTATCGTCGATAAATACAACGACAAACATGTCCAAGTACTTCATAAACACCATGTTCATCAAATCCATGAATATCTCTGGAGCGTTGGTAACACCGAACGGCATCACAAGGAACTCATAATGTCCGTATCGGGTTCTGAAAGCCGTCTTGCATATATCTCGGCCGCTATCCTGATCTGATGATAGCCAGAACGGAGATCCAACTTCGAAAATACCTTGGCCCCACTTAACTGATCGAATAGGTCGTCGATGCGCGGAATTGGGTACTTGTTCTTTATTGTGACTTTGTTCAGCTCTCGATAGTCTATTCACATCCGCAGCGATCCATCCTTCTTCTTCACCAACAGAACTGGTGCACCCCACGGTGAAACGCTTGGCCGGATAAATCCCTTCTTCAGGAGTTCTTCAATTTGCTTCTTCAATTCTGCCAACTCAATCGGTGTCATTCTGTACGGGGCCTTGGAAACTAGTACTGTACCTGGAGTCAAATCAATCGAGAATTCCAAGACGCGTGGAGGTGGTAAACCTGGTAAATTTTTAGGAAACACATCCAGGAAGTCCCGAACAATCTCTGGGGCTGGGCTCTCATCAATCTCCATAGCTGTCAACTCTTTTGGCTTGGCTCTATACTTGGCTGGCTCTAAAGATTCACTACCGCCTTCGAAAATAAACTCTAAGTGATTGGGAATGCAGAAGATCACATTCCTTGCTCGGCAATCAATAACTGCATGGAAGGTACTCATCCAATCCATCCCGAGGATTGCGTCATAGCTGCCTGTTCCGATCAAAAGGAAATTCGCATAGAATTCCCTGCCACACACTACAACCGGACATGATCTAATTCTCGACTAGATACTATAACACCATTACCCGTATGTATTTCCCAGCTCTTGGTTAGTGGTTCATGTGATATGGAGTGTGTATCAACGAAATGTGCAGATATGAAATAGTGCGATGCTCCAGAATCAAATAGTACTCTAGCTGGCATGGAATGTAAGAGTAGAATACCTATGAAAACTTTGCCTGAATCCTCTGCCTGCTCGGCGGTCAAGGTGAAAGCCCGTCCCTGACCGCGGCCTTTGTAGGGTTGCCTTTGCTCCTGTGATCTCTGCTGCTGCGGTCCAGACCCTCCTTGTAACTCTGCTCGCTCGGGGCAACCGCTAACTCTGTGCTGACTGGATCCGCAAATCAAACACTGTCCCTTTGTCGCGGCGACAGTCCTTCTGGGTGTGCCCATCTCTGTTGCAGTAGCTGCAAACTAAGTTCTTGCTTTGGGGGCGATGCTGGGGCACGAATGGACGCTTCATCTGTGTCGTTCCTGGCCTGTGAACTGGTATGACTCCTCGAGACAGTGCGTGGGTACGTGCTGGAACAACTGGGGGATTCCAAAATTTGTTGATCAGCTTCTCCTGAATTCATGCCGCGTTGAGTACTTGTGCAAAAGTCTGCAACTCGAGTGACGCGATCAACTACTGTAGCTCGAAATCGAGTCCCTGTAAGAAGCGCCTGGCCCTGGTGGCCTCTGAAGCGACCATGTATGGAGAAAATCGGCTCAGACGGTTGAATTTCGCCGCGTATACGTCCACAGGATGGCCATTCTGCTTCGGTAAGATGAATCTTTCTTCCATCTCGGCCTTGGCGGTGGAAGGGAAATAGTGGTCCAAGAATCACTCCTTGAATTTGCTCCATTTGATTGGCCTTTCTAGTTTGCTTTCTTCAACTGACCACCAAGTACGGGCTTCGTCTTCCAATTGGATCTTTATCACATTTACTTTATCTTCATCGGGTGTCCTTGCGGCCGTCAGTAAGTTCTCCATATTAACCAGCCATTGCTCGGCCTCGAGTGGTTTGTCTAGTCCCGTAAATACCGCTGGATGTTACCTCCGAAAATCCGACACGGTGCCAGCTCTAGCAGAAAAAGCTGGTGGAGCAGTGCCCTCGGGGGCGGTAATGAGGGCGGAGGGTCCTCCTACTGCGGTAATAGCCCTGAGTCCCTCGGTGAGTAGATCTGTCTTTCTCTCCTGAGCTTCTGCGAGAGTCGTCGGTGCACTTAAGATCCTCTCCGTGCGATGCTGAGAACTTGAGTCCGAGGAGTGGTCATTCGGGGATGTCATATCGCTGTAAGGTATTTAAAAGGATATGATTAGATACAAGGATGAAAGTCAGGGATAGTGAAGCGAAAATAACGTAAAAAGTGTAGTTAATGTTATCCCTTACTACTAAACCTGGCTCTGATACCAACAAAACCATGTCACGCCCCGCTTCCCAAAATACGGAAAACGAGAGATGACTAGGCCAGCCATGCTCCTACGGTCAAGGAATAATCCCGCCGTAGTCACACTTCGACTTCTAACATTACATGGTAATCAGTAAATAAAGCACAGAAGTAAAGGAAATACATCACTAAATTATTACATCAACTTTCATTGTTCACAATTTATAATAAAACAAGGAAAAGAACTACTAACCAAGTTCGAATACAAGGTTTCTTTAGGGAAAGCAGTAAAAGTGAAGGAGGTACTCCCGACTAAATCTCCATAAGCTCAAAAGGCAAGTCCGACTCATGTACTGGTTCTTCCTCGAAGTCTGAGCATGCATACTCAGGTCGTCAGAGCGACGTAATAGCAATATTATAATGGTGACAAGAAACAAGCAAATAAGGTAATGACAGTGGAAGTAAAATGCAGGTAATCAATATCTCACTAACTGATACAAAGTATGATCTGTGTCCCTATCAGTCTCTAAGTCATGTTTGAAATCGAGTTGTGGAAAGAAGGATCATGTTTAACGAGAGTCTCGTACATACCCGAGACTACGGCCCGCTATCGCTCGGGACATAACCCTGTCAGCCGGACCGCTAGGCCCAACCTAATATATATAAGAGTCGTCGTTCGAATGATCATCTTCTAAATCACCGTCCTCGCTAAATACGATGCTCTTTCCACTTCGATTTTCCCTTTTTCCCCAGGTTTACACTATTTATGAGTATGGTCTAATCGTGTACAAGTATACACCAATAACACGGTTTTTAACACTGTTCACTGTATTGTTCACTGTCACGAATCATCCACTTTTTCATTGGCGTACTTGACACTCCTGAACCAATACCATTCACGCACGATAATGCATTGTACACTAAATAATAACGCGCACTATCACTATAAGTATGGAAATCGGGTAAGATATGTGCATCTATGCAGTTAACATGTCATGTGTAATACGAACTATTATGCACCTTATGAACTTATAAAAATTACCTTAAATCATACGTTCAAAATTCAGTAAAATGACACAAAGGAGGTAGCAAGTAAACTCAGTCGGTAGTTCAGAAAAATTTATTTTAGTGCAATCGGATTTCGGATTTGCAAGTTACAGCCGTTTCATTTTAAGTGTTCGCTGCAGGAAATTCAGTTTCTGAACTGAACTTCCATTTCGCGACACAATTTTCACCCTGTTGGGATCAGAATTTAGCGACACTATAGTTGAACTAAATTTAGGTTTTTCAATAGGGTTTCCAACTCACCAGACGGATTCTTAATCGCGCCTTTACGTCAGAAGTAATGTACTGTACAACAATAGAGTATCAGTTCTGTTTCTGTTTGGGACTGCTATACGTCATGTTCATTTAAATTACAGTTTAAATAGTAAACGACGGTAAAGGGGTGAAATCTCTTTCATTATTTAGCTAACTGTTTCATCTTCACTATGGTGTAGGGTTCCGCAATACAACATGTTCAAGCGGTAGAGGGTAAGCATTACAAGATGGAAATCAACAGCCAGAGCTGCTCTAGACTGCAGTCCATAGCCGCTCTCCGAACCAATTTCCGTCGTCTTTTTAGCATAGAACCAATTTAAAACTTTTATGGGTTCTAGGTCGTCGAGTCGGATTCGATTTGAGCCCTCGAACGCGTCATTCCAATCTATAAACAGTTTGTCGTGATTTTTACAAGTTTCAGAAGCGGGAAATTTTCAGTTTTAACGGGTGTAATTGGGGATGATCGTTCACGTCAGTAACGATTATATTTTTCAGCCAAATTTTAACACAATGTTCATTACCACACGGGCCAGCTTATATGATCAATTTCCATCAGTTTAATGGAAGGTTTTCGTTCGAGTTTTGCATCAAACACTTGCGTCGTAAAAGTTTACACGAATTATATACACGGAATTCTTAGGATTTTGAATTTGTAACAGAACAATTTAGTATGTAGCAAGTAGGGTACTTGCCTGGAGACGCGTTGACGACGCACGGCAGCGAAAATGGCACGAACACGCAATGAACGACACGGTTAGGGTTCATGGCCTCGGCTCGAGTTTGGGTTCATCGTTGGAGTTGCTCGGGAGATGAATCTGTTGGTGTCGACTGGCTGCAACATCGAAACTCAGGTGAACGGCGGTGGCTGAATGTCGCCGGTGAGGGTGCAGCAAGGGGGTTCGGAGCTTGAAGTTTGGTGTGGGTTTCGGTGAAAGGTGTAGTGAGGTGGTGGAGGGGCTCAGGGTAGTAGGAGATGATGATGATGATGCAGAGGGGTCGACGACGTGGCCGGTGGCGCGATGGGAGCGGGTGATCGTCGGCGGCGAGAGGGTTGCAGGAGAGGCTCGGTGATAGGTTGGGTTCCGGGCTCGGTTGTGCAGGCGAGGTGGGGGAGGTGAAGTGGGACTCGAGTTTTGGAGAGAGAAGCGAATGAGGAATAACGAGGTGACCGTCGTCTTCGTCGTCGTCGTCGTGGTTCAGCAGGGTGCAGGGGATGAAGCTGGGAGTTTTTTGAGAGAGGAGAGGAGGAGGGAGAACGAGAGTGAGGAGGAGAGAGTTAGAGACGAGGTGGGGCTTGAGGAACTCGTGAGCGCGCGCGCGGTCGTGGTCTTTAGGAGCGGGAACGTGGGGCGGCGAGGCGAGGCGTGCTGCGACGACGTGGGGACGCAACATAAAAGGAGCGGGAAAAGAATACGAAGTGGGGAAGAGGGGTTTGTGGTTGGGTCGGGTCGGGGTGTTGGTTATGTAAATCCCCGTTTCCATCAATAAATCTTTCTATATTTTTCCCAAGTCCTTGAATATTATCCCATTTTCCCGTATTATTACTTTATGTGAAGATTGGTTGCTTAAATTTCAATATTTAAATTTTTCCAAAACCTTTAAACCAATCAAAGACCAAACCCAAATTAAAAACCAAAACATATATATTAAACCACTGCCCAGCCTAAACAAAATAAAACAAATTATATGCAAACAAACCCCCGGCCCAGCATCCACTCCTCAGCCCAAGAAAAATAATAAAGAATTTAATTTTCCCGGCCCGGCCCGGCAGCCCGCGCTCGCAACACCCCGACCCGACCCGCTCCTTTAACTTCTCTTCTCCCCCCTCATTACAAACTTCCCGCTCATTTCTCAAAACCCACGACGCGCACGTTCCCCTACGTCGCCGCGCCGTTGCCCCACGGCCCACGACCCCGGCCACGACTCCCTCAACCTCTTCTCGACCCCTTTCTCCTCTCCCCCTCACACTCTTTCTCAAACTCTTCTCTCTCTCCCCTCAAAAACCCAACCTCGAGCCACTGCAGCCACTCCCTCCGACGAAGACGACGAACATCCTCCGACCTCCTCCTTCATCACCTCACCCTAACCTCCTCCTAAAGACCTCGCCTACTCCACCCTTTTCAACCGCCACCACAGAACCCCCTGCACACCCGAGCTCGGCCACCCTGCACCCTCACGCCGGCGAGCTCCCCATCACATCGTCGACGCCCCTTCACCCTCTGCGTCGTCAGCATCATCACCATCCTTACTTTCCCGAGCCCCACTACCTCTCTCCCCCTCTCTCCAAAACACACCAAAACCCTCGCTGCGAACTTCAAACCCTTACGGCTACCTATCGCCGGAGCGACACCGCCGACCATCGTTGACCCCAGCGCACTCACAGAGATCCACAGAGCACCCCCTCCGCTTCCAACGAACACGAGCCATCTCCGGGCAACTCCGACGTCGAACCCGAAACGCGAGCCGAGGCCGCGAAATCCAAACCGTGTCGTTCGTCATGCGTTCGTGCCGTTTCCACTGCCGTGCATTGCCAAAACGTCTCCAGGCAAGTACCCTACTTGCTACATGCTAGTTTATTTCCGTTACAACTCAAAACGGTATTAATTTCATATTTGCGATTCATGAAAACTTAAATGACTTAAGTGTTTGATGCAAGATCCAAATGAAAACCTTCATTTAAATTGACGGAACTAGATTGCATATTCTAGCTCATCTGGCAATGAACCTTGTGTAGAAATTTCACCGAAAAATATGATTGTTAACGGCTTAAACGAACACCCCCAATTACACCCGTAAAAACTGGGAATTTCCCGCACCTGAAAATTGTTAAAATCACAATTAATTGTGTACATATTGAAATGATGCGTTCGAGGGCTTAAATCGAATCCGACTCGACGTCATGTAACCCTATGCAAGTTCTTAATTGTTTCTGTACTGAAATTATGACGATAATTGGTTCGGGGAGCGGCTCTGGACTGCAGTCCAGAGCAACTCTGGTTATTGTTTTCTGTCCCGTAATGTGTACTACCTTGCTGCCTGAACTCGTATGTTGCGGAACCCTACACCTTATTGAATATGAATCTGTTAGATAAATAACGCAAGTAATTTCACCCCATTTTATCATCGTTTACTATTTAAGCTGCAATTTAAAAGATCAGGACGTCTAGCAGTACAAAACAGAAACTGAACTGATACTATAGTGTTGAACAGTGCATAACTTCTGACGTACAGATGAGATTGAGAATCCGTCTATTGAGTTAAAAACCCTATTGAAAACCCTATATTTCATTCAACTGTAGCATCACTAAATTCTGATCCCAACTGAGTGAAATTTGTGCCACGAAACGGATGTTCAGTTCAGAAACTGAATTTCCTGCAGCGAGCACTTAAATTGAGACGGCCGTAACTTGAATACCAGAAACCCGATTGTACTGAAACCAATTTTGATAAACTTCTGACAGAGTGTACTTGTTAACGTATTTGTAACATTTCACTGAATTCTGAACATATGAATTACTGCAATTTTTGTAAGCCCATGGCGTGCATATTGGTCATATTACACATAACTCGTTAACGGCATAAATACACATACCTTACCCAATTGCCATACACATAATATTAGTGCGCGTTAGTATTCAGTGGACATTGCATTATCGTGCATGAATGATATTGGTTTAGGAGTTCAAGTACACCAATGGAAAGTGAATGATTCGTAACAGTGATTAATACAGTGAACAGTGACAAAACCGTGCTATTGGTGCATACTTATACACGACTAAATCATAATCATCAATAGTGTAAACCTAGGGAAAAAGGGGAAATCGAAGTGGAAAGAGTATCGTATTTAGCGGGACCGTGTTTTAGAGGATGATCATTCGAACAGTGATTCTTATATATAGTAGGTAGGCTCTAGCGATCCGGCTGACAGGGTTATGTCCCGGACGTGTGGGCCGTTGTCTCGAGTATGTACGAGACTCCTGTTAAACATGATCCTCCTTTCCACTATACGATTTCAAACATGACTTAGAGACCGATAGGGACACAGATCATATTTTGCATCATTTAGTGACATAGTGATTACCCGCATTTTACTTTCACTGTTATTACCTTATTTACCTGTTTCACATCATTATTATAACATTGTTATTACGTCGCTCTGACGACCTGAGTATGCATGCTCAGACCTCGAGGAAGAAACAGCGCAGGAGTCGGATTTACCTTTCGAACTGGCAGAGATCTAGTCTGGAGTACCTTTTCTTCTTTTCTGCTTTCCCTAAAGAGATTGTGTACTCGAACTTGGTTAATAGCTCTTCTTGTTTATTTGTAATTTGTGAACAATGGAATTTGATGTAATATTTTAGTGATGTGTTTCCTTTACTGCTGTGCTTTGTTTACGGATTACCATGTAATGATAGAAGCCGAAGTGTGACTACGGCGGGATTATTCCTTGACCGTAGGACCATGGCTGGCCTAGTCATTCCTCGTTTTCCGTATTTTCGGAAGCGGAGCGTGACAGGTTAAGAAACAGGCTTGGCCGGCTGTGTTGGGGGATTTTTATATATACTTATTTAGTTTTGTGTAAAAGAAAAATATGGAAGTGGGCTAGGCTTTAGGGATTAATATATATATTTTGTTTTTATTTTGTTTGTTTTTCTTTTGGGCTTTGATTTTAATTTATTGTTTAGGAAAATTAAATACTAAAAACTTAAGCAACCAATTTTACACAAAATTACGAAGAAAAATAAGAAAACATTCGAGGGACTAGGAAAAATATAGAAAGAATTTATTGATGGAAACGGGAATTTACACATCTTGTTCTCATTCCGTTCAGTGAAACGGACTTGTTTGGTTGGCTACGCGCACGTACGTGCATTCATTCTTGGGGGTATGCATTTTCGTTACCCGGACATTCATTTTTAATTTTGGCCGCCATGCATATTTTTCATATTTTGAAACTAAATTTTTAGACCAGACCCGGGCGTGTTTTGGACTAAATTTGTATTTACCAGAAAATCCAATTTTATTTAATATAATATTTTTATTTAAAAATCAACACAGTTTAAACTTTTTTAACTAAACATATTTTTTAAAATTAAAATCTTAACAAATTAAACAACCCCCCCCCCCTCTCTCCGCAGTGCACATGTGTCAAGCGGATGCTCATAATAAACTGTAGCAAGTATTGAATCAAGGTGAAAGTACGGATGTACAATAAAAGTATGGATGCACAAATATCGATCAGGGGTCACATCATGACTAAGTAGGATGCACAATTATCAAGCATGGTGCACTAATACAACAGTAACATGAAATAATATGGTCTCGCGTGCAACTAGATATGTAATAAACCGTATGGATACAGACGGATACTATAAAACTGTAAATCGGTAAAATTTGCTGAATATTAAAACACAAACACTATTATTTATTAAATAGATATTGATATAATAATATTAACATGGATAACATATTCAAACCGATTAATAACTATAAAAGTGGTATTGATTAACCATGCACAAGAAAGTTCCGTTCAGAAATTCAGCGTCACCCTGATTTGTAAAATAGCTTAAAAATAACAAACGTTTTCCAAAAGGGACGCGTCTTATACCAAAACAAAGATAATTCAATAAGGTTTTCATTTTTATAAGTTTAAGTATCTCAGGTTGTTCCTAAAAAATGTTATGAACATTCAAAATTGAAAGTTTGCTGCTGGAATTTCCCTGGACAGTAGTTTGGAGATATTTTAATTTGCATTTTACTTTATTTAAACAATTTATTTTGCAAGTAAATATTTCATAAAGTTATAGTATTATGAGTTAGCTTCGTAACGAACTAAAGAACATATACTAATAATTTTTGTGTGATTTATAATGAATTTTATAAGGTAAGGTGTACAGTAAATTTCAGATTTGTCGTATCCGCTTTGCAACGACGTTTCATGTGTAAACTATAATATTTTCAAACTATATTTTGTATAAAATTATAAAATGCAGATTATAAACTAATTAAAGATAATAATAAGAAATATTATGACGATATATATTTTAAATGATATGGATGCAAACGGGTATCCGAAAACGGTAAAACTTTAATATGGATGTACAGTGCAATCAATATGTGATATTTTTATTCATATGGATGCAAAATAAGATACATAGTATGAAGCAAGATGAATTAGTATGTGACTAGATATGTAAATAGTGATATGGATGCATACGGATGTTCGAAGACAATAAAACTGTAAAATGGTAATGTGGGATGCATAACTAAACATTATGTAATGTTATTATTCAAATGGGTGCAATATATTGTAGTATAGTATGTAACAAGATAAATTTGCATGCACTAGATACGAAATAAATTGTACGGATGCAAACGGACGTCGTAAAACTGTAAAACTATAACATGAGATGCATAATTGTAAATACATATATTATATTTATTCAAATGGATGTAAATATAGTAACACAGCATGTAGCAAGGTAAACTTGCTTCGATCGAATCACGCGACGGATACGTACGGCACGTCCGACGTAGGTAAATCGTTACAACGCATACGCGGCACGCGGGACGGGTCCAGACAAGGCAAGAGAGTGATCAGGCAGGCAAGGTACGTTCACTGGATCACTCGGATCGTCTGCGACGAGCACTGCTCCGACGGTGATCACCGGAATCAAGAAACAAGATCAAGAAAAAGAAAGAAGAAAGAAGAAGAAGTAAGAAGAAGAGGCTGTGTATTAAATAAGGAAAGAAAAAAATAAATATATAAAATATATATAAATATATATTTATGCAGAGGGGAGAGAGAGAGAAAGGGGTTGTTAGTTTGTTAGGAAATTAGTTTAGATTTAAATTTAAAAAATCTTTTATTAGTTAACTAAATTTTAATTTGTATCAGTTTATAAAATTAATATTATATAAATAAAATTTGATATTCTGGTAAATACAAATATAGTCCAAAACATGCCCGGGTCGGGTCTAAAATTCAGTTTAAAAAAACGAAAAATATATATGTCGACCAAAATTAAAGTTGGATATCCGGGTAACGAAAAATGCATACCCCCAAGAACGGATGCACGCATGTGCACGTAGTCATCCAAACAAGTCCGTATCACTGAACGGGACGAGAACAAGATGTGCGGATGCTACCACAGGGTTAGGGGTATCATGCAGGCCATGCAATGTATTTTTAAAATATTTCATGTGACTTAAAATGTTATATTAAAATGCAGATGCTAGATAAAATGCGAGTATGCAGGATGTATAAATGAAAGTGCACGAGTCCACGTAACAAGTCAAGATAAATCATAAAAATGAATCAAAACAGGTTTCAAGCATGCGGGTCCGGTCGGATCTAAATACAAATGTCAAATACACTATTCGCACCCAAAACACAATAAATCCGGAAAATACCATAAATAAAGAAATACTAGAATTGGTATAAATGAACTAGGGTGCTATATTATACCCAACTACAAAAAGAATTTCGTCTTCGAAATTCCTAAGACAAGAAAAGGTAAACAACACGAATCTATAAGAATAGGTGTGGAAAGTTCTGTCGAATTTCGACTTCTCGTTCCCAAGTCGATTCTCCATGCGAGCAATTTCCCCAAGAAACAAGTACGAGAGGGATAACCTTTTCTTAAGGACCTTTTCTTTTCGATCAACAATCGACATCGGTCATTCCTCAAAGGTTAAATCCTCTCTTACAGCCAGCTTCGAATGATCCAGCACGTGTGTTTCATCTCGAACATACCTACGGAGTTGAGATACATGAAACACGTCATGAACATTCGCCAAAGATTTTGGTAAAGCCAATCGATAAGCCACTTCTCCAACACGCTCCAAAATCTCGAAAGACCCCACGAATCGAGGACTAAGCTTGCCTCGACTCCCAAAATGAATCACACCTCTAGTCGGTGATATCTTCAAGAATACCAAATCACCAACCGCGAACTCTAGAGGTCTTCTCGATGTGTCGGCCCAACTCTTCTGCCGATCTTGTACTGCCTTCATATGCTTTCGGATAGTATTAACCTTCTCTACTGTTTGCACGATCAAATCCGGTCCCAACAATCTTCGTTCTCCAATATCGTCCCAACAAACAGATGAACGGCGCTTGCGACCATACAATACTTCGAATGGAGCCATCTGAATAGTCGCCTGAAAACTGTTGTTGTACGAAAACTCCACCAAGTGTAGATGATCCTCCCACGAACCCTTGAAGTCCAACGTGCAAGCTCTCAACACGTCTTCAAGAGTTTGGATCGTTCTCTCCGACTGGCCATCTGTCTGGGGATGATAAGTTGTGCTAAACTTCAATCGTGTCCCCAAACTTTCCTGTAAACTCCTCCAGAAGTGTGATAAGAATCGGGTGTCACGGTCTGAAACGATGCTCACAGGTACTCCATGCAATCTCACAATCACCTACATTATTGTTCTGCCAAAGCTGTTTACCGCCGGAAGCCGGGAAGACTGATGTCTTGCCTGAATCTTGGGGCAGATGCTAATTGGTGCTATCCGTCCACCTCTCCGAAAATGCCAAGTTGATTTATGGCACCGTGTATTGAAGGTTTAAACGGATGCGGCCGATGTAGCAGACATCGTCAGATTACCCCTCGTTTGAGGGGTTTTTTGATTGTGGGGACGCTCTTCCCTGTAGGCGCAAGCCCCTGCAGTTAATTACGCTACCGCATCGCGGTAACAACTTTCTCCTTCTCCAGATGGTCACTTCGTGTCGTGGATGTTTGTTTTGTGTTTGGTTGCCCGTGGATTGTATACGGAGACTAATTTATGTTGTCTCCCGTAGGGCGTGGACTAGTCCAAATCCGTATCTTTCTTAGATTTGGGTTTGGGGGTTTGGGTTTAAGGATACGTTAGCCTCATTTGAGGCTAAGATCAACTTAAACGTTTATTAAGGATACGTTAGTCTAATTTTAGACTAAGATCAACTTAACGGGATTGTTTAGATCCGACAAGAGAGCAATTGGACTCTATTGTTTAGTTTAGTGATATTGCGGTCGATAATTAGTTTGAGAACATTACGGTCCAATGTTAGTTTTAAGACATCACGGTCGAGGTTAAGGACATCATAATCCATGGGCTTAAGGACCCCACAGTCCGATGTTAGTTTTAAGACATCACGGTTGAGGTTAAGGACATCATAGTCCATGGGCTTATGGACCCCACAGTCCGATGTTAGTTTTAAGACATCACGGTCGAGATTAAGGACATCATAGTCCATGGGCTTAAGGACCCCACAGTCCGATGTTAGTTTTAAGACATCACGATCGAGATTAAGGACATCATAGTCCATGGGCTTAAGGACCCCGCAGTCCGATGTTAGTTTTAAGACATCACGGTCGAGATTAAGGACATCATAGTCCATGGGCTTAAGGACACCACAGTCCATGAAATGTATGGTTATCGGGACCCGTCACCTCTTTGAGGACGTTGAGGAATTACGGCGATAAATATCAAAGGAATGGAGAGATGTACCCTTGAACCCAAGTGGATTAAACGATCTATAGCCCAGTTTGGAACTAAGACCAATTAATTATATTATGAGCACATTGGCTCAGTTAAGTCTGAATTGAGGACTTATGGCCTTCTTGGGCTAAGTCCAATCAAGTTTGGAATATTGGCCCTCTGTTGGTCCATTGAAGGGGAGGCTTTGCCTCTAGAAAATTAGTCAATTGGGCTGAAGCTAGTGTTCAACACTAAAGAACAACAGTGTTAAACACTGGTAATAAGATTATCAAATTAGTGTTTAAACACTAGAAATCTGATTCTCAAATTAGTGTTAAACACTAACAGATAACAGTGTTAAACACTGGCAACAAAATTTTCAGATTAGTGTTAAACACTAGAAGAGGGAGGGATCACGTGGGAGCACGTGATAGCATCAAAAAGTGGGGCCAGATCCCCTTATTTTGTTCTCAGGATATTCAGATAAGTGTTAAACACTTTTGGTCTTCAGGCCATCACGTGTGGGCACGTGATGGGCTTCCAGTCATTGATTATTAAAGCGTTTTACTAGGGGTCACGTGGGGACACGTGAGGGCGCCCAAGAATGGTTCTGCCTTTGGATTTGTTCTCTTTTGTCTTAAGGGTCATGTGGGAGCACGTGAGGCATTGCCTCCGAGCTTTTTCCCTTCTCATTTTGGGGATCTTTTCGGGGGTCACATGGGGCCACGTGACCTTAGTCCTTTGCATGCATGGAGATCCTTCAAATCTCTTTATTTTCAAGAATTGAATTCTTTTATAGAGTTAAACTCTAATTATGATTTTGGAGGAATTAAATTCCTATTATGAAAGAATTAAATTCTTATATAGAGTGAAACCCTATTATCATTGAGGATGAATTAAATTCCTGTAAATCTGAGAGCATTAAATTCTCAATTAGGGTTAAACGCTAGTTCTGTCCATCTTGAAGGAATTAAATTCCTATAATTGTAGGAGAATTAAATTCTCAGATAGGGTTTAAACCCCAAGTTCATCGTGAAGGAATTAAATTCCTGTGAGTCTGGGAGAATTAAATTCTCATATAGGGTTAAACCCTAATTTTGTTTTTGGGAGAATTAAATTCTCTAAACTCAATTCTCCCTCTAAGTTTTGGATCTGCATGGCAGTATCTCAACCCGATGAGAATTAAATTCTCATCTTATGGGGAGATGTGCTCTGTGCAGATCTTCAACCAGAAAAAGAACTAAGTTCCTTTTTTTTGTAGAAGAGTTAAACTCTTAAATTTGAGAATTAAATTCTCTGTTTGAAGTTTTGATCCCCTTTCTTTTCTTACCTAGGGTTTTTCTTTGTAGAGAATTAAATTCTCCTTTCTTTTTTTCTCTAAAATTTCAAGATTCCAAAGCTCTCTCTCCAAAGCTCTCTCTATCTTCTTCTCTTCTCTTGGCTCCTATTTATAAGAGGAGAAAAAGAATCAATTTATTTAGCAAATCTTTCTTTATAAGATTTTGTTTGTTTTCATAATTAATATGAGCCTCTAGATTATTAAGTGGATTTTATTCACCGTTGGATTTTCAATCCAAAGATATTCTGTTTGTTATTTCTGGTGAGATTTATGGAAATCTTTCCTTGTTTAAGATTTTTCCAAGAATTGGTAATATTTAATCACCCCTGGATTTTTAATCCACCAGTTCTCTTTAATCCTTTCCTATTTAGAAAGAATTTGGAGAAATTCAGAATTTTAATTCAACTAAACTGTAAGGCTTTCAAAGCCTGTCACGTGCGAGCACGTGACCCTTGCCCGTTGAGGTATTTTCTGATTTTTTAGAATTAAATTCTATTTTAAGCTGCAAGGCTTTCAAAGCCTGCCACGTGCTGACACGTGACCCTTGGTCACATGTGAGCACGTGGCCTCAATTGAATCATCTTTCACCCTTTCTTTTGTTTTTCGTCTCTGTATAGTGAGATTTTAACCATCACGTGTCATCACGTGACCCTTGGCCACGTGTTCACGTGAACATGTGATACCTCATTGAGGTAATTCCTGATCTTTTAATCAGGAAACAAATGCTCCCACAGCGTTGCTTTCACGTGTCTGCACGTGAGTGCAGCGCTGTCACTTTTGTGACCGTTGGATCCATATAGGGAATCGGGAAGATGAAGTGTTTCCATCACATCCTATAAATGCAAGGGTCTCTTCAGATGCACCTCCACTCTTTCATCTTCTTCCTTTAGCTATCTTTTCTTTTGAGAATTTAATTCTCATTTCTCAGAGCTTAGTTCTCTGCTTCGAAAATTTCCAGAGTTTAACTCTGTTAAAGAAGATTCCCTTTTCTCAGGTAATGATCTTGAACGGCTGAAGAACTTTCATTCATATGAACTCTTTGGATTTTAAATCCACACCAAGGGTTTTTTCCTTTTAACAAGAACCCATTTTTCTTTAAGTTCTTTAACAAGAACAGAAAACCATTTAACCTTCAAATAGTAGATCTCTTAGGGTTTCTCTAATGTTTAGGGATCGGTGGTGGTGTTTGTCTTTTCCATGGAATTTAATTCCATCATCAAAAAGCTCTGGCTATAGGAAAAGAATTTCTGGGAATTTAATTCCCTTTTTTCAAAAAGGAATTTAATTCCTATGAAGAACTTAGTTCTTCTCAGGGGACTTCTTGGGTTTTCTTGCCCTGAGCTGTCTCTCTGTAACCAGGAAGAAGAAGTTTGTAATGTCTCTTTCTGGGAGTTTAATTCTCTTGATTCTGTTTGATTTGTCACAGAGTCCAAGATGAATTTCTTTTTAGGGGAATGTGTAGGGTCATTTGAAATCCACTGCTTATTTAATGAGAATCTTCCTTTTGTCTCATTATAATTGCTTTGCCTCATCATTAGCCAGCCGCCATCTTAATTTCGTGGGACCCACGTGTTTTGTAACTAATGGTCCTATAAAATGAGTCCGCTATCGCTTTCTTCCACTGTCTTTTTATATGTATATATGTATAGTCATATATATATATACACTGTTGGCTTTGCTTTTAACAGTTTCCCTTATTTTATTTCAGGTACAATGACTTCCGTTCCGTACTTTCCTTTCACTCGCTCTCGGAGGCTGCTTTTCCTCAGTCACCATCTGATGAGGAAGTGATGGCGATGATCAGGGCTCATGACCCGAACTGCACTAACTTGCTTTTGTGGGGGACCTGGTATGGTCATATTATCCGGGGTCGCCGGAGTTTTCTTTGCGAAGTGCCGACGGAGCCTACCTTTCCGTTCCTGCCGATGGATCGACCAGGGACTGTCTTTGCTGTGGAGATGCCGAATTGGACCCCGATAGGACGGCTTGAGCCTTCGATGACTGGAATCCCAAACCATCTGATACCGGCCATAGATATTCTGGGACGCCGTATTTTCCAGGGCGAGGCCCAACCGTGGGGGCAGATTTATAAGATATGGCTCACCCCTCGACAACCCACGGGCTACCTTCTTTGGGCTCGCTACATCCTATCCACCCACCGCGCGTGACTGCAGAAGATTGGGCTTTATCAGGCGATCCATGCGTCCCTCTTCCACTACTCGTCTCCTCACGTCTGGTGGGTTAAGGCCTTCCTGAACCAGTGGAATCTTCCCACCAACACTTTCCTCTTGGGGGACCGTGAAGTTTCAATTTCTTTGGAAGAATTTCGCGAGATCTCGGGGCTGCCAATCAGAGGGACACTTTACGAGGAATTGCTGCCTTCTGATGAGTACGTCTTTGAGACTGAGCCCGCAACGCTTGACGGCTTGTCTACCGAGAACGCCGTCCGCCATAAGCGTCCGAGTTTGATCAGGGAGCTGGGCATCTTCGATAAACTGTTCACAGAATCTGAGGAGCAGGGCGTCACTTTCAAGAGCTTCATCGCTTGCTTCCTTCGTGAGGATGTCCTGTCGAAGACGGCTCCTAAGTTTGCAAGCATCAACGACCCCTTTGGGTTTGGTTTGAACAGGCGGCCGACTAAGGAATCGGATTTACCGCAGTATTATATTCCTATCATGTCGCCGGTATCTTTTGAATCGATTGTAGCTCCCGGCATGGACGAGGAGACATTCTTTATGGGCTTTATCAGTGTCTAGCTCAGCTGGTTCGTCATCCCTATGGATCGCCGCTTCATGAGAGTCTCGGTTATCTATCCGGCTCATCGTATCGCTGAGGGGACACGGCTGGCCATAGGCATCCCGGCGCTAGCGCATCTCTATCATGGATTGGGTGCCACCGCTAACACTTCAACTCCCGGTGTGGATGTAGTAAACTTCTCCCTTCACTACTTTACATCTTGGATTGAGATGCACGTGTTGGGAGCTTTTGTTGCGTATCAGAGACCTGCTTTTTATGACGCCTATACTTTTCCGCGACTCATGCGGCTGGTGGACGCTGCTGCTCCCGACCCGACTCAGTTCGAGGCTATTCGCGTGTTGATTGCTCCCTATGCTAGTGCAGGCGGGCTGGCATTTGTTGATTGGGTTCTATCTGCTCCTTCAGGCCCGATTCAACATCTCCACGACCAGTCGAAAGGTGAGGTGCCTTCTCTGAAGCCCCGGGAGGCCACGCACTTGTACGCGATCAGACCGGGCTATCTTGTATTCCGTCAAAATAGTGCGGCTCTGTTTATGCGGTACAATCCGCATCGCTTCGCCCGGCAGCTTAGATATGATCAGGGCGTCCCTTTCGAGGCTTTTACGGTTGCGCCGGTCCCTTCACCCGCAGCTGTTCGTGATGCCGCTCATCACTTCGTGAGGCTGAACACCGGTTCTTACTTCATGATCCCCGAAGCAGATCATACTCCCCGATGCGTGGGGTCCTTCACAGGCTGGTATCTTCATCGGGTCAACCCAGTTATTGCTGAGGAGAAGAGGTTGCTTCTTGGCTATGGCGCTCTTGCTCCGGCTCAGGCCGCGGGAATTCCGCTGCGGCCGCGTGCACCGGTCCGCTTTCCCCTGAGGGACACCAGTGTTGCGCTCATTCCAGGGGAGTCGGAGGTGGACCTTACCCCCACAATTGGTATGCCGTTAGATACCCGTGCTCAGTCAAGGGGTAAAAGGGCACCAGTAGCAGTACCACCGCCGGCGGTGTCGACAATGGTCATGTCGTCCTCGGCAGCACTGCCAAGCGAGGGTGCTGGGAATGAGGGTGTTGAAGGTGAGGTGGGTCAGCGTCATGCCAAGGCTCCACGGGGGAGGAAACGGTCGTCTTCGGCGGTCGGTTTTGGATCCAAGCGGCGGAGGAAGGTGGCTACCAACCTGCTCGACTCTTTAGTAGAGTCTGAGCCCATTCTTCAGGATAAACTGTTGACCGTGCAAGAGTCGGATGCTGGCTTACTTTTTCCGGGTTCAGCTGCCAAGGAAGCCGCACAATTGGCTGAGGCTATAAGACGTTCAAAAGATATGTCTCAGAACGTAAAGGTTCCAAAGAAGCCCTATCCTGCCGTAATCTTTTACGAAGACCCTTCGTGGATCCGGCGGTGGTTCATCGGCCCTTTGGAGGAATGGGGCGAAAGGGCCCTTAAGCAGGCTGCTTCGGAGGATGCTGTGGATGCTCTTTCATTGTGGACTGGCGGCCACGAGTCCACCCTTGAACCTCGGCGAGCACACCTCCTTGAAAAGGAGCATCGACTTGAAGAAGCCATATTGAAAGCTTCCCTACGCATTGGTATGTTCCTGTATTTCTTTGTAATACTTCATATTGCCTGCACTTGTATATATGTATTCTTATTCTCGTGTGAATTGTGCAGAGACTTCGGCGATGGGGGAGGTTCCTACGGGCTTACTAACGGTAGAGCCTGTTGACACCCCCAATGAAACATTGCTCGATATGGAGGGGGTTGACGACGCCGTCCCTCTCGCGATAGAACCTCCTGTGGCGGTTCTTGCTCCCGACGCACTCGCTCCTTCGGGAGAGGCGCCCCTGGTGGTCTCCATCCCAATGGATCTTCCTCAGGGCGGCCCAGAGGCTGGGACGGAGATAGTCGAGACCACCCTCCCTTCGTTGGGACCCACAGTGGCTGCCGCTGCTCCTTCCTCAGAGGCCGTTACACCAGCTCGTGTCCTTGATACTGTGCCTGAGGTTGCGGCGGAAGCCGTTGAAGCTGCTATCCCTCCAGCTCGGAATGGGAGAAGCGTCGAAGGTAACCTTTCACATTTTAAACTAGTAATCTTTCCGTTATCTGAACTCTTTTGTCTTTTCAGAATTGCGCGGACTGGCGGCCTCTATTGCGGATCTGTCTCCCCGGCAATCCTTTCAGCGTCTGCTGGAGATGGCCGCTCCGCAGGCGATATCTCCTCAACGCATCGTCCTCTCGTCTAGGCAAGGTTAGTATTGTTCACCATCGTTTCATAGCATTGTTGTTATTTTGCAAAATAACGTTGATGTCCTTTACAGTTTTGGAGGCCGACGACGAGGTTGAGGTTCTCGAAGGACCAGGGGAGTTTTCAGCTCCTTCTTGCATGACTGTGGGTAAGTGAAGTCCCAATATTGTCCCACTTGTTCTTTTGCTTAAAAGTTTCACTGATCTTTTATAAATCTGAATAGCCTTGCCAGTTCTCACTGCGCAGGAGTCGCGCATCATCATGCCGCCCGGACCTTATGCTTTGCGAGCCTCAGACCGTCTGGCGAAATTAAGCCTCGACTCCCTGTCATCCCTGATCGAGGAGCTTCGTGTGGGCAGTGTAATCACAGCCGAAGTGTTTGCTGCTGAAGCTAACGGCTCTCTTTCCTTTCTTGCTACCTATCATAATGAGGCGGTGGTGCAAGTCTGGGTTGAGTTTTGTCGGCAGGTGGAGGCTTGCTTGCATGTGCTTGAGTGTACCCGCCTTTCTTCGGAGGCTGTGGCTGCGAAGGAGAGCTTACAGGGCTTAATCGAGCGGTGCGCGGTGAATATGGTGTCATGCGAGAAGAGGCTCGGCTGCAAATTCTCAGAGAGGGAGCTGGCTTCGAAAGCGTTGAACGAGCTTCAAGCCAATCTTACAGCCAAGGCCAACAAAGCGTATGAACTCTGGCGAGTGCTTCAAGAGGCCATCAAGGAGGTGGTGGCCATCGACAAGGCCGCCGTGTTTACTCGCGAAAGGGTCGAGGCTCACAAAGCTACCGAGAAAGAGCTCGAAGGCCGGCTTGCCTCATATCAGGCCCAGCAGGCTCAGGCGGAGGCCCGTCTTCTGGCGATAATGAATCACGAAGGCGTGGCCCAGCGAAAGAGAGATGAGCTGACAAAGCTGCTAAATCGCCCACCGACCTGAAGACTTGTATATCTTTTTTTTTCTTTTGTACATACTCCTGAATGAGAATATGTTTTTGTTCTTTCACGAGTTGTACTTTGTATCCATTTTGGTTCATGAATAAAAGACATATTTTTCTTCACGCTGGCGTCTCCCTTTTTATTGAATGTATTCTGCGGATAGTCTATCTTGATCTCTCTGCAGGACAACGATGGCTTAGGATTTAGGGTTAAGATCTGCCTCCTAAGACTTTTCAACTTTATGAGTCGTGAGGGTCTCATAAAGAGTTTTTCTCCCTACAGGTCGAGGGGATCCCATAGGTGTAATTTCTCCTTAAGAATCGTGAGGATTCCTAAGCGTGTTTTCTCTTGAAAGTCGTAAGGATCTCACAAGAGAATTTGCTCCCTTACGAGTCGTGAGGACCCGCAAGTGACGGGTGAAGTTGTCCTTATCCGTATTTCACGGAGTTAAGGGTTGCTCTGGATGCTTCCCACGGGTTCACTGTCGTGTTTGGCGAGGACCAGGCTCCGCTCTGGATGTTTTCCGGGGTACCGTAGTTTAAAGACATCGCGGTCGAGGTTAAGGACATCATAGTCCATGGATTTAAGGACTCCACAGTCCGTTTTTTAGTTTTAAGACATCACGGTCGAGGTTAAGGACATCATAGTCCATGAGTTTTAAGGACCTCATGGTCCAATGTTAGTTTTAAGACATCACGGCCAAGGTTAAGGACATCATAGTCCATGAGTTTAAGGACCTCACAGTCCAATTTTTGCTCTGGATGCTTCCCACGGGATCACTGCCGTGTTCGGCGAGGACCAGGCTCTGCTCTGGATACTTCACACGGGGTCATTGCCATGCTCTGCGAGGACCAGGATCTGCTCTGGACGTTTTCCACGGGGTCAGGAGTGACATAATCCACGTTCCACGTAGCCAGGAATTTTGCTCTGGATGCTTCCCACGGGTTCACTGCCGTGTTTGGCGAGGACCAGGCTCCGCTCTAGATTCTTCACACGGGTTCACTGCCGTGCTCTGCGAGGACCAGGATCTGCTCTGGATGTTTCACACGGGGTCAGGAGTGACATAATCTACGTTCCATATAGCCAGGAATTTTGCTCTAGATGCTTCCCACGGGTTCACTGCCGTATTCGGCGAGGACTAGGCTCCGCTCTGGATGCTTCACAGGGGTTCACTGCCGTGCTCTGCGAGGACCAGGATCCGTTCTGGATGTTTCACACGTGTTCACTGCCGCGTTTCACGTAACCAGAAATTTTGCTCCAGATGCTTCCCACGGGTTCACTGCCGTGTTCGGCGAGGACTAGGCTCCGCTCTGGATGCTTCACACAGGTTCACTGCCGTATTCTGTGAGGACCAGGAATTTTGCTCTGGATGCTTCCCACGGGTTCACTGCTGTGTTTGGCGGGACCAGGCTCCGCTCTGGATGTTTCCCACGGGGTCAGGATTGACGTAAGCCGCGTTCCACATAACCAGGAAGGGTTGACTTTATCCGCATTTCACAGAGTCGGGGTGTGACTCTTGGTTATCTGTGCACCGCCGAATCATAGAACTGGGAGTTGCCGCTGTTCCGCTTTGCTTGATATTGTGTCTGTCGTAATGAGACGAATGTTGAGTTGATCTCCAGGCTATCTGCGAACCGTCGAGATTTGGCTTCTTCTTCTGATGAAACCTGGGGAGGAGGAGTGTGATTCCTTCTTTATTTGCGCCCCTGGATTGTATACAGGGACAGCTGTGATATCACCTGTAGGGCATAAATTTCATTTTTATTTCTATTTTATTTCTTTCCGCGATGCTCTATCATTTCAGCTTTTTATATCGCGAAGGTCGCGATTGCCCAATCATTTCGGCTATTTTTCGCGGTGCCCAATCATTTCGGCTATTTCTTTTATTTTTACTCGTTGTTTTTTATTGCGAGTTGCCCAATCATTTCGGCTATTTTGCATGCATACATTTTTTCTTTTACTTGCTGCTTCTGTTGCAAGTTGCCCCATCATTTCGGCTATTTCTTATGCATGTGTGGCTCACTAGCTTTTTGCCGCAAGCTTGGGATTAGACACCGATTTCGGCCTCAGCACCGCTACAACTGGGATATTGCCAGGAGCGAATCATCATTTGTCTCTGTCGATATCGAACAACGGTGGCTTAGCGGACAGGGTTAGGATCCTGTCGACTAAGGCTTTTGACTTCATGAACCGTAATGGTCTCACAAAGGTATTTCTCCCTGCAAGTCGTGAGGATCTCGTAGGCGTGTTTTCTCCTTAGAAATCGTGAGGACTCCTGAGTGTATATTCTCTTATAAGTCGTAAGGATCTTACAAGATTGTTTTCTCCTTATAAGTCGAGAGGACTCACAAGGGTTTTTTCACCGTGCGAACACATCCCTAGTCACGGGTGGAACTTTGTTAGGGAAATGTTTATTCGCGCCCGTGGATTGTATACAAGGGTCAGCACTGAGCCGCTTGTAGGGCAGTATTGGAGGTTGTGGGAGCTGTTTAAGAACAGGTTCGGATCTCTGTAGCTTAAGACTTTTGAATCTTATGAGCCGTGAGGGTCCCATAAGAGGATTCTCCTTACGAGTCGTGAGGATCTCACAAGTGTAGTTTCTCCCTAGAGATCGTGGGGATCCCTAAGTGTGTTGCTCCCTTAAGAGTCGTAAGGATCTCACGCAGGTGGTTTCTCCTTACAAAGTCGAGAGGACCTTGCAAGTGTTTTTTAACGAGATTGCGCCCTTTCGGGTTTTCATAAAACTCGCCGGTAGCCCTGTTGTTTTTACTCACGGAGCCCTTTCGGGTTTTCATCCGTGCCCCTTTTACTTATGGACATACCGTTTCTTTTTTTCTTTTTCTTTTTTTATTCTAATGAGGTTGCGCCCTTTCGGGTTTTCACAAGACTCACCAGTAGCCCTGCTGTTTTTACTCACGGAGCCCTTTCGGGTTTTCATCCGTGCCCATTTTGCTTATGGACATACCGTTTTCTCTTCATTTTTTTTCTTTCTTTTTTTTGTTTTAACTTTGGGATGCTGCAATCCACCGTAGTTTATCAACATCTCGGTCAACAGCTGGTTTTAGGACATAGTGGTCCGTTGTTAGTTTAAGGACGTTTCGGTCCGATGTTAGTTTAAGGACGTTTCGGTCCGATATTAGTTTAAGGATGTTTCGGTCCGTTGTTAAAGAAGGCCTGTTACTACTTACAGAGTTTAGGCTTAGGAAGATATCGAGCGGACATAGTCGTCGTCATCTATCATTGACCTAGGCCGTGACTCGTTAGGCGTAATATTTCTTCAGGAAGCGACCATTTATTGGCCTGAAGGGCCTTTCGCTATGCAGGTCCATGAGTAGATAGGCTCCACCTTGGTAGACCTTGTCTATAATGTACGGGCCTTCATAGTTCGGCTCGAATTTTCCACGCTTGGCTCGATTGGGGATCATAGGTCTTTTGACCACTAGCACGAGTTCGCCTTGGCGGAATGTCCTCGGCCTGGTCAATCTTTCATATGAGCGCGTCATCTTTGCTTTATAAGCCTCCAGATTTTGTTGCGCCATGAGCCGGGTTTCATCAATAGTATCGAGCTCCTCAAGCCGAAGGTGAGCGTTTTCTTCGTCTGTTAGCTCATAATGAACTGCCACTCGTAGAGAGGGTAGCTCTATCTTAAGGTGGAGTACCGCTTCTATACCGAATACTAATGCGTACGGTGTTGTGTTCGTGGCCGTCTTGAACGTAGTCCGGTACGCCCAGAGTGCTTCATGCAGTCTCTCATGCCAGTCCTTCTTATTCCGGGACACCGTCTTTTTTACGATCTTTGTCAGGGTCTTGTTGAAAGCCTCAGCTAGACCGTTAGCTCGAGAATTATAAACTAAGGAGTATCTCCAGTCTATGTTATGCTGTTGTGCGAAGCGGCTGATCTTGTGGCTTCTGTAGGCTGGCCCGTTATCGGAGATAATCTGTCTCGGAGTTCCAAACCGATAAATGACGTGCGTCTTGAAGAAATGGAGGATATTCTCCGTCTTCACTTCCCTCAGCGGTACTGCTTCTGCCCATTTGGAGAAGTAATCAATTGTCGCTAAAATGAATCGATGTCCTCTGGACGATGCTGGTTCGATGGGGCCGATTATGTCAGTCCCTCACATTTTGAACGGCCAGCTAGCCACCGTTGGATGTAGTAGATTTGGATGCTGATGGATGAAGTCTCCATGGATCTGGCATGGGTGGCATTGCTTCGCATAATCGAGGCAGTCCTGAATCATCATGGGCCAGTAGTAGCCCATCCGTTTAATCTTCAACTTCATCTTCGGGCCTGCTTGGTGAGAACCGCAGAGTCTGTCGTGAACTTCTTGGACGACTCTTTTTGCTTCTTCAGGTCCCAGACATCTTAACCACAAAGAATCAAATGACTTCTTGTACAGAGTATCATTGACGAAGGCGAAAGATAGGGCTCGCTTCATGAGCTGATGTTTTGAGGGTGCATCTTCAGGTGTTCGACGGGATTTGAAGTAGTCTATAAAGACTTCTCTCCAATCTTCAGCCTTTTCCTGGTCTTTTATTTGGATAGCCATTTGCTCGGTCGCTCCTTTTTCTTCGGACGACTCCGGAGATATTTTCGCCGGTGCGAGAACCCGACGGTTTTGCACAACGATCTTCACGTCATCGAGGTTCTCGTCGGGCAATTCTTTAGCGAGCTTAGCTAGTGCATCCGCTTTGCTATTTTCCGCACGCGGTATGCTTTTCAAGGTGTAGGAAGGTATTTGGGTCAGCAGTTGCTGTACCCTCTCGCCGTACTTTACCAGCTTTGGTTTGCACGTTTAGTAGTCGCCATTTAACTGACTAACGACCAGTTGGGAGTCTCCATATATGAGAAGGTCTTCAATTCCCATGTCGATGGCGATCTCGAGGCCCGCTATCAAAGCTTCATATTCGGCTTCATTGTTTGTCCTCGGCTCTGCTAAGGAGAAGGCAAAACGCATTATCCCTCTTTGTGGAGTCACGAAGATGAGGTCTACCCCCGATTTGATTATAGGGGTGTTTTGTTTGCGCTTCTTCACGGAGGATGCTCCATCGAAATAAAGTTCCCACCGGATACCACATCCGTCGATCATGTCAAACGCATGTTCGTCTGGCAGTTCGCAATTCAAGGGAGAATCGGTCGGTATCGGATGTTCAGCGAGGAAGTCAGCGATGGTCTGGCCTTTCACTGCCTTAAGAGGCTGGTAAGTTATTGCGAATTCCATTAAGAGTAAAGCCCATTTAGCGAGTCGCCCCGTCAGTATGGCCTTTGACATCAAATATTTGAGGGGATCCACCTTCGATATGAGACGGACTTCATGCGCCAATGCATAGTGCCTGAGTTTCGTTATCGCGAAGATCAGCGCCAGGCAGTGTTTTTCGATGGGAGAATAATTGCTTTCTGCCCCCAGAAGAACTCGACTCAAGTAATAGAGGGCTCTCTCCTTCCCTTGGTCGTTCTCTTATGCCCGTAATGCTCCTAAGGAACCTTCAAGAGCGGTTGTATACAGAATGAGAGGCTTTCCCTTAACCGGAGCAGCCAGCACCGGCGGATTCTGCAGGTATTGCTTGATCTCGTCCAGTGCGCTTTGGCATTTTTGATCCCAGACGAATGGGGTCCCTTTCTTCATCAAGTGACTGTACGGACGGCACTTGCCAGAGAGATTGACTATAAATCGTCGGATATACGCAAGCTTCTCTTGGAGAGACCGCAATTGCTTGAGAGTCCTTGGCGGGGGCATCTCCATAATCGCCTTGATCTTTGACGAATCTATCTCGATGCCTCGGTGTCGGATGATGAATCCCAGGAATTTGCCCGAGGAAACTCCAAATGCGCATTTGAGAGGGTTCATCTTCAAGTTGTATTGCCGAAGGCGTTGAAATACAATCTTCAGATGCTCCAGATGTTCCTCGTATGATTTGCTTTTCACCATAAGGTCGTCGATATAGCATTCGACGATTTCATGTATGAGGTCATCGAAGATCTTCGTCATGGCCCTCTGATAGGTGGCACCAGCGTTCTTTAGACCGAAAGGCATCACCTTGTAGCAAAATATACCCAAAGGGGTCCGGAAAGCGGTGTGCTTCTGGTCCTCGGGATGCATCTTTATCTGATTTTATCCTGATAAGCCGTCCATGAAGGAGAAAACTTCGTGAGTGGACGTGTTATCTATCATCAGCTCGGTGACCGATACTGGGAAGTCGTCCTTCGGGCAAGCTTTATTGAGATCCCAAAAGTCTACACATATGCGCACTGTCCCATTTTTCTTCGTCACCGGGACGATGTTGGCGATCCAAACAGGGTACTGAACCTCTTGGATGAAGCCGGAGTCGATTAGCTTCTTGACCTTGGCGTTGATACTCATCTCAATCTCGAGCCGCATTCTTCTCGGTGCTTGTTTGATTGGCTTGGCATCGGGGGATATTGCCAATTTGTGGACAGCAGTCTCTGGATCTAGTCCTGGCATTTCGGAATAATTCCATGCGAAGCAATCCTTATGCTGCATAAGCACGTCTTTTAGCGTAGCCACCTTTTCCCCAGACAGCAACTCACTGACAAATGTTGGTCGCGGGTCATTCGCCATCCCCAAATCAATTTTCTTGAGGTTATCTGCAGTGGTATGTATTCCATCTTCCAGCTCCTTTGGGGCCGGTGGAAACTCTGAGATCACCTCGCCATCATTGTTTTCGAAGCACCAGGGGAGGTCACCCCTGTCCTCAGGCTCTTCTTTTTATAGTGTTATCATGTGACAAGTGCGAGCTCGCTTCCATGACTGATTTTGATCCGGTTCTACTTTCGCTGTATAGGCGGCTTTTGGTTCGTGCTTCTGTGGCTGATTTATCCTCCAGCTGCTGAATAGGGCGAATTTGCCGAGCTGATACTGGTCTTCGACCCAGTTCTTGAAGGTGAAGCAGTCTTCAATAGGATGTCCTATTGCTCGATGATAAGAGCAATAGTCCGGGTGAGAGACTTCGCCTGCTTGCTCGGGGTGTTTGGACTCCGGAAGTGTAATCATCTGATGTTTTATGGCGAGCTCAAGTATCTTCCGTGTTTTGTTCTGAGGAAAAGAGTATGCTCGGCTCATCTTTTTCATAAGTGATGAATCCGGATTGCTCGATTCCCGATCGCTTGGCTTCTTGGTCCCGCTTTGTTGCTGTCGAACACCTTTCCCGCTCTTTGATTTATTTTTGCCTCTGCGTTGGGCCTTTTGTATGACGGGTTGATAAGGAAGAGCATTGTCATTCTCCGTGACCTGCTGAAAGAGGCGCTGCGTCCTGGCTTTCTCGTAAATGGCCATTTCACGGTTATGGTCATCCCGGATCTTTTGACCTGCTTCCCTGATAAGCTTGTCCATTCGTTCTTCAAATGACGGACTCGGCATTTTGATTGCAGGATCTCGTTTTGGCTAAGGGTCAGCGTTTTCTGACAGGGCGTTCTCTTCTTCATCGAAGTCATATATGACGTAGCTATCTGGACTCGTTCCTGTTTCCCGGATTTCACGTATCCAAGCCCGAGCGTTTTCATTCTCCCGTTGGGCAACTTGCGCTGAGTTCCAGGGACATCCCAAATCCTGTTGTAGAACCGAGCTTGTCGAATGGTCTGTTTGAAAGGTACCCTTTGGTGCTTCAAGAGCCTTCTCAAGCCTTCCGAGTAATATCTAGGTAGACGGATGGGCTGGAGTCTGTCGAGCGTAGAATCGGCGCCACGCCAGATTTCTTTCTCCACTTTGGTTTCCCCAGATCGATAGAATAGGATCGCCTTTTCATCCTTTCGTCTGGGAGGAACGTAAAATGTCTGCAGTTCTTGTACACTATAAGCTTTAAGTGCATCGAGCTCTTTGTAATGCTCCCGCGGGACCATGATAATTTGCAGACTCTGATTATCGCCAACGAAGGCTTGTATTGATGGCCGAGCGGAAAATATAGCGTTAACCTCGTCTTCCGAGTCGCTGCTGAAGATCAACATAGGGATGGACGGTCCCGGCTTATTGTATTGGGGCGGCCCTGAATAAACTATCTCTTCTTCCTCCTCGGTATCACTCCCGAAGACTGGAATAGTGGTGATAGCTTTGTCCTTTGGTTTGTGACATCTCTCCGTGTCTTCGAAATCTGGCAAGAAGTATTTTGCATCTTCGTACTTTCGGACTTCGTTTACGGAGAATGGGTTCAGCTCTCTTGTTACGGTGTACTCGAGACCATACTTGAAGTATTTCATACACTGATGTTGTATAGAAGGGATGATGTTGTACTCGTGTAACCATGGCCGGCCGAGCAAAGCATTGTAGCATGTCTTGGCATCAATGACGTGAAATTTAATATCCGTGACAAGCAGCCCGAAGCGTAAAGTCAGTATCACAGACCCGAGAGTCCGTGATGACTGGGAGTCAAACCCGGAGATGATGATTTTATCACGAGCTAGGTGCTGAACGCTCATGCAGATTTCCTTCAACACTCGTACGTTGAGGAGATTGATGGAAGACCCATTGTCGACCAGGATTTTGCCTATCTTAATATCGTGACAGTATCCTGAGACATAAAGGGGACGGTTGTGCTCATACGTCCCGGGGAGGAGATCTTCATCGCCGAAGGTGATATCGGCTGTGTGCACTTCTTCCAGCTCGTCCTTCATCTTTTCTTCGGCGAGGAAAGCTTAGAATTGCTCTGGCTCTTGTAACGCCTTGATCAATGAATCTCTCGCCTCTTTGGATAGTAAAAGGGCGTCGAGAATGCTGAGCTGCGAGGGTAAATTCCTTAAATGCTCCAGAACGTTGTCGTCTACCTTACTTTTCTTTGGCGGGTCCTTGGCGATCAGCTCTTTCATGATTTGTTCATCTAGGGCGATATCCTCAGGGACCTTTTTTCCCTTATTTTTTCTATTCGTGGGTCCGAGATTCTTTTCGGGCAGCGCACGATTGCGCAGCTGGATATTTTCACAGGTCTTCGACTATTCATCTTTCCCCGAGGTGGATTCTTTGAAGAGAGGGCCAAGAGTCATCTCTTCATCGGAGTCGCTCCCGAAGGTGAGAACCTGCGATCCCTCGGCGTTGACTGTGCGACAGTTGCCGGTAGTTCTTTTATACTCCTCGGTCGTACTTCTCTGCTCCCGACGGGTTTTGCGTTTCATCCGCTTAAAATGTTGCCGGTGAGCAACATACCCCTGCCACCATCTTTTAAAAGCATTGCACTCTTCGATGGGGTGTGCCATCTTTCGATGATATAAACAATAGCTCGGACACATTTCGGCTTCACCAAGAGTACTTCCTTCGGAGGGTGGTAGCTTCATTCCCGCTGATATGGCTTTCGCAAACCTTTTCCTCGTCTTGATCTTGTTTTTATTTGCAACCGATGTCCTTTGATTTGGCAGGAGTATCTCGACTCTTTCGTCCAGTCGCCGACGTTTGGCTCTTTCAAATATGGCCATCTCACGCTCCCGATCGGCTTTACTTTTCAGATGAATTTCACTCAGGAAGGAGTCGATCATTTCGTCTGACGGCCATAGAAGTTCTGGTTCGGGACCTGCCCCCAGTCTCTCGGTGCAAGGAGTCTCTTCATCATTATCAATGAGTGAGAGATCACATGACAACTTGCTACATAGTCCTCAGATTCATCTGATGAGTCTTCTCCATCATTTTCGTCCTCAAGGACGTAGCTGAGGAACTCTTGGAGCGTGATTAGAGTCTGTGCCTTCTGGTTATACTCTTCCAGCGCATCAATTTGTTTTTGTAAGTCCGTGCGCTTGTCGTCGGGCTTCTCGGACTTCTCGGACTTCTTCTTCTTTTTCGAAGATTTTGACGGCTGGATATGAACACTTTGGCTATCACCACCAATCTTTGGAGTTGGGCGCGGCTTCAGCATCCCTTCGATAATCTGGGGTTCCAGCGGGTTCTTCCACCTGATCGCCAGGCATGTCTGGAGATCACTCAGCATCCTTTTGGTTTTGGCTGAAGGAGCCACCTCCCAAAGAGCTTCTTCAACAAAAAAGCACGTTGCTTCCGGTGTATCCATCTTCTTAGGAGAGTGCGGTTGTGGTAGGCTTACTTTCCACTTTTCAGACAACTAAACTTGCCCTGTTGGTACTGATCCTCGATCCATCCCTTAAAGACGAAGCAATTTTCAATTGGATAGCTTACCGTTTGGTGGTAAGGGCAATAATTGGGATTATTCGCTTCACCGGGTTGCAATGGTCGCTTGGGATTCGGCAAATTGATAAGCCTGTTGCGCATCGCCAGCTCGAAGAGTCTCCTCGTTTTGTCTCGTGGGAACGAGTAAGGACGCTTCATTTTCTCATTATAATAGCGTCGTCTCTCTTCCAGTTGATCCGTTAGCTTTGGAGCACTGGGCTGCTGTTGAGTATTCGCAACGAAGGTCACCTTTCCTTTACCCTTTTCATTTCGCGGCTCCGGTTTCGGGGGAGACGGTCTGTGACCCATCTGATCCATCTGGGCTAGCTTGTCGATTAAAGCCTGGAATGTGGTTGGTTTGAAGAACATCATGAACTGTGAAATAGTTGCATGAGGGTCTAGGGTGCCCACGAACATGCCCACCGCTGGCGCTTCTTCGATGCGCTGTTCGCACTTTGACCACAGATTTCGCCATCGGATTGCGTATTGAACCCAAGTTTCACCCGGCTTCACCCTTGCATTGATCAACGCCATTATTGGGGTGCGTTCGCTGGCACTCGCGAATCGCTGGGTGAATAGCAGCTCCATCTCTGCGAAAGTTTTGACGGAGTCGTTTGGAAGTTCGGAGTACCACTCAAACGCCGTCTCTGATAAGCTGCCGACGAATTGGCGAAGCAGAAGCTTGTCATCGCCCCCTGTGTTGCCGCACAGAGCTCTGAACTGGGCGACGTGTTGGTGGGGATTGCCCGTCCCCTTGTACACATGGAATTTCGGGATCGTATAGCCCGGCAGGTATTTTATCTGATCATACCAGCCTGGATACGGTCGCCCAGTCTTCACGACCTGGCCAGCCGCTTCATTTTCCTGGTGAACTCGTATTTGTTGAGTAATATAATCATCCAGGGCGGCCTTGGAGACAGTTTCCTCTTTGGCTGTTGAAAGAGCCGGAGGTGGATTTGATATTTCTCCTCTGTCGTCTTCGAGGATAATCGGAGGATCTTCAGCTGGAGGGCCCTGCTGGATCATCATACCAACCATATCTTGGAACAAAAGAGCCATTTGCTTTATATTGGCCGCTTGTTCCGCAGCCTCCTTGTCCTTCTTTTCAAGCATTCTCCGAAGGAATTCAGCATCAGTCTCGTGTTCGTGACGTTGTTCCGATGACGCCTCCGGGCTTTCTTTTGGCCCTGTGAGTGCGGCCATTGCAGTCAGCATCTCCTAAAGCTTCTGCTGCTGCTGTTCCTGAGCTCTCGTGATGGATCGAGTGAGTGGTCGGTGGCCCGTTGAAGCGCGGCTGTCCTCTTTTCCGGATGCCATGTAGACAGTATGTACCATCATGCCCCCAGACTTGGGGCGATTGGGCTCAGCGTCTTTGTGGTATGCCACGTTTACAGGGGCTTTCTCTGGCCTCCTTCTTTTCTGAGTGGTTGACGTTGAGGGGGCCGCTGCCGTGGGCACCCAAGTAGTCGTCATCTTTTGTGGCTTAACAGGACGGTTTTCTTCCTGTCGGACCTTCAGCTTCTTCTGCTGGCGGGAGAAATTTCGATAAATCACCGAGTCTTGGACATAGCGCCAGACCTTGTAGATTTTAGAGGACAGACGCTGAGGGGACTGTTCTGGCTTTGCTTCCGCAATATTCTCCACCGGAGGAGGAGATCTTTTCAGTATGGCGGTAGGAGAATTCCTGTGCACCTTATTCAGCAACTCGAAGCTGTTCCCGGTTGGAACAGCAGCATTAATTTCCACCGTTGGAGTTGGTGGAGTTAGCCCAGAAGGGGAGTTGCCCCCGGCCTTCCTTACTCGGCGCCAGTGGCGACGTCGAGCGTGTTGAGCCATTGGTGTTGGTTCAGCGATGGGAATGGCTTCGTCTTGCCCCCTGTTCAGATGAGGGGCTGTTGCTGGTGTCAGCCTGTTGAAGACTGATGTCCTTTGAGTAGCAGGAGCGAGAGTGGGAGTTGGGACGGTCAGTCTTGTAAAGACCGACCCCTCGGCAGGAGAAGCCGCCTTGACGACTTCGGGAGCAGGGTTGGTTACTCTCTTCGGAATAACCTTCTCTGGGATTGCAAGCTTCATTGTGGGCCCACAGGAATTTTGGCCCAATCTGGAGAAGACCGAGGCGCCGGTGCTGGACGACCCGTTGAAAGGGGCCGCAGCAGCTGTAAGCCGATCAAAGACCGACTTCTTGGGAGCTTCTGGCGTTCGCACAGGAGCGGTGAAGCTCGTTGGCGGGAGCATGGTCCCGAAGAACAATCCTGTGGTGGCTTGAGTGACCTGTTCCACCGGCATCGTGAACAGCGAGGCCGCTTGAGGCCCGTAGGCTATGCCTCCAGATGAGGCGGAGTGCGAGTTGCAGCTGCAGTTGGAGCACTTTACGCAAGTAGATGCTATTGCTGTTTCGCTTTCTACACCAAGTAAACGCCAAATCTTAATACCTCGAAACCCAAGAGCAACCATTAGCAAACCGCGATTGGTTCGCGAATACGACACACGAAGTGTGGAGTGGAAAGAGGAAAAGGTCCCACCGGGCGTGCCAGAATCTGTTTACCGCCGGAAGCCGGGAAGACTGACGTCTTGCCTGAATCTAGGGGCAGATGCTAATTGGTGCTATCCGTCCACCTCTCCGAAGATGCCAAGTTGATTTATGGCACCGTGTATCGAAGGTTTAAACGGATGCGGCCGATGTAGCAGACTTCGTCAGATTCCCCCTCGTTTGAGGGGTTTTTTTATTGTGGGGACGCTCTTCCCTGCAGGCGCAAGCCCCTGCAATTAATTACGCTACCGCATCGCGGTAAAAACTTTCTCCTTCTTTAGATGGTCACTTCGTGTCGTAGGTGTTTGTTTTATGTTTGGTTGCCCGTGGATTGTATACGGAGACTAATTTATGTTGTCGCCCGTAGGGCGTGGATTAGTCCAAATCCGTATCTTTCTTAGATTTGGGTTTGGGGGTTTGGGCTTAAGGATACGTTAGCCTCATTTGAGACTAAGATAAACTTAAACGTTTATTAAGGATACGTTAGTCTAATTTTAGACTAAGATCAACTTAACGGGATCATTTAGATCCGACAAGAGAGCAATTGGACTCTATTGTTTAGTTTAGTGACATTGCAGTCGATAATTAGTTTAAGGACATTACGGTCCAATGTTAGTTTTAAGACATCGCGGTCGAGGTTAAGGACATCATAGTCTATGGATTTAAGGACTCCATGGTCCGTTATTAGTTTTAAGACATCACAGTCGAGGTTAAGAACATCATAGTCTATGGGCTTAAGGACCCCACAGTCCGATGTTAGTTTTAAGACATCACGGTCGAGGTTAAGGACATCATAGTCCATGGGCTTAAAGACCCCACGGTCCGATGTTAGTTTTAAGACATCACGGTCGAGATTAAGGACATCATAGTCCATGGGCTTAAGGACCCCACAGTCCGATGTTAGTTTTAAGACATCACGGTCGAGGTTAAGGACATCATAGTCCATGGGCTTAAGGACCCCACAGTCCGATGTTAGTTTTAAGACATCACGGTCGAGGTTAAGGACATCATAGTCCATGGGCTTAAGGTCCCCACAGTCCGATGTTAGTTTTAAGACATCACGGTCGAGGTTAAGGACATCATAGTTCATGAGCTTAAGGACCCCACAGTCCATGAAATGTATGGTTGTCGGGACCCGTCACCTCTTTGAAGACGTTGAGGAATTACGACGACAAATATCAAAGGAGTGAAGAGATGTACCCTTGAACCCAGGTGGATTAAATGATCTATAGCCCAGTTTGGAACTAAGACCAATTAATTATATTATGAGCACATTGGCTCAGTTAAGTCTGAATTGAGGACTTATGGCCTTCTTGGGCTAAGTCCAATCAAGTTTGGAATATTGGCCCTCTGTTGGTCCATTGAAGGGGAGGCTTTGCCTCTAGAAAATTAGTTTACTTGGGCTGAAGCTAGTGTTCAACACTAAAGAACAACAGTGTTAAACACTGGTAATAAGATCATCAAATTAGTGTTTAAACACTAGAAATGTGATTCTCAAATTAGTGTTAAACACTGGCAACAAAATTATCATATTAGTGTTAAACACTAGAAGAGGGAGGGATCACGTGGGAGCACGTGATAGCATCAAAAAGTGGGGCCAGATCCCCTTATTTTGTTCTCAGGACATTCAGATAAGTGTTAAACACTTTTGGTCTTTAGGCCATCATGTGTGGGCACGTGATGGGCTTCCAGACATTGAATATTAAAGCGTTTTACTATGGGTCACGTGGGGACACGTGAGGGCGCCCAAGAATGGTTCTGCCTTTGGATTTTTTCTCTTTTGTTTTAAGGGTCACGTGGGAGCACGTGAGGCATTGCCTCCGAGCTTTTTCCCTTCTCATTTTGTGGATCTTTTCAGGGATCACGTGGGGCCACGTGACCTTAGTCCTTTGCATGCATGGAGATCCTTCAAATCTCTTTATTTTCAAGAATTGAATTCTTTTGTAGGGTTAAACCCTAATTATGATTTTGGAGGAATTAAATTCCTATTGTGAAAGAATTAAATTCTTATATAGAGTGAAACCCTATTATCATTGAGGAGGAATTAAATTCCTGTAAATCTGATAGAATTAAATTCTCTATTAGGGTTAAACCCTAGTTCTGTCTATCTTGAAGGAATTAAATTCCTATAATTGTAGGAGAATTAAATTATCAGATAGGGTTTAAACCCCAAGTTCATCATGAAGAAATTAAATTCCTGTGAGTCTGGGAGAATTAAATTCTCATATAGGGTTAAACCCTAATTTTGTTTTTGGGAGAATTAAATTCTCTAAACTCAATTCTCCCTCTAAGTTTTGGATCTGCATGGCAAGATCTCAACCCGATGAGAATTAAATTCTCATCTTATGGGGAGATGTGCTCTGTGCAGATCTTCAACCAGAAGAAGAACTAAGTTCTTTTTTTTGTAGAAGAGTTAAACTCTTAGATTTGAGAATTAAATTCTCTGTTTGAAATTTTGATTCCCTTTTTTTTCTTACCTAGGGTTTTTCTTTGTAGAGAATTAAATTCTCCTTTCTTTTTTTTCTCTGAAATTTCAAGATTCCAAAGCTCTCTCTCCAAAACTCTCTCTATCTTCTTCTCTTCTCTTGGCTCCTATTTATAGGAGGAGGAAAAGAATCAATTTGTTTAGCAAATCTTTCTTTGAAAGATTTTGTTTGTTCTCATAATTAATATGAGCCTTTAGATTATTAAGTGGATTTTATTCACCGTTGGATTTTCAATCCAAAAATATTCTGTTTGTTATTTCTGGTGAGATTTATGGAAATCTTTTCTTGTTTAAGATTTTTCCATGAATTGGTGATATTTAATCACCCCTGGGTTTTTAATTCACCGGTTCTCCTTAATCCTTTCCTATTTGGAAAGATTTTGGAGAAATTCAGAATTTTAATTCAATTAAACTGTAAGACTTTCAAAGCCTGTCACGTGCTGGCACGTGACCCTTGGTCACGTGTGAGCACGTGACCCCCGTTGAGGTATTTTCTGATTTTTAAGAATTAAATTCTATTTTAAGCTGCAAGGCTTTCAAAGCCTGTCACGTGCTGACACGTGACCCTTGGTCACGTGTGAGCACGTGGCCTTAATTGAGTCATCTTTCACCCTTTCTTTTGTTTTTCGTCTCTGTATAGTGAGATTTTAACCATCGTGTGTCATCACGTGACCCTTGGTCACGTGTGAACACGTGATACCTCATTGAGGTAATTCCTGATCTTTTAATCAGGAAACAAACGATTCCGTTGACTGACCAACTCGAAATGGTATGAAATGAGCTGCCTTTGTCAATCGATCAACAATCACCCAAACTGCATTGTTGCCTTTTGGACTCTGCGGTAAAGCTGTCATGAAATCCATTGTTATATGTTCCCACTTCCATTGAGTAATCGGAAGTGGTTGCAATAAACCAGCAATCCTTTGATATTCAGCCTTAACTTGCTGACACACCAAGCACTTTGCTACAAAGCGAGCAATCTCCCTTTTCATACCTTCCCACCAGAAATGTTGTCGTAGATCACGGTACATCTTCGTGCCTCCTGGATGTATGGAATATGCGGAACGGTGTGCCTCCTACATAACTTCTTCGCGAATGTCTCCTTTCGGCACACACAAACGGCTACCATATCGCAACGAACTATCTTCATGAATTAACAAGTCCGTTCGAAGTCCAGCTTCAACCTGTTCTCGAAACTTCTGCAATCTTAGGTCTTTTGACTGTGCTGCCTTAATACTCCCGATCAATGACGACTGTACTTGCAGCTGCATCAACTGTCCTGAAGAATGCGGTAGCACGATCTCCAACTCGAATCTCTGAAAGTCTTCGATAAGCTCCTTCTGTGCAGTCAACATCCGAACTGCTGGCAACCGACTAAGCGCATCCGGCACTACATTAACTTTCCCCGGATGGTACTTGAGATCAAGATCATAGTCAGCCATCAGCTCCAACCATCTACGCTATCTCATGTTAAGCTCTTTCTGTGTGAACACATACTTTAGGCTTTTTGTGATCGGTGAATACTTCGACCCTTTCGCCCAATAAGTAGTGTCTCCAAATCTTCAAAGCGAAAATCACAGCTGCTAGCTCCAAATCATGAGTTGGGTAATTCTTCTCATGGGTCTTCAATTGCCGCGATGCGTAAGCTATAACCTTTCCATGCTGCATCAAAACACATCCCAAACCTTTCCCAGACGCGTCGCTGTGAATCACCAATCCTCCGGAACAGTCTGGTACGGTCAAAATAGGAGCGGTTATCAATTTTTGTTTCAACGCCTCAAAAGTTGATGCACAACTATCCGTCCATACGAACGGTACCTTCTTCCATGTAAGCTTGGTCAAAGGCTCAGCCAAACGAACAAAATTCTCCACGAACCTTCTGTAATATCCGGCAAGTCCAAGAAAACTTCTAATCTCTGCTACGTTCTTCGGAATCGGGCAATCTTGAACTGCGGTGATTCCATCTCTAGATACGACATGCCCTAAAAACTTCACTTCTTCAAGCCAAAACTCGCACTTCCTCATCTTCGCATATAATCTTTCTTGCCTCGGTGTCTGCAGTGCGATCTTCAAGTGTTCAGCATGCTTTTCTATGCTCCTCGAGTAGACCAGAATATCATCAATGAACACCACTATAAACTGGTCCAAGAACGGTGAAAAGATTCGGTTCATCAAGTCCATAAATATTGCCGGTGCATTCGTGACTCCGAATGGCATCACTAAATACTCGTAATGTCCATACCAAGTTCAGAACGCAGTCTTGCAAATATCCTCTGATTTAACTCGGACCTGATGATATCCGGATCGCAAATCCAGCTTCGAGAATACCCTCGCGCCACTAAGTTGCTCGAAGAATTCTCCAATGCGAGAGATCGGGTACTTGTTCTTAATAGTCACCCGGTTTAATTCTCGATAATCGATGCGCATCCTCCTTGTGCCGTCTTTCTTCTTGACTAGAAGAACTGGAGCTCCCCAAGGTGAATTGCTGCTGCGAATCCAACCCTTCTCAAGTAATTCGGTAACCTGCTTCCTGACTTCTTCCAACTCCACTGGTGCCGTCGGATAGTACGCCTTTGAGATTGGCGCTGCACCAGGAACAAGATGGATCGTGAACTCCACATCTCATTTTGGCGGTAAACCCGAGATGTTCTCGAACACGTCCATGAACTCTCGAACTATAGCTGGCGCTTCCTTCTTATCAACTTCCATTGACGAAAGAACATTGTGTGTCGGCCTAGCCCTAAACTCGACTGGCCCGACAGATCTGCTACCTCCAGCAAAAACAAACTCCGGATGTCCGGGAATCTGGAAAATCACTTTCTTTGCCCTACAATCAATGTGGGCGTGGAAAGTGCCGAGAAAATCCATTCCCAAGACAACTTCATAGCTGCCGGTATCAATCACCAAGAAACCTGCAAAACATGAACTGGTAAGCAATGAAACTGAGAGCACCAAGATAATAAAATGACCATGGAACAAGGAAATGAATCAAGACCAGGACTCCAAGTTACTTAAATAAAGTACCGTATTGTAACCATGCTGCAGTTCATAGTTACAATCACATAACTCCGTTCAAGTCGCCCAAATCCTAGTATCAGAATCGAAGGAACAGGAAGGGAGAAACAATAAGGAACAAAAGGATTTCAAGCCGAGATGCAAAGTCATCCATCTCATCAAGATAAAGGGTCAAGAGAAAGATAAGATTCAAGGATCATGACAAAAATGTGGCAGGACATGTTCCTGATTACGGGTTTTCTGATTCGTGTATTGGGTCCAATACCCAACTACAAAACAATCAAACCCGATTAGCCTAAATCCTATGGCTCTGATACCAAACAAACCCTGTCACGCCCTGCTTCCCAGAGTGCGCTAAAATAGGCACGTGATAGAGCCAACCATGCTACCCGTGGATAGGAAATATCCATCCACAGTCACATTACGGCTGTCTAGAGATATCAAGAACAGGAAAAAAAAATAAACTATCTAGTACATGTCCATGAGCCAGAATAAACGAGTCAAGAAATAATATGCGGAAGAAATAAATCCAAAGAGCAAAAACATCTGGAAAGCAAAACATAACTAAACTGGATACTAACTGGATCATCACTGCTCGGCCTAACGGCGGAAGTACTCCTGATCAGCCTGCGACAAGGGTAGAGGATCTGGGCCATGCAAAACCCAGACGTCAGTGCGTCATGATATCAACCAATAATCTATGAACAGGATACACGAGATATGCAGGTATGAATCATAAACAGTAACATGAATGTAATTAGTAAACACGGATATAGAACGGTGAAGTGTATCAATATATGTGACGTGCAGTGATCAATCTAAACTGTGCTACTGGGTTATCTATTCTAAAGTTGTTTGAAATTAATTAATGTAATCCTCCATGTAACTCAAAGGATATGTCCCGTTATCCCCCGGGACCACGGATCAGGTAGTGGGAGTCATGAATGACTCTGTCCCGTTATCCCCCGGGACCACGGATCAAGTAAGAATCACGAATGATTCTGTCCCGTTATCCCCCGGGACCACGGATCAAGTAAGAATCATGAATGATTCTGTCCCGTTCTCCCCCGGGACCACGGATCAAGTAATACCCTTGTAAGCTACACTTTAGTTTACACTTTTGATTTCCCCATACCCCCAAGGTTATGTGTTCAAGTCAGGTATTGATAAATCTGGAGCAAATGCTAACACAGGATCAAGCAGGTACAGATTTGTCTAAATAGACGACAGTATATGTCCGTAGGGACAACAGGTCGAGATTGTCGGCATTAGTAACAAGATCAGGTATCAAGTCAAGCGGTGGTATATCAGGCCAAGTCAGGCAGTGCACATGTGTCAAGCGGATGCTCATAATAAATTGTAGCAAGTATTGAATCAAGATGAAAGTACGGATGTACAATAAAAGCATGGATGCACAAATATCGATCAGGGGTCACATCATGACTAAGTAGGATGCACAATTATCAAGCATGGTGCACTAATACAACAGTAACATGAAATAATATGGTCTCGGCGTGCAACTAGATATGTAATAAACCGTACGGATACAGACGGATACTATAAAACTGTAAATCGGTAAAATTTGCTGAATATTAAAACTCAAGCACTATTATTTATTAAATAGATATTGATATAATAATATTAACATGGATAACATATTCAAACCGATTAATAACTATAAAAGTGGTATTGATTAACCATGCACAAGAAAGTTCCGTTCAGAAACTCAGCGTCACTCTGATTTGTAAAATAGCTTAAAAATAACAAACGTTCTCCAAAAGGGACGTGTCTTATACCAAAACAAAGATAATTAAATAAGGTTTTCATTTTTATAAGTTCAAGTATCTTAGGTTATTCCTACAAAAATCTATGAACATTCGAAATTGAAAGTTTGCTGCTGGAATTTCCCTGGACAGCAGTTTAGAGATATTTTAATTTGCATTTTACTTTATTTAAACAATTTATTTTGCAAGTAAATATTTCATAGAGTTATAGTATTCTGAGTTATCTTCATAACAAACTAAAGAGCGTATACTAATAATTTTTCTGTGATTTATAATGAATTTTACAAGGTAAGGTGTACAGTAAATTTCAGATTTGTCGTATCCGCTTTGCAACGATATTTCATGTGTAAACTATAATATTTTCAAACTATATTTTGTATAAAATTATAAAATACAGATTATAAACTAATTAAAGATAATAATAAGAAATATTTCGACGATATATATTTTAAATGATATGGATGAAAACGGGTATCCGAAAACGGTAAACTTTAATATAGATGTACAGTGCAATCAACATGTGATATTTTTATTCATATGGATGCAAAATAAGATACATAGCATGTAGCAAAATGAATTAACATGCGACTAGATATGTAAATAGTGATATGGATGCATACGGATGTCCGAAGACAGTAAAACTGTAAAATGGTAATGTGGGATGCATAACTAAACATTATGTGATGTTATTATTCAAATGGGTGCAATATATTGTAGTATAGCATGCAACAAGATAAATTTGCATGCACTAGATACGAAATAAATTGTACGGATGCAAACGGACGTCGTAAAACTGTAAAACTATAACATGGGATGCATAATTTTAAATACATGTATTATATTTATTCAAATGGATGTAAATATAGTAACATAGCATGTAGTAAGGTAAACTTATCTCGATCGAATCACGCGATGGATACGCACGGCATGTCCGACATCGATAAATTATCACAACGCACACGCGGCATGCGGGACGGGTCCAGGCAAGGTAAGAGGGTGATCACGCAGGCAAGGTACGTTCACTGAATCACTCGGATCGTCAGCGACGAGCACGGCTCCGGCGGTGATCACCGGAATCAAGAAACAAGATCAAGAAGAAGAAGAAGTGAGAAGAAGAGGCTGTGTATTAAATAAGGAAAGAAAAAATAAATAAATAAAATATATAATGCAGAGGAGAGAGAGAGAAATGGGTTGTTAGTTTGTTAGGAAATTAGTTTAGATTTAAATTTAAAAAATCTTTTATTGGTTAACTAAATTTTAATTTGTATCAGTTTATAAAATTAAAATTATATAAATAAAATTTGATATTCTGGTAAATACAAATATAATCCAAAACATGCCCGGGTTGGGTCTAAAATTCAGTTTTAAAATACGAAAAATATATACGTCGACCAAAATTAAAGTTGGATATCCGGGTAATGAAAAATGCATACCCCCAAGAACGGATACACGCACGTGCACGTAGTCATCCAAACAAGTCTGTATCACTGAATGGGACAAGAACAAGATGTGCGGGTGCTACCACAAGGTTAGGGGTATCATGCAGGCCATGCAATGTATTTTAAAAATATTTTATGTGACTTAAAATGTTATATTAAAATGCAGATGCTAGATAAAATGCGAGTATGCAGGATGTATAATGAAAGTGCACTAGTCCACGTAACAAGTCAGGATAAATCATAAACATGAATCAAAACAGGTTTCAAGCATGCGGGTCGGGTCGGATGCAAATACAAATGTCAAATACACTATTCGCACCCAAAACACAATAAATCAGGAAAATACCATAAATAAAGAAATACTAGAATTGGTATAAATGAACTAGGGTATTACACTAATCAATGTTTGTGCATCCATACCATTAAATATATATTTATTTGCATTCCATGTCACGTTATTTCATATTACTGTTACATTAACACCCTATGCTAGAAAATGTGTATCCTACATAGTAATGGAGCTATATTTGCAACCCCTAACAGTTATTCATCCATCCATGTTCTATTGTGTATCCATACCATTAATTCTTTATATCCAGGTGCATGCCATGTCGTATTAATTCATAATATTGTTACAGTAATACCCCATGCTTGATAATGTGCATCCTACATAGTCATGATGTAACCCTGACAAAATATTTGTGCATCCATGCTTTTACCGTGCATCCGTACTTGCTACAGTTTTATTATGAGTGTCCGCTTGACACATGTGCGCTACCTGTCATGACCTGATATACAACTGCTTGACTTGATACCTAATCTTGTTACTAATGCCGACAATCTTGACATGTTGTCCCTACGGACATATCCTGTTGTCTATTTAGACAAACATGTACCTGCTTGATCCTGTGTTGGCATTAGCTCCAGATTTTCAATACCCGACTTGAACATATAACCTTGGGGGTATGGGAAAATCAAAAGTGTAAACTAAAGTGTAGCTTACAAGGGTATTACTTGATCCGTGGTCCCGGGGGATAACGGGACAGAATCATTCGTGATTCTTACTTGATCCGTGGTCCCGGGGGATAACGGGATAGAGTCATTCATGACTCCCACTACCTGATCCGTGGTCCCGGGGGATAACGGGACATATCCTTTGAGTTACATGGAGGATTACATTAATTGATTTCAAATAGCTTTAGAATAGATAACCTGGTAGCATAGTTTAGATTGATCGCTGCATGTCACATATATTGATACACTTCACTGTTCTATATCCGTGTTTACTTATTACATTCATGTTACTTTTTATGATTCCTGCCTGCATATCCCATGTATCATGTTCATTTATTATTGGTTGATATCATGACGCACTGACGTCTGGGTTTTGCATGGCCCAGATCTTCTATCTCTGTCGCAGGCAGTTCAGGAGTATTTTGACCAACAAGCCGAGCAGTGAAGATCATGTTAGTTGCTAGTTGGTTTAGTTTTATTTCATATTTTCATTCCTGATGTGAGCCCGTATTATGGGACGTACTTTCCAGATTGTCTTTATTACTTGAATTTATTGCTTCCGTATATTATTTCTTGACTCGTTATTTCTGGCTCATGGACATGTACTGGATAGTTTCTTTTATTTTCCTATTCTTGATATCTATAGACAGCCGTAATGTGACTGTGGAGGGATGTTTCCTAGCCACAGGTAGCATGATTGGCTCTGTCACGTGCCGATCTTAGCGCGCTCTGGGAAGCGAGGCGTGACATCTTGCGACATTATTATTATTGTTTTGGATTGCGGATAGCGCATTTGGTAACTGTGGTTAGTGTCCGACCCGACCCGCATGTTTGAAACCCATCATGGTTCAAGATTACATCAATATTTGCTAGTACAGAGAATACATGCACATCTGGATTCTATACACATACATAATATATTTTGTACCCACATATCAGTTAATAATACAACCAAATAATATATTTTAATATCTTGCATGGCATGTTATCGTACCCCATATAATAAGATTGCATCCATACATCATGTCCATGTCCAAATTGTTAAAACAGACTCGTTTGGATCGCTACGTATATTTACGTACATCCGTACCTGGGGGTATGCATTTTTATTGACCGGATATCGCATTATGCTTTTAGCTTTTACGTATATTCTCCGTATTTAAAAACTGGATTTTTAAAAGAGACCCGGATAATATTCGGAGTAATTTAGTATTAGCTGTTTAAACCCAAAATATATATATTATAATATTTTCTTTGCAACTAATTATATATTCATAAACAGTTATATAAACATTTATATAAGAGTGTATATATATAATATATATTTATAATAACTAATTTATTATTCTCTCTCTCTCAGCATCTCTCTCGCCCCTCGCATCTCTCTCTGTCTCTCTGTCTCTCTCTCTCTCTATATATATATATATAATATATATATATATAATTATTATATAACCTAATATATAAAAAACACACCTCACCTCTCTCTCCTCTCTCTTTCTTTTCTTTCTTCTGCTACCAGCCGCGAAACCCAAACCTTAACCCTTGGTCATGTCCTCGCCATCGCCGCCCCTTACCGCCACCGCTCACTGTCATCATCACCTCGTCGACCTCACCCTCATCACCACCACCACCTTCTCTCCCCCTTCTCTATCCCGAGCACCCCTGCAACCCCGACATCGACCCCCTACAGCAACCCAGAAACCCCACAATCTCGCCGGAGACCTCGCCGTCACTAGCGCCATCACCTCGTCTTCACCTCCTCACCTCCCTCCCCTCTGCCGACACCCCAGACCACCGCCGCCACCAACCTCGCAAACCCCCAACCCCAATCAACAACTAAAGAAACTAACTGCCACCTCACCGACGCAGCCACGTCGCCGTCATCTTGCCTCTGTCCTCACAACCCCAGAACCCGACACAACAACACCTGGTTTTCTTCTCTTTCTTCGTGTTCTTTTCTTGATCGTTTCTTGAATCTCCAATCGGCTCGCCGGAGTTGTGCGTGTCACCGACGAACCAGACGACCCAGTTGCCGACTCATCGATCAAGTCACCACATCACGTTACTGCTCAGCCAGGTCTAGTCCTGCACGCCTGAGTTTGCATCGCGACATTATTCCGACGTCGGACGTAGCATGCGTACATCGACATGAGATCCGATCAAGCACCTGCAACATGTTATGTTATATTATATCGATAATTATATGAATAAAAATAGTGCATGTGTTTTATTATTTAGCAAATATTATCGATTTACAGTTTTACGTTATCCGTTCGTATCCGTACTGATAATCGTTTATCTAGTTGCATGCCGGAACATCATGATATCGTTATACTACTACATCAGCACAACATGTTATCTAGTTTGCATCATATATGATAATGGATGTATAATGGTTATTACAGATAGATACATATGCATCTTGATATCAGTTGTGTTTACTGTGTTCCGATATTGATTACAGTTTCACATGGGGTATCTATTTGGTTAATATGCATTACATGACATGTTCACGACACACTGCCTGACTTGTTACTTGGATCTTATTGCTAACGCCAACAATCCTGACGTGTTGTCCTGACGGACGTAACTTATTGTCTGCATAGACGAGAACTGTACCTACTTGATCATGTGTTGGCATTAGACTTATATCGGCAATACCTGACTTGAACACAAACCTGAGGGAAAAGGGAAAATCAAGAATGTAACCGAAACATAACTCAAGAGGATAGCATAATTGGTTGCCGTTTTTCCGGGCGTTACGGAATAAATACTTGTTTTCCGTTTTTCCGGGCGTTATGGAATAAATCATTGTTTGCTATGTTTCCGAGCGTTACAGAATAAATACCGTTACTATGGTCCCATGGGGAATGAACTGGATATATACTGTTGGGTTACGATGATGATTATATTAATTGATTTGAAAGACTTGTAGAATAGATAACCTAGAAGCACAGATTTAGGATACACATCGCACACCCATACATACACATAGCTCACTGTTTGCATCAGGGTTTATTATTTATATTCTTGTTCATTTATATCATTATATCCTGGTTATCGCTATTATTTTGATATTATGACGCACTGACGTATGGGTTTTGCATGGCCCGGTTCCTTTACCTTTATCGCAGGCAGATCGAGAGTATTTTAGCAATCAAGCCGAGCAATGAGGAATTGAACATGTATTATTAGAGATGTTTAGTTTATTTTATTTCCATAGTTTTATTTCTTTGATGTGAGCCCATATTGGGACACGATTCAGATATTGTTTATTGGATCTTGATTCATTTCTACTATGTTTATTTTTTGATTCTGTTTACTGTGGCAAATGGACACGTACTAGATAGATTATATATTTTTTTGTTCTTGATATCCGATAGACAACCGTAATTTGACTGTGGAGGGATGATTCCTAACCACAGGCAGCATGGTTGGCTCTGTCACGTGTAAATCCCCGTTTCCTCCAATGAGAATCTTTCCATATTTTTCCCAAGTCCCCGATTGCTTCCCTATTTGTCCTCGTGATTTTTGTAGGTTTTTGGTTGCTCAAGTCTTACTAATTGTGTTTCCAAAACCAATTAAAACCAAGACTAAAACCAAAAACATATTAATAAAATTAAAACCCAAGCTATATCTATATATCCACTTTTCCCCGGCCCACCCCCCTTCTTTGCCAATTTAAATCAAAACTTTCAAATAATAAATCACCCAGCCCATTCCCTATAATTCCCTCTCCAAGCCCAAACGAAAATATATAGACATATTAATTTCAGCCGGCCCAATCTCCCTTCAGCCCAAGCTAAAGTAAATTAAATTAAACCCTTTCTCAGCCCACACCCCTACCCGTGCCCGCTCACACCAAACCGACCAGACCCGCTTCGTTTCCCTCTTCTCCTCCCCAACGAAAACTTTCCCGCTCACCTTTTTCGCCGACTCTCGCGGCCACGTCGCCGTGCCGTTGCCCAACGACCCGCGCACCCCTCGCGATCCCCTCAACCTCAAACACTCCTCTCTCCCTCTCACTCTACAATTCTTCTCCCTCTCGAAAAAAAAACCCCACTACGAACCCACTGCATCTCGCTCTACTACCTCCGACGACGACGACGAACCTCCTGCAACCCCCTCACTCATCCTCCCTCGCTCTCTTTCGCCATCAACAGAGCCCCACACTACTCCACCCTCTTCGCAGAACCCCTGCACACCCAACCCACTCGCACCCAAGCTCCCCTGCACCCGAGCTCGACCACCTACACCTCGACGCCGGCGAGCCCCAACTGACCTGAACCACGTCATCGATCTCCATCTCCTCAGCATCAGCACCATCACTACAAGCCCAAGCCCCACTACCTACCCTCTCTCTCTCCAAAACCACACAAAACCCATAACACACATTCAAACAACCTTACTGTTGCCCATCGCTGGAGCGACGCCGCCGACCATCGTCGACCCCAGCACATCCCAGGAGATCCACAAAACATCCCCTCCGCTTCCAGCGAACACGAGCCACCTCCGGACAACTCCGACGTCGAACCCGAATCGCGAGCCGAGGCCGTGAATCCAAACCGTGCCGTTCGTCGTGAGTTCGTGACATTGCCGCCGCCGTGGATCTCCGAAACGTCTCCAGGCAAGTACCCTAATTGCTACATGCTAATTTATTTCTGTTACAAACTGAAAATCGTATAAAATCCGTGTTTATAATTCACGATAAATCGTGGGACGTAATTGTTCGATGCAAGATCCCAATGAAAACTTTCGTTTAATTTGACGGAACTCAATTGTACATTTTGGCCCGTCTGGAAGTGAACCTTGTGTAGAAATTTCACTGAAAAACTATAACTGTAACAACTTAAATGATCACCCCCAAATGCGCCCGTGAAAACTGGGAATTTCCCGCATCTGGAAATTGTTAAAATCACCATAAAATATTTACATATCGAAATGATGAGTTCGAGGGCTCAAATCGAAGCTGACTCGACGGCCTATAACCCTATGCAAGTTTCTAATGGTTTTTGTACTGAAATTGTGACAATAATTGGTTCGGAGAGAGGCTCAGGACTGCAGTCTAGAGCGACTCTGGTTATTGTTTTCTGTCCCGTAATGTTTACTACCTTGTTTCCGGAACTCGTATGTTGCGGAACCCTACACCTTATTGATGATGAATCTGTCAGCTAAATAACACAAGTAGTTTCATCCCATTTTATCGTCGTTTGCTATTTAATCTGTAATTTAAAAGAACAGGACGAATAACAGTCCCAACAGAATCAAAATTGAAATACTAGTATTGAACAGTGCATAACTTTTGATGTACAGACGCGATTAAGAATCCGTCTATTGAGTTGAAAACCCTAGATTTTATTCAACTGTATCATCGCTAAATTCTGAACCCAAGTGGGTAAAATTCGTGTCGCGAAACGGACGTTCAGTTCAGAAACTGAATTTCCTGCAGCGAGCACTTAAAATGAATCGGCTGTAACTTGAATATCGGAAACCCGATTGAACTGAAACAAATTTTGATGAACTGCTGACAGAGTGTACTTGTTATCGTATTCGTATCATTTCGTTGAATTCTGAACATATGAATTACTGCGATTTTTGTAAGCATATGACGTGCATATTGGTTCATATCATACATGACTTGTTAACTGCATATATACACATACCTTACCCAATTGACATATACCTGGTATTAGTGCGCGTCAATAATCAGTGGACATTGCATTATCGTGCGTGAATGATATTGGTTTAGGAGTGTCAAGTACGCCAATGAAAAAAAGTGAATGATTCGTGACAATAATTAATACAGTGAACAGTGACAAAACCGTGCAATTGGCATACCTGTACACGACTAAATCGTAATCACAATTCAGATTGGGTGGGGATTTCATCACCCTTCCTAAGACCCCACAAATCACTAACTGCATACGCATTATCTTGAGCTAATAAAAAATACTAGACTCGGCCCTAAGGACGTCGCGCTCAATAGGACAGAGGACTGGTTGTAGGAATCGGCCGTTTATCCTATCCTAACTTTGCGGTGTCTAGGTAAGTGTGTCCAAGGCAAGTGGTTACTTAATTAGGACCATTACTTACGTAGTGGGGAGCCTCCCACTTATCTGGCACTTACCTGGCCGCAATTGGCGGAGAAGAGGCGGTTTGAGGTCCTATTTTTAGCCCTTTGGAACAGTTATGAGCAGTCTAGTTGGACTTTAAAGACCCTAGCTCTAGGTGTGTTGTGCATATTGTGATTGTGATTATGCCTGTAAATTTTAGTCCCATAATTCCGTATTCTTTCAAACAAACAATTTTTAAAACTCCAAAAACAAACATTTTTTTTTCTTTTAATAAAAATAAAAAAATCCACATTCTTTTTTCCCTCCTTTTCTCTCTTCATATCATGGGTACTCCACCTAGAAAAACTCTTGCCGAACTTTGGTACCCACAACCAGACATTACTTCTTACGGTTCTTGCTTTGGCCGAACGTCGAACGATCCCTCCATGCCCAAAATCTCTTTAAAAGATCGGATAGACGCGTCTAGGACAAACACTTGCCCTCCGCAATCCACTTTGTATCAACCTTTTCAACCTCCCCCACCCTCTTATGTTGATACTCCTTTTGCAAGTCGTCCTTTGTCCATCGCTGAACATATTGAACAATCCTGTAGCCGATCTTTCACTCCTTTCACCACTACAGATTCTTGGGATCAACAATTCATTTCATCTTCTTATTCAAATGTTGATCCTGCTCTTGTCCAGCCATTCAATTCCTACCAGTCCTACCCGACTTTTGCACCTTCCCTAGACATTGCTTCTGAACCGTCATTTGGGAGTTTTCAGTATCCAAACAACTTTGAATCTTTTACTGAAACCCCTTCACAACCCATGTCTAGTCTGGAACAGTCATTAAAGACTTTAGGGTAGCGTCGTACCAACAGATGATGGATTTGAATGCGTCCATGGCCGCCCTCATACAACCTAGTGACCCGGTAGCTAGTTTTCAACTAGCTCCAAATTTTCCAATGTATGAAGAGGCGGTAGGACATGTTGAGAATTTGAGTGGAGAGAGTGAGATGTACCCCCTTCCGACTCAAGCCTACCCGTTTCAACTTGAATCCCACAACTCCGGTTTTGAATGTCTATCTAGTCTTCCAGACGATTCATTGATTAAAGATAGAACAGATAATGAGTTGTGTGAATTTGTAATGTTTGATTTGCCCGATTGTGAAGGGTCCCTTTTGAGTGAAACTACACCCAATCCTTTTGAGCTCTACACCTCCACTCTAGAACCTGAATTGATTGATATCCATGCTTTTGTTGAGGTGTCTGAGAATATAGATTTTCACTTGATTGAGGATATTGACGCTGGGAATATTTTGGATGATGAACCCATAGATTTGGCTGAGTTTTTCTCTTCAATTCATCATCCCGAGTCATTAAATGTTTTTCCCGAACCGCATATGCGTCTCGATTTTGAGGATAAATGCATGGATGTGCTTAACTTTGAGGAGAATTTTGAGGATATTTTCGAGGATGAACCAGTTTTAATTGATGAGTCGGATTTTCCAATTCATCATATTCCTTTCATTGACTGTGTACACCCTCCTGGACCTTTAACCGATAACCTTCCTCAATCACGTACCTCCATCCTTTCCATCATTCCAACATTGCAAGAAACCGTATCACTTTCATTTCATATGTCTGGTTTCCCAAGTTCGGCTTACCCATGGTTTCTCACGAATCTTGAAGGATTTGACCCAATTTCTCGCCATATTGATAGATTAGTACAATCCATCTTTTCACATCGATCATTATAGATTGTACTAATTTATTCAATCCATTTCCACCCTCAAGTTCGTATTCCACTTCTTTCTCCCTTCCGCCATTCTTCTTCTCATACACCGAGACCGTATCCCGCTTCTATCTCCATACGGTCTCGCGTATTCTCCATTTCTTACCTCTCCGCGTTCTTTCACCAACCAGCACATTATAGAGATAAAATCTTTGAATGATTGGTGCTCTCTTTTGGCCTGTGTAAGGCCTTGTATAGTTTGAAACTGTTCTCTTTCCCCACTAATCCTGAACTTCAACGCTTAACAGTGGAAACACTGTTTTACATAAGTTTGGGGGGGACCCTTTTTTTTATATTTTTGTTTTCCTTTTTTTGTATATAATTTGTTTTTAGGAAGAGCGCCGACAATTTTGACCCTCTTGGTATAGCCTGACAGTGAGGGCACTGTCAAGTTTAAGTTTGGAGGTGTGCTCGGTAAGCTTTCTTCCTTCGCATTCATTTGTATATTTTGCATTTGCATACCTTATTAAAAACCCACAAAAATCGAAAATTTTCCAAAAATATAAAAACTTTGTCATCAAGTTAGCTAATAGGGTAACTTAGATTTTTATTCTGAAAGTTTAGTTGATATGTTAGAAATAACTAAATTCTAGGTTTAGGAATTGAAAACCCTAAAAATAACTCTCATTCTATCTAACTTTGGTAAGTATACGTCCTTAAAGTTTTTTTTGAGAAATAGGTAATCTTGAGTTCAGTTCTTGAGTTAAGTCAAGATGAAGGGAAAGTATTGAAGCTTTACTAAAGAATAAGTCGGAAAAATAGTTTCTTTTCTTAAGTTCAAATTTAGAAAGTATATACCCTACAAACTGCACTTACACGCACCTTGAAACTTGGGATAGTAGAGGATACCTAGAAATACTTTTGCCTGAAATCCTAGTATGAAAGAAAAAACGGTATTTAAAGCTAAAACACCAAAAGAGCATCATTGAAAAATATATCCGGTCTTGAAAAAGAAAAAGAAAAAGAAAAAGAAAAATAAAGTCAAGACCTGGAAACTGCTATTTACGCTTTAAGTTCACACATTCAGTAATCGGCCGTTGGTGCCTCAAGAAGCATTAATAGTCGCATGAAAGGCGTGTGAGCAAATCCGTCCATCCTTAATGAAAAGAAGTAGTATTTGGTATTAGGGCAAGGGTATTATAGCTTGAATTGAATTCTTGAGTGTAGGGGTGCAAATATACACACACGTAGGGGTATACAATCGATGTTTGGATAAAAGATAGAAATAAAGAATAAGACTTGTGTTTTCTGTAAAGTTGATAAAAATCCCTGATTTGAGGCCGCACTTTAGAAGGAAAATTCAGGAGAACCAACATCTTTCTAAACTTTTTTGGAACGTATAGGATCCAAGGTTAAATAGATAGGAGGTGTGAAAAATAAGGGTTGGATATTTCTAACTTAGGATGATAAAATTTCTAACATAAATACTAAACTGTAGGAGTAGAATCGATGTTAACTTATGACACTAGCTTGACGGGATTTTGTGGGTGTAATCCGCTGAAAACCCTCAGGAGACAACACTCCTCCTACTAGGGACACCTAGAGGTTTAACGGCTTGTTGCACGTGCTCAGTGCAATCGCGTTCCCTGCGAAAGTGCGGTTAGGACTTTTTTGTGAATAATTGGTTTTGCTCGGGGCGAGCAAAAGTTAAGTTTGGGGGTATTTGTTCATACCAGAATATTGCATTTTATACCGCGCATTCTTACGCTCGTTGGTTTATTGGCAGGTGCTTTTAATTAGTGTTTGCTATATAATTGCAGAATACTGGTCTCAGCTCTAAACAGTGAATATCATGGAAAAGTACGACAAATTCCGGATTACTGCCAACAACAGATAAAACACGGGTCTCCGCTCTCTATCCGTATGTTGCCACACACCAGTTTAAGGGACAAAATAGCAAATCGATGTCATTTTCATGCACAAAGCTCAATGTCAACACAAGATCCAAGAAATCTACGCGGAGCTCGAGGAAATCATGGCAAAAGATCCACATCACATCACCTTTTTGATCTACTGAAATTCTGAAAGAATTGTGAAGAGCTTCTGAGAAAAGTACTATACCACACTGAAGAGGACAGCAAAACAGGGAACACGACAAAACTTGAAGGCCTAAACCCTCTTTATGGCCGCGGTTCCGTGGCATAAGCATGCTTAGGCTGCGGAACCGCGGCCATGTGGGCTCATCAACTGATGATTTTTCAGGGGTAGATTGGTACATTCATTTTGGTCCTAATTGCTGCCCTATATTCTCTATTTCCTGCCTATAAATAGTCCAGAACTTGCCAAGCCATTGGTGTTCATTCTTATGCCCACTTTTTGTTAGTTTTTAGTTTACTTCTTCTTCTTCTTCATTCTTTCCTCCATGAAATTGTTGTGAGAGCTTTTGAGTGGATGTTAAATGAAGATGAGGGTTGTTTTGTATCATTCTTTTTTTGCTTAGCTTCCCCCTTGAGCTCTCTGCCTTAACTTGATCTTGCAACCTCTTAAGTGAGCTTGCAAGTTTAAGCTTTGGTCATTGATCTCAAGGGGTTGTATCATTTTGTTCTCTCTTTTGTACTTCATTCTCCATGAGTTCTTTGCCTTTTCTTGATCTTGCAACCTCTTAAGTGAGCTTGCAAGTTTAAGATTTGGTTATTGAACCCATGTCTTGTTTTGGGTTCTATGGTTCCTAGTTTCATTTCTTGCTCATTTACTTTCATGCACTTAAATTCCATGCACTTTTAATTACTTGCTTGTAATCTTTTCTTTCCTTTGTTTATCTTTTCTTTTGCTCTTTTTGGTTCGTTTTGTGAATGGTTGTAATATGTTGTTATTAAGAATTAATACAATATTGTAAGTTAAGGTTTCATTCCTCATTTCCTTTTCCCGTTATTTTCCTTTGAAACTCCGCCCAAACGTTACGCAAGCGCTCTGTTAGGTACCCTATCCTACCAAGGTAACGGTGATTCCTAACCGCGACCGGTTGCGTTCGGTTTGGCCGGAGGCGAAAGCAAGAGACAAGAACGGAAGGACAAGGGTAAATAAGCCGGATTCTACGAATACCGAGCTTAAATACCCTAATCCACGTTGTTGCCGATTGCCCCAGTTTCAATTGGTCAAGACTCGGCTCAAAGGTTTTGAGTACGGATTTCTTTAGCTTACACTTTCGTGTCTTTTTCTTAACAACTTTATACTTGCATATAACACTTAGGATAGAATTGAACAAACATATACTCATTCTTTATTGACTCGTCTAAAAGTCGAACGGACATACAACCATCTCCCTGTGGATCGACCCGTGCTCAACCGGCTAGCTGCATAGCAACACCGTCCTGATCGCGGTTATAACTTTAGAACTTTGAACATCCGACACGCCAAAAGCGTGCGACCAAGTAACAAGGGATAACATTAACTATACTATATTACATTATTTTCGTTTCACTATTCCTGATTTTCATCCTTAAATCTAATCCTATCCTTTTGAATCTTCCAGCAATATGACGTCCCCGAACGACCCCTCCTCGGACTCCAGTTCTCAGGACCGCACGGAAAGAATACTTAGTGCACTGACCTCTCTCGCTGAAGCTCAGGAGAGGAAGACAGACTTACTCGCCGAGGGACTCAGGGCCATTACCATTGCAGGAGGACCCTCCGCACTCATTACCGCCCCCGAGGGCACTACTCCACCAGCTTATCCTGCTAGGGCTGGTACCGTATCAGACTTCCGGAGGTTGCATCCAGCTGCATTCACAAGGCTAGCTGAACCCCTCGAGGGCGAGCAATGGCTAGTGAACATGGAGAACTTACTGACAGCCGCCAGGGTACCATATGAAGATAGGGTGAACGTGATAAAGATCCAATTGAAAGATGAAGCCCGTACATGGTGGTCAGTGGAAGAAAGCAGGCTGGACAGGCCGAATGAATGGGGCAAATTCAAGGAATGCTTCCTAGACCATTATTTCCCTTCCACCGCCAAGGCAGAGATGGAGGAAAGATTCATTCTCTTGAAGCAGAATGGACGTCCAGTGGACGTATATGCGGCAGAGTTCAACCGTCTGAGCCGTTTTGCTCCATACATGGTCGCCTCAGAGGCCACTAGGACCAGACGCTTCTTGCAGGGACTTGATTTCGAGCTGCAGCACCTGATCGCATCACTGGAGTTGCAGACTTTTGCACAGGTACTCAACGCGGCCAGAATTCAGGAGCAATTGATCAACAAGTTCAGGAAGCCCCCGGTCGTTCCAGCACGTACCCCTGCACCTTCTCGAGGAGCCATACCGGTTCACAGGCCTGGAACGGCACAAATGAAGCGTCCGTTCGTGCCACCGCATCGCCCCCAGAGACGGAGCGTAGTTTGCGGCTACTGCAATAGAGATGGGCATACCCAGAAGGACTGTCGCCGCGCCAAGGGACGGTGCTTGATTTGCGGATCCAGTCAGCACAGGATTAGCGGTTGTCCCGAGCGAGCAGAGATACAGGGAGGTTCTGGACCGCCGCAGCAGAGGCAACCCTTTACAGGTCGCGGTCAGGGACGGGCTTTCACCTTGACCGCCGAGCACGCAGAGGCGTCAGGAGACGTTGTTATAGGTACTCTACTCGTACATTCCTTGCCAGCTAGAGTACTATTTGATTCTGGGGTATCGCACTGCTTCATATCTGAGCGTTTCATTGATACACACTCCATACCACATGAACCACTAACCAAGGGCTGGGAGATACTTACGGGTAATGGCATTATAATATCTAGTCGAGAATGTAGATCATGTCCGGTTGTAGTGTGTGGCAGGGAATTCTACGTGAATTTCCTTCTGATTGGGACATGCAGTTACGACGCAATTCTCGGGATGGATTGGATGAGTACCTTCCATGCAATTATTGATTGCCGTGCAAGGAATGTGATCTTCCGCATTCCCAATCACCCGGAGTTTATTTTCGAGGGCGGAAGCGAATCTTTGGAGCCAGTCAAGTATAGAGCCAAGCCAAAGAAGCTGACAGCTATGGAGATTGATGAAAGCGCAGCCCCAGAGATTGTTCGGGACTTTCTGGACGTGTTTCCTGAAGACTTACCAGGTCTACCACCTCCTCGCATCTTGGAGTTCTCGATCGATTTGACTCCAGGTACGGCACCAATATCCAAGGCCCCGTACAGAATGACACTGGTTGAGTTGGCGGAGTTGAAGAAGCAAATTGAAGAACTATTGGAGAAGAGATTTATCCGGCCGAGCGTTTCACCGTAGGGTGCACCGGTTCTGTTAGTGAAGAAGAAGGATGGATCACTGCGAATGTGTATAGATTATCGGGAGCTGAACAAAGTCACAATAAAGAACAAGTACCCAATCCCGCGCATCGACGACTTATTCGATCAGCTAAGTGGGGCCAAGGTATTCTCGAAGTTGGATCTCCGTTCTGGATATCATCAAATCAGAGTGGCAGCCGAGGATGTATGCAAGACGGCTTTCAGGACTCGATACGGACATTACGAGTTCCTTGTGATGCCGTTCGGTGTTACCAATGCACCAGCTATATTCATGGACTTGATGAACAGGGTGTTTGCAAAGTACTTGGACACGTTTGCCATTGTATTTATCGACGACATACTTGTCTACTCGAAGACCCGGGAGGAGCATGTCGAGCATTTGCGCACGGTTCTACAAATTCTTCGGGAGGAGAAGCTGTATGCGAAATTAAGCAAGTATGAATTCTGGCTCGACAAGATTCAGTTCTTGGGACACATTGTTTCGGGCGAAGGCATCTAAGTAGACCCGGCGAAAATAGAATCCGTCAGAGATTGACCGACGCCGAAGTCAGTGGCTGAGATCAGAAGCTTTCTGGAATTGGCAGGTTATTATCGGAGGTTTGTCCAAGACTTCTCGAGAATCGCTGAACCATTGACGAGGCTGACACGGAAGGATGTACCGTTTGCATGGACAAAGGAGTGTACTCAGGCTTTTGACACACTGAAGCAGAAGTTAACCACGACGCCTATTCTCACAGTACCAGATGATTTCGGTGGTTTGGTGATACATAGTGATGCCTCAGGGAAGGGATTAGGCTGTGTTCTGATGCAGCACGGCCGAGTGGTTGCTTACGCCTCTCGACAACTGAGAAATCATGAGAAGAACTATCCTACGCATGACTTGGAGTTAGCTGCAGTAGTCTTTGCGTTGAAGATTTAGAGGCACTATCTATTGGGCGAGAAAGTGGAGGTGTACACGGATCATAAAAGTCCGAAGTACGTCTTCACTCAGAAGGAACTAAACATGAGGCAACGCCGATGGCTAGAGCTGATGGCAAATTATGACTTGGACCTTCAGTATCACCCGGGGAAAGTGAATATTGTACCAGATGCACTCAGTCGCAAACCAGCGGTCATGATGTTGACCAGTCAGAGGAGCATTATTGAGGACTTTCAGAAACTCGAGCTTGAAGTCGTTACACCGAGCGCACTCAGTCAACTTTGGCAGCTACAGGTGCAGTCTTCCCTTGTGGATCGCATCAAGGCTGCACAAGCGGATGATCCTCGATTGCAAAAGTTCAGAGCGCAAGTAAAAGCCAGGCTGAGAACGGAGTTAATCATACATGAGGACGGTTCTCTGAGGTTCGGTAGCAGACTCTGCGTACCCAAGGGAGATGCTCGAGAAGAAGTACTGGCTGAGGCGCATAGTTCAGCTTATTCTGTGCATCCGGAAGGTACGAAGATGTATCGAGACCTAAAGCAGCATTTTTGGTGGAACGGGATGAAGCGGGAAATTGCGAGGTTCGTATCCAGGTGCTTGGTATGCCAGCAGGTGAAGGCGGAGCATCAGAGGACAGCAGGATTGCTGCAACCACTTCCGATACCAGAATGGAAGTGGGAGCACATTACCATGGATTTCATGACGGCCTTACCACGGAGCCCTAGGGGCAATAACGCCATTTGGGTTATCGGCGATCGCCTCACGAAAGCTGCGCACTTCCTATCTTTCCGAGTGGGATAGTCGACAGAGTCACTGGCAGAGAGATACATGCAGGAGATAGTGCGACTTCACGGTGTTCCAGTCAGCATTGTGTCAAATCGAGACACCAGATTCGTGTCGCATTTTTGGAGGAGCTTACAGGAGAGTTTGGGTACCCGCCTCAAGTTTAGCACAGCTTATCACCCGCAGACGGATGGGCAATCCGAGCGTACGATTCAGACGCTCGAGGATATGTTGAGAGCCTGTATGTTGGACTTTCAGGGTTCCTGGGAAGACCATCTGTATCTAGTCGAGTTTTCCTATAACAACAGTTATCAGGCTAGCATCCAGATGGCTCCTTTCGAAGCGCTTTACGGGCGGAAGTGTTGATCCCCAGTGTGTTGGGATGATGTGGGAGAGCGAAGATTATTAGGTCCCGAGCTCATTGTTCAGACAGTCGACAAGGTCCAAATGATCAGGCAGCGTATCAAGACGGCTCAGGATCGACATAAGAGTTGGGAAGATACCAGCAGGAGGGCACTAGAATTTGAAGCCGGAGATCACGTGTTCCTGAAGATTTCCCCTACCCGCAGAGTTATCAGGTTCGGAGGTCGGGGAAAGCTCAGTCCCCGTTTCATCGGACCTTTTGAAGTGCTAGAGCGAGTAGGAGAGGTGGCCTACCGACTTGCCTTGCCTCCATCGCTAGCTGGCGTGCACAATACCTTCCACGTGTTACAGTTGCGGCGTTATGTTCGGGATGAGAGCCATGTCCTTGACTATTCGGAGCTAGTTTTGGGTACCGATTTATCATGCGAGGAGTAGCCCACTACCATCCTCGACCGTAGAGAGAAAGTGCTGAAGAATAAGGTCATTCCGTTAGTCCGAGTGTCTTGGGACGGTCGTTCACCAGGAGAATCTATCTGGGAGCGGGAGGAAGATATCCGCGCACGTTTTCCACATCTCTTTGCCCGGTACTTTTGTTTCCTTGTATCCTTGTTAAATTTCGAGGACGAAATTTTTGTGAGGGGGGTATGATGTAAATTCCCGTTTCCTCCAATGAGAATCTTTCTATATTTTTTCCAAGTCCCCGATTGCTTCCCCATTTGTCCTCGTGATTTTTGTAGGTTTTTGGTTGCTCAAGTCTTACTAATTGTGTTTCCAAAACCAATTAAAACCAAGACTAAAACCAAAAACATATTAATAAAATTAAAACCCAAGCTATATCTATATATCCACTTTTCCCCGGCCCACCCCCCTTCTTTGCTAATTTAAATCAAAACTTTCAAATAATAAATCACCCAGCCCATTCCACACAATTCCCTCTCCAAGCCCAAACGGAAATATATAGACAAATTAATTTCAGCCGGCCCAATCTCCCTTCAGCCCAAGCTAAAGTAAATTAAATTAAACCCTTTCTCAGCCCACACCCCTACCCGTGCCCGCTCACGCCAAACCGACCCGACCCGCTTCGTTTCCCTCTTCTCCTCCCCAACGGAAACTTTCCCGCTCACCTTTTTCGCCGACTCTCGCGGCCACGTCGCCGTGCCGTTGCCCCACGACCCGCGCACCCCCGTGCGATCCCCTCAACCTCAAACCCTCACTCCTCTCTCCCTCTCACTCTACAATTCTTCTCCCTCTCGAAAAAAAAAACCCCACTACGAACCCACTGCACCTCGCTCTACTACCTCCTCCTCCGGCGACGAACTTCCTGCGACCCCCTCACTCATCCTCCCTCGCTCTCTTTCGCCATCAACAGAGCCCCACACTACTCCTCCCTCTTCGCAGAACCCCTGCACACCCAACCCACTTGCACCCAAGCTCCCCTGCACCCGAGCTTGACCACCTACACCTCGACGCCGGCGAGCCTCAACTGACCTGAACCACGTCGTCGACCTCCATCTCCTCAGCATCAGCACCATCACTACAAGCCCAAGCCCCACTACCTACCCTCTCTCTCTCTCTCTCTCCAAAACCACACAAAACCCACAACACACATTCAAACACCCTTACTGTTGCCCATCGCCGGAGCGACGCCGCCGATCGTCGTCGACCCCGGCATATCCCAGGAGATCCACAGAACATCCCCTCTGCTTCCAGCGAACACGAGCCACCCCCGGACAACTCCGACGTCGAACCCGAATCACGAGTCGAGGCCGTGAAACCAAACCGCGCCGTTCGTCGCGCGTTCGTGATGTTGCCGCCGCTGTGCATCTCCGGAACGTCTCCAGGCAAGTACCCTACTTGCTACATGCTAATTTATTTCTGTTACAAACTGAAAATCGTATAAATTCCGTGTTTACAATTAACGATAAATCATGGGACGTAACTGTTCAATGCAAGATCCCAATGAAAACTTTCGTTTAATTTGACGGAACTCGATTGTACATTTTGGACCGTCTGGAAGTGAACCTTGTGTAGAAATTTCACTGAAAAACTATAACTGTAACAACTTAAATGATCACCCCCAAATGCGCCCGTGAAAACTGGGAATTTCCCGCATCTAGAAATTGTTAAAATCACCATAAAATATGTACATATCTAAATGATGCGTTCGAGGGCTCAAATCGAAGCCGACTCGACGACCTGTAACCCTATGTAAGTTTTTAATAGTTTCTGTACTGAAATTGTGACGATAATTGGTTTGGAGAGCGGCTCTTGACTGCAGTCCAGAGCGACTCTGGTTATTGTTTTCTGTCCCGTAATGTTTACTACCTTGTTTCCGGAACTCGTATGTTGCGGAACCCTACACCTTATTGACGATGAATCTGTTATCTAAATAACACAGGTGGTTTCATCCCATTTTATCATCGTTTGCTATTTAATCTGTAATTTAAAAGAACAGGACGAATAACAGTCCCAACAGAATCAGAATTGACATACTAGTATCAGCTGATTCAAGGACCTAATCAGGCTCGAGCTTTTACCTTGACAGCTGAGGAGGCCAAGGCATCAGGAGAAGTTGTTTCTGGTACTTTACTCGTTCATGGTTTTCCCGTATTGGCATTATTTGATTCTGGTGCATCCCACTGTTTTATGTCATCCAAATTTATAACTACACACTCGATTACCTGCATGACCCTGTCTAGTTTCTGGGACATACACACTGGGAATGGGAAAATCATATCTAGTAGGGAGTGTAAAGATTGTACGGTTGTTGTGTGCGGACGGGAACTCTTTGCAGATTTCTTGGTGATTGATACGGGCAGCTATGAAGTCGTCTTGGGAATGGATTTTCTTGGCACTTTCCACGCTCGCATTGACTGTAGGGCAAAGAAAGTAATTTTCCAGATTCCCGGACATCCCGAGTTTACCTTCGCTGGAGGAAGCAGTTCTGTCGGGCCAGTCGAGTTTAAGGCTAGGCCGACAAACAATATTCTTACAGCAATGGAAGTCGATAGTGGTGAAGAGCCGGCGGTTGTTCGTGATTTTATGGACGTATTTGAAGATATATCGGGTTTACCGCCGAAGCGAGATGTGGAGTTCGCAATTGATCTTATCCCTGGTACAGCGCCAGTATCTAAAGCGTATTATCCAATGGCACCAGTAGAGTTGGAAGAAGTTAAGAAACAGGTTGCTGAATTGCTTGAGAAGGGTTGGATTCGAAGCAGCAACTCGCCTTGGGGAGCTCCAGTTCTTCTAGTAAAGAAGAAGGATGGCACAAGAAGAATGTGCATCGACTATCGAGAATTAAACCGGGTGACTATTAAGAACAAGTACCCGATCCCTCGCATTGGAGAGCTTTTTGAGCAGCTTAGTGGCGCGAGGGTATTCTCGAAGCTGGATTTGCGATCCGGGTATCATCAGGTTCGAGTGAAAGCAGAAGATATTTGCAAAACGGCATTTCGAACTCGGTATGGACATTACGAGTACTTAGTGATGCCCTTCGGAGTAACGAATGCGCCGACAGTATTCATGGACTTGATGAACCGAATCTTTTCACCGTTCTTGGACCAGTTTATTGTGGTGTTCATTGACGATATTCTGGTTTACTCGAAGAGCTTTGAGGAACATGCGGAGCATTTGAAGATCGCACTGCAGACGTTGAGACAGGAGAAATTGTATGCGGAGATGAGTAAGTGCGAATTTTGGCTGGAGGAAGTGAAGTTTCTGGGGCATGTTGTGTCGGGCGATGGAATCGCCGTCGATCCTGAAAAGATTGCAGTAGTTTGAGATTGGCCGATTCCAAAGAATGTGGCCGAGATAAGAAGTTTCCTTGGATTAGCCGGATACTACAGGAGATTTGTGGAGGACTTCGCTCGTCTGGCAGAGCCGTTGACCAAGCTTACGCGCAAGGAGGTACCTTTTGTATGGACGGATAAATGTGCGTTAGCTTTTGAGACGTTGAAGCAGAAGTTGATAACTGCCCCTATTCTGACTGTGCCAGACAATTCTGGAGGATTGGTGATTCACAGCGATGCATCTGGAAAAGGATTGGGATGTGTTTTGATGCAGCATGGGAAAGTTGTAGCATACGCATCGAGACAACTGAAGACCCATGAGAAGAATTATCCAACTCTTGACTTGGAGCTTGCGGCTGTGATCTTCGCTTTGAAGATTTGGAGACACTACCTTTTGGGCGAGAGAGTCGAAGTTTTTACAGATCACAAGAGTTTGAAGTATGTGTTCACTCAGAAGGAGTTGAATATGAGGCAGCGTAGATGGTTGGAGTTGATGGCCGACTACGATCTTGATCTTAAGTACCATCCGGGGAAAGTTAACGTCGTGCCGGATGCGCTTAGTCGGTTACCAGCAATTCAGGTGTTAACTACGCAGAGGGAGATCATTGCAGATTTTAGAAGATTTGACTTGGAGGTTGTGCTACCACGTTCTACGGGACAGTTGATGCAGTTGCAAGTACAGTCGTCTTTAATTGAGAAAATTAAAGCAGCATAATCGCAGGATCCTAGACTGCAAAAGTTTCGGGAGCAAGTTGAAGCCGGACTACGAACAGATTTATTGATCCACGAAGATGGTTCGTTGCGGTATGGTAGCCGTTTGTGTGTGCCAAAGGGAGATGTTCGTGAAGAGCTTATGAAGGAGGCACACAGTTCAGCTTACTCTGTACATCCAGGAGGCACAAAGATGCACCGTAATATTCGACAGCATTTCTGGTGGGAAGGCATGAAACGGGAGATTGCTCGCTTTGTGGCTAAGTGCTTGGTGTGTCAGCAAGTTAAGGCTGAACATCAACGGGTTGCTGGTTTATTGCAACCACTTCCGATTCCTCAGTGGAAGTGGGAACATATAACCATGGATTTCGTGACGGCTTAACCGCGGAGCCCAAAGGGCAACAATGCAGTATGGGTGATTGTTGATCGGTTGACCAAGGCAACTCACTTTATTCCTTTCCGGATTGGTCAATCAACGGAGACTTTGGCAGAGCGGTACATGCAGGAGATTGTAAGATTACATGGTGTACCGGTGAGCATCGTGTCCGATCGGGACACTCGGTTCTTATCACACTTCTGGAGGAGTTTACAGGAAAGTTTGGGGACTCGATTGAAGTTCAGCACAGCTTATCATCCTCAAACTGATGGTCAGTCGGAGAGAACGATCCAAACTCTTGAAGACATGTTGAGAGCATGCATGTTGGACTTCAAGGGTTCGTGGGAGGATCATCTACACTTGGTGGAGTTTTCTTACAACAACAGTTTTCAGGCAACTATCCAGATGGCTCCGTTTGAAGCTTTGTATGGTCGTAAGTGCCGTTCACCTGTTTGTTGGGATGATGTCGGTGAACGAAGATTGTTGGGACCAGATTTGGTGGTGCAGACGGTTGAGAAGGTTAACACTATCAGAAAGCATATGAAGGCAGCTCAAGACAGACAGAAGAGTTGGGTTGACACGTCAAGAAGACCTCTAGAGTTCGCCGTGGGAGATTTGGTTTTCTTGAAGATATCACCGACTAGAGGGGTGATTCGTTTTGGGAGTCGAGGAAAGCTTAGTCCTCGATTTGTTGGACCCTTTGAGATATTGGAGCGTGTTGGAGAGGTAGCGTACCGTCTGGCGTTACCGCAGTCCTTGGCAGGTGTGCACGATGTGTTTCACGTATCTCAACTACGAAGGTATGTTCGAGATGAAACACACATTTTGGATCATTCGGAGTTAGCAGTACGAGAGGATCTGACTTTTGAGGAGCGACCGGTTGAAATCGTGGATCGAAGGGAAAAGGTTCTTAAGAACTAGGTTATCCCCCTTGTGCTTATTTCTTGGAGTAATCGATCGCATGGAGAGTCCACTTGGGAGCGAGAAGATGAGATCCGGCAGAAGTTTCCTCACCTTTTTCTGTAGTTTTCTATCTTGTATTCTTTGAATTTCGAGGACGAAATTCTTTTTGTAGTTGGGTATAATGTAACACCCGAACCCAATACTACTATTTTCTGTTACTGGTTGAGCATTAGATAGTACTCATTTCATTTAGCTTGCATGTTTGACACTTACCGTGGAATTTTATCTGGCTAAGTCATTTCTGCACATAACAAATTTTAGCATCTAAAATGAAATTAAAAATAGTCATCTTGGCCTACTCGACACCCCTAGCCTCGTGGTAGCGTCCGTGCATCGTGTTCTCGTTCCGTTCGGTAAAACGGGCGAGTTTGGACGGCTACGCGCGCGTACAGGTGTTCGTCTTGGGGGTATGCTTTTTAATCATAAAACACCTCATTTTGAAATTTGGAACCCGCTTAAAATCCTATTATTTAAATTTCGAATGTTTGGACCCGACCCGGGCGCGATTTGGAAATATTTCATTTAGCGCCAAAATCCCAAATTTAATATAATATTTAAACCATATAATATTTCGTTAACTTATAAGATTTACTGTTAATTTAATTTTCCTAAAATCTTTTAAATATTCTTAAGACCCTCTGAATCCTTCATCTGGCCAATCACGAGGGCAGATTTTCCCCGTGGGCCCCTCCATTATCTTCCCCTCTCTTTCTCTGTCTCTCTCTCTACCTTTCTCTATCTCTCTCTCTCTCTAACTTTCTCTCTCTCCTATATATATATTTTCCTCTCCTCTCTTTCTTTTAATCACGAGCAGAACGAACGCAAGAAACCCACTGAGAGCCTAACCCTAGCCGCCTTCACCGTCGCCGCCGCAGCCCCGACGCCGGCGCCAACGCCACCGTCGCCCTCGCCTCCGCCTCCTCCTCTCAACCTCAACCTTCTTCCTTCCACCCCGCGCACCCTGCGCAGCCGCGATCGCTACAGTTTTCGCTGCAGCCGCATGCTCGCCGGCTGCCCTCGTCGTCGCCATCCGCGCCACCACCAGCACCTCCTCACCGCCTGCGCACTCCAGCACCCCGACCATCTCCTCTCCCTCTCTCCGTTTTCCTTCCCTGCACCGAAGTCCATACCCGAGCCCTAACCCTAGCCGCTGCAACCTCCTCGCCGGCGCCTCACCGCCGTCGATCTCATCGCCGTCGCACCCTCTGCAACACCAGTAAGTCTTCTCTCCTCTTCCTCCTTCCATTCCCTCTCCGGTTTATCCTTTTGTCGTGCATTAAATTCTGGATTTTTGTAGTCGCTGTTCGCCGGAATCCGGCCGTGCCGGTGACGTGTCCCGACGATCCAGCAAAGTACCCTGACCCGTAAGGTCCCTTGGTTCGTTGTTTGGGTTCAATCCGTGAACCGTGCGTCCGTAGCGTGTTTCCCCGTCGACGTTACGTTCCGTTTTTCCCGGTTCGCGACCCGTCGAGGCAAGTACCCCTTGCTACATGCTATACGATATATTTATATATGTTTTGACACATTAAACCTGTAAAACTTAACTTGGTATAGTCGTTTCCCATTTGGTTACAATATGTCATTATATCATTTTACTGTTAACATGGAATTTACAATTTAAACCTACTAATCAAATCTACCTGTTTAATCACATTTTACTGTTTAAGAGATGATAGCACTTACCTGTGTAGTTCTGTTACATTCGGACACTCGTATGCATTTAACCTGATATAACTATATTGAACCGCCACATTATTGCACCGCTAAGAGTGCTTAAACCTATTAACATGACTAAACGGCTACATTGTATTACCGCACTCTTGTGATTGAATGAAACATGCTTACTATATAATTCATTGCTTATTTCATGCTGTTAATACCCACGTGTGATTATATATCTGATTGGGAGCACACTCACGATATTGCGTACATCTTGACCTGACATGGCTACACATGTATATATTGATACACCTGACATGGTACCGTATACTGTTGACTTGACCTGATGTACCATGACCCGACCTGTTACCCGATCTCGTGCCTAATGCCAACAAACCTGACATGTAGTCCTTATGGACCGTTCCTGTTGTCTATCCAGACAAACCTGTTTACCTGATCCTGTGTTGGCATTAGTTTCTTGAATTTTGGAATACCCAACTTGACGTACACATATAACTTGGGGGTATGGGGAAATCAAAGGTAAAACCTGACTTGTAACTCGACAGTTCACTACCTGTTCTGGGTGTACACATTCTTGTTTTGTGCCTAGCGGCATGTCTCGGTTTAAGCCGAGAATATTGCGGCCGTGGTCCCGGGTATGTACGGGATACTATCGAGTGTACACATTCCTGTTTTGTGCCTAGCGGCATGTCTTGGCTGCAGCCGAGAATATTGTGGCCGTGGTCCCGGGTATGTACGGGATACTATTGAGTTACATCGACGATTCATCAATTGATTTCAAAGACTTTAGAATAGAAAACCTGATAGAACAGTTTAGTTACCGACTGCACACTACCCTGCACTGTTTGTTTCACATTATTGCTTTATTCATGTTTATTTTGCATGGCATGTTACATTGTTCATATTATATTCACTTGTTGACATGACGCGCTGACGTCTGGGTTTTGCATGGCCCAGATCCTGTACCACTGTCGCAGTCCGAGCAGGAGTACTTCAGCCAGCAGGCTAAGTTGTGAGTTCAGTAGTGGTTAGTTTTATTTTCCTGCATTTATTTCCTGATGTGAGCCCGCATTATGGGACATACCTTTCAGTTATTTGTATTGGATCATTTGCTTCCGCACTTATTTATTATTGACTCTTGTTATTCTGGATTATGGACATGTTTTAGATAGTTTTGTCTTGTTCTTGATATCTCTACAGCCGTAATGTGACTGTGGATGGATACTTCCTACCCACAGGTAGCATGGTTGGCTATGTCATGTGCCCAATCTAGCGTACTCTGGGAAGCGGGGCGTGACAGTGGACATTGCATTATCGTGCGTGAATGATATTGGTTTAGGAGTGTCAAGTATGCCAATGAAAAAAAGTGAATGATTCGTGACAGTGGTTAATACAGTGAACAGCGACAAAACCGTGCTATTGGCATACTTGTACACGACTAAATCATAATCATAAATAGTGAAAACCTGGGGGAAAAGGGGAAATCAAAGTGGAAAGAGTATCGTATTTAGCGGGACAGTGTTTTAGAGGATGATCATTCGAACAGTGATATATATACTAGGTAGGATCCAGCGATCCGGCTGACAGGGTTATGTCCCGGGCATGTGGGCCGTTGTCTCGGGTATGTACGAGACTCCTGTTAAACATGATCCTCCTTTCTACTGTACGATTTCAAACATGACTTAGAGACCGATAAGGGACACAGATCATACTTTGCATCATTTAGTGACCTAGTGATTAACCGCATTGTACTTTCACTGTTATTGCCGTATTTACCTGTTTCATATCGTTATTATATAAATTGCTATTACGTCGCTCTGACGACCTCAGTGTGCATGCCCAGACCTCGAGGAAGGACCGGCGCAGGAGTCAGGTTTACCTTTCGAGCCGACGGAGATCTAGTCTGGAGTACTTTTTCTTCCTTTCTGCTTTTCATAAAGAGATCTTGTACTTGCACTTGGTTAGTAGCTCTTCTTGTTTATTTGTAAATTATGAATAATGGATTTTAATGCAATAATTTAGTGATGTATTTCCTTTACTGCTGTGCTTTGTTTACTGATTACCATGTAATGCTAGAAGCCGAAGTGTGACTACGGCGGGATAATCCTTTGACCGTAGGAGCATGGCTGGCCTAGTCATCCCTCGTTTTCCGTATTTTGGGAAGCGGGGCGTGACATCACGTGCATAGTCACAAATTCGTGATTCGGCAATAATTCGGCGAGGTCGAAAATTCGGATTCGGAGAAATATTCGGAAAAAATCGGCAGGTATTCGGGAAAGATTCGGTAAGTGTTCGGGAAATGTTCGGGAAGGATTTCGAGCAAAAAATTAATATAAAATTAATATATGAGACGCTAGATTTTGATTTCGTGAATTATTTGCTGTTTTTTGAATAATTCGTTTTTTTGAATAGTTCGCGAATAATTCGGCAATAATTCGGCGCGTTCGGTGATGGCGAATAATTCGCAGATTTAATCGGCAGTCGCATAATTCGCGAATTATTCGCGAATTCGGCGAATAATTCACGAATTATGTGACTATGGTCACGTGCTGTGGTTTACGTATCTTCGGAAGCGGGGCGTGACAATCACGTGCCTTGTTTACGTATCTTAGGAAGCAGGACGCGACAATAGCGATGGCACGGTAGTGCACACAACACGACAACGGCGACACCACAACTGCTGGGTTCGATATTAGCTCGTGCTTAGGCTCGGGCAAAAGGAAAATGCTTGGCTCGGCCTCGGGCTTGGGGTGGTCGATGACTAGGATCTCTAGCAATGGCTTAGCAGCGACGCGGTGACACCGAGCCTCAACAAGGGCTGCGTAGGTACCATCAAGCTTAGGCGATGGCCCGGCAAAGGCAGCAGAGGGCAGCTGGACACGGGGCATACGCGACGACGACGACGAGTCCAGGCAGCGGTGTAGTAGCGTAGTTGACGACGATGCACGTGGCTGCAGGCGGTGATGGAAGGAGGTGGTTGCACAGCGGGGGTCGAGGATGGGTGCTTGAGAGAGGAGGAGGCGTGCGAGAGGGGAAATGGGTCATTCGGTGGTCGGTGAGGAGCTCCGGTGAAGGTCGGCGGCTGCTCTGGCGGTGTAGGCTGTAAGGGTTGGGTTTGGTGTTGGGAAGTGGTGGTGATTGGCGAGGAGGATCTCGGCGGTGTGAGATGTTGGCTTATAGGTGATAGAGCCACGGCGATGGTGGTGATGAAGGAGCCGAGAGGGTGAAGGGGCGAGTTCGAAGGGATGCTCAGCTTTGAGAAGGTGGCCGTCGATGGGAGATGGGTGTGGTGATGGGTTTATGGAGAGAGGGAGGGGGGAACGGTGATGGCGAGAGGTTGAAGGGGAGCTCGGGTTTGTGGGGTTACCGGTGGTGGTCGAAGGTGGAGGTGGTCTCGGAGGTACTCAGGTGGCGCGTCAGCGGTGGAAGCAGTGAGGTGTTGGGTTTTAAGGGGAGAGAGAGGAAGTGAGAGGGATGGAGAGAGAGAGAGGCTCGGTGCTCTTGAGGGAAGTGTGGAGTTTGGTGAGGGGATCTCGGAGAGGCCGTTGGGGCTCGGTCGTGGAAGCCGTTGGAGGAGTGTGAGTCTCGTAGACGTAGGGGAAGGAGGAGGAAGGGATTGGTTTTTTAAAAGAGAAGACAGAAGAGAAAAGACGTGAGGGTTCGAGCTTGGGTTTAGGGTTTGGGTTGTGGGCTTTGGGTCAGGGTTTTGTTTTGGGTTAGGGTTTAATTACGAGCTAAGTTAAAAGAAAGGAAAAATAGAAATAGAAAGAAAATTGGGAGAAATATTTATTTAAATACAGATTCGAGCACAAAATGGGACCAGTTATTAGTTATTACACCCCGACTGCTCTGAAATTTTTAGAAAAAGGTCTCTAATATTTTTCAGATTTTTTCATCGATTTTTCTGAGATGATTTGGAGGGTTAAATCGTGCTAGGGGTGAAGGGCTGTATATATAGAAAGCTAGGGGGTTGGGTTAAATCCAATAAAAGAACCCAATATCCTGCTCCCCCTACCCGTCAAGGCCCCGGCTCTCCCTGATCATGCGCGAGATTTGTGCCCCGGATCCTGCGTCGTTTGAGCTCGATGGGCCATGTGGCCGCATATGCAGTGCATGTTCAAGCACGCACGACCAGCGTACGGCGCTGCACACACAACGAGTCACACGGCGGCGACGGCCGAACAGGCCCTCCCGTGCTTTTTAAAATGTTTTCTTTTAAACAATCATGGGCTGGTTTTAGAGAAAGGGTTTTGGTTTATAAAATAAAGGATAGGTTTTAAAAATAGTTTTGAATAAATAAAAATCTTTTCTTTTCTATTAAAACTACTAATAAATTTATTTTTTATAAAATTCTTTTCTATATTCTAATAAAATCTTTCATGTCTCAATTCTATTTAAAAAAAAAAAAATTTCTAATTAGATCTTAAAAATCACAATTCTTTAATAATTTCTTTTATAAAACAAATATTTCTATAAATGGAAACGGGTCATTACAAATGGACTCCTTGGAGCAGCATAGATTGGATCTATCAATCTTGTTCTACTTGAAGTGTTTTAAAAAATAACCAATCATAAAAATCTAATCGATAAATAAAATATAACTATTTTTTCCGAGCAATACTTTTACCCTGCCAATTTTGTTGCAAGAGACATATTCTTAACGGAAGATGTGCTATCCTATCAAAAGAACTTAGGCCCTGGAAGGGTTGACATGGAATCTTTTTTCCTCCATCCCAGCAAGAGAACCATTTTCCCTTACTCTCTCTTTTTAAGCTTGCCGGTGATTTTCAGAAGAAATATTTAAATCCTATCATTTAAAACCTATCACAGCCTACCCTTAAGACGAATGCTCCGGCCCACTTGTTTAGCAATGATTCTGGGTATGGTTGGTCATACTATTTTGTCTCTTGATAGATTGTGGAAAAGCATGTTTGGTTGTAGGATTCTTGAAGATTTGGATTGTGGAATCCATGGATTTCATAATTTTCTGTTTGGTTGGGCGATTTGGATTTGCAGGATTCCTTTGTTTTTAATGGAGGGCCCATCACAAAACAAGGATTCATGAATCCTAAATTTTTTTGAGAATTTACAAGAATTTGACACTATTCATTGTAGACCCATGTACTTTATTTATTTAATTATCCTCTCTCTCTATAGAATTCTCAAATCCAAATTCTACTTTCTTTTCACCAACCCAAAAAAAATTACAAGGATCTACAAATCCAATACTAGTAATCCAAAACCAACCAAATAACAAATTACCAAATCCAGAAATTTGCAAATGTACTATTTTGGAATCCAAATTTCATAATCTTGCAACCAAACGGGCCCCGAAGGATTTCAATAACAAAAGTATTGCTCTTTTGGGAATGCATCTCACCATCGAATATTGCAAAGATAAATGTCTCTAGTTTCCAATTTTCCATTTCTTTTCTCAAACATACCCTCCAACAAGAGAGAGCCAATAGTAGAGTGAGAGGGGCGGTTTTGACAAAAGCCAATCGAGAAAAGGCGGGACGTCGACGCCCATTTCAAGGCCAAAACCCTTCTCCCTTCGCCTCACACACACTCTCTCTCGTGAGCGAAGAAACCCTAAAATGGAGCAAGTGTTGAAGGTAACAAGATCTCGAGAGCAAGAGATCGATCTCATCGATTCATCCAACGAAATCATAAACCCTAGATTTCGCAAAAAGATGTGTTTTTTCTCCCTCTTTTTTACCTGAATATTTTGATTTTTGTTTGATCCAGCAATATTTCGGCTATTCCCAGTTCCGGCCTTATCAGAGAGAGATCGTCGATGAAGTGCTCAATAAAAGAGATTGTCTTGTGGTGATGGCTACTGGAAGTGGAAAATCTCTATGGTAATTTAAATATCTTTCATTTGGAACTTATTTTTTAAAGATATTTTTTTAATATTTAACCTCGAGGTCTGTTTGCTTGTTGTCAATATATAATTTTCGTAACAAAATTGTAGACTTGGGTTTTGTTTAATTAAAGACGCACCCATTCGAATGTTATTTTAGGTTACACAAGACATTTTTTCCCCTTCTAAATCTTACGACGGAGGAATATTTAGACAAGAAAGGTACTTGCTAGTATCGAAAATGACCTGTTGGCGTTAGCACCCTCCAAATTCCCCTAGAATATGGAACAAAGCCTAGCGGAAATCGAAAGATGATGAATTCTCTACAAGAAATTATTTTTTCTCCTGAAACGCTTAAGTCCTTTTTCCAACTGTGGAAACATAGCCCAAAATCTAAGATAACAAATGTGATGAAATTTCGTTTTGTGTCAGAATTGATCATCTGCTAAAGCCAAAACTTAGGAAATATATTTGTATGTGCTGATTTTCCATGTGTGTGCTTTCCTCTTTGATTTTGTGTTCTCCTTGGAATTTACGCACTTCTTGTCTTCAAGAATAACTGTATCTAGAATTTTAGAATTTGTCGCGCACGCACACATGATAATTACATGCATATATATACACACAACTACTGTTAACTTGTCCTTGTTGCCAGTTGGGCTATCTTAATGCTTTTGCTTCCTTCTCTTTAATGACATGGAAAATATCATTATTGTTCTTATTTTTGTATTTTTTTGTTATTACTTTGTAGTTATCAGATTCCTCCACTGGTTAGTGGAAAGACTGCGGTTGTCATAAGCCCTCTGCTAGCCTTGATGCAAGATCAGGTACTATAATCCTCATCGTGCGTTTCCCCCCTCAACGTACAGCTATATATTCAACTAAGATTTTTAATAAACACAGGTCATGAGTCTGAAACAACAGGATATAAGAGCTGAGTATTTAGGAAGTACACAAACTGATAAGTCTGCTTACTCTGAAGCTGAGAATGGTAACTTTGATATACTATATATGACCCCAGAGAAAGCTTGCTCACTTCCTGCCAGGTAAGAAGCTTCGTAAAGTAGCATTTGGTTCGAGGAAGCTGCATTACTTTTTCAGTCTTCATGGCAATTTATTGTCCTTTGTATTACTGATAGTATTTTACGCAAGGATGATCCTTCACCGGAAGAAATATGAGGTTCTGGTGCATGAACAGGTTTAATGTCAATAATCCAAAGAATTAATGATGCTAAAGAATCAAATGCAGGATTTTTTAAACAGAGATCGTACAACGCTTCTATTACTTCTTGCATGATGTCCATTCTTCGTTGTGGCTTTCAATCAGCCGCATGTTGATTTTCAGCCGGGAACAGTGTGCAAGTTCTTCTCTATAGTTTACGTTTATGTAACAAAATTCATGTAGATGAGTTTTCTCGTGTCCAAAACATTTAACTTTTCTATGCTTACATGCCGTACATCGGTACATATATAACAGTAGCAAATTTCATTGCACCACTTTGCCGTAGCCGTTTAGTCGGTTCAGATCTAGCACTGAAAATGACCTAGGTTCTGTCGCAGTCCAAAGAGAGACCATCATCCCTCTTTAGAACTTTTCTGCATAATACTACATTTACAATCAATCTTCCATGTCCTTCCCAGTGGCTTCCTCTCTTGACATGACATCATTTATGAAAAACCATACAAAGGCTTTTATCTTTGGCTGTTACTTTCACCTTAGAAAGGTACTCAACACCTTTTGAATACACCCCAAACTGTAAGAACATATACCTTCATATTCCCTTGTCCCTCTTAATTGTTTGGCCACACCTATCTCCCAAACTTCTAGGGTTGGCTACATGAATCCTTTTCTTCAATTGTATTTTGCCAACTTTGTTTTCCTCTTTTCTTCTTTTAATCTCTGCACCTTGTCTGTCTCGTTAATAAGGTCCCTTTGGGGTTCCCACAGTATTTACTTTACCGCCCTTCATTTTGTAGGTTCTGGACTAACTTGCTGAATGTGGGCATTTGCTTATTGGCTGTTGACGAAGCACACTGCATTTCAGAATGGGGGCATGATTTCAGGTTTTTTTTTTTGAAGTCAATTTTTGTTATATAAATCCAGAACTTCTTTAGCTGTATGTTTGTTATTTATTTCATCACCTTTCTCTTAGGATTTCCTTAAACACATCCGAAGACAGTTCCCCCTTCCTTTCTTTCAAAGTACAGTCTCACATTATGCTCTCAGTATAAATGAAAGTTGAGGGTTCTACGAGTACCGGTTGAACTAGAAATCTGAACACGCCGATGACCCTTGGCGTCCTTGCTAGTCAACTATCTATGTTGGATCTACTGCAGATATTCTGATTGAAAGCTTAATATTACTTTTATCTAGAATTCCAGATTAGCTTTAAAAGGTTGTTCATCTTTTGGCTGTATACTTTAGAATCAATTTTATGCTTGGATGCTGAAGCATTTAAAACATGCCCGAGTTCATTACTTGTGACCAACCACCAGATATACTAACGTCTATACTATTAGATCCAACAATAAAAGCTGTCTTTATATGATGATCTCTCTGCTCATTAATAGTTCTTCTTGTCACTGAGAGAAAACTTCATGATTCCAAATCTGGCTTTCATTTGAAGAAAGGTTTAATTTAAATCTTAGTGTCGGTATTGGGCGGTCACTTTTGCGATCGGAATCAGCCCTATCGGATATGAATTATTGGATTCTGTATCGTTCAACAAAAAATAAAAAACAAAACCTATGATATAACATAAATAAATAATAAACCCAACTATAAACAACTTAGCAAATTCTTTAGCAATTAATGATATCTAAAATGGTTGTTCTGTATTTTTAATACTTGGTAAAATTAACTATGTAGATGTAGTTTTTAAGTAATTAATGATGCCAAATACATCATAGCCCACTAACCTATTAACAAAACCACCAATCCATTAACACACCTAATACTATAACCCTACAAATCAAGTGGTAAACTTGAATGTATCATTGTCGCTACTGAAAATCTGACGGTCACTATCTGGATTTGGATCGGCAATCTATGATCGGGGTTGGCCAAGATTTCAAGCCATGATTTGAAGACGTCGTCATAATATGTATCCATAGCCATTGAAGTGATGGGTCAGTGGTTCACCAACAGAATCATTGAGTTTCTTGTACTAAGAAACCTAGAGCACCAATATTGATGACTATCTTAGCATAATGCGAAAAGCCTGGTGTTCACTGATCAGTGCGGTTACCAGATCGTGTCTGACATGCTTTTATGTTTTGGTGTGCAATTCTGATGGTGGATTATTGACATTTTGTTACTTTGATGAAATCTTTAAATTGATATAATCAGGTATTATGTAAATTTCTCAATTATCATCAATGATTCTCTCCGCCTGAGATTTGCATTGGCCTGTCTTTTTATTTGGGAGTAATACTTGATTCAGTATAATAACATCCTGAATTTCACCTTTTTCTATAGTTTTTGAGTTAAATAGTTTCATTTGCATTTATGAGTACGTGAGGTATGCATGCCTGCCCTTTATACGTTTCTCCAGTTATGTGGTTAATGTCACGATCTTTACATATATCTTGACCTGGCTTTAAATTTTTTTTGTTGATAATTCTTTCTATCACTTTCTAATTGTTTTAATATTATATTTCAGGAAGGAATACAAGCAGCTACACATGTTACGTGATGTTCTTTTGGGTGTGCCTTTTATAGCTTTAACTGCCACCGCCACAAAGAAGTTAGAACATTTCCTACATAGTTAATGAGAAGTACTTTCTTTCATATCGCTTGAATATATTCAGTTTCAGCCCTAAGTTCAATTTATGCTTTTTATTAGTTGCAGATCTTGGTTTGGTTGGATGTACTGGTCTTTTGATTCCTTTTCTTTTTGTTGTTTGTAATTCTGTATCTTTGATCATAGTTCCACCCTCTATTTCCATTTGTGTGTGTTGTGATTTATACTTCGTGTGTATTAGGTCATAACTGCACTGTTCTTTTGTGGCATTTTACTTGAGATTTCCCCTTGAATACTTTTAGCTCTGTGTTTATAAAGCTAATTATGCCATAGACAACCTACGCAGGTTAACTAGATTAATGTATTGCTTTAATACCTTCTACGTCAAGACCATTGCACTGATTACAGTATAGTGATTTCACATGTTTTCTTTAGTATATCAAGGTCTCATTGATGTTATTTTACCTTCTATGAACCCATCATATGTTATAGGTTGTACAGCTTGTCGTAAGGAGGGGAGTATATTTGATAGGGCTGATTGGTTGTATACGTGTACTATGTTTTGTCAAGTGAAAGTTCTTTCTTCCTCTGTAATGTTTCCACTAAACTGTTACACTTTCTTTTGAATCTCTTGGGAACTTTTTTCCCTCGAGTTGAAATTCTGAGAAATAGTTTGAGCCCTTCAAGGCATGAAGTAAGTTGATGCTTTGGCGTGCTGTTTAAAGACAAACAGGAGGCACGATTAATGGCAATGGTGGTTACTTTTCTATTTTTCTTGACATATATGGAAGCTTGTTTTGTATAATTGGGTCATCACATGAATGATTCAGGGCTATGAAAATCACATTCATACAATTTGATGCTGATATTGTTATCCTGGAAGGAAAAAATCTTATTTTCTCCATGTTATAACGATCTAATGGAGGCAAATGTTTTGAGTAAGTGTACTATTTGTTCTTCTTCGGTTGTCAATTTAATTACTTACATTATGTCTGACTTTCTCTTTTTTGTATAATGTGATACATTAATTTCCTTCTCAAGTTCTGAGGATTTTCATTATCAAGATTTTTCGTCAATTAGCTGTTTATGTCTGCCAATTTAAGCATGGATTTGATACTTGGGATTCATACATGTGCTTTTTAATGAGATTATTTCTCAAATGCATTTGGTTTATTTGTTTGGACTAGAAACATTGTAAGATGTACTTAAAGACTAAATGGCTTACAACATGATTTGCTAAAGCCAACTTTCTGTTGTCGATATGTGTAAACTTCTTTCACCTACGTCTGATTACAACCCTTGTAACAAATAGCTTGAGATAGAATATGTTGTTACATCTGATATTTATTCATCTAACTCCCCTATGATTATTGCTTAATTATAAAAACGCTGTCCAACATAAATAAACATAGCTATTGTTTAACCAGACGTGAATGAAAATACTGAGTCTATGGATCAACCAAATGCTGAATTACATGCTGATCACGGATCTGCAGTTTCTTATTTGGCTACATGTGAACACATGATCACGGTTCTTCACTTGTTTGGCGATATGTGACCACATGACATTTGGCAATGTGAATTCACTTTACAAAACATTTTTAGCATTGACTAGATCTTTAATATCTTACATCATTATTTTGAGTTACTGTCTAACTTGTGCATACATAAAAAAGTTGGACTATTCTAATATAGATGTAGAGTGTTTTTTGTCACCCACTGGGATGGATGCGCTCGTTTGTCAGGCGTTTTACAGATTTCCCCTGTCTACGAAAGGTTTTTTTTATTGTGGGGATTGTAATCTCCGGCAGCCGAGAACAAAGTTGTCGTTAATTACCTCTCGCTATGAGGCGAGAGAACCTCCGATTAACGGGTCGTGACGGTTATGCGAACTCGATATGGTGTGTGTAGTTTGAAAAGGAATATGCATGGGTTTTCATTATTTTATTTTTAAAATATTTTATTATTTTATTATTTATATTTTATATTTTAACGATGATAAAGATCTGGGTGTCCCGGGAAGGGAAACCCGGGTTCGGGTACCTCAGGGGAACCCGGAGGGTCGGTCCCCCAGGGGGTCGGCTCCCCTTGGAGTGGTTGGCCCCCCTTAGGGGGGTTTGGCTGCCCCCTCGGGGGCCGGGGTCGGCTGCCAACCTAGGGGGACCGGGGCCGGCTCCCCTACTTGGGGGTTCGGTTGCCCCAGGGGGATCGGAGCCGGCTCCCTCCTTTTTAGGGGGGAGGCCAAGTCTGGGTGCCCCTCCACTTGGAGGGCCCCGGTGGCGGCATTTGGAGGGGTGGCCGCATCGGGTGCTCGGTGGGTCTTGTTTTGTTTTTCTTTTCTTTCATTTATTTTTTATTTGCTTATTTAGTTTTCTAAAAGAGGTTAAGTGGGGATTTTGACGGAAATTCGGCGGATAACCGTTGGATTTTGTCGTTTTTATTTTATTGGGATAACATACACCGAAATCTATGCCAACATGTTTGGGTGAAGCACAGATGGAAATCCGCGTTCAAGAGAGGGATTACGGATCAAAATCTGCATCCCGAGGGTTTCTCCGAGGGATAGACCCGAAGGCCTTCTCTCATGTGGGGCCACCCTCAACTTTTGTCCAATTTGTGTCAAAAGATCTCTCTTTGTTCCTGAGAGTTTGAGATTTGGAACTTGAATGAGGGAAAAGGAGTCCCTTTATCTTTTTTATGCCTTGGATCTTCCCAAAATGGCATTTTGAAAGACGAGTTCTTTTCTTCCCCCTTTCTTTGTTTCTCTTGGAGAGAAAGGAGGAGGATCCAAAACCTCTCTTTTTATTGGATTTGGTGGAAGAGTCGAGCTCTTTTCAATAGTTCTATGCTATTTGCTTTAAGAAAAATGGGAGCTTTTGCTCTTGAGAAGGAGAAGAAGATCTTGAAGAGGGAAGAGTGGAGCCAAATATCGTAGTATTTTTGTGTGAATGGAAAAACTTATCATTTTATTATATGGTTTGGCAATTTATAGCCTTACAATTCTACATTTTGCCCCTTAGGCTTTACATTATTGGTTTTTGGCCTCTTCCATGTCCATGTGCACATTTTTTTGTACATGAGTCATGAGCTTTACAAAAATTTGGCGTTTTTTCTATTTGCTTTACATTTCCACACTTATTTGCATACAAAATTTATTTATTACAAATTTCTATTTCTTTCTCTTTGATGGCCGGCCGGCTTCGCTCGGGCTTGAGGCGATTTGGCCGTGGGCCTTGGTTGGTTGGGCGTTGACTTTGACTTTTGCCTTTCTTATTTTGGCAAAGAGGTGTAATTTTTGACCCCAACAATAGGAAAGTCATTTTCCCTTTCATTTTTGTGAATGCTTTAAATTACTTCGCGCGTGTGCGCCCGAGTGTAGAGATTTTGTCAAAAATCATTAATGTTCTTTTTTTTAACTTGAAATCTACTTTTGTAGGGTACGGACCGACATTGTTCACTCCTTGCAGATGAAGGACCCTTACATTGCTATTGGTTCGTTCGATCGTCAAAATCTATTTTATGGTGTCAAGACTTTGAGTCGATCTTTGTCATTTGTGGATGAGCTTGTGACTGAAGTCTCAAAATATAGTAAGAATGCTGGGTCGACTATCATATATTGTACGACTATCAAGGACGCTGAACAGGTACTATTTCCATTTTATATCTGTGTGTGCGTGTGCGCACACGTGCGTGTGTAGGTGGGAAGGAGGATATGTATAGAAGCTCAAAGGATTTGGAGACCTTTAACCCATGCATGCAGAATGAATGTCCTTCGGATATTGACATATTGGTTAGAGGCCTCCAAATCCTTCAATTTGTACAAAGAAAAATTATAACTACAGGTTTTAATGTATGAAGATCAACATTAACGGTTTGGATCATCCAAATATTGTGCTGTTCAGAAGTTCTCGTTTCACTATTTTGCAAGCACGTTTCACGGCGGAACAAGCTCCTATATATAATATAAGCAGCATCACACATGACCAAAAAAAATGATTTTCACATTCTACTTTGATTTTATAGCGATTCTTTTTCCTTGTGCAAAAAGTTAAAGTATCACATATCCGAGTTGCTGTACCTGCTGCAACCTTCCATTTCCATCTCGTCTGCACCTGTAGAGCCACATTGCTTTTCATGTTGATGCTCTGGAATGTCCAATTATTTCTTATAGCCTCTATAAGGCATCTCTTATACCTCTTAAACATGTCTGCTAGATTAAAAACAATGCAAGTGCCTTTTTTTATCATCATCTACTGAACTTGAAGAGTATTTTTTACTCTTGATACATTATTGCTGGCTTTGCAATTTGTTTAGTGTTAGTTCCTGGTTGTTACCTCTGCTATGTTTGGGCTGATTTTTTTTAATTGTTTCCACTGCTTTTGCCAAAGATGAACAAAGGCGGTTTGTCATATGTAGCCGACAAGTCTACAACATATATTATTTAGGCATTGTCTTTATTAAATGAATTCTAAAGAATGGTTGATATATCCTATTGGAGAAACAAAATATTGATATAGATAACTACCCCCATAGTTTCATTGCTAACCTTTTTTTTTGTTGGTTTCCTAGTTGCTGATGCATTAACTAAGTGTGTTATGGCCAATATTGCATCTACTTATTAGTAAGGCAAATGCTCATTTTTTTAGTATGTACCAAATATTCTTCTTTCTCACTGAAAAATCAAATTTGCTTTCTATGTAACAAATTACTATTTCTCTATTAGCTTTCTATTACTGTTCTATTTTCAATGTATTGTATTTGGCAATCCATTCATGCGTTGTGACCAATATTTTAAAGGCAAAGCGCCTCAGGCACCCGGGCGAGGCGAAATGCTATCGCCTCAAGTGCCCAGGTGACCGCCTCAGCGTCCAAGGCGAGACTTTGAGGCTAGCATCTAAGTGAATTTTATTTTAAAAATAAAAATAAAATAAATTTTATGTTATTTCAATCTCATTTTTGTTTATATATATACTTGCTTTCTCCTTAATCATAGAGAAGCCTTTTATTAGAACAGAAATTAAACCGAAAATGATGAAAAAACTAGGTTTTTAATTCCAAATTGAAAAGTCTTTTATTCTTTTCTTTCATATTCTCTCTTTAATTTTCGAACCAACCTAGTAAAGTTATGTTGGTGGTCTACTATTTGTCACCTCACTTCACTTAGGTGGTTCCTTTTTTGCGTCTCCCGCCTCAGGCGATAGGCAAGCTTTGTAGCCTTGAAGTCGCCTTTGGCTTTTAAAACACTGGTTGTGACCTTGATGGTAGTTTTGCACAAAGCTGGTTTATTGTCAAGTATGATATGATCATTGTCATTCATGATTAAATGAAATGGTAACTTGTCTGTCTGATTAACTATGAGGGAAATAATCAAATTTTGCTGCAGACTTTACATGCGGTATTTAATAAATTATTTTTATTTTCACTCAACAAAATTAAAATTTTGACATTAAGATGGAGTGTTTTGTTAGCGACTTAAATTTAGATAGCTATGTGTCCTTGCCAGATCTGTGAGTCATTGAGGGATGCTGGAATTAAGACTGGAATTTATCATGGTCAAATGGGCAACAAAGCTCGCGAGCAGTCTCACAAGTATCCTTCTGCTTTTCTGTCCTTGTATATTACCAATACATTATTATATGCTTAATTGCTTATGCTGCTGAGTGCCATGGTTCTTTTCTCCACACATCCTATGGATCACGCAGCATATTTTGTGTATGTTCTGCAAAGTCGGATAAACTACAAACATTTATTGAAGTGCTGTTTTTCTTGCTTGTAGATCTTTCATCAGAGACGAACTTCAAGTTATGGTTGCAACCATTGCTTTTGGTATGGGTATTGACAAGCCAAACATTAGGTGTGTAATACACTATGGCTGCCCTAAAAGTCTAGAGTCATATTATCAGGAAAGTGGGCGTTGTGGCAGAGATGGTTTGGCTTCAATCTGCTGGTTGTATTACTCAAGAAGCGATTTTGCAAAAGCTGATTTTTACTGTTCAGAAGCACAGTCGGTATGTAATTTTTTCTGGTCTATATTTAGGATCTAAAACATAAATATATGCAGGTTTGACATAAATCAGTTAGATTATACTTACAGTTCTTGAATTGGAAATATTTTTCATGTCTAATTAATGCATTCCTGAGTATTGTTTCCCTAAACTAAAAGTAGTTAACTTGAATCTTTCTAGGAAAGTCAAAGAAAAGCTATTATGGATTCCTTTAGGGCTGCAGAAAAATATTGCATGCTGGCTACCTGTCGCAGGAAGTTCTTGTTACAATATTTTGGTGAAGAAACCACTAATGATTGTGGTAAATATTCTTGGTTTTAATTTTTCCCCACTTTTTCTTGTTAGGAACCTGCATTTTGTACATCATCTTTTGCTTGCTGGCCACTTATCTTAATTGATTAGTCAGATATTTTAGAAGTACATTTGACTATCACTCAACATCAGCATCACACAGGCCTTTCTATATCAGTATGTGGTTTACTATGGAACAAGACTCAAAGTTAAGAATGCTCAAAAAATGAATCGATTTTTAATTTTGATTTGTAGGCTGAGTTTTCATTTTGTAAGCTTTAAACTTACACTCGGTATATATTTGAAATTCAGGAAAGTGTGATAACTGCACAGGGTCTAAAGCTGAAAGGGACCTGTCTAGAGAATCCTTTCTGCTATTGTCTTGCATACAATCCTGTGGCGGTCGCTGGGGACTCAATATGCCTATCGACGTTCTTCGAGGATCTCGGGTATTTATTTAACTCATCATACTTTTGCGGTTGAATGGTTAATGCCTTCACATTTTTATTTTCTGAACCTACCGTGGTTGTTTACTCCTTGAATCCTTCTGCTATTGTACATTGTTTGCAATAGTATATCATCTTTTCTAGCAGTCATTTGGCGTAAATTTGTTCTTATATACTTTTTATGTGTTTAAAACGTTGTTTTGCTTTTTTTGGGCTCAATTTTCTCATTATTTACATGTAAAATCAGCTTGTTTGTTGAATGCACCTGTCTGAGGATTTCTTACTTGGGGCCATGATTTGCACCAAGAACAAGTTTTTAGTTAATTTGAAATGTACCATATGCATATAGCTATGCTGATTCTGAAGCACCACTTAATGTATAAGAAGATATCTACCAACTGTTGTTATACATTCATGTTAGTAAACACACCCATATACGCATGCTACATATGCATCCAATGTGTTTCATTATTCATACCCCCATCTTCATTGCATCTATTGCCTATAGTTTTCGTCTTTCTACATTTCACAGGGCATAGATGGTATGCATGTGTGTCATGCAAAAATTTTGTTGTGTTCTATTATGCTTAACTATCATACACTTTAGATCCTGGATTCAATGGCAGCGGCGATTGCTGCATAAAAAAGTACCTAAAGGCTCATTTCTTGCCAATATTCTGCACTTAATGTTGTAGCCATGTCTCTGAATCTTTGACCCAATGATAAATGATATTCTTAAACTTATGGGTTTTTTACTAAAAAGCCTCTCCATACTTTGTTAATTACTAAAATGCCCCCTCATACTTCATATTTACTTAAAAGACCCCTCATACATTTGAATTGCATTAAAAAGTCTCCAAACATGCCAAAAAGAAAATCTTTTCAGCATCTTCCATTACTCCGTTAGAAGGTTAACGGTGAGAATCAGGTTAGGGTTTTAAAAAAACCCAGCCCCTCTTTCTCTCTCAAAATTCTTAACTCAACTCCAAATTGGCTTTAAGGTTAGGTTTCGATAAAAAATCTTTCAAATTGATAATGAAAACCGGCTCGCCTTTCTCAACCTTCTCCCGCTACAAGCTTGTTGAACGCTGTTGTCTCTTCAATTGCTAACTTCTAGTTAGTGGGCCGGCTCATTTGAAAGGAGAGCGGTTCTTTAGTTGCGTTGAATTTCAATTTTCAATTAAGCGAGGATTTGGGTTCTTTTTTTTGGAGGAAGACCTAACTAAATACCTAAAAGGTATGAGAGCAGTTCAACCTCAAGTTCCAGCTCCATCTTCCTAACGGGATGCTAATTTTAGATGAAAAACTAACGAGGGGGGCTTTTTAGTGCAATTTAAATGTATGTTGGGTGTAAATACGAAGTATGGAGAGGTGACTTAGTAATTAGCGAAGTATGGAGGGGCTTTTTAGTAAAAAGCCCTAAGCTTATTTACCAAACGAGAACCTCTATGGCTTTCAATTTGATATGTCTGATAATGTTTGCAGTAACAAACTTAAAACCTCTGAACAAATCCCAAATAATTTAGTCATTGTAGGAATATTGAAGACTTGTAGAGATTTTTACTCTGTTAAATATATGAAAGAAAGAAATGTTCATGGAGATCTGATTGGACGAGACGGGCCTTCGTTATTTGTAGTTGGTCCTCAAAGTTATCAGACAAATCATGCTTTGGAGTTGGTCCTGAAAGACAACTAAAACTTGTAGGCGATTCTAGTTTGTTAGTCTTGGAGTATGCCCAATGGCTGAAACTCATCTGGGAAAAAAATAAGAACCATGCCTCAAGGTACCATATATCATTTGGGCGGTCCATGCACATTGTTAGTGAGCACCAAGCTATTAGTGCATTACTTGTATGCTGATCATCTATTTCATTAAGTTTATAGCAAAGTTATGTGTGGCAGTGGGTTGAGTTCGTCTTGTGTCAGCTTGCGGTCAACCTATAAATAGGTTGATTGCTCTCACCGTAGCCTATAAATAGGCCGAATGATTTACTTCGACCTGGACAACTAGGGTTGCAACCGAACCGGATACGAGAATTACCATATCTGTATCCGCTTTCTAGTTTCGGATACGGATATGGCCCGGTAAGGAATATTCATATCCGTATCCGGAAAAAACAGATACAAACACGAAGTGGATATTAAAGAGACAAATACATATACGAATCGGATATTTGTAAAAATAACATACGAATAAAACAAATATAAATTTGAACGAGGAAATCGATATGTTTGATTGAGTGCTTATTTAATGACTCAAAAATATTTGGTAAAGACAGATTTGCATGGAAATGAAAATTATATATATATATATATATATATATATATATAGAGAGAGAGAGAGAGAGAGAGAGAGAGGTGTTAATTGAGGAAAGAGACTATAGGAGGGAATTTCCTCCTATGGCGTCGAAAAAATACACCTTCCTCATTTTTCCGCCGATCGACACTCACCATCTTCATCGCTATCATCTAAGATGTGGGTACACCAAATTTCATGTGATTCTACAACCATTTCACTGTTGATTTAGTGGGTTCAAAATTAACGGTTTACCGACAATAGAACTTTTTACATTGCTAAATCAACGGTGAAATGGTTGTAGAATCACATGAAATTTGGTGTACCCACATCTTAGATGATAACGATGAAGATGGTGGGTGCCGATCGGCGGAAAAAAATGAGGAAGGATGTATTTTTTCGACGCCATAGGAGGAAATTCTCTCTTATGGCATCTTTCCTCCATTATTCTCATATATATATATATGGAGAGACTAGGATCCTATCGGAAGGATTTGGAAACAATTCTTTTTCACCATTAGATTAACTTTGGGATTTGTGCATTCAATTATGTTATGTTTGGTAATAAATGAAAGTTTTTATTCATGATTGTTAGCACACATCTCAAAATTAATCTAATGGTGAAAAAGTGAGAATGATTTGTTTCCAAATCCTTCCAATAGAATCCTAGTCCAACTCTCTCTCTCTACACACTAAATATAACTACGTATTTTTAAAAGAAAAATTATATAAGATTGATGAAATAATGTCGTAATATTATTTTAAATGTATAGCATATAAAATGAGTAAAAAACATATGGTTCAAAATAGTCATCATCAATGAAAGATATATTTTCTTGTATTTTTTTGCGGATATCCGTATCCGAATTCATATATCCGTATCCGGATAATTTTGCTAAAACCGTATCCGTATCTGGAAGAATATTTAAATATATATCTGTAACCGTATCCAGCCGGATATCAAAATCCATATTCGTATCCGGTTGATATCCGTATCCAGACGCAATCTTATGCACAACCCATCTACCGAAGGGGCGTTGTAAAGGACTGAGTCTGAACAATGTTTTAACAATATGCAAGGAATAAAACTCAAAATAATGACTAATGTGGCAAACACACCTATATTTAGCCGCCTAGACTAACAAAACCTTTTTGTTTGATCAAATTTACTGAGTTTATATATTCTAATTGGGTTGGCTTGGGTAAAGGGGTCAAGTGGTTGACTCAATTTAACTCATTTATTAAACTCTGTAGTAGCTTCTTCCTGTTCATGCCCGTACTCAGTTAAGGTTGGCATAAACTGATACCGCAGGTTGGGTTCATGGGTCTCGAAAATTGTCCCCTAGCCAAAATATACTAATGATATGCAGACAACTGTTGCATTACATAATTTGGCAAAATACATGTTATTTGTCTGTTGGGTTGAGCACCAAAAAACTGCAGGGCATCATGGTTATACCCTTGGGATGCATCCTCTATTTCAAATTAGTGACGTATAATATTTGAGTAATACGGCTAAATTAATTACTGTTAAGGATACAATTTTGGCCTAAAAGCATAAACTGTTGTGTATTTCATAGCATAATGTAACATGTAAAAAGAAAAGCCCCAACCCCGTGTATTTCTCTTACATGTAGCACCAGTGCATGTGAAAAGGAAGATATAAATTAAGTGGCATATAGTTGAATTGAAGTTCAGATGAAGGTCCTAAAAAACTTTGAGGCTCTCATGCCATATAGAGAACCAATATTTCTTCATTGCAGATATTAGCAGGTTGGCATCCATTCTCGTCACTCAAGCACTATGATGTATCTAGTATCAAGTCCCATAAAGTCATTCACTTGTTAACCTTTGTCATTTTCATATTGTTCCTCACTTATAGCAATCAGCCAATCACTGGAAACACTGTAATTTCTGTTCAAAGGAATATAAACTGAACTTACGGGAGTCCTAAAAGTTCCACTTATAATAATTCACCTAAAACCTTAGGCTTTTGGGAAGGAAGCCGATGACATATTTCAAACTAATTTAATGCTAATATGTGTACACGTACACAATGTTTTCATCTATTATCAAATAATTGAGTAATGCAGTAGAGGCAACTCCGATTTAGACACAAATTTATAGACACGCAGATAAGGATGGCCGCATCTTGATTCAATGCTTCTGGTTGTAAAACACTCCAAGTTTGTGGTTTCTGTGGTAAGGCAAGCAGCCTATAACCATTTGTATAAGTGTTATACTCTCGTACTTGATTACATATTGATTCATTACTGCTTGTCTTGAACCGCATTGATTTTTATTAAGCTGAACTGTCTGAATTTACATTTATTGAACTGCCTTGAAGTGAAAATTGTGTCACTCGGTGCAACTATTGGACCTTTCTAAAGCACAACAGGAAGTATTTTAGCCAACATCCGTTCCATTTGTAATTTGATTAACTTCTTTTTCTATTCCTCTTGTTTCTTCTCATGTCGATTGCAATCTTGCTCTGATTATTTCACTAAAAATCACATGGTAATGATATCAATTGCAACCCTTTTTAAGTGGTGTGTGCTAAATCAACCATCTTTTGCATTTAATTTTCAGTCAAAGAAGATACTTGAAAACAACTACGACAAGCTCCCATTACATGGTCTTGGGAAAGCCTATTCATCCAATTGGTGGAAAGCCTTTGCTGGATTGTTGATTGCTCATGGTATGAATTATTAAAGAATTCTTAATTTGTATACGCAAACATCTTTATGCTTTTCGTAGGAATAGAGCTTCATTTCGTAAAACTAACATATCCATATTTGTAATATTACTTACCTTATTGCACTGTTTGGTTTGGTGCTGATGTATGGTGGATACACTTCCGTTGTCTAATGAAAAATTTCTTCGTTAGTATTAGTTACCAAGTTCGATATTCAGTATTTTTTCCCCCTCATACGAGTGACTATCATTTAAAACTTTGTAGAATAAGAATTGTTATTCAGTTTATTATGGAGAATAAATGATTAACCATGTCATTTTTTTTTGCAAGATATTTTTTAATGCTTATTGTTTTCTAATGATATTGGCTATGCTGAGTTGCTAGGTTTTGATTGTTAGCACAAAAAAGGCATAAATTATTTTTTGGCCCAAAATCAATTTTTCTGCATTAATGAATTGTTAAGAAGAAAAATATCGAGCTCAAACACAATATGAAGCACGATTACCATCATTTTTTTTGATGGAGGGTGAAGGCTGAGGCTTCAATTTACATATGGACATTGTGCTGTTAGCAGTCCGGTTGCTATGCTTAAGCCTGACAGTAGTTATGCGGTTGAAATTGTGTAATATTAGAACTGTCGCAGAAACAGTACAATGCAGTTAAAGAATCCATGGTATTATTTTATTTGCAGTTAAAGACTCCATGCTACTATTCGAAGTACTAATTACCATATATGCAAACTCATTACATGATACCTTAATATATTTCGTTTTAGATTTCCTTTATACTTGATTTTTGTAATATAATAGAAACCTGAAATTATGCAGTGTTTCTCGAGGCTTCTGTTTAGCTTGATGCCATCATTTATTTATACCTTATGATGCCTGGATTTTCCATATTTATAGGCAAACACCACAAAGTTTGGGATGACGACATTTTGTTCTTGTTGTTGAGGCAAAACTGTGATATTTACTAATTACAACTATTAATGCAGATTATCTGAAGGAGTATTCACAGGATATCTATAGAACCATAAGGTACCTGAGATTCTTCAGGTTCTATATTTCTATGTTTTTCTCATTAAAACTTGAATGCAAGGCCTTGCCATTTTTTAAAATAGATTCAATGGTTGTTGCATGGTTCTTTATTTTCGAACTTTTCTACATTGATAGCATTCTGCATCCGTAAAAAATCTGTTTTCAAAATTTAGAATAAACAGACTTAAGAATTATGGATGATGCTTAATTAATTGTTTGCAGTGTCAGCCCAAGTGGGAAGAAATTTCTGTTTAGTGCAAATGCTGTGCATCAACCACCATTGGTTTTAGCTATAACAAGCGAGATGGTTGATGAAGAAGAGCATGGAGGTCAACAGAAGAAAGTTGGAGACCTCAATAATTTAACTACTCTGGAATGCGAAGGTTTATCTGAGGTACACTTTCCAATTGCTAAGTTTAAAGAACTTTTCTCTAATGATTTTAACAGAACTTATTTTACTGGTTAATAGGCCATGTTCGTGAAAAATTGGACTGTAGTTTTGTCATTGCTTACATATGTTTCTATTATCGCTATTGAAAATTTATGCTCTTTGTATACTAGATTTACTACCTTTTTATTTTGGACCTTTCTTGCATACTTTCATTGTTCTTTGATGCATTAATTCCTGACATTTTGCTTTTAGCATGCTCTTCAAAGTTGAATGGCGAACATTTGGCAGCAATTTAAATGCCATGAAATGAAGTCAGATGAATTGGTCAAATTCAGAGTATGAAGTGTGAAGATAAAAAACGATAATAAAGTTTGCCATTCTAGGGATTTTTTTGGTTACAAATCATACTATGAAGGTGCAGAAGTTGATGGAGAAACATGGGTTGACATAAGAATATATACAACAAATTCAACCTATTCATGCACATGAAACTTAACGATACAAGACTATGAAGTGAGGGAGTTTGATTTAACATAGATAATAATTAATTGCAAACATTTTGGAGCATTTTCAGTTTATAACTGAAAAATCAAATATTGGAACAAAGGAAATGTGCATGGAGTGCCTGTTGAACCAATTTAAGGCATGTGAATATACTCCACCAGGGAGGTTAACCCATATCACCATTATGCCAGCGGCCCAAGGTTGCGTGGACACGGGGACACGGACACGATACGACACGACAATATATGACTTTAGCATTTCTCTACGTGTATTTAACATAATTTGAGTAATAACAATATTATTTCAATAGTTTCCTAACTATAACATAATTTTAGCAAAATAATATAATTTTAGCATTTTCCTAACAACTTCAACAAAAGTATCTTATATAATTCACATATAATGTATATTAAGCAGCAAAATTGAGTAAAATAAAAAGAAAAGTCAACAAATCAAGAAATTAGCGTTTTCTTGCCTTTAATTGAAAAAATAGGTTTGTCTTTGTATCATGGTTGCACTAAAACTGTTCGATACGTGTCCGACACGTGTCTAAATTTAAAGCCGCCTCGTTTTGAAGCGGGACAATAAAAATGTGTCGAACACGTGTCGGTCATGAATCCGTGTCCGACACACGGATACGGCAACCTCAAAGATGTGTCAGTGCAACCTAGTCCCAGTCTTTTCCCATCAAAGGTGGGTTGAGATAGAGCAATGTTGAACCCGTGAAGACTCATGAAATAAATTTAATGTTCTGTGAAAAATTATATTGTTCGATAGGAGTGAGTGGAGGCGGAGGATTCATGTGCTGGACCTGGCGTGATTCTCATGTTGGTTCATGTAGCCTATCCCATATGCTTGGGATAAAAGGCTCAGTTGTTTTTGTTGGTTCTGTGAAAAAAGGGTCAACGTCTCAAATCCAAGACGATATATGTTGAAAATTTTGTATTAACAACAAGTGAATCACATGTTCCACACTGTCTTGGGATATCTCCTATGTTCAAGTAACTATCATCACTTCTTTAAGGCCTCATCATAGATGCACTCAGTGACAAATGTTGCTGGTTAATGATTCATCATTCTTCGTATATGACCTTTTTCCTGTCATCTTATCCTTGAAATCCGAAGCAAAGGACTATAGAAGTTGTGATCTATTGGTTAACCGTGTTCATTGCATAGTCAAATGGCAGGTCAGAAGAAGTCAGGATAAGTAAATAAAGCCATGTGAACTGCCAACAATATTTCATACCTAAGGGGCCCCTATTATTGTGATGAAGCTCAGTTGAAGCAGAAGCGTTCTTCGTATAAACAAGAATGCAAATTTTTATATACCTTTGTGAGGTTGAGATCCTTTATCTCAGTTTGTGCCGGTCAATCGGATCTGTAAAGCATAATTTTAGTAACAGTACTTCCCATCAGTTAAGTATTAAGTTATGTATTACCCTAAAGAAAAGATCAAACGAACATGTCATTATAATACTCATTTTGGACTAGTGCTATCACCAGTGTCAGCAATATATTAAAAGTTGTAAGAAATTTGCAATTAAGCTAAATATGGGAAGCTTCGTCTTTTCTCTTTCTCCAATATATATTTTCCCGTCCACCTATCTGGTATACATCCTTAATCTTGAGAAGTTTTAACCATTAAGCTGGCTTGATATCAGTCTACTTCTAAATATCTTAAATTTTTTGTCAAAAGTGGTTTACTGATTGTGGTAAGAGGGAGTCCCTTTAATGGAGATCTTGGGTTTGGATATTCAAATTACGTGATCCTTTATTCTTTGCGGAACATGTATGAGTGCTGGTTATACCTCTGGGGTTGTCAGCGTGAGGTGTTTGTTGCCTTAATATTCATATTAAGATTTATGTAAGAATCACTTTTTGACACACTAACTTTGGATATTAAAAAAATTTACGAATCTATGTTGCACAAATCAGATTTTTAAAAAAATTCTAATTCATGAGTTTATTAGAAAAAAACACCGTTTTGTATTTTGGTGACTCATAACAACTTTCACATGCATTAAATTTTGTGCTAGGGGCACTACACCTTGTTTAAAAAACATTTCAATTTTTTTCCGTGGTCCATGTCCCATTCCAACGCTAGTAAAATACACTGTTTGTATTTTATGCCATTATATCCCAAATAGTACTTCATTATGCTTGTTACTCCATGTTTTATGCATTATGGACGCTGTACATGGGATGCTACCCTGCGTCTTCTTTTGTATGTGACTGGGCATGCCAGATGTCAGCACATGGTTATTCTATTAACATGCCAACCATATTACTTCTGTGACTTTGTTCTTGAGGTTATATTGTATAGCTATGCGATCGCTTTTGGGTAAAAAATTTACAGCAGCTTTATCGGACTTGTATATATATATATATATATATATATATATATATATATATATATATAGTTTATACATTAACCTAAAACACAATACTGCATTCCCCTAAAACACAATACTGCATTCCCCAAAGATTCTGCTGATTTCATGTTATTGTCAAGTATCTGCAACTTCAGAAAATTACGTGTAGACCTTTTACTCATTTTATTTGTTTGTTTTAGGTTGAGACAAAACTTTACAACATGCTACTCGTTGTCAGATTGAAACTTGCAAAAGAAAATGGAACTGCTCCGTAAGTGGACACTTGTCTTTACATTTCATTTGGGAAAAAAACTATCTCCCCCCCCCCCCCCCCCCTAAAACTGTTCTTGCATTGTTGTTTGAAATCCCCTTCAGATATGCTATATGTGGGGATGAAGCAATTGTAAAGATTGCAAAGATTAGACCATCTACCAGAGCTAGGCTTGCAAATATTGACGGTGTCAACCAGGTATTATAACTTTGATCTGGATAAATAATTTAATGTATGTATCATTTTGTTCAGATCAAATGGAAACATAAAAATAAAAGTCTACTATCGGCTTTTATCCTGGTAGTTGATTATGGTTTGTCAAGGACTACATATGCTTTGGTTGCAGATTGGGACGGTTAGTAGGAGTATCATACAATAAACCGTTAATGATTAAGTCACTTTCCTTAGTAGCTTAGGTGCAGATCCCAATTTGATTTCATGCCAATGTATTATAATGTCATTTATTTGTGGTTAAGTCAATGCTACAACTTATCATGCAACTCGTATTTTCTATTGATATCATTCTAGTTAATGATGTCTGATGTTTTGGGGAGGCCTATGATACGGATTTCTCTAAGATATCATTGTTTGTTGTTATGTAGTGATGTAGTGATAGCAAAACTGAACTATAAGAAGTACATTTATTGCACAATAGATTACTGCTGTACTGCACATTATTAGGTTAACTATAGATCTGATAATGCTAGATTCAGATTTTCATGAGGTACATGAGTTGTGTAGAAGCATTATAGGAAAATTGATGAAAACACAAGAGATTGATTCTCTATATCCTTGCACCTGCACCTTTTTTTTTGGGGGGGGAGGTGGGGGGGGGGTCGATTTCTATTCTCTACTACTGCAAATTTTAATTGCTAATTTTAATGATGCAGTACTTCTAGCAATTTGGGATGAGATGTCAACTACCAAATTGGGTTTGTTGTAAACACATTGATTGGATGATAACAGAAAACATGTCTGGTTGAGAATTTTTGTATCAGAAAATAAAAAATATTGTTATATATGATGTGATTTGTTCCATAGAAATATGGAGGCCCAAGTGGGGGATCAGTAAGCTTTGATGAGCTAGCGCGAGCTACAGAGCTATTTACTTTGTAGCTCAGCCATAAATCATATGTTGCTTGTCATTAAAGGTTCATTAGCTACTCTAGGAGAAGTTTTTATGTGGTGCTAATGATTTAGTAACCATCTTTGCAACTCTAGAATGGTTCAGTGTAGGTGTATAACTATTACTGGATACTAGCAAGACACCCGCGCATACTGCGCGGATGGATGTTTAACCATAGATTATCTCAAACCAAATGTTATATCATGTAATGATGATTGTACTTGATAAGAGTTTAGTCCGTAAGAAATTGTTGCATATTAATGTTTAAAATTGTCATTCAAGAATACACCAAATATGTTTAAATCACATCCAATTACAAACACCTTAGAGCGGGTCCAAATGAAAATTTCAAGTAAAGTTGGGATCTGAACTACATTTTCTCAATATTGCTGGAAATGAGCTTGATCGGTTTAAATGATAGTTTTGTAAGGAAAAGATCGTGGCTTTGCACTTATTCTTGATAAAAATTGTGCGAAGTGAGAAGAAGAATTATTTTTATTCATAACATTTAGTAAGCATTAAGTTATATTTAGTTGTCGAGAATCTTAAAAGAATTGTATAAAGATACAATAGCAATCAAATATTTTGATTGAAAGGCTTTATATATAGTCAAGTGGTATCATTACGAATGAGAGCTACATGTAATTTTCGAAGCTCATGATACATTCACGTGATTAGTTCAAACCATGCAAGATAAAGAAGGGGTGATTAGAAAGTTTGACAATTCCATAGCGAATTGGAAATATTTGAGCTAAGGTCTAGATGGAAATCTCCAAAAAAATATCAGGGGCTATGTTCTAATTTTCCGAGGCGAAGATTGTGCTCCAATATTTGAACCGAGGGCCTAAATGGAATTTCCCAAGAAAAACAGGGGCTATAGCTAATTTTTGAAAAAGTTAGGGGCTGCATTCTAATTTTCCAAAGTGAAAATTGAGCTCAAATATCTGAACCGAGGGTGTAATTGGAATTACTCAAGAAAAACAACGGCTACAACTAATTTTCCATAGGAAAAGACAATCAAAATTTAGCTCAAATACAATAACCAAGGGTCAAAATGGAAATACCAAGGAAAAATGGGGGTAAACTAATTTGCATAGAAAAAGACAAATAAACTTGATCGACTAGTGGATGCCAAGCAATAAGCTGACTTTGTAGATGCATCCAATTTGAAGAGCGACCAAAATCAATTATGTGTTCTCAGAAGGGCCTGAAATAAATTTTACCAGTTCACTTGCGTCCAAAAATGTGGTCGATCTGTGGCCCGCGTATGAATTTCTTTACACACCCGTGCGATGAACGAAATTAGCCCATTACAATTCATGTTTTTTTGCTCCGTAATAGTGTCATTTGACTGATGAAAATAATATGCGCAACAAAATTTTAAACCTCTTTTCCTTTTCCCTATAATAGTAGAGATAAATCAAGTGGCTTTGTTAAAAACCAAAAAAACGAAACACGATCCACCTTTCAGAATTAAAAAAATGTAAGAGCAAGTTATACACCATATAGATTAACTTAATCAATTTCAACAAGAAGAGAAAACAAAAGAAACTGGGATGAAATTTTCAGTCTTTTAGCTCCATATAAGTAAACTTTAAAAAAGGCTAAAAGATATACCTTGAAGGATCCGAATGAACATTTGAATTAAAAAGGAGTAAAACTTAATTTTTCCAATCATTTAGCCATAGCTATGTATGGGTAAACATAGAAGGGGTCAAACGAAAATTTGGTTTAAACGTAAGGGGTGGAGATTAAATTTCCACATGTAGAAATGTTGGTTGATAAACTTGTTGAGGGGTCAAATTCAAATTTTCTTAAGATGTATGGGGCTAAAGGCAATTATCCCAAAAAACACCAAAAATTGCCTGAACGAGCACTTTTGTGTGTGTGTGTGTGTGTAGCAAGAGAGCCATACGATGAAATGAGGCCACTACAAAATATTTGGTCACGGGTGCGGCATGCTCTTCTACTCCGGTATATTTCAGTTACATGAGGGAATCAGTTTGCCACTTCAACCATGCATAACCGGATGGAATAAATCAAAGTAGTCCATTAAGATTCCAAACTTAACTTACCTTTGACTGATCTACACATCGTTTGTAGCTTTGATACATGTATAGGAACAATTTTGTACCATGGAAGGGGCCAGTGGTTCGGAATTAATTTGGTCTGTTTGATTAAAGGGTTTTAATTCAATGAATGCCTTAAATGCAGGAAAACACTCACTTTTGCTCGAAAAGTTCAAAACCCCTCTTAACTTGAAAAACCTGCAATATACCCCATAATCCCTAACAGTGTTAGTATCTTCCATCCATGATATTTTTCTGTACCAAACATGCCTCTCTTAATTCTAATTGACTTAACCCAATAATTCTCAATTCCTTTTCATTTGAAGTTCATAGTTTGTGAATCCATGTTAACTCCTTTTAGGAGAGGAAAGAAGGTAGATGGCAATTGAATTGAAGATTTTGGTAATATAGATGGGAGAGAAATCTGGAAGGAAAGAATTTAGGGAAGAAAGGGGAGGAAGAAATTTGGGGAAGAAAGGTTGAAGAGCATTTTAGGCAAAATAAATCAAGAAAACTAACAGTGTGTAGATTTTGGGGTAAAGTGCATGTTTTCATGTTAAAGGGGTCGAGCAGAAGTGATGGGATTTCCTACATTTTTAGCCTTAATAAATTAAAGGCCATAGATTTTATTTTTCGGGAACATTTTTACATAAAATTTGGGCCTGCACATTTTTAGGTCTAAGCTGATGTTGTTAAATGAATCCTACTGTCTTTAGGCTGCCCATGGAAATATTCAAAATTCGTAATCAGATGAGGGATACATGATTAGACTTGAGGGAACACGTCTAGAATAATTAATGTATCTAACTAAATACAGAGGCAAGGTTCAGGAAGATAGTTGAGATTCAAATTGCTGATCATGATTTGAGCAACTTGCCGCTTTTTTCCGCCTGATCTTGGCTTCTCGATGCTTAGACAAACAAATAAAATAAGAGAATCATGTTTTTCCCCTAGGGTGTAGCCTGTAGGCATGTGTGTATATGTTATGAATAATGAGTAGAGTTCTGACTTCTATATTTGAGGTTTTACATTATCAAACATTTGAAAAGCTAGATTGGTTTGGATTCCTTGAATTGAATCCTAAATATTAAGGCTATTAAGATGCGAATGGAACTTGTTGCACTGCGGTATATCTTGATAAGCCCTATTAGTTCTATTCTAAGGATCGATCTATTGTTTGTAATTTTTTACTTTTGTTTTTGTCCAAATATAATATACTTAATATGTTTTCATTGCTATCTAGCAGCGCACTTCTACATATTGGTTTGGTTAGAGCCCTGAATCATGGGTTTGTTTACCAACTGTAGTAAACCAAACGTGATTATTTCTTTGTTGTTTCTTCAATTTTTATTTGACAGAACAAAGTAGTCAGTTAATCAAGGTACTGTCTTGTTGGAAGTTTTATCTAGTGAATTAACCTTTGGATACGTTTATAGTTTATGTACACAAGATATTGCAATGTCAAAGTACACTTGCATCTTGTTATTCCGCAGTTGACAATTGCCTTTAGAAATGCTGTAATCTACCATCTGCATCCTCTTGTGCATCATGTTCAGATTTCTCAAAAGCAGAAACATAACCGTTTTGTTTAATTCAGGCAATCTAAGTTCTTGTTTCTTACAGCACCTTGTATCAAGATATGGTGATAGGTTTCTTCAAAGTATCAGTCAAACATCAGAAGAACTAAACCTTCCCTTGGATGGAGAGGCAACAGTAGTACAAACTGCTAGTACAAGAAAAGTTTATGCGGCCTCTGACAGAAAAATTACTCCAGCCAAGTTGAACGCATGGAAATTGTGGCAAAAGGAAGAACTTTCAATCCAAAAAGTTGCAGTAAGTTATATAGTTTTGCAGGTTCTCCTAGCGTCAAATTTTATTATTATTATTATTATTATTTTATCTAAAACTTGTGTTGGTTTTCATTCTACAGAGCAAATTGGGGATAAAAGAGCCAACAGTCATCTCATACATCCTTGAAGCTGCTCAGGATGAGCATGAGATAAATTGGGGTAGATTCTGCAAGGAGATTGGATTATCAGTTGAAATCGCCTCACTAATTCGTTCTGCAATTACAAAAGTTGGGTCAAGGGATCGTTTAAAGCCAATTAAAGAAGAATTACCAGAAATTGTAAGTACATCATCCCCATTTAAACTAATAGAACCCATCTCAAATATAAAAATATACTGATATATTGAAAGATACTCTTAAATGTAATCTTAAAGCCATATTATCGTTTTTATACTTATACTATATTAATGTAAATTGTAAAGGTTTTAATTCAGAGATACTTCATTTTAGTTTGCATTCTTAAAAATAAAATGTTGCTTAATAAGTGATTTACTAGTGTCTAAATTATATACCAACCTGAATTATATAGTTTTCTTAATAGTTTATATATACAATATTATGTTATTTATTATTTTTGCTTGTAAAATATAATGTTTATAAATAAAAAGAATGCATCTATCAAAGCCAATATATATCTAATCATATTTATACTTCATACTAAATCATAGGTTAATTAAAAGGTACAAGAGTTAAAAATAAATATGAAAAATCTAGGGTTTTCTTTGGAATTTTCATATATGACTTCCAAAGATCCAAAATAAAGAACAAAGTGAGGGATGAGGGGCTCGAACCCAAGACTGACTAGCTCGAAATGCACTTTCCTACCAATGGACCGACTTCACTTGTAATGTATACCATCATGCTTGTATATATAGCAGAAATCAAATGTACACCACTGATATGTATATAGGTGGTACTTGGAGCCCCCTCGGTTTTTTGGTTGTGTTCGTGTGTGGGGTGGTGGAGTTTTTTTTTGGGGGGCAGGGTTACTCTGCCCATGCGAGTGCCTGTTATACTCACAAACCATCTAGTCTAGACATATATTAGAAAGCTGAGTGAAATGCGGACTTTCCATAATTCCACATTTTACCCTTTGACCTTTTGACTTCATATGCTATGGATTATCGGGCTAAAGCTAGTACTTTGGGGATTTGGGTTATGTTATGAGGTTTTTTTTATGGAAGATAGTCAAATTTCTGCCCCATTATAGGGCACGTGGGCATCAAGCTTGCATAAAGGTCTTATGCCACTTGCTTTGCTAAATTTTTTTTGTCGAACACTTGCTCTGTTAATTTCTTAGCATAATAATGAAGTAGATGAAGGGACTCTTTGAGGCGTAAGGTCAAAAAAGATATATGAAGCCCGTCTTAAATTTTATTTTTCTAAATTATTTTAATAGCTCTATTTTTAATGAAATTTATGGACTTTTAACAATTGTAATCATACATTAAAAGTTAGTGATGCAAATAAATTCCGTTATAATCTTCATGACAAACTTTCGACATTTTTCGGATAAATACCATCGACTTTGTTTCTTATAAGTATATACCATACATATTCAATGCTTTTCGGATTAATACCATAAAGTTTGTTTCTCACAAATAAATACTATGCATATTCAACGTTTTTTGGATAAATACCATGGGCTTTGTTTTTCCAAAAACAAATACCATAGACTTCTAGCATTCTTAAGATAAATATAATGAGCTTTATTCTTCAAAAAAAAATTACATATTGGGACTTCCACCGTTTTTTCGACTGAAATCCATTGACTTTGTTTGTTGCAAATAAATGTTGTAATTTCTACACCCGTGATCCTTGAAGGAATCACAAACCACACTAAGAGTCTCAGCGAGAAATCTATCAGGATCACATGAATTGAATCTGTTTGAAAAAGATTATTCAAACAACTATCAAAACACCTTAAGTTATTAGAAATACATATCAAACAACACAAAACACATGATTTACCTAGGTTCGGCGCAATCGCACCTAATCGTGCAAACCGACAACGAAAGCTTTCACTATCAAGAAAGAATTACACGAGAACTATTCTCTCCGATCATCGCCTAATACAAATCTCTTTCTAGAAACCCTCTCTCTACCTCTCTGTCTTTCGGCCTCTGGATAATTGCCGTAAAAAAATAACTTTGTGGATTAATTCTTTGACTACGGTTTTAATTAATCTATATATAGCAGTGGGTTTTGTTTGAGATAAGTCTTGATTTAATCTTTAGGATTAAATAGAAAAACCAATTAATTCCTATCATAAATAACCTGCATCTGGCCATGACCATGAACCAACTAGAGCTCATCACGTTTCCTGCTCATGTTTGCCTCCGCTCATGCCCGAGAATTGCACTGAATGACAAATCAATCCTTTATATGTGTACAACACGTGCTCTCGCATGCCTCCACTTCATCACTAGCTCAGACTTGTTGGTTCTCTTTGGGTCACGCTTCTTGGGCAGCTAGGTTTCATCTCGGGTCGACTAATTTTGCAATCAATTTCACAATAAATACTATGGACTTTCACCATTTTCCGGATAAATATCTTGGACTTTGTTTTTCACAAATAAATACAATAAGCTTTGTTTTTATAAATACAAAAACATTGATTTTTATATCGATAAATTTAGGCTTATTCATTAAAAACTCTCAGCATGTTTATGCTTGAATCAGAAAACTACCAATACTTTTGAAATAGTTTTTTAAAATTCCAAAAAACTACCAAATTTAATGGCGGCATGTTAGTACCGTTTGTGCCACATCAGCGCCTCAGCCAAAAATATAAAATTTCCAAAATTACCCCTTTCTTAATTAACCAAACCATAATCCTTACCAACTTCTTCCCCGGCCACCACCGCAACAACACGCCGACGCCACCAACCCACCATCCTCTCACCCCTCCATCATCAATTCATCATCATCCCCTTCAACCACCATCACCATCCTCTTCTTCGCCCCTCTCCCCATTCTCCTGCATCTAATGACCACCGGCTGATGGCCACCGCCCTCCTGGCCCCGATCCTCTCCAACCTCAGCTTCCAAGAGTTGGCTATGGGGTCCCTACCCTCTCCTCACCTAAGACCCTCCCCTCCCACCCGCACCCTACCCCTACCCTAACCCTAGCCCAAACCTTCCCCTCCGGATTCAGCCCCCTCCCTACCCCCACCCTAACCCTAACCCCTCCCCTCGCCGCCTACTCCATCCCCCTCCCTCCCCCCTCCTGCTCCAGCCCCCCTCTCCCTTAGCTGCCCCCTGCCCCCATCATCATCATCATCTCATCACATCATCATCATCCTCCTTATCCTCAACTCTTGCCTCCCGCCTCCGGCGCTGACGCCGGCCCCACTCCGGCTCCTCTGGCTTCCCCTAAAAAATACATTAGTCATTTAATTAATATTTAATGATTATTAAAATTATTTAAAATATAATTTATAATAAATTGATTATATTATGAAAAGAGTAAAATGGTCATTTGATATGAACAGTAACGTTGACCGTCAAGCATGGTAGTTTTTTGACCATTTCAAAAGGTATCGGTAGTTTTTTGATTCTTACTCAAACCTGTTAGGAGTTTCCAGTAAATAAGCCATAAGTTTATGAACCACACACCACGTCATATTATAATCATTTTTTCCCCCAATGTACAGATATTTTCTGGATTATTCGTAAATCTTGCACATCGGGCAAGATGGTTTAACCCTAGTTACAACAAATTTTGGGGGTCAACTTTATAAATCATTCGCTTCATGCTATGTTAAGGGCCATCTATTTAGTGTAATTGACAACTACTGTATGATGTATTTTTTCATAACTATCTATATTTGTGCAGGTCTACCCCCCAGCCCTAGTTGTATTAACCACAATTTTATCGCTTTCTCAAGTGGCCTTTGTTGTCCAAACCATCTAAATTGCTTCTTTTTCAAATTTATTATGGAGTCCTATGTTGATTCCATTAGATGTGGGTGGCCATGGAAGTGAATGCAAAGAATTGGTCATGAATTGAAAGTCCATTTAGTTGTGTAAGCATGTGAAATGTATAAACAAGAAGTCATTATTGATAAAACTCATACGTTTATATGAAACTTGATATTGCATTTCTTATATAGTTCTCTTCAATCTGAAGGTTGGGATTAAAAATAAGATAAAATTACTGAGACCCTCATGAACGTTTACTGGTTTTGATTATGACCATTCGAATTTTATAAATTACTCCAAGTAAACACTATCGACCTTTATAAATTACAAATAACATCAAATTTCACAGTTTTGATTAAAAGTGGCATATGCCACCGATTTGCCTACTTTGGTGGTTTTAATAGCCTTATCTGGGAACTAGTGAAAAATTCAGTGGTTTATTAAACTTTACCCTTCAAGATCTGTCTTCTAAGACCTGCCCTATGCATAACTGGCATTCATGTGATTTTGCAGGTAAGCTATGAAGCGATCAAGACTTTCTTGTTAATGGAAGATCTCTCTGTGTCCTTGGACAATGTTCCCATCAAGATAGGGTCACCAGCATGCACTGAAGAATCTAATAGTTGGAGATCCTTCACCAAAAATAGAGCAGCATCACATGGAATGAAAGAGTCTTCTGCAGGAACGAAACAACCGCGAAGTGATGATGAGCCTTTGCTTAACGAGTGTTCTCCGATTAAACTTCACAAATCCAATGAACAAGAAGAAAAATGCACTATTGAATTAGAGGCAACAGAAAGTTCTATTTTAGAGTGGATTGCAGCACATGATGGGGTAAGGATGGTTGGAAAAGCATAGAAAGAAAAGAAAAACAAAAAAGAAAAAATAGGGTAAATGACATAAATGCACAATCAATTTTCTAGGTTTCCCCCCCACAGAACACCGTTAAACTTTTTGGGGAGAAAAAACAAATACCACCCCTGAAGGCCTGTCTACTACATTATTTCAATGGTGCTTTATGTAATTGGGGGTCCTCTTTTTTGAAGTTCAAGGGGGGTCTGTATAGAGCTAAGAAAGCTCAATGGTGTTTTATGTAATTTGCAAGGAAAAAGAGTTTGTTAATCTTATTGATTTTTTATAAATATTTTTACAGGTTTCCCTCTCCCAAATTATGGACCATTTTAGAGGATCAAAGAGAGAGTACATTGTCGATCTATTGGGCGAGCTTGAAGGGAATTATGTTATATTTAAGAAGAATGATTTGTACAGAGCTTTGTAGGTGTTCAAATATTATTACGTAAGAACTTTATCAAATGTTTTGGTATATGTAATAAACAGTCTTGTATTTAAAATTTTTATGATATAGACCAGGAGGCAAATGCATAGATGTCCAATTTGCAAGTTTCTTTCGTCATATTAGATCAATGTGCCCTTAATATTGCTATGGTCGTCTGATCTACATAAAATACAATGCATGTTTATTCATATTTTTATTATGTTGTTTTCTTAGGGGGTTGGGAGGGGGTGGCGGTGTGGGGGATAACAAAAAGGAAAACCCAGTAGTTTCTGTTGTATTTTATGTACTTGCACACCATAGCCATATCAAATGCAATGGAACTATAGACAATGTCACGGTTTATGTATGCATATAAGTACAATCCATTTCCATCTGTAAGAAGCATTATTCCGAGAAGCACTTGTAGCATTTTATTTGTGCAGTGTCTCAGTAATTAGCAAAGCCAAACAAGCAGCAGGTGATTGATTCTCGGCTGGATGTCAGCTAATCGTGGTTTTAGTTGTACACTAAGAAAAAATCAGCAAGGTATTAAATAGCAACAAGGTTAAGACTTGATGGATTATATGGCAATTTATGCGAAGGAAAAATACACATAATTTATAGTGCCACCGGATATGCAAGAATCTCTAAAGTGTTTTTCGTGATCCATTGAGATGGATGTACTCGCTTGTCAGGTATGTACAGATTCTTTCCCACACATGGTAGATAGAGGGTTTAATGATTGCGGATATTCTAATCTCCAACAGCCATGAACAAAACTGTTGTTAATTATCCCACTCTTCTGATGCGAGAGGTTCAAACGAGGAAAGGCTTATGGTGGATACCTAGGCACCTAGAGACGAGGAAGGGCGTAGCAAGCGACGAAATGCTTCGGTTCAATTTGGAGGGTTAGTTGGTTCGGAGACAAAGTCAGGTCCCATTGAGCCGGAAGGCCGTGTTCATTCGAACGACGAAAGCCTCTTGGCTATACTCTACTGTCCGCCTCCGACGGCTCTTTCCTTTTGGCTCGGCGGAGCTGAGCTGGGTTCTGATTAACTCGTGGCGGTCATATGAACTCAGCATGAATGTATGCGTGTGTGAGGACATGGCCCCAAAGGGGGACCTGGGTCCGGGTACCCCAAAAGGGGGACCCAGGCTCGAGTGGCCCCCTTTAAGGCACTCGGCGGTGGCATTATGGATCCCCCCCGGGTCGGGTGTCTCCGGGGGTATGTTTGTTGTTTCATTTTTTATATTTGTTTTGTTCGTTTTTTTGTTTGATTTTCTAAAAAATAAAGACCAAGTGGGGATTTTAACAAAATTTTACCGCTAGATTTTGTCGATTTATTTGATGCGTTTTGGTGAAGCACGGACGTAAATCAACATTTAAGAAAGAGGAGTACAGATTGAAATCCGATTCTCCGAGGGAAAAGCCATAGGATTTCCCTCTTATGGGTCAGAATCAGCTTTCTTCTTATTTTGATGTCAAAGGGGCACTCTTTTGTTCTTGGAAACTTGAGTTTTGGATCTTGGACGAGAGAAAAGAAGTTCATTTTCTGTTACTTATGCCCTTGATCATGTTAAAAAGGTGTTTTTAGAGACGAGTTCTCCTTTTTCTTCCTCCATTCTTTGTTTCTTGAAGAGGAATGAGGAGATCCAAAAGTCTCTTTATTTGGATTTGGTGGAAAAGTGATGCTCTTTTTCAACTAGGCTATGGAATTATTATTCTATTTATTCTGAGAAAAAAAGCTCTTTTCTCTTGATTATTTGAGGAAGAAGATGAATCTTAAAGAGAGACTGGTGTAAGGTCAAAAACCTTAGAGAGTAGAATGAGAGGCAAGTTGTTGTCATTTCTTTTATGCCCGGCTATTTATAGCGTTATAATTTTACATTTAGCCTCTTGAACTTTATAAAATTGACCTTTTGCCTTTTTCATATCCACGTGCACATTTTTTTTGCACATTAGCCATTGACTTCATAAAAATTTGGCATTTTCCCCATTTGCTTTACATTTTCGTACATGTTTACCATGCTGTAATGAAAATCGAGGATTCAGAAAATAACCTGCAATTTGATAACAATGATAGTATTAATTGATAAAATATGTTATTTGCTTAACACTACCATATAAAAAAAATTAATATAAACAGTTTAGATTGACAAGCTGCATGTATAACTTGACGTTAGTTGTCTATCCCATCCATTATCAATGATTTTCCACCATTTTCGATGACCACTGCCAACATTTTTCTTAATTGCTTTTTTGCTCGTTCCCATAGCCTCCTAAAGAATTCCCACTTCAGCCTTGTCATCACCGTAAACCATTCTCAAGATCTTCACGAAGTGGTTCAAACAAAACAATGACATAAGCAATTCATGTCCAAAAAGCATCATTTTCGATCATATTTTTCACTTCTTTTGCAATCTTTTTATCTCTGAAACCGAGCTTGCTTTGTTTTTTTCTCCATTCTTCTGTAGCGACAATTCTTCTCAAATTATCTAGATGTGTATAAATAAAGTCCAAAGAAATAAAATGCTTTGCAAATTGTGCTATGCCAGGCCTGAATAGCTCTCTATTTTTTATTTCTCCTCTCATCATGATTATATATGAAATTTGTAATCATCTTACACTTCTCTATAGCTATTTTCACCTCATCCTTCTTTGTCATATCTTCTAACACGAGATTTGCGCAATGTGTTGCACATGGAGTTCAATAAAGATGTTTTCTTTTCTCCATCAACGATCGTCCAAATGCTTTATAATTCACAACATTGTCGGTAACCACTTGCACTATTCCGTGTTCTTTCACTATCTCAATTATGGAATCCATCAAATTAAATAAGTATTCAGCAGTTTGATCTTGTTTTGTTGCATCGACATATTTAAAGAGACCTCTTCTCTTGGAGAGTACACAGGAAGGTTTATTACTTTCATTTTGTTTTGAGTGGACCAACCGTCACACATAAGAGTGCAACCAAACTAATCTCAGTAAATACGATGCTGCTCAACACAATTTTTTAGTTCTTCATGTTCAATATCTAGATAGGTGTGAAATCTCCCGTGCGGTCGGTGGCTTCACTCCAAGCTCCACCTCTGGAGAAAGTATGCAATTTTTCATATGTTTTTTTACTTCTGCCGGGACTGCGGGACATGATGCAACATCACGGCTAATACCCACCAAATGTTCCTTGAAACGGCTGCCACTAGACATTTCTTTTCTGCAATAATTGCACATTACTCGTCTATGATTATTATTAACCATAACACTATGATTCCAGCCAATATCTAATTCCTTTTTTTTATGGTTCGCTCGTGAGACCAAAATTCTTGTTGATTTTACCTGAAATTGAAAATAATTGCTAATTATTTTATACATTCCCGTTTTGTTATTATTTATAATCTATATGAAATGCTGGGATTTTAATCTATAAGAAAATTCATGCTATTTATTTGTCATCAACCATTTCATAGTATTTATATGTAATGTACAAATGCTAGCAGTTCGATTATATTTTATTGAAATTCATAATTTAACTTGCTTTAAATATTTTTACATACAAAAATTTAATATCTACACTAAATTTTATTTATTTATACTAAATTTAATCGAATACTGCATTACAAAAACATATATAAAGAGTTGCTTATATTTTTATATGCTAAATTTTAATAACTTGTTAAAATCAAAATAAAATAATGTTCACATAAAAATAATAAATCTCTACCATTATAATGTAAAGAGGAGGAGCGCATGTGGCACTCTCACATTTATTTGAAATTAATCGTTTATATGTAGAACCCACATCTCTCTCTCCTCCAAGAAAATGCTAGAACCCTCCGCATCTCTCTCTCTTCCCAAAAAAATAATCAATTTTTTAATTATTAGAATCCCACATATGTATCTCTCTCACTGTTCTTTTCCCAAAAAATAATTAATTTTTAAATTAACACGTGCAACACTATTGCACAAATTCTAGTAATTATAATTATATAATGCAAAACTGAACCCAATAAATATTAATTCACAAATAAACCAATCCCAGACCAATTATAATTCAAAATAAACCCAATAATTATTAGATCTCACAAATAAACCAAAGCGGGACCCAAAAACCCAATAACCTATTCACATCATCCATATCGCATTATTAGATCTATGAATATTTTCTCAATTGCTTTGTGGCTGTGATCCTTGTGGATGATTTCGATTCCAAATTTATAAGCAGAAAATGATGAATAAATTAATTTAACGATTTGATTTATTTTTTATTTTTTTATTGTTGCTTTGCTTGGATCGACTTTAAAGAGCTATCTTCTTTGTGATTTGTATTTTTTTCACCATTATCTTCTCTGCGATTCTCTGTGATTTTGATTTCTTTTAGCATTATCTTTTCTAAACAACTCCTGAAAAGAAGAGTAATCCATGATACAGCTATCAGAAATCTATATTGTGGATTATCTATAATCTTATACTGAAAAGATGATGAATCCACGATCCAACTATTGTCTGTCTATATTGCAGGTATACAAATGTTCAGATTCAGCGTGGTATCGACATATCGAATACCGTGTTAGTAAGAACTAAAATTGCACTTTGATCAAAGTAGATTACTCCAAGATATTAACATCCAAAAAACCATAAGGATACACCACAAGTCAAAGAAGCACAATTTTATTTATAAGAACTAGAAAACATCTTCGAGAATCATCTGCAGGTAAGTGGTAATATCTTCTGATGATAGTAATGAATATCGTTCTACTGTAAATCCTACCTCTCATTATTGGTAATATCTCTGAGAGTTATTATTTTGCTTGCCAGATGGTGTCATATTATTGCTCTTTTGTCTTTGGTCTAACTCCTTTTTTCAGTTCTAACCAAGTTTGTCTGTGTTTCGGTTCAGTTTTCATCATCTTTTTGGTTCGGTTAGTAATTTTAGGGGGGGGCCTGACTGAATAAGACCCTTGCTCGGGTTTAGGGTCTCCAAATATATTCTTTTCCTTCAATTTATCAAATTTGTACTCTAAACTTTATATTTTTCTCTTTTCGCTTACAATTATGAAAATGTAAGCTACTCCTTTGTTTCTTTTTTTTATTTTTATATTTCAAACCATCTTGTTCCTCGTTTAAATAATTTCATTTCCCTCAATTAGGGTTTTCGCTTTCTTTGTAGATTGAAGAACAATGTGGCTATCACGAATTTCGAGGTCCTCAATTTCTTGTGATCGCATGGGGCCACGATTGATCCTTTGGGATGCATTGGTACGGCTGCTGCATCAGAGTGAAAGGTCCTTTGACCTTTTGGTTCATTTTTCCCTTTGATTTAAGCATGACGCGTAGCATGCCTAGATCGGGATGTTGGATTTTCCTTTCATAAAATTATTATTATGATTCTTATGTTATTATTTTGCTTTCCAGACGCTTAGCGTGCCTATATCCAGTATGTGTGCTTCTCAGTATAGATGCGTCGCAGACCTAGTCGCATCACCGCTCCTGTAGTTTGAGAAGCAGGCCGTCACAATATATTTATGGGGGTGATCTATTACAAACCGGTTCCTGTTTTTTAAAAATGGGAACTCTCGATCTATGACATATTTGGATGATCAGATCCGTTCAAGTTGATCACCCTACACTCAAATGCACGTGTATGAAAAATCAAAGGATTTGAAGACCTCAACATATGAATCGGATGAAGTTTATATTGCGTTATTGAAAGATGTTTATTTTTACACCCATTCGATGCATTAGTTAGAGGTCTTCAAATCTTTTGATTTTTCATACACGTGCATTTGAGGGTAGGGTGATTAACTTGAATGGATCGTATCGTCCAAATAAATCGTAGATCGAGAGTTTCCATTTTTTTAAAAAATCTCCCCCATATATATGTGTGTCTGTGGGGGAGCCTAATTTTCTCCCTAGGTGTAATTATGTTAGTTACATCCTATGTAAAATAACAAAATAAATGAATTATTTTCCGTGATCGGCTACATCCATCTTGATCTCCATCAGCTAAACTGTGATTACATGAAGTTTCGTGTGATTTGGACACTGTTGATATATTAATCTTCGGTTATAAAATGTTCTATTGTCGAATCACCGTTCATTTTGCCACCAATCGATGCATAGACAATAAGTTTTCAAATCATATGAAAGTTGATGTAATTATACTTTTGATGATGAAGATCAAGATGGACGGAACCGATCGCGGAAAAAAGTCAGGCAGTGGGTTATTTTACTATGGGTAACTAACTTAGTTATACCTATGGAGTAAAATAGACCCCTCTCTTTCTATATATATAGCGGACCCGTTAGGACGGGTTCGTATTTTCTCAAATTCACGAACTTTTTCGCGCGACGTCTTACGAACGATCCGTTACGTTCAATTTGTTCTACACGTCTTTGATAGTATATGGATGAGAAATCGTATTGATCGGTATTGTTTTGCATGTGTAGAAACATGTCCATTTATTTCAGCCGAACACATTTCAAAACTTTAAAACTAGGTTCTACACATAAAACGATTCTGATCGTTACGTTTTTTCATCCATACATTATCTAAGATGTATATAGAACAACTTGAACGAAACGGATCGTTCGTAGGATGCTGCATGAAAAAGTTCGTGCTTTTGAAAAATACGAACCCGTCCTAACGGATTCACACTATATATATATATATAAAGAGAGAGAGAGAATAATGAAAGAAAGAGGCCATATGAGGAAATTTCCTCAGATGACATCACAAAAGGTTAACCCTCCACCATTTCTTCCGATGATCGGTATCCACCATCTTCATCTCCATCGTTTAAGACGTGGATACACCAAATTTCATGTGACCACCACATTCTCACCGCTGAATTAGTAATGTAAAAAGTTTTACTGTTGGAAATTCTCTGTTATGGCTCTTTCCTCCATTATTCTCATATGTATATATATGAGAAAAAGGAATCTCGGGGGCACACAAGGAAATTTCCTCAGATGGCTTCGCAAGAGTACACCCTTTTTTCGACGATCGACATCCACCATCTTCATCTCCATCATCTAAGATGTGGATTCACCAATTTTCATGTGGCTAACACCTTTTCACTGTTGATTTTGTGTATAAAATCAACAGTATTTCGATTATAGAAATTTTAAATATTTTTACTTAATAAAATCAACGGTGGAAAGGTGGTAGAGTCACATGAAATTTGGTGTACACACATCTTAGACGATGGAGTGCTCGATTTTTTCAGCGCTATAGGAGGGAATCCACTCTTATGACCTTTTTCCTCCATTACTCTCTCTACACACACATATACATATATAAATAAAAAGGGCCTACAGTGTCCCTGTCGAGTGCACCCTATAATGGAGCATATGTGGTATGCATTTATTGGGTTTTGAATGATATTTTTGCATTTAAGTTCTAAACCTAATGAAAAGGTTGAAGGACTTGAATGCAAAAGCACCATGCAAAATCCAATACAAGAATGTCACATATGCTCCACTGTAGAGTGCACTCTACATGGACACTATAGGACCCGTTTACTCTCTCTCACACATACACATATAGCCATAGAAAATTCTTTATGGCTCTAGTACAAATCGTATGGAAAAACACGTGGTCCCCACCGCATGCGCATTCGATGCACGTGGTTTCCCATGTGATTTGGCCTTGAGCCATAGAGAAGTTTTCTATATCCGGATATAGATACATTTTCCCCTCTCTCTATATGGTTTTGTTAAACCCACCGTTGCCGGTCCCAAGTCCGGATGAGAAAGGGTAAGGGTTGTGGTAGGCTTGTGACAACCAACGTAAAACTTTGTCACATTCTATGACATGAACCATAATAAGAATATCGTTGGGGCGTCCCCTACTCAGCGACGTGCTATATCGGATCTCGGGTGTAGTGTTAAGTATGCAAGGGCTTTTAGGTCGTCGTCCAGAAACGGCGCGCTACATCGGACCCCAGGTGTAGTGACAAATAAGCAAGAGTCGTCGTCCAGAAACGTCGCGCTACATCGGACCCCGGGTGTAGTGACAAATAAGCAAGGGTCGTCGTCCAGAAACGGCGCGCTACATCGGACCCCGGGTATAGTGACAAATAAGTAAGGGTTTCATAAGATCCGTCTAGCTTCCTGGAATATAGGTTTCCTTACGGGTAGACTAATAGAATTAGTGGAGGTGATGATTGGGAGGAGAGTTGGTATTATGTGTTTGCAAGAAACTAAGTGGGTAGGTGAAAAGAGTAGAGTCATAGAGCCTTGGGGTTATAGGCTTTGGTATACGAGTAGAGATAAAAAATCGTAATGGGATAGACATAATCATAGATAGACGGTTGCTTGAGGATATAGTTGAGATTATGAGAAAAAGTGATAGAATTTTACTGGTTAAGTTTATTCTAGGTGGAGAGATTCTTAATGTTATTAGTGCTTATGCACCACAGATAGGTCTTGATGACGCTAGTAAGCGTCTATTCTGGGAGGATTTAGACGAGATGGTGCAAAGAATACCTAGTGGAGAGAAGTTATTTATTGGTGGTGATCTTAATGGACATGTAGGTACTAGTCGTAGGGGGTTTGATACCATTCATGAAGGTTTTGGTTTTGGACAAAGTAATGAAGTAGGTGACTCGATTCTAGATTTTGCCTTATCTTATGACTTGATCTTAGCAAACACCTGGTTTAGGAAAAGTGAGTCCTACCTTATCACTTTTAGGAGCGGATCAAATGCTAGTCAAATAGACTTTTTTCTGACGAGAAAAATAGACAGAGGTTGTTGTATCGACTGTAAGGTAGTGCCAGGTGAGAGTGTAACCACTCAACATAGACTTTTAGTTCTAGATTTTCGATTTAGAAGAGGACCTAGAAAAATTAGACGTAAGGTAGAGTCTAGAATTAAATGGTGGCGATTGAAAGAAGGTAACCAAAAGGTTTTTATAGATCGTGTTGTCCAAGAAGCGGATTGGCAGTCGGAAGATGATTCAGACAGAACATGGAATAAAATGGCTAGTTGTATCAAGAAGATAGCTAGAGATCTATTTGGTGAGTCGAGAGGTGGTGCTCCACCATCTAAGGGCACATCATGGTGGAATGAAGAAGTAAAGTTTGCTATTAAAATTAAAAGGGATTCTTATAAAAATTTGAAGAAAAGTAGAGATGTTGAGAGATTTGAGAAGTATAAAATGGCTAAAAAGGAAGTTAAGAAAGTTGTTCGGGAAGTTAAATCTAAGGTCTACAAAGAGGTGTATGCGAAATTAGACACTAAAGAGGCTGAAAATGATATATACCGGATTGCTCGGATGCGGAAAAGGAAGACTAAAGACTTATGTGCGGTGAAGTGTGTCAAAAATGAAAATCAGAAGGTTTTAGTTCGAGATGAGGATATGTCACGCCCCGCTTCCCAAAATACGGAATACGAGGGGTAGACAAGGCCAGCCATGCTCCTACGGTCAAGGAAAAGTCCTGCCGTAGTCACACTTCGGCTTCTAGTTTATCATGGTAAACAGTAAATGATGCGCAGGTAATGAGAAATGCAGTAACTGAAAGGAACAAAGTAAAAACTGACCTGAAGTGGAACAAATGAATGTAACTCGGAATGGCAAGTCAAGAAGTCTATGATGCACTGGTCCAGGCTAAATCTTCTCCTCACACTGAGCATGCATACTCAGGTCGTCAGAGTGACACAATAGCAATATAATATATATATAATCAAGTAACAGTTCTAACAGTGGTAATAGATATGAATAACGGTAAATCAATGACAGCATGAATATGACTGTGCAGTAATCAATGCAGCGGAACATGTAAAGCAATAGAACGATATGTCACGTGTGCCAACACAGTATAGAAAGAATGTAAATGCCAGTATCCCTATCAGTCTCTAAGTCTCACTGTACAGGTCACTAAGCCTATCGTCAGTCCAAGTGTGAGAGTCAACCACTCGCGAGTGTCCTCCACCCAAGGGTAGAACCCAAGGGCAAGGGACCACGGGCCCAGCATGTAACATGTATATCACAGTGTATATCACATACCCTGTAAATCTCCATATATCTCCCTAAATATATAAGCCGGCATGGGACTCCCGAGATTCTGTTGAACTCACACTTAAACTACCCCACACCCCGTGGTCTACATCAAACGCTAACCACAACCCTAAATACTAATCGATCCGTGACAAGTCTGCGCGAGAACTGGAGGCAGGACCTCCATCAAGCACGTCCCGACTAATACCTAAGATAAATGGCAGTGTCGGATGCCTTATCTGTGACACCCGTGCAAGCGCTTCCATAAGTGTCCCATACCACTTATAGTCACACGTACAAGCATCTCACAGACGTCGACAATGCAATAGAATAACAGGGCCATTGATTGTGTACAAGTACGTATCACTTTCACTTTATCACGGATACACGAACACTGACGTACTTGCCACAATCATCGCTAGAAACTAACACCGGGTAAATGCACTATATCACTAGGTTATCACTACAATGTTATGGGCATGATATGATGCGTGAACAGTATATGAACATGATCAAGATGTTATGAAACAGTATTCTATCACTTGCACGATTTATCATGAAACGTACATATATATTTTAGCGAAATGATAAACAGGTAATATTTAGCATGTTCAGTTGTCCATCCATCGAATTTAGTTTCAAGCCAATCGGGTTCCAGGATCATTAATTATAGCCCTTTTCATTTTAAGCGCTCGAGGCTGGAAATCCGGTTTCAGAATCAGAAATCCATTTCGCAACCCATTTTAATCCTAGTTGGAATCAGATTTTAGCGACGTTACAGTTGGATGAAATCTAGAGTTTTCAGTAAGGTTTTCAACGCAACAGACGGATCTTCAATCGCATCTGCACGTCGGAAGATATACAATGTTTAACACTAATATGTCGGTTCTGATTCTGTTGGGACTGTTATGCGTCCCGATCTTTTAAATTATAGATTAAATATCAAACGGTAACGAAACAGAATGAAACCAATTGTGTTGTCTAGATAACAGATTTACCTATAATAAACAGTGGAGTTACGCAACCTACGAGTTAGGGAAATCCTATGGTACCCAATACGGAACAGCAAGCAACGACTGGAGTCGCTCTGGACTGCAGTCCAGAGTCGCACTCCGATCCAAATATCATCACAGTTTAAGTACAGGAATACCAGGAAACCAGTATAGGGTTAAAGTTCGTCGAGTCGGCTTCGATTTGAGCCCTCGAACGCACCATTCTATGATGTATATGATTTATGGTGAATTTAACGGTTTTCAGGTGCAATAAAATTCCAGTTTTACGGTTAAACTTGGGGGTAGTTGTTTTGGTCATAAACGATCAAATTATCCAACGAAACTTGCACACGTTGTTCATCACAGCAAGGGCCCAAGTAATAAATCCAGTTCCGTCAATTTAGAAAAGTGTTTTCTTTGGGAACACGCGTCGAGCAGGTTATGGCACATAATTAGTTTAAACTGTAACCTTTAATCTATATACTTAGCAATAGTAACCTAGGTAAAATAGCATGTAAGCAAGTAATGAACTTGACTGGAGGCGCACGGCAGCGAGGTACAGTACGGGCGCGCGACGAGCTAGCACCGCGACGGTAACGGCCCCGGGTGAGCTCGGGTCTGCTCTCGGCCAGTGGGGGCTCGGGGCGTCGTCGGGATGTCTGCGGTGGTCGCAGCTCTTGATGGTGGGGCTGCTTGTGTGGTGGTGGCCGGAAAAGTGAATGTTAGACAGAGAGAGTGAGAGAGAAAGTATGCTGAGAAAAAGAGAGAGTGTTAGTGAGAGAGGGGAAACAGAGAGAGGAAGAGTGTGGGCAGAGAGGGAGTGTGAGGGAGTAATCAAAGAGAGAGAGAGAGTAATGAGAGAGGGTGAGAGAGAGAGCTGAGAGAGAGAGACAGTGAGAGTGAGCACAGAGGGAGAGTGAGAGAGAGCTGAGAGAAAGAGAGAGAAACAGAGAGCGAGAAACTGAAGGAGGAGAAGGAGGGTGATCGAGAGAGAGATCGAGAGATTGATGCAGGGAGATTGATGGAGAGATATCAGTGAGTGAGGGAGAGATATCAGAAAGTGAGAGGGTGATGAGATTAGAGAGAGAGAGAAGCATGGGAGAGGGTGATGGGTTGCAGGGGAGGGGAGGTGTTGTGAGGAGGAGGGGTTTGGTGACGAGGTGACGAGGTGGAGTAGTAGAGGAGGTCCCGATGGCGACGGCTGAACGGCGGTGAGGAGAGAGTCGGCTCGGTGTATGTGGGTTGTTGGTGGTGACGAGGTGGAGGCGAGGGTGTGGGTTCGAGAAAGAGAGAACGGGAGTGGAGAGAGTGAGGGGAGAAGACATGAGGGAGAGAGGAAAGGAGACGAGGTGAGTGTCGAGGATAACGCTCGCGAGCGTGGCAATCGTCGCAGGCGTGAGCGCGGGCATGGGCGACGGAGAGGGAACGGGCGCGCGAGAATGGCGGAGATAGCCGTTGGGGATTTAAAGGAGATGAACAGTTGTAGGGGTCGGTTCGGGTTGAAGGCGAAGCGGGCGCGGGTTGAAGTGGGGACGCGGGCTGCAGGGAGTGGGCCGGGCCAAAGAATCAAATGAAAGAATTGTGAGGGAAATGAGAGTGAGGGCCGGGCCGAGAATTAATTAGAAAAATATAAAGGAAATTGAAGAGGAGAGAGTGGTGGGTTGAGTGGATCAGTGGGCTTAAAATAAAATAAAGGATTTAAAAGAATGGGAGAGGGAATGAGGGCCGGGGATTAAAAGGAATTTGGTGGGAAAAATGTGGAAGTGGGCTGAAGAATAAATTAAAAGGATTATAAGAAGAGAAACGGGCCGGAAGGATTTAAATAGAAAAAGAAAATTAATTGGAAAATAGGAGCGGGCCTGAGGCGAGTTTGGGCTAGGGAAATTAAGGAAAATTAGATGAAAATAAATGAGATAATATAGGGTTTGGGTTTTAAGAATAATAGGGAACCTTATATCTAATAACTGAGGAAAGGCTCACTAAAGAAATGGGCTGAGTTCAGATAAACAATTAAAAAGAATAAGGAGAGAGCAGGCTGGGGTTTAACGGTTTTGGGTTTGAGAAAGGGGAGGGGATAAACTAAAATAGGTTGGGAAATTTTAAAATAATCAATAATAATAAATACAAATTATAGGTGAAAAGAAATACCAACCTAGGCGTACAAAAAGGGGCTGGGTATTACATTATCAAGAAAAGATGGAGAGATTATTTTGACAAATTGTTCAATGAAAGTTTTACTAAGAATTTGGATGGACTTGTCATTCAATCTCAAGATATAAACCGTGATTTCATGCGTAAAATAAGACTACTTGAGGTTAAAGAAGCTTTGAACAGAATGAGTTTAAGAAAAGCGGTTGGTCCTGATGGGATTTCTATCGAGATTTGGACATGCTTAGGAGAAATAGGCGTTAAATGGCTGACAGATCTGTTTTATAAGATTTGGCAGACAAAAAAGATGCCAAATGAATGAAGGAAAAGTATCCTTGTACCTATCTATAAAAACAAGGGTGACATTCAAAATTGCTCAAACTACCGTGGAATAAAACTTATGTGTCACACCATGAAACTTTAGGAGAGAGTGATTGAACACAGGCTAAGGAAGGATATTAAGATAACAGAGAACTAGTTTGGGTTCATGCCTGGACGATCGACGACATAGGCTATTCATTTGCTTCGTCAACTTGTCGAGCGTTTTCGAGAGAGGAGAAGAGATTTGCATATGATATTTATTGATTTAGAAAAAGCGTACGACAAGATACCTAGAGAGGTATTATGGGGGACAATGATGAAGAAGGGGGTCCCCGTCAAGTATATTGACATAATCAAGGATATGTATGGAGTAGTGGTAAATGTCAGAACTTGCGGCGGCTTAACGAGTGATTTTCCGATTACAATTGGTTTACATCAGAGATCTGCATTAAGTCCATTCCTGTCTACCATCGTGATGGATGAGCTTACTAGAACTATCCAAGATGAGATACTTTGGTGTATGCTATTCGCTGATGATATTGTTCTAGTAAATGAGACGCAAGCAGGGGTTAATGCCAAATTGGAATTATGGAGGCAAACATTGGAATCTCGGGGATTCAGATTGAGCAGGTCCAAGACAACATATATGCATTGCAAATTTAGTAACCAGAGAAGTCAAAACCATATTGGTATAACATTGGAAGGGCAAGAGATATCACCGCATCGACCAGTTTAGATATCTAGGTTCCATCATCCAAAATAATGGGGAGATCGATGGTGATGTTAATCAAAGGATCCAAGCTGGTTGGTTGAAATGGAGGAGTGCAACAGGGATTTTGTGTGATCGTAACTTTCCGTTAAAATTGAAAGGAAAGTTTTATCGGAGTGCTATTCGGCCTGCCTTATTATATGGTACAGAATGTTGGGCTCCTAAGAAACATCATACACAGAAGATGCACGTAGCGGAGATGCGCATGCTTCGTTGGATGTGCGGTAATACTAGAAAAGATAAGGTGCGAAATGAGGATATTTGTGCAAAAGTTGGTGTAGCACCCGTGGAGGAGAAGATGCGGGAAAACCGGCTAAAATGGTTTGGTCATGTGCGATGCAGACCTATGGAAGCACCGGTTCGACGAATAGATACTCTCGATATGGGCAATGGCAAAAGGGTAAAAGGGAGACCGAAGAAAACATGAATGGAGGTGATACGAAACAATATGGTTGCCAAAGGACTCAATGAAAGTATATTGTTCGATAGGAGTGAGTGGAGGCGGAGGATTCATGTGCTAGACCCGGCGTGATTCTCATGTTGGTTCATGTAGCCTACCCCATATGCTTGGGATAAAAGGCTCAGTTGTTGTTGTTGTCGTCGTCTATATGGCTTTGTTATATATATTACCCTCCTTTTAAGATATTTCATATTTCTCCATTAAAATTTTTCCATCCAAAGGTTAACCCGATATTATGTAAACCAAGGGTACTTTTTATTGTACTATTATCATCAATATACAAATGATATGGAGAGATCATAATTTTAGTTTAAAAAATTATCAGTTAGTGTAATATAAAGTTAACTTTTGGATTGAAAATGTTTGAAATATGAAATAACCGAAGTGATTTAAGGGAAAAATTTAAAATTATTAAGATTAGCACTTTTCTAAAAATAAGGGTGTACCTTATATTTTTAATTGATGACCAATCTTTTTTAGAAAAGGTTATAAATATTTAGAAAAATCCTCAAATGAATCACCTCATTTCAACATAAACACATCATCAACTTTTCAAAATCAAAATTTCAATTCTCGCTTTCACCTCTTTTTGCTCACTTTCCAAAGCTATCCATGTCATGATTTTATTTAGAATTTTAAATCCTTTTTATTATCTCAACCACCCCCTCTCACACATAATGTATAAAGAATATTTATTTCTTAATCGTGCATCGCACATGCAAAAACTAGTAAAAATAACCCAAAAACAAATTCTTAAACCCAAACATTTTTACCCCTCTTGTTTTTTTTGTTGTGCCGCCGTTTTCCCCTTGACCGCAACTCCTTTTTTCTTTTTCTTTTTGAACTGACCCGTAACCCTAAACCACACACACAACACACCTACACACACAACACACACATCCACGGGACCTACGAATCTGCTTGGAAAGCGTTAGATTGTGGCTACTTTCCCTCCTAGAGATCGACCCCCGCAATCTTCAAATGCCATTCCAACTGAGTCTAACTCCCTTTTTTAGTTCTAACCAAGTTTGTCTGGGTTTCGTTTCAGTTTTCATTTCGGTGCGGTTCGTTTAGTAATTTTAGAGGGTAAAAACCTGACAGGATCAGACCGTTGCCCGCAGTCGTGTCACGATCATCGAAAAATCACATCGCAGGAGTGATTTAGGGTCTTTATTTGGGTTTAGGTTCTCTAAATATATTCTTTTCATTCAATTTATCAAATTTGAGCTCTAAACTTTATATTTTTCTCTCTTCGCTCACAGTTATGAAAATGTAAGCTACTCCTTTGTTTCTTTGTTTCTATTTTTATTTTAAGGCATTTTGTTCCTCATTTAGATAATTTAATTTCCCTCAATTAGGGTTTTCGCTACCTTTGCCAATTGAAGAACGATGGGGCTCTCACGAATTTCGAGGTCCTCGATTTCTTGCGATCGCGTAGGGCCACGATCGATCCTTTGGGATGCATTGGTGCTGCTGCTGCATCAGAGCGCAAGGTCCTTTGACCTTTTGATTCATTTCCCCCATGATTTAAGCATGATATTTGATTATTTTATTCGATTAATTCCTCATTTTCTCTCTTCTAAATAGGTATTTGATTATCTTATTCAGAGCCCTGCTTGGAATCAAACAAGAAAGAGTGTTGATAAATTTTTGAATTGATGCGAAAGTTTTGGTCTTGCGAAAGCTGAAAAGCTAAACATCATAAATGTGAGACCGTCCACCCAAGCGGAAATCGAACCGGTAATTATCTCGACCATTTTGTTTAAGTTTTGTTTCTGACTTATTTGTTATGTTTTTTTTATTTATCTCTTAGAAAACTTTGATGCGAGAACTGATCTAGAAATTCAAGGATGTAGCTTATGGTTTTTCATATGCTGTTGCTTTTACTAAACCAGAGAGTGGACTTTTGCCGGAAGAGCTTCAGAAGACAAGATGAATGTTAAATGCCCTTAGTGAAAGAAATATATGCGAGCTACATAAGTTTTCATGCGTTCCCTCATCATTTATCCACTATTTAAGAGTGCCTCTCTTATCCCACCTTTGAATCTAGTTTACTTGTCATAGCGATTCACTACTATTTAAGACATTTTAGGCATTTCTATCCTCAATACCTCAAACCATGATTTTAGATTTGATAGAATAGAATTGACGGCTTTGATAGCACTTGTTAGAAATTGGAAGCTGGCTAACATACCACTTGTAGGATATCTAGCTTTGATACCATAATGATAGAATATACTTAGTTTGAATTTCTGGTTATTTCAAAGCAAGTAACATGATGTGTATTTATATTCATATAAGATTTGAATTAACTTCCTTGGAAAGTTTTGACTATCTATCATCAGTTCATTTCTTAAATTAAATGTGACCAATATTGATATTACAGGGAGTATTACAAAAAGTTATTAATTATTTTTTAAAAATACGCAGCAGAGTTGACTTTTGGTTCTAGATTTTTATGGCATCTTCTATTTTTTCCTTTGCTATCTCTTCCATGAGTAATCGACATGCTTCATTGAGCAAAATCCAATAATAATGCTACAAGAATTAGATGAGAGTACCAATGCCGAATTAATATATTAAGAGAAATTAGTATCAGTGAAAACAATAATAAATGCTGATAAGTGATGAGTGTCATCTGCCTTTCACTAGTGCCTAACCAACAAAGAATAACTAAGGTAATATAGGCAACTATGTTGGTTTTGATGTTAAAATGTTTTTTATTTCCCTTCCTTTCTTAATTCTAGTAATCACTCCACCACTACATATAAATTTTAGTCCACGGATCAGATGTGAGAAAATACAGTGCAACTGTCTTGGCTCATTATCAGATTTCTCATATGGACCTCTTTGGTACTGAAAGTGACGAGCTATACATTTGTGCTTCAAGTCTCATATCAGATAGAAATACATAGAGTGGCCATAAATAGAAATTTTGGATCAAGGCCTACCAGTTTAATCATCTAGGTCTAGACAATTCTAGCCCATGTTAAAGGTGTCAGGGTCCAACTGTTGTCCAAGGAAGAGTAAATCTAATGATCACTAGGGGTTCATGAAAGATTTCTCGACATCAAATCTTTTACTAAGTTTGAAATTAATAGAAATTAAGAATTATATTGGGGACAACGGTTTGAAAAAAAGAGGAAGTCAAGTTTGACCACTTATGGACACTCTAGGACAATGTTGTAAAGAACGGATTCGGAGTTTGTTCGACTGGACGACGAATAAAGAATATTCGGTTTATTCGGTGGATATTCATTTTATTCGGATTATACAGCCATCAATATTTTCTTATAAAAACTTCCAATAAAATATAAAGATATAGAAAACTAATATACTCGTGGCCAAATGGTACAGTGTCCGATCTAAATCTGAAGATTGTATGTTCGAGTCTTGGTTGAGAAAAAAGAATGAGAGAGAAATGAGTAAAGAGTGTCTGTGAAATAATAAGTGTGGGTTCTACTTGTTTTTAGTTAAGTTGTGGATCCCATTGACTTTTCGTTGTAGGTTTTTTGTTTTGGGCCTAATCGGACAATTCGGCCGAATATTCACGTTATTCACTTGAATATACGATTTGTGTGTCGAATATTCGGTTTGACCGCATATTTGACCGAATTCGTTTTGCCATCGACTTCGAATATACGGCCGGAAATTCTGATTTTTCGACACTGCACTAGGATAATTTTTATCATATAGTCGTTGACTAGAATGGTATCCGACATCTATTTTTAGGATACCTTATAACCATAAATCAAGCTGAACATGAAATACATAAATAAAATCTAAACTATTTATCTCGGCATGGGCATGCTCATAGATTGCAACTCATGTTGTCATTTGTCCACTTCCAATTCATCTAGTACCAAATAAAGAGGGTTTAACACTCTAGTTTGATTACCGTATATTTAGTACCATAATATTTTTTCCCATTGATAAAACTATTCCGATAATTTTAGAATTTATTTTATGTTTGGTTACTTAAATGTTTATAAGATCTTTTGGTATATTTAATTTTGATATGAAAATCTTCAGTTTTTTAGGTAATACGTGTTAATTCATTTGTGGCAACAAAATAATATTTTTCCTATCTTATCAACAATTATATCTCCGTAATATAATAAGATCTTTAAACTAATCTATTAGTATTTGGTTTGCAAATATATTTACCTAACATTATTTGTTGTTGGTATGAGATAAGTAAAATCCGTATCAAATCTTTAAATAAACACACACATATATACATAACCAATTACAAATAATCTCTCTCCAAATCTATATACATAAATACATTTTTCCTCTCTCGTTTACACGCATTTCTCTCCCCCTTTTTTTCCCTAACTCCTCTCCCTGAGACCCCAACCAGCGCCTCAAAACATCATTGCCTCCATCTCCTTTCACCCCGATCCTCTTACTTCCTCTCACCTCTGACCATCGCCGCAGCCCTCTTCTCCACACTCGTAGCCATCTCGTCCTCCTCCATGACCCATAGCCAGCACTCATCTCCATCACCAACTTCGCACCACCATCTCCGTCGTCGCCTCCCATCGCGGCAGCAATCCAACACCTTGTCTTCATCCCCATCACCTAGCCATCACCACAAGTCCCTCACCGTCGAACCCATCGCCTCCCTTCTCCAACCGCATCCGCCGAGACCACCGTTGCCGCACAACCCAAACCCATTACCCCATCGTCACCACCATCCTCACCACCTCGGTCGCCTCGCCTCCTTCAACCATTACCGACACTCTTCTAGACTTCACCACCACCGTGCACCACCACCGTTCACCGCCACCTTTTTCCTCGATCAGCCAACCCCCTTCTTCCACCGCATCACCTCTCCTTCAGTCGAGACCAGCAACCAACGCCATCGCCTCCTCGTCGCCATTGCCTCCTTCAGTCGCAGCGAGTCAAACCCTTTAGTCGAGCCTTCAAACTTGGGTTTTACGTGGTATCGTTGTGTTTTACCCGTCTCGGAGGCAAGTATTCTTGCTTTACTTTTGGATGATGCAATACCGACGATCTCTCGAATATATCTTTAATCTGCACCGTTTGAATAAAAATGTGTTAGTACTCAATTATTTTATATCGTTATAAAATATAGACTCGTATGCAGTAAAGTGAAAAATTAGATTAAGTGTGGATCTGTAATGAAATTTATTTAAATACAAATAAAGTTCGAAAGTTTATATATATATGTGTGTCTATTTATTTAAGAATAAGATCTCTAATTATAATGCTGAACTATATTCCATGACACAACCTACTGTTTACTAGTTTCATTTCTATACAATTATCATATTAAAAGTTCCAGTCTTTTCAGTATCCTTAATTAGTGATTTAGTTATTACCATAGTAGATACAAATACGCAGGGAGTTGGGATAGTTTGAATGTGCGTTCGTACAGCAGGATCTCAGGAGTCCCATGCTGGCAGCTCGTACCGGGCTATATTGGTCGCATGTTATTACAGCTCGTACCGGGCTATATCGGTCGCATGTTATCATAGCTCGTACCGGGCTATATCGGTCGTATGTTATCACAGCTCGTACCGGACTATATCGATCGTATGATATTACAGCTCGTATCGGGATATATCGGTTGCTTGTTCATTCCATAGTTGAGCCCGTGTTTCCTAGCCCCTGGGGCCCTACCCTTGGGTTAGAAATACTCTTGCAGAGATTGACGCACACACTCGAACTCACGATATGATAAGTTATCTTTTTAGTGATCAGTTAGATTATGACTTGACCGACTTGACCTATTTACATGTCTGTTTCATAGTATTAATGTATCTATATATATATATCTGTATCTACTTGTGCACATGAGCTTCACTACACTCACATATTCATGTTATCACACCACACACACATCATATACGTTGAGTACTTGTTGGGATGATCTGACATTCCTGAGATTTGCCATCTCAGTTTTAGAGACGGATTTTCAGGTTGAGCAGGATCGGAGTGGCTATTGGGACCGAGTCAAAGATCAGTAGTCGTAGGTTTATTTCTTTTTAGTAAATATTTAGCATGTGCGCTTTTGCGGGACATTAGAACTTATGTATCTCTTTTTGGATCTTGTTTTATTCCGAACCTATTGTATTGGATCCTTATTTGCATCTATTAACTAGTGGACCTATTTTTTAGTATTCATTGTAGTTTCCTTGCAGCATGACAATCGGTATTATCTCTTTTGTTATTGGATTTTATTTTTGACAGGTTTAGCTAGACAGCTTTTATGTGATTATGGAAGGATCTTTCCTTACCGTAGGTAACACGGCTGGCCTTCGTTGCTCTTTGTATTCTGTATTTTGGGAATTAGGACGTGACAGAGGGGGTAAGAATTATAGCAGAATGATATTCATTATTATCAGAAGATATTACCACTTACATACAGATCATTCTCGGGAATGTTTTCTAGTTCTTATAATACTGTGCTTCTTTGATCTATGGTGTATCCTTATGGTTCTTTTGGATGTTAATATCTTGGAGTAATCTACTTTGATCAAAGTACAATTTTAGTTCTTATTAACATGGTATTCGATATGTTACCACACTGAATACATTTGTATGCCTGCAATATAGACTGCCGATAGCTGGATCATGGGTTCATCATCCTTTCAGTATGAGATTATATATAATCCACAATACAGATTTCTGATAGCCGTGTCATGGATTACTCTTCTTTTCAGTATGAGATTCATGGATAATCCATGTATATCAAACAATTACAATGCGAACCTTTGTGCTTGTTCATGTTATTGAACGGCAAATTCGGAGGTCCCAAAATTCACTTATGCATAGTACAAGTGACTTGTCATGTTTTGGAAATTTTCTTTTAGAAAGCAGGAAACTTTTTGAAGTTCAAAATGAGATAAATAAATTTTAGGTTTGGTAATTTGATTAGATAGCGTGGCACTGGCACTGGCACGTGATCTGTAATCAAGTTATATTTGAAGTTACCGTGTTATTTGTATCCGTCTTCATGTTATGACTTGTGAGATGAATTGGAGCTCTTATAAATTAAATGTTTAATTGAGAGAAATATGATGGCTCCTAAAGTGCAGAAAACTTGGTGTATGTTCATAGAAACCTTCCTCTTTTAAGTGATTTTTTTGGGAATATGCTTAGAAGTATTCATGAACCGAACAAGTAGTGTTTGAAGATTACGCGGTTGATAAAGTTGGATTTTTTGAAAGTCGGCGTGCATTAAAAAGGTTCACATTTTGTTCTCACTGACACTTTATGGCATTTTGATTTTGGAATGTACTTTCAATAGATTGAATCTTTAATTTGGTTTTATTATTGACTTTGTGTTTAACTCTAGATGCCTTTTGCATTTTAGCTCTCTTTATATATATAAATATAAATATAAATATAAACATTGTTGTGTCCGAAGTCTGTGGCTGTGCTTCCTAACCTCCAACCCCTTTTAATTTGTAAATTTTGGACACATACTTCTAAATGGAGCATGATCATCCTTAATCTCACTTTAACCTCCACCGATGAAACTTTGAAAACGATTTTTGACTCATACATTAATGTAACAAGAGAATTATAAAAAAAGACATAATATGATGATGCCATAGAAAACATAATAACTATTTAGGAGTTGACATTTATAAACTAAGAATTGCACATAATATGTACAATCTTAAATATAAAAGCTGAATAAGTAAGATGATTAGACAAAATTTAAAAATATATGAGTAAAAACCATTAATTTGGAACCTTTAAATTTCGAAAAACGCTTCAAAAATCCTAAAATATTAAAAACTTTTCTTTTTGTAGTTGTAGTTGTCAAATAGGAGAAGCACACTGGAAGGGTAAAGGATGTAGCTAAAAGATTAATGAGAGGAAGAGATACTCTTATAGACAAAGATGACGAACACGAGCACTTTCTTTTGGGTTCATTTTTTATATATGAACCAAGTAGGGGTTATAGCCAAGTAGGGTGTTCGGAACCTATTGCGGACCCGATAAACGTATAAAATCCACGGATATATGAATTGGCATGTTGGACATGGCCCAAATACCCCCACACGACCCATACATTTTGACACCATGCCATGCATGTGTCGTAGGCGTGTCCATATTGGACATGGGTACGGGCTATGAAGCAGGGACACTCATAAGATAGACACTAAGAACGCGGTGTTGTGCCTAAGTTTGATGTGTATTAGACACTGGCACTTGCCCGACACATATTGACACCTAATGCATGGCAGACCATCTCTATATGTGATGCATGCGTGTCTCATACATGTTGTATACATGTCTTTAGTAAAATAAATATGTTATCACAGTTTGTGTTAAAATTCGATTCTATATAAATATCTGTTCATATATTCATGTAGTTGTTCTTTGCTGTCTTTTTTCATCACTGTTACATTTTACTTTGGATCCATATGTCTTTATTTTTTCATTTAGGTAGAATTTTACATTTCTTGTAACACACTTATTGATGTATGACTTTAGTAGATCAGTCTTGTTATTTTAGATATGTTCTTGTTAATTCTTATAAATGTACGTGGACTAAGGCGATAGTTTTTTGTTGGTTTTTTTTATTTATTATTATAAATGTGTATCTAAAAAAATTATCGTCTCGTGTTCCCATGTCCTACATTGTGCGAATTTTCCATGTCATCATATTATGATCGTGTCTCGTGTCCAGAACCATGCCGCATAACATGCGAGAGGCTATATGGTGCGTTGGTGATTTCTAGAATGCATGAATTCTGAATCACAAAACTAGGAATGTTAGGTGGGGAATTAGCATTTCAGTGAAGGTTCATAAATTGCACAATTTAAAATGTTGGTGCTGGTAGTGTATGAGTCCTCATACTCTCTATTTATTTGGAAGCAAGATTTATTTAGATGGTCCAATCAAACTTATTTTATAGTTGAGATGAGAATGTTATAGATAATGGTGGTGTACGAGTTGTATGGGTATAAGTTGGCGATGTTGGGAACCGTATAATACATATTTTCCTCTAGACTTTCCTTTTTTTTACTTTAGTAATTTTTTGCATGCCACATATCATTTATAAGTAAGGTTTAACATCTCGGTTTTGGTATCGGGTAATCATTTTTTGATTCAGATTGGCCATCTCGTTTGTTTCAGATTCGAGATATCGGATTTTATATTGTTTGACAAAAAACTAAAAAAGTAATAATTATTTGTAGACAATAATAAAAGCAACTATAAACTTTCGATAAATTCTTTAGCAATTAATGATGTCTTGAATGGATATTTTATTACTTGGTAAAAATAACCATAATATTTTTTATGTAATTTTTAGTAATTAAACATGTCGAATACTCCGTAATCCAATAACTTATAAGTAATGTCATTACCTATTAATAAACTTAGTATTAAAACCTTGCTAATCAAGTGGTAAACCCTAAATATCTCAGTATGTAGGGTCTTAGTATCAGAACTCGGGCAGTCATTTTTTTGAATGGTAATTAGTCATTTCTTATTGTGATCGATTGAAATTTTAAACCATGTTTATAAGTATGATAGCTCACTTGTATATAGTTTCTCAGTAAGCAATTTGATATCAAATTTGAGAAAGTCGACGTGAAGTTATATCTTCTAATTGTGGCCCTTTGTTGGCTTATGCATACGAAGCATATTTTGGTGCATTCCTGTGGAGACGGAAATGGTGAATTAGATGTTTTATGTAATATAATACTCTAGCTGATAATATAAACAAAGATAAAAAAAATATTGGTATCGGTATTGGACAATCATTTCTGGGATTGGGATTGGGATCGACCATATGGACCGTCTTGGATCGGAATCAATTTTTATATTGTTTCACAGAGAATTAAAATTATAAATTCTATCGAGTTTTGTTCATATGTAGGTTTGCTTTCTTGGGGGCTACTTCACCTAGGAATTACGATTTTTTTTTTGGTGCTCATGACCCATTTTTTAATAACTGGTTTTCATTCAATGCAATGAAAGAATCCTGATTAAACCAACTCCTGAGCCCCAAACATTTTTCATGATGGCATTTTCTATCAGGCCTTTTTTGCTATGTGGCGAAAGCAGGGCAAGTTAAGACCCATCCATTCACGACTACATAGCCCTGATCGGAAAGCAACCTCGTCCTTCTACCGTTGTCCCCTTTCCTCCACAACATGCATGCCACAAGTTTGTTACCTAGACTTTCATACTTTAATATCCTATGTGCCCATCAGTACTGAAGACACCGAAAGTATTGATTGGAAGATGGATGAACTCTATATCTCATTCAATCTTTTAGGAATTTGATTTGCACATAACTTGCGTTGCATTCAAGAGCTAGCAAATTCCTTACATAACTAGTTAAAGCAATTATAAACAATATGACAAATTCTTTAGCAATTAACTAAAATTGTTGTTTTACACTTTTAATACTTGGTAAAAATAAGTACATTATATATTATATTTTTAAGTAATTCAAGATGTTAGATAAACCATTACCCAATAACCTATAAATAAACTCTCTAACCTGTTAATCAACTTCATACCCGAACCCTGCTAATCATAATAAATCAAATATAACTCATTACAGGTATCGGTATTGGAACCCGGATGGTCATATTTTGGATTGGAATCGGCCATCTTGGACGGGGATCGACTGAAATTTCAGACCATGAATATAAATAGAGAGACAAGGGTAATTAGGTATTTTATGTAATACAAAACCCTAGTTAATAATATAAATAGAGAGGCCCGATCTTCTCTCCTGAGTTACTTTCTGTCTCAATATTGTGCTTATAATTTCGAATGTCAAGAGAAACTGAAGAAATATACAACTGCATACTAGACAAGGCATCGTGTGTTGGGTAGTTCTGACAAATGATAATAAACGGATCTGTTGGTGGAATATGCATATTTTTCAGAATCTTCTTATGATCAAGACTTAAAAGATAATGAAGTTTATTGAAAAAATTTGTGAAATATTAAAGAGATTAGTTCCATGCATTTCTCTTTCATTCTTGAACAGGTTTAACCATTATTACCCAATGTGTCTGAGCTACACCTTCACCTTCAATGATACGCTTGAACAGTATTCCTCCTATTTTCAATATTTTCTAATTCTTTCGGTAGTAGGTAACTATTGCCGAAGTTAAATTAAGCATCAGTCATTTAATTACTTCGACAAAACACATGCAAATCTTTTTCTTTTGATCATTTCTTTGGTAAGGTTGTTTAATTTCCTAAGCCAAACTTCCACAAAACACATGCAAATCCTTTTTTCTTTTTTTTATTTCTTACATTTTTTTTTATTTCTTACATTTTGTACATGTGCAGATTGTGGAATTGTGCGAAGAGAGATTTCCTAACAATGACGCTGACGGTACGTGTAAAGTCAAAGAGCTTATTCAATTGGTGCTCGAGGTTTTACCCCCACCTCCACTGGCTGAAGAAGAGGAGACATCCAATGAAGCAGCAGCAGCAGAATGAGGGGAAAAAATAATAAATAAATAAATAAATCCTTGTTAATTTGGTATCTATATATTTTGTTTTTCTTTCTTTTCGTTTCCTTTTAATTTCGAGAATATTATATTTCTAGTGAAATGTTGAGTTTAGTAAAGAAAATAATGTGGATCAGCGTCCATACGCAATATCGATATCTAGGTGTAGATTTTAACCCCAGTCTGTTTTTTTGTATTGGAGTTGGTTAAATTCCAATAGAACACCGAGACTTTTGGTGCAATTTTCTCTACTTAATTATGGTTTCATGAAACCTGAAACGCATGAATTCATACAAGCTATTTATATTAGTTTAATTTCTTCACATCACAATGGAGTTTGCATGCATAAAACCCTCAATTTTCAGTCACTTGGGAAGAGATCCTGATCTGAAAATTTTGTTAAGGATTGCAGAGTGAAGCAAAAATCTATGGAAAAGAAAATATATATGTATGTTAAAGCCGACTACAATTTTGTTTCCTTTGTAATATCAATCATCACATTGGATCTATGTATATATAAATTAATAATGAATTAATTATAGATAAATGAGATAAAACCTTTTATTTAAAAAATTTCCCACTTCACAATTCAAATATTTTGAAACAGAAAATGATGTTTAAAATATAATTACTATTTTTTTTTTTGGAATTTTATGAAATGTTTATTTTGTGCTTCCCCTATCATTGAACAAGCCATAAGATCAATGACCGTATTGACCTAAATCGTCGAAATACATCGGCTATTGTGCTTCCAGATCTGTCCGACATCACGCATGAAGCTAACTATCTTCACTCTTTTGGATTGTTTCAAATTACTGCAGGAAATCGGTCACCGCTGGGTTGAAATGGCTATACAAAACTGTGGAGTGGAATTGCAGAGTGAGGCCTATCGCAAAAGTTGCTTTCTGATTCATTTCAAAAATCAAAATAATGTGAAATCGGCTAGCTGTGCTCGAAGGTGAGATGAATTTTGGTGCATGGTTTCAGGGCATCAAGGGTGCTATATATGGTCGGAGGATTATGGATGTCTGAAGAAGCTAAAACCTGCTGCTTATGTGTGGTTACGTCTTATGAATTGCCAGTTCAATGTTTTAATCCAGCTTCGATCGAACGCTACATTCAAGACTTCACGGAGTTTCTAGCCGCCTTCTTGGATATATAGGATCATTTATTCACAGCACTTTGGAAGATGTTAGAATCTAGGTTAAGGTCGCTGACATTTCGTTAATCCCTATTCGAGCTTCTTGAAAAGGAGGGGTCGGAACAAACATTTTCTTTCCAAGGGTAGTTGCAGTCATGAGGTTTGAACTGGAAATTTATTCGGATACCAAGACATTTGCAAAATTCATTTTAACACCTTATTTCCAAGATTATGCATAGGCCCCTTTTTGTGTTCTATTGGAAATTTATTTCTACACCCATGTTTTCAGACGTTATTTAAGATTAATGTATTAAAAATGGTTAGAAATTTTTAGAGTGTCCAGCAGCATTAAACTTTGTTTGATAGCCATGAAACGAGAGTAGATTTCACGTAAAAATAAATTTCAATTGACATCATATGTCTTATTATAAAATTACATCATAACTTTATCAACGGACATATTATTGATTGAGCCTAAAATTTGATCATCTCCTAAGCGCTCACAGATTGATTTATCGCCCATATATTTAAACTTTATAATTTATGTTGTTGTTTTTTACTTAACTGCTTTTCCTACTTTAATATTTTTTATGTTAAGATTAGAAAATTTTGTCTTTCCAAAACTTGGTTAGAATTTTTTCTTTTATGAAAGAGAAGAAAAATATTTACATTTGACGGGTATACACAGGTTATTTACAAATTTACTTCTAATATTATATCTTTAGTCGTTGCTTTTTTATCGTTGTATGAAATATTGAATAGACTATTACATCGGAAGATAGAAATATTAAGAATTAATATTAATGGTTTGGAGCATTTTCTAACTATATGAAATAAATTTGAAAACATTATTAATATATATATGCAAGCTGACAATTTTTTAATAAAATCTAAACTAACAATATTTTGTTTTCGATAATTTATATTCATATGGGGAAAGCGCATTGGTTTCTGCCATATTGAACCCGTTTTGTATTTAAATTTGTATTTTTTTTCCCTTTATATGTAAATCTTTGGTATTCCTAGTAAATTATAATATACAAATATTACTCTCCGATTTTGATGGGTTTCAATCCTATTTTACTTAGAAGCTTACAATCAATCTTATGTCCTTTTAGGACCATAATGAGTTTCCGTTGCTAATTTTATCAATGTGTAAAACACCGTTTTGGAACAAAATATTAGTCCCTTTGAAACAAGAAATGCTAATATTCAGTATACATGCTTTAAAATATTTGCCGGCTATATAAAATATCTTCGGAAAATAAAATATCAAAAATGATAACCGCAACATTTTACTTTTAGCCATTTCATGATTATTAATATCAGTAACATAATATTTGCTGGATATATAAAATAATTTTGGAAAATTAATCGACAAGATAATCATCGTTGCTTTTAAAAACATCATAAGTAACTATGTCTGTCGATATGCTGCAATTATATCAAAATTCTGTAATTAATGTTGCTCATTTATTTTCATTTTAATATATTATTATCCTGCGCAATATTCACGGGGCAGTTGCTAGTTTATTTCATGACACAAGGGTGGTTATCACCAAGGCGTCAATTGAAGAAGAAGATGTTTAACAATCAACAACCCAACAAGAAGTTTGTTCATGTCCAAACACATACTCAAACAAATAAAGGATCCTCTTTTGTTGGGTCCCTCCCTCTCACTCGCTCTCCCAAAAACAAACCAAAACCGTTGCAACAAACTTTGGTCCTCTAAAACCACGGAGAGCCACTTGAAGGACAAACCTGAGCCTTTTATAAATTTGTCTCCATTTCCTCAACACAAACCATTAATTGAAGCCTTTCCCCATTCCTTTCACCCTCCTCCATCTCCATACAAATTCTACTACTGCTACTACCACTGGTGCTTAAAACTAGTGCTGTCGCACATTTTCCCTTCTTTTTTTTTGCTTTCTGGAAATTAAGGCAATAATGGCGCCGAGCGCCGCGGCGTGTTGTTTGGTGTTCTTGGTAGTGTTCGTCGGGATCGCGTGTGCGGAGGACCCATATCTTTTCTTTGAGTGGAATGTGACGTACGGGACCATCTCCCCGCTGGGGGTGCCGCAGCAGGCGATCCTCATCAACGGGCAGTTCCCGGGGCCTAACATCAACTCCACCACCAACAACAATGTGGTTATCAACATCTTCAATAACATAGACGAGCCTTTCCTTCTCTCATGGTTCGTATATATATGCCCGTCCTCGCGGAAAATATTGACATGTACATGCATGCACATATGTACCGAAAATTAAGACGATTTAGTATATTACTTGCATATGAAGATAATTAAATTTGAATTGATATCTGCTCATTGTAGTGTTGCGAAATTATGACAGGAATGGCATTCAGCAGAGGAAGAACTCGTGGCAAGACGGAGTCCCCGGCACCAACTGCCCGATCCCTCCGGGCACAAACCACACCTACCACTTCCAAGTGAAGGACCAGATCGGCAGCTTCTACTACTACCCCTCCATCGGCATGCAGAAGGCCGCCGGCGGCTTCGGCGGCCTCCGCATCAACAGCCGACTCCTCATCCCGGTCCCCTACGCGGACCCTGCGGACGACTACACCGTGATCATCAACGACTGGTACACCAAGGGCCATGACGTCCTCGCCCGCCTCCTCAACAAGGGCCGCAGCATCGCCAAGCCTGCAGGCGTCCTCATGAACGGGAAATCCGGCAAGGACCCCGTATCCGGGAAAGACGACCCCCCGCTCTTCACCATGGAGCCTGGAAAGACCTACCACTACCGCATCTGCAACGTCGGTCTCAAGACCTCCCTCAACTTCAGGATCCAAGGCCACACCATGCTGCTTGTGGAGATCGACGGGTCACACACCATGCAGTACCCATACGAGTCGCTCGACATCCACGTCGGGCAGTGCTACTCGGTGCTCGTCACGGCTGACAAAGAGCCGAAGGACTATTACATGGTCGCGTCGAGCAGGCTCACTAAGTACCATGTAAGTGCCACCGGGGTTATCAGGTACGCCGGTTCGAACACCCCACCATCCCCTGACCTCCCGGAGGCGCCTGCCGGGTGGGCATGGTCGCTCAACCAGTGGCGGTCGTTCCGCTGGAACCTTACGGCCAGCGCCGCCAGGCCAAACCCTCAAGGTTCGTACCACTACGGAGCCATTCCAATCACACGTACCATCAAGATAGTGGCCCATTCAGGGATGTTTGAAGGGAAGAGGCTTTACGGATTGAACGGGATTTCGCATGTGAATCCCGAGACTCCATTGAAGCTTGCGGAATACTTTGGAATCGGGGATAAGGACGATCAGTTTAAGTATGATCTGATGAAAGATGAGCCGGCTGATCCTGAGGGTGGAGAGATCACCATGAGAAAGCCTAATGTGCTAAGGGCCGAGTTCCGCACTTATATTGAGATCATCATCGAGAACGCCGAGAAAGCACCCAACTACTTCCACTTGGACGGCTACTCTTTCTTCCCTGTCGGGTATGTAAAACTTTCAAGTTGCCTCTCTGCATGCGTGTATCATCGCATGAAATCTCAAAACATTGACACCATTATATGATATGATGCGATAGCATTATGTTATGTACTATCTCATGTGCGCCAGTCTCTGAGTTTATATGCGAATCTAGATGCATCATAACATAATAGGTAAGACGCATCCCGAAATTTCCATATATAATTCATCCAATCCTATATGAAATATTCGCTCAACGTGCCATTGTTATGTCCTACCGATATGAGCTCTTAAGTGCGCATGCGAGTGAAAGGCTAACCGGTGATATCTGTTTTTTTATTATCCGATCATGCAGAATGGGGGGAGGCCATTGGACGCCCGAGAGAAGGTCAACATACAATCTTCTTGATGCGGTGAGCAGGCACACGATCCAAGTGTACCCCAAGTCGTGGGCGGCCTTCATGCTCACCTTCGACAATGCAGGCATGTGGAACCTCCGGTCTGAGAACTGGGAGCACCGATATCTAGGACAGCAGATGTACTTCAGTGTTGTCTCCGGCGCACGCTCACTGAGGGATGAGTACAACATGCTCAACACGACCCTGCTCTGCGGCGCGGTCGTCGGGCTTCCTCTGCCACCTCCCTACACCTAAATTTCCGTGTGTCGCACGACCGATACGATATGCTTGCCTTTTTCTTCATCTATGGCTGCTCGGAGAGAGGGAGAACAAAAGTACAAAAAACAAAAAAAAAAATGTAATAGTAATAAATCAATTAGTGAAGGGGAGGGGAGAAAGGGATGAGATGAAGGCATTTATTTAATTTATAGAGGGGATAATAAATGGCTTCTATACACAGGGGCCTAAAAATTTCGTTGAGATTTTTTAGTTTTTTCTTCTTTCTTTGCCCTATTTTATCAAAAGCTTGTTGCTTCATTATATCGCAAATTTCCTTATTCCATTATTTGTAATTGTTGATACTTTATTTATATAACCAACATATTGGATACGGATTTGGTCTTGTGTTCTATTGTATTGTTATTCAATTACACTTGATTTAATTTGTAGTTAGTATCATATATTGTCCTGGTACTGAATAAACATGGCTAATATAAGAAAATAAATTCACTGTATGAATCCAGGAATTCAGTTGCTTTATTGTTATCATGCTATTTTTGGTAAATAAAAAAGGGTGAAGTAAAAATAATAATAATAATAATAATAAAAAGCTTTGGCTTGGACTGGATATAACTGATATAATAAAGAGCTTATTATAACTTCATAATAACAATGGAATTTCACTGATTTACTTAACATACTTCAGTGGTGAAGATAGGATCTTGTACCTAAGCCTAAGGATGCTCTAGACGACATGTCCCATGAGACACTAACCATTCATCGCCAGAGCACATCAATGTATGAACTGTTTTCTTTTCTTTCCGGGAAGCGAACCTTTTGGGAATCCAACAGGCTACCTCCCATTCCTTTGGAAAGGAAATTCTTACTGCATGAATTATATCTGATTGGTAATACAAATGTATGAACTGCAGGTACAGGTGTTAATGCCAAAAAATTACAGACCTGAAGCTAGATATAAACTTCTAGTATTAAATAAAGGTGAAGTTTTTTCCTCACTAAAAAAATAAAAATAAAAATAATATGAAATAAGATAAATTAAGGTGAAGTCTTAATTCCTAAATAATATTGTAGCATATATAGATGAACTGTGCTGTACTCTTTACTTGAGTTCATGTATCTCTAAGATAAATGTATATGTAACTCTTGTTGGCACAAGGCTTTTATAAAGCATCCTCGAATCAAAGCCAAATCAAATTGATAATGATGTACACTTGTTTTATGCTCCCAAATATGTTTCCAAACAAAAGAACGGCATCTGGTATGCAGATAGCGGTTACAACCACACGACCACACGACCGAAGGCAAATGTTTGTTCGTAGACTCAAATACTTTTTTAATCTTTCAAGTCCGATGAGAAATGGTATCTTTGTGCAAACAAAGACAAAGATACCATTAATTTGGTAAGCAAACATAGAAGATCAAGTTCTTTTGCAACAAATCTGTACCGTATACATCAGGATTTTCTACCAACCAAACAGTCACAGGTTTGAGCCTATTCAAATCCCAAAAGGCTCAAAGCCAGTAGCCCAGCTAAGCAGCAGGGAAAATAGCCTTGCGGTAATACTTCTCTCTTCAAAGTGAAAAGCCACAGGTTTGAGCCTATTCGAATCCCAAAAGGCTCTCAACACCCTTTAGCCAATTAAGAGCACACTACCAACATTGACCAGTGATTCCACTAATGCTTTCTGCAACACCCTAACACGATCATACGTTAAATAACCGTGTTAGGCAATTTAGATTATTATGGATGTTTGGATGGTTATCATCATAATTGTATTGTTTTACCTTATCTAAATCCCTATTTCGAATTGATATAATATTGGTACCCGACCCGCATGCATGTTAACCTATGATATTTTGTTAGTATTTAAGTTTTATTGCTAACCGTATATATCTTATTCATATAATGTATGTTAAAATATCATGAGATAAGAAAATGTATTATATTAATAGAATATTTTTATGCTTATCTAGTTTGTTAAATAAAGGATAATTAGTATCTAATATTTTGTTTGCTAATCTATTAATATCTGTTTTAATATCCATACAATATATTATCAAATATTAGTTTTGTAACAAAAAATATTATGGTTATCTAAGTAGTTGGATATATGATAATTAGTTTTACGTTTTTTTTCTAGTCTAATAATATCTTATTTTAATGTTCATATAGTATATTTAAATATTATATATATTAGTATGTTCTTTTAACAAAAGATATATTTTGGTTCGATAATTTTAAAAGAGAGATATTTTACTGTGATAGTTTTAAATAAAAGATATGCTTAGATATTGTTAATCCTTTGAGAATCTTTAGGTGATCCTTAAACAAATATTTTGGGGCATGTTCTGAAAAGTTTAAGTTTGGGGGAGGGGGGTTATTTGAGATTTGCATTAATATATATATATATATATATATATATATATATATATATATATATATATATATATATATATATATATATATATAACCCATTATCTATCTCTCTCTCTAAAAAACAAATCTTATTTTCTCTCTCGAATCACTCTTCCTCTCTCATCTTCCTCTCTCTTCTAATATAATCATAAACCGACCCCCTTCACCTACTTTTCATCTCCTCCAAACCCATCACCATTGACCGCCGCAACGGCCGACCCCAACTTCAGACAAGGCTGATCATCATCAAATCGCAGCCATCTTCCTCGTCTTCGTTGTTTCTAAGGCAAGTATCTAATACTTTTTCGTATATGCTAGCTACGACGACAATTATGATCGTCGTAATATTATTTTTCTATAACAGTTAAAATTAGTATATGCTTTAAGAGAATAATCATGCTTAATAAATAATGTTATTTTGATAGGTATTGATTGTTCCAGATTGTTAAGTAACATTGTCTATATATATATATATATAACCCGTTTTGCTAACTGTTACAACCTAAAACTAAGCCCAAATCTTTTCGGGAAATAGTGTACATAATAAAGAAACTTTTGTTGAAACTCATATTATGATCATTATTTTATATTAGATATAATAATCGCTGTTGCAAAATATAGTTTGAAAATATTATAGTTTACACATAAAACGTCTGGAATTTACTGTACAACTTACCTTATAAAATTCATTATAAATTATAGAAAAATCATTAGCACATATTTTTTAGTTCTTTACGAAGCTAACTCAGAATACTGTAACACTGTGAAAGATTTATTTGCAAAATAAATTGTTTAAATAACGTAAACTGCAAATGAAAGTACATATGGATTGCTGTCCAGGGAAATTCCAGCAGCAAACTTTCAATTTCGAACGTTCATAATTTTTTGTAGAAAGAACCCGAGATGCTTTAACTTATAAAAATGAAAAACTTATTGAATTATCTTTGTTTTGGTATGTGACACGTTCCTTTTGGAAGACGTTTTTTTATTTTAAAGATATTTTACAAATCATAGTGACGCTGAATTTCTGAACGGAACTTTCTCATGGTTAATCAACACCACTTTTATTGTTATTAATCGGATTGAATATATTATCCTTTTTAATGCTATTATTTTGATTTTGTACATGATATGATTACGTTATCCCTGACATGCTTGTATACTGATTTATGACATATATCATTGCTATCCTGTTATTTTTACTGTACTGTTATCGTTATCATGCCAGTACATACTTGCCATATAATATTTACTTATGCCAATAATCATGATATTGACTTGATTGACCTGACTTGTTGTCCTGATGGACGTAACATGTACATGCCTGTTCATGTGTTGGTATTAGGTAGATATTATTTCTATACTTGACATGAACATGAAAACCTGGGAAAAAAGGGAAATCAAGAATGAAACCCGACTTGTAACTCAACAGTTATTGATTGCTAGAGACCGATCAGTCGATACGAGCTTCAGGCTCCGGAATAGTGATGCTGATATTATTCATCTATACATGATATTGTTTTACTGCCTAGGGGCACGTCTTGGATTCATCCCAGAGAATCATGACCGTGGTCCCGAGCACGCACGAGACACTATTGAGTTACATCGAGAATTATATTGATTGGTTTCAAATACTTTTAGGATAGATGATCTAGCGACATGGACCCTTAGGATACACATGATATGATTGATATTGATATCTAACTTGTTACATCACATGTTACTGCTATTGATTATTGTTTATACACATGACATCGAGTTTATTGCATATGGTATACTATATTTCATATTGTTTATATTATTATTATGATATTTATAACGCACTGACATCTGGGTTTTGCATGGCCTAGATTCTTTGAATTTACCACAGGAGAATCATGGGTAAGTTGATAGAATTGTTGATTAGTGAGGAGCATTCATCTGATTTAGTCCTTGTTATGGTTTAAGTATTCTTGTTTCTTCTTTGGATCCTTATTGCTTTCGCTATCATTTCCGGTTATTGTTTATCATGACTATTCGACATGTTTAGTGATAGATATTTATATTATTATTCTTGATTACCGATTGACAGCCTTAATATGAATATGGAAGGATGTTTCTTTACTATAGGTAGCATGGCTGGCTGAGTTACGTCCCAAAATTTTGGTATCTTAGGAAGCGAGGCATGACAAGGTTTTGTTGGTATCAAAGCCTAGGGTTTAGGTTAGTCGGGCTTGGTTCAATTTGTAATTGGGTATGGTACTCAATATATTGACCGTGAAACTCGAAACTATAGGAACATGTCTTGCCACATTACTTCCTTACTATCCTTGAATCTATAGTTTATTGAATCCTTGTTTTAATGAATCTTATTTCCACTCTCGTTTCCGTTACTGATCTTCGTCATTCGTGCATGATCCGAGAGTTATGGTTAGAAGAAATCAACCCGCTCCACATGCGGACAACACCGCGTTCCTTGGTGTTATACAAGGCATGTTGGAGAATTAGCAGCGTCAGATAGAACTGGACCAGCGACAGACTAAGGATTTCCGTGAGGTCTTGAGGACGGCAATTGCTAGGCAGGTTCAGCGTGAGGGACTGTTGCGGACTTCAGGAGGCTTAGTCTGGAAACTTTTACCAGATTGGAGGAATCTCTTCAGGCAGAGCAGTGAACTGTGGTTACGAAGAACTTGTTGATTGCTGCTCAGATTCCTGATGAGAGGAAGATGGTTGTGGTGCGCATCCAGATAGTCGACTTTGCTCGTGAATGATGGCTTGTGGAAGAGACTCGTTTGGTAAAGCTGATTAGCTGGGCAGTTTTTACTCAGAGTTTTCTGGAGAAGTTCTTCCCGCGGTTGGCAAAGGAAGAAATGAAAGAGAAGTTCTATAGATCGAAGCATAATGGTGCATTGGTTGATATTCATACGGCTGAGTGGACCAGGCTCAGTCGATTTGCAGGATCCTTGGTAAGTAATGAAGCAAACAGAGCACAACGGTTCTTACGGAGTCTTGATGTAGAGCTTCAGAGGCAGATTGTTTGTAACACCCTAGCACGTTCATACGACACTAATCGGTATTTTAAACCTTACTTTATATTTTTTATTTATTTATTTAGGCTGCGATTGATTTGAATAGTACAAATGGTTATCCGACTCGACCCGCATGTGTGAAATCCATTATGGTTATATTTTTATTAATATTTATCTGTAAACTAAATCCATGTGAATCTAGTATAATATATATGTATACATATAATATCTAAATCATATGCTTATATTTTCTAGTAGCTACACGTTAAGGATAATTTATATTTGTTAACTGCCATCATATGGTTAAGCATTCCATATTTTATCTTGACTTTTATCTATTATGCTTAAATCTAATAGAATCTGGATACCAAATATTTCTTAAATTCAAACATATTTAAATACTTTTAAAATCTTAAATAAAGGGTATGAGATATTTAATTAATATTCTTGCATTATGGTTAAAAAGGTTACATATATATATTATTTTTCCAAAATATTTTTTTGTGAGATTTTGGTGGAGACGGAGTGTGTTTGATATTATGTTTAGTAGTATTAAACTATAATATATATTTATAAGCTAATATAAACTATACTACACACACACACACACACACACACACACTATTGTATACTTTATATTTTATAAAACAGAAAACTTTCTCTCTCTCTCTCCACATAATATATCTTTTTCTCTCTCTCCTCTAATTAAATCTCTCACTCATCAATTTATATATTCTCCTTCTTCATTCTTCAAGCCCACATCCATCCTCGCTGACACAACTCCAGCCGCATCCTAAAATCTTAACCGAGCCATCAAAACTTGGTGTTGATTTATATAGCGTCGTGTTGCTTCCGTTTATCGCGTTTGCTTTGATGCAAGTTTACAATTTGCTACATGCTATGGTTTACACAATTTACTTATATGTTGTTGTACTATCATCATCATCATCATACAACTATATCTATATAATTTATACACCGTAATTATTTAACGTTAATCAGTTTTATAATATACAGTGTATGCAAGTTTACAACTTGCGACATGCTATAATTATATCTATAAATATATATATATCGTCGTAATATTTATAATTACTATCATTATACCGTTTATATCTATATAATACTTATATCATTAATTAGTTTATAATCTGCATTTTATAACGTTATGCAAAATATAGTTTGAAAATATTATAGTTTACACATGAAACATCGTCGCCAAGCAGATACGACAAATATGGAATTTACTGTATACCTTACCTTATAAAATTCATTATAAATCATAGAGAAATCATTAGAATATGTTCTTTAGTTCGTTACGAAGCTAACTCAGAATAATATAACTCTGTGAAATATTTAATTGCAAAATAAATTGTTTAAATAACGAAAACTGTAAATGAAAGTACCTATGAACTGCTGTCCAGGGATATTCCAGCAGCAAACTTTCAATTTCGAACGTTCATAACTTTTTTTAGGAATAACATGAGATATTTTAACTTATAAAAATGAAAATATTATTGAATTATTTTTGTTTTGATATATTATACGTCCCTTTTGGAGGACGTTTATTATTTTTAAGATATTTTACAAATCAGGGTGACGCTGAATTTCTGAACGGAACTTTCTTATGCATGGTTAATCAACACCATTTTTATAGTTATTAATTGGATTGAATATGCTATCCCTGTTAATACTATTATCTTGGTCTTGTACATGATATGATTACATTATCCATGACACGCTTGCTATATCCGTTAGTGCTTACCGATATTCGGTTATAACTGTATTGCCTGCTGTATACCATAATTTGATTGGAATATGTGATTGTGAAGTAGATACCTTACTTGACCGATTACATCATCCCTGACATGCCTGTACACAAATTCATGACTAGTACCCTACCATCATGTTACTACTACCGTTATCATGGTAGTACCTATTGACTGTAATACTTACCGATACCAACAATCCTGACTTATTGTCCTGATGGACGTGACCTGTTATCTAGATAGACATAACATGTACCTGATTATTCCTGTGTTGGAATTAGGTAGATATTCTATTGATACCTGACTTGAACACGAAATCTGGGGGAAAGGGGAAATCAAGAATGTAATCAAAACGTAACTCAAAAGGATATTATTGTTTGCCGTGATTCCGGACGTGAACGGAATAACCATTGTTTATTGTACCGTGGTCCCGTAAGGAATGAACGGGATATATTGTACCGTGGTCCCGTGGGGAATGAACGAGATATATTTTGTTGAGTTACGATGAGAATTACATTAATTGGTTTCAAATACCGTTAGGATAGATAAGTTAGAAACACAGACTTTAGGATACACACGACATACCTATAGCATATTGTTATAACATCTGTGATTGTTTGTTTATAGTTATACCTTATTTTTCATGTGACATCCTATATAGCACACTGTTCTGGTTATTACTATTATCATGATATTTACGACGCATTGGCATCTGAGTTTTTCATGGCCCAGATACTTGACTTAGCACGTGAGTACTTCGACAAGATCACCGATCAGTGAGGACCATCTCACTGACATAGCTTTTATTGGTGGTTAGTTATTTTTTGGATCTTTATTGCTTCCGCTACTATTTCATGTTATCGTTTGTGGCTATTGGAAATGTTTAGAGATAGACAGTTATATTATTGTTCTTGATTACTGATGACATCCATAATGCGACTATGAGAGGATATTTACTTACCGTAGGTAACATGGTTGGCTTTATTACGTTTCCGATTTTATGTATTTTATGAAGCAGGGCGTCACAAGGTTTTGTTGGTTTCAGAGCCATAGGTTTTAGGTTAGCTGGGGCTTGGTTGAATTTGTAGTTGGGTATGGTACCCAATACATTGTCCTTAAGACCTAGAATTTTAGGAATATGTCCTGCCACATTATTGTCTTGTCATTCAAATTCTAGAATTTTATTCTTCCCTTAAACTCTTTTATCTCGACATTTGAAAATGACTTTGCATCTCAGCTTGGAATCCTCCTGATTCCTTATTGTTTCTCCTTTCTTATTCTTTTGATTCTGATAGTCGTATTTGGGCGACTTGAATGGGGTTATGTGATTGTAACTATATACCGCAGTATGGTTACAATTCAGTACTCTATTTAGGTAACCTGGAGTCCTATTTTGATTCATTTTCTTGACTTATGTTCGTGGTATTACCTCGTCTTCTCTCGGTTGCATTGCTTACGAGTTTATGTCTTATCGCTAACTTGAATCCAACGACCACAATATATCTTTCCCCTTGTCCCATAGTGACCAGTCCGTCTGTGTTTCGAAGAACAAGAAGAAACGCATGAGAGCATATGATGATTGCAGTAGTACAGACCGCTTCAAGACCGATCAGATGTAAGATGTTTTGATTAAAGAAGTTCTGATGAACCCGCCTCAGTTTATCAGAGTAGCGCAGCGGAAGTGTGGTTGGCTGTTAACCCACAAGTTGTAGAACAAACCTGTAAATTCACGGTGAAGAGAACTGTTTGTGTGTGCCGGAAGGTGAAATTCGTAAACAAGTTGTAGATAAAGCGCTGATAGCAGTTCGGGATTTCATGGATGTGTTCAAGAACATCTTGGGTTTACCGTCAAAACGAGATATGGAGTTCGCGATAGATCTTATTCCTATAGTAGCGCCAATTCGAAGTCTTTTATCCGATATCACCGGTGGAACTGGAAGAGATAAAGAGACAAGTTTCTGAGTTATTAGAGAAGGGTTGGATTCGCGGTAGTGGTTTACCATGAGGAGCTCCAGTTCTTCTAGTCAAGAAGAAAGATAGCATGCGGAGAATGTGAATCGACTATCGAGAGTTAAATCGGGTGACTATTAAGAATAAGTACCCAATTTCTCGCATAGGCGAATTATTCGATCACCTCAGTGGCACGAGAGTATTCTCGAAGCTGGATTTACGATCAGGGTATCACCAAGTTCGGGTGAAAGCAGAAGATATTTGCAAGACAGTGTTCTGAACTCGATATAGGCATTACGAGTATTTAGTTATGCCATTTGGAGTAACTAATACACCGACGATATTTATGGACTTGATGAACTAGATCTTTTTACCATTTCTACATCAGTTCATGGTAGTATTCATTGATGATATTCTAGTCTGTTCAAGGAGCAAAGAAGAGCATGAAGAACACTTGAGAATCACACTGCAGATGTTGAGACAAGAAAAGCTATATGCTAAGATGAGAAAGTGCGAGTTTTGGCTCGAAAAAGTGAAGTTCTTGGGTCATGTTGTATCCGGTGATAGAATTGCAGTTGACCTCGAAAATATTGCAGCTGTTCACGATTGGCCAATTCTAAAGAATGTATGGGAGATCAGAAGTTTCCTTGGGCTTGCGGATACTATAGAAGGTTTGTGGAGAACTTCGCTCGAATAGCAGAACCATTGACCAAGCTAACACGTAAGGAGGTACCGTTCGTATGGACTGAGAAGTGTGCGTCAGTTTTTGAAGCGCTGAAGCAAAGATTGACAACCGCTCCTATCTTAACAGTGCCAGATCGTTCTGGAGGATTACTTATTCATAGCGACGCATCTGGGAAAGGCTTGAAATGTGTTTTGACGCAGTATGGAAAGGTTGTAGCCTATGCGTCGAGGCAATTGAAGACTCATGAAAAGAACTACCCAACTCATGACTTGGAGCTAGCAGCAGTTATTTTTGCGCTGAAGATTTGGAGGCACTACTTATTGGGTGAAAGGGTAGAGGTGTTCACTAATCACAAGATCTTAAAGTACGCGTTTACACATAAAGAGCTCAATATGAGACAACGTAGATGGTTAGAGCTGATGGCTGACTATGATCTTGATCTAAACTACCATCCGGGAAAAGTTAATGTAGTACCGGATGCTTTAAGTCGGTTTCCAGCAATACGGACGTTGACTGCACAGAAGGAGATTATAGCAGATTTTCAAACATTCGAATTAGAGCTGGTAATACCAGATTCTTCAGGATAAATGATGCAGTTGCAAGTACATTCATCCTTGATTGATAGCATTAAGGCAGTACAGTTCTACGATCCTAAATTACAGAAACTTCGGGGGCAAGTGGAAGCGAGGCTTCGAACAGATTTATTGGTTCATGAAGACGGTTCGCTAAGATATGGAAGTCGTTTGTGTGTACCTAAAGAAGATGTTCATGAAGAAGTCATGAAGGAGGCTCATAGTTCCGCATATCCATTTCATCCAGGAGGCACGAAGATATATAGAGATTTGCGACAACACTTTTGGTGGGAAGGCATGAAAAGAGAGGTTTCTCGTTACGTATCGAGGTGCTTGGTGTGTCAGCAAGTCAAGGTTGAACATCAGAGGGTAGCTGGTTTGTTGCAACCACTTCCGATTCCTCAATAGAAGTGGGAACATATAACCATGGATTTCGTGACAGCCTTACCATGAAATTCAAAAGGCAATAACACAGTATGGGTGATTGTCGATCTACTGACAAAGACAGCTCATTTTATATCATTTCAAGTTGGTCAGTCGACGGAGGTTTTAGCAGAGAGGTACATGCAGGAGATTGTGGATTGCATGGAGTACTAGTGAGTATTGTTTCTGATCGTGACATCCGGTTCCTATCTCATTTTTGGAGGAGTCTACAGGAAATTTTGGAAACTCGCTTGAAATTTAGGACGGCCTATCATCCTCAGACTATTGAATAGTCCGAGAGAACAGTCTAAACTCTTGAAGATATGTTGAGAGTTTGCATGTTAGACTTCAAGGGTTCCTGGGAGGATCGTTTACATTTAGTAGAGTTTTCATACAATAATAGTTTTCAGGCAACTATATAGATAGCTCCATTCGAAGCATTGTACGGTCATAAATATTGCTCGCAAGTATGTTGGGACGATTTTGGAGAAAGAAGATTGTTGGGACCGGAATTCATTGTGCAAACTGTGGAGAAAGTTAACTTGATTCGTGATCATATGAAGGTGGCAAAAGATCAACAGAAAAATTGGGCTGATACTGAAAGAAGGCCTTTGGAGTTTTCTGTTGGTGATCTTGTGTTCTTGAAGATATCACCGACTAGGGGAGTAATCCAATTTGGTAGTCGGGGCAAGCTTAGTTCTCGATTCGTGGGGTCTTTCGATATCATTGAGTGTGTTGGAGAGGTAGAGTATCGATTGGATTTACCACCATCTTTAGCAGGTGTTCATGATGTGTTTCATATATCTTAACTCCACAAGTTTTTTCGAGATGAGACGCACATCCTTAATCACTCGGAGCTTACATTGAGAGAAAAATTAACTTATGATGAGCAACCAATGGCTATTGTGGATTGACGAGAAAAGTTTTTCAAGAATAAATTAATCCCTTTAGTATTCATTTCGTGGGGAAATTGTTCACATGGAGAACCTACTTGGGAACGTGAAGATGAGATTCGACAAAAATTTCCACATCTCTTTCCTTAAATCCGTATTGTTCTTGTTTTTCTGTTTCATGAATTTCGAGGACGAAATTCGTTTGTAGTTGGGTATAATGTTACACCCTGACACGTTCATACGACACTAATCGACATTTTAAACCTTGCTTTATATTTTTTATTTATTTATTTGGGTTGCGATTGATTTGAATAGTAGAAATGGTTATCCGACCAACCCGCATGTGTGAAACCCATTATGGTTATATTTTATTAATATTTATCTGTAAACTAAATCTTTGTGAATCTAGTATAATATATATGTATATATATAATATCTAAATCATATGCTTCTTGTTTACCGCCGAAGACTGGACTGAGAAGCGGATGACGTCTAGCCTGAATTTGGGGGTAGATACTATTTGGACATATCCATCCACCTCTCTGAAGATACCAAGTTGATTTATGGCACCGTATATCAAAGGTTGGATAGATGCGACCGATGCAGCAGACTTTATCAGATCCCCCCTCGTTTGCGAGAGGTTTTTGATTGTGGGAACGCTCTTCTCTACGGACGCAAGCCTCTACACTTAATTACGTTCTCGCGTTGTGATAATAACTTTCTCCTGCTCCAGTAGTTCACTTCGTGTCGTGTGTTATTTTGTTTCTTAAGATTACCCGTGGATTGTATACGGAGACTAGTTTATGTCGTCACCCGTAGGGCGCGGATTAGTCCAAATCCGTATATTTTAGAGTTGAACTTAGGTTGTATGTGTAATACCCAGCACCTTTTTGTATGTCTACGCCGTATTTTCTTTTACCTATAAAATTTATTTATAATTATTCATCTATTTTCAAAATCCTATCAAACCCAGATCTTATCTTTCATTCCCTCCGGCCTAAGCCGTTTTCCTTTCATTGAAGTTAAACCCTATTTTCTTTCCTACACCCAAACCCAAACTATATTTATTTTAACCCAGCCCATTTCTTTTCTTTAACAAATCCCCAGTGGCTCGGCCTTCTCCATTTTTCCCTTTTATATTAATTTTCCTTGGCCCGTTCCCTAAACAGCCACACACACATTTTTAATAATTTCCTAAGCTATTTTCTCAAAGCCCACTCCCAATTTTTCTTAAATCAATTCTTACCAAAAATTTCTCCCGCCCACTTCACTCCTTCAGCCACTTAGTATTAAAATTCTTTAAATAATTTTAGCTGGCCATTCTCCTACTCAGCCCACACATTTCTAATAAATCGCTAATTAAATTTCCCATTCCAAGTCCGGCCCCATTTCTTTTTCCATTTAATTTTTTTCAACTTCTTTTAGCCCGGCCCGTGCCTTTCTTTTTCCCTTTATAATTTAATTCCTTGCAGGCCCAGCCCACTCTCCCTCACCCGCGTGCCTACCCAACCCGACCCGCTCCTATTCATCCTTCTCCTTCAAAAGCTCAACGGCTCTTTCCTTCTTTCGCGCGCGCGACCCGCTTCCTCCGCCCACGCCCACGTCGCAGCGCACGTTTCCCCACGACTCGCTCCCCAACGCTCGCACTTCCAACCTCTCTCGACCCCCTCGGGCTCGCCATCACTCTCCTCTCATTCTCCCATCCTCAACTGGAGACTCCACCACCACCTACAACTCTCCTGCAACCGTTTTCCCGCCGTCGACGACGACGACTAGGACCCCCTAGTTCTTCCCCTGCATCTCTCTTTCCCCCTCACTTCCCACACTCTCTCACCCTCACACTCTCGAGTCCCAGTACCCATCGCCGCCGGCACCTCACAGAGCCCCTACTCCCGAGCTCCACCCCTGCCACCACTCGACATCGACCCCAACGTCGTCATCACCGTCACCGCCGACATCACCCCACCTGCATAACCGACCCCAATCCAAGAACCGACCTCCACAGTACTCCTCGCCGTCTCCAACCTCCTAGCTCCGGCCACCATCTCCGCAACTCTGGCCTTCTCGTCGCCACCTTCTCTTTCCCCTCCCTCTTGTCTTCTGTCTCTCTCACTCTCTCCCTCTGTCCCTCTCTCTCTCTCTCTCTATCTCATTTCTCTCCCTCTCTTTCTCGCTGCTCTCTCTCTACTCCCTTCTCTCTCTCACTCTCTCAGCTCTCACTCTCCCAGTGTCTCTCTGTCTCATACACATTCCCCTCTCTCTCTCTTCCCCTGCTCTCCCTCTCTTACACTCTGCATATTCTTTCTCTCTCTCTGTCCTCTACCTCACACTCTCTCTTCATCTACTCTCTTCTCTCTTTCTCTCAGCTCACTCTCACTCCCTCTCTCTCAATTCCCTCTCGATTCTCTTTTTCTCTCTCTCTAACACCGCTCTGTGAACCACCACCCTCACCGTCAAGACCCCAGCAACCGAGTCTTTGATGCCAAGCTCGAGCTTCTAGCCTAGTCCAAGATCGAGCCGAGGCCAATACTTGTCGTGATCGCGTCGGGCTATCACAATAGACCGCGTCGCTGCCGTGCATCCCCGAGACGCCCCCAGGCAAGTTTCCTACTTACTTACATGCTATTTACCTAAGTTACGATCTTTAATTACATATATCATAAAGTTGCAAGTTTAGATAAATTATGTGTCGTAACTGTTCGATACTTGTTCCCTTAGGAAATCATTATCAAACTTGGCGGAACTAAATAGTTTTGCTTGGCCCGTATGTCTTTGAACTTATTGCATGAATTTCGTTGGATAATTTGATCATTTACGACTAAAACAACTGCCCCCAAGTTTAACCGTAAAACTGTAATTCTGTTGCACCTGAAAACCGTTAAATTCACTATAAATCATATACATGGTAGAATGGTGCGTTCGAGGGCTCAAATCGAAGCCATCTTGACGAACTTTAACTCTATACTAGTTTCCAGACATTCCTGTACTTAAACCATGATGATAATTGTATCGGAGTGCGACTCTGGACTGCAGTCCAGAGCTACTCCAATTGTTGGTTGCTGTACCGTATTGGATACCACAGGATTTCCTTAACTCGTAGGTTGCGGAACTCTGCTGTTTATTATAGAAAAATCTGTTAGCTAGACAAAACAATTGGTTTCGTTCTGTTTCGTTACCGTTTGATATTTAATTTGTAATTTAATAGATTGGGACACATAACAGTCCCAGCAGTATCAGAATTGACATGTTAATATTAAACAGATTATAACTCCTAACGTACAGATGCGATTGACGATCCGTCTGTTGCGTTGAAAACCTTACTGAAAGCCCTAGAATTCATCCAACTGTAGCATTGCTAAAATCTGATCCCAACTGGGATTAAAATGCGTTGCGAAACGGACTTCTGATTCTGAAATTGGATTTCCAGCCGCGAGCGCTTAAAATGAAATGGTTATAATTAATGATCCTGGAACCCGATTGGCTTGAAACAAAATTCTATGGATGGACAACTGAACATACTAATTACTACCTATTTATAATTTCGCTAAACTTTATACGTATTCTCATGATAAATCGTGCAAGTGCTAGACTACTGTTTTTGTGATATCTTGATCGTGCTTCATATACTGTTTACGTGTCCCATCATACTCATATCATTGTAGCGATAACCTAGTGATATCGTGCATTCACCCAGTGTTAGATTTTAGTGATGATTGTGGCAAGTACGTCAGTGTTCATGTATCCGTGATTAAGTGAAAGTGATACGTACTTATACACAATTAGTGACCCTATTATTCTATTGCATTGTCGACGTCTGTGGGATGCGTGTACGTGGGACTATAAGTGGTATGAGACACTTATGGAAGCGCTTGCACGGGTGTCACAGATAAGGCATCCGACACGGCCATTTATCTTAGGTACTAGTCGGGACGTGCTTGATGGAGGTCCTGCTTCCAGTTCTCGCGCAGACTTGTCACGGATCGATTAGTATTTAGGGTTGTGGTTAGCGTTTGATGTAGACCACGGGGTGTGGGGTAGTTTAAGTGTGAGTTCAACAGAATCTCGGGAGTCCCATGCCGGCTTATATATTTAGGGAGTTATATGGAGATTTATAGGGTACGTGATATATACACCGTGATATTCTCGTTACATGTTGGGCCCGTGGTCCCTTGCCCTTGGGTGGAGGACACTCGCGAGTGGTTGACTCTCACACTTGGACTGACGATAGGCTTAGTGACCTGTACAGTGAGACTTAGAGACTGATAGGGATACTGGCATTTATATTCCTTATATACTGTGTTGGCATACGTGACATATCGTTATACTGCTTTACTGTTCCGCTGCGTTGATTACTGCACATTCATATACATGCTGTCATTGATTTACTGTTATTCATATCCATTACCACTGTTAGGACTATCACTTGATTATATATATATATATTATTGCTATTGTGTCGCTCTGACGACCTGAGTATGCATGCTCAGTGTGAGGAGAAGATTTAGCCTGGATCAGATCTAGACGTGCATCACAGACTTCTTGACTTGCTACTCCGAGATTCATTTGTTTGTTCCACTTCAGGTCAGTCTTTACATTGTTCTTTTCAGTTACTGCATTTCTCATTACCTGTGCATCATTTACTGTTTACCATGACAAACTAGAAGCCGAAGTGTGACTACGGCAGGACATTTCCTTGACCGTAGGAGCATGGCTGGCCTTGTCTACCCCTCGTATTCCGTATTTTGGGAAGCGGGGCGTGACATGGTTTAGTTGGTATCAGAGCCAGGTTTTGCATCGATTGGGATTGCAGTTTTCCGTGTAGAGTTTGGCAATCTAAGACATCACTCGGTCTAGATTGTGAACTTGTCATTCTTGATCCATATTCATATCGTGTGTTCAGCTATCCATTCGCTATGGTTTCGGGCGACTTGACAAGGTTACGTGGTTGCAATTGCACTATCGTACTCTAATTAAGTGACTTAAAGTCATATAGTTGACTCCCGATTTATAATAAATTCAGCACCTCTGATATTTTTGAATCCTTGTCCTATCCATATTATATTTTGATTCGTATATCTTGTGACTTATATTATCCTCAAAATCATTGTTCAGGATCATGTCTTCCAACGACTCTTCATCTATATCCGCTCCCCAGAATCAAACCATTGAGATTCTGAGTGTACTGCAAGGTTTAAAGGAAGCCCAGGAGCGAACAAACGACCTATTAGCTGAAGGGCTGAGAAGACAGGTGAGTCAGACCCCAGCGGGAGCCTCCTATCATAAAGGGATCCCTATTAGACGAGGAAAAGAGAAGAAGATGAAGCGTCAACAGAAGCATCATAAGAACCCTTGCTGTGGATATTGTAAGAGGCCAGGACATCTTCAGAAGGATTGTCGCCGTGCCCAAGGGAAATATCTGATATGCGGTTCCGACAAACATCTCATCAACGGTTGTCCAGAAAGGAAAGAACTACAAGGAGGAAACTCGTCCACACTCCCCACTTCTACCAAGTGAAGATCATCGCGTAGTTTGAACTTCGACGATAAAGCGGACCCAACACAGGATTCAACTCGCGTAACGATGATGCAGCGTTCTGGCAGTCAAAGAAGAATTTTATGTTTTCCAATTTCAGTATTATGTTGTCATACTCTTATAAACATTTCCTTCCATTTGAACCATTGTATCCGTCGAACTTTTAGTTGAATGAAATAAAATTTGAATTATAATACATGTATCACTCTCATGCTTTCTCTATGTCAAATTCTATTCCTTATCACAGTATTTTCATTCTGATCTTTCAGTTCCTGCAACCGCATATTTTCCTATATTTCGTACCCTGAGCTTTCCTTGATGTATTCCACTGTCTAATCATGACTTCTCTTTTCAGGCCATGGCCCACCCTGGAGCAGCGCCGCATCTAGACGAGGATGCACAGTCATGCGTTTCCTTAGATCACACACTGACGAGTTCCGATGAGGAGGTCAACGGTCCCCAAGCCAATCTCGGAAACCACGTTCCAGAGGGCGAAGGAGCAGCCGCCCCAGAGTTCGACATGATAGCTGATTCTGATGAAGAAGAAGGAGATCCTGAAGAGAACCCTATAGAGAAAGACCGATAGAGGAAGACCTCGAGGAAGAACCGATAGAAGAAAACCCAGCGAAGGAAAACCCCGTGGAAGAAAATCCAGAAGAAGAAAATCACATGGAATCGGATCTCGATGAAGAAGCTCTATCCGAGGAAGAAGGACCAGAAGATCAAGATCCTGTGGTGGAAGGACTTCCAATAGAGGTACCTACGAGGCGCTATGGAAATGGACGCCCCTACCTGAGTGCGCGAGCCTACCGCAACCTGCTGAATCTCCACAACCGCGGCTGACGGAATTTCTTTTGAGGTTGTCTTTCTGGCCAAATAAAATGTGTATAGTTTAGGGCCACTTTTCGCCTTGGGGATGCCTTGTTTCAAATTTTCTTGAATGAAATGAATCCTCTGAATTCGTAAATCTTTTGAGTATTGGTTCGCTTGATACTTGTTTATTGCCCATATCCATTTATTTTTCTGCTGAGTTCCCAGACTGTCCACCCCTACTCATTGTATAGTTTTCACCCTCGTTTCGATTAGAGAGTACCACACCCTGATCCTTAGAATGAGCCACCATTCATTCTTCGCCTGTGCCTCGTTTGTAATCCTTCTGGGAGGAGAAAATTTTGGAGGAACTTCCGAGTCCGCTAACCCTTCACATCTTGATTCATATGTTGTACCGACCGCCATCCTACCCATACTTCTTCTCTTGTATTCATTTGTGGTTCGCCCTCACATCCTGTGCTGACCCGATTCCAGTCTCCATGATCTCCAGCCTAAAGCCGCCACACTCCGATCTTCTGTTTGAACCACACCTTCTTGTAATCACTACCCTAGCTAGCCCTATTCATATTGGCGATTTCTCTATTACCCCAAATATGTTTAGAGACATTATTATTCAAAATTTAGTTTTCATTATTTTAAAATTTATCAAAGAGTGTGTGTTATTGATTACTCTGTTTTATGTATTTTAAGTACACTATCAGTATTCTCATTTTTTCAGTAGCGCAACTATACACCGCGCATATTTTTCGTTCCATGTTCCTTATTTTCACGATACGAGTTTTCAAAGTTATTTTAAAACTATCTGATCGATATATCGTCCTAAAATGTTTTAACCTACCGACTAATTTTCACCACTTTATCCCCATTATTTTATTTTCGGGTTTTGTGCCTATGTTTACCAGTATACATGGTTGTGCCTTATACCTATTATTTCTGATGAGCTACTTTTGATATACTTATATGTGCACATATTTGGGTTTCGAATTTACCTAGTACATCTTGAATATTATTGTTCGTTACTATTATTATTCCTATTCTCGTATAAATGTAGTTAATTTATTGGTTGTTCTTGCATTATATTTCGACCTATCTTTGTGGTATGTTCGTATTATATATATATACCTTCAAAATTTATCCACCCGTTTAAAGTAAACCACTAGTGTCCAATATAGTAATTTTTCGCTTATTTACTTATAGTTTGTCGTTCTTTGAAATTTCGAGGACGAAATTTTTGTAAGGGTGGTATGATGTAATACCCAGCACCTTTTTGTATGTCTACGCCGTATTTTCTTTTACCTATAAAATTTATTTATAATTATTCATCTATTTTCAAAATCCTATCAAACCCAGATCTTATCTTTCATTCCCTCCGGCCTAAGCCGTTTTCCTTTCATTGAAGTTAAACCCTATTTTCTTTCCTACACCCAAACCCAAACTATATTTATTTTAACCCAGCCCATTTCTTTTCTTTAACAAATCCCCAGTGGCTCGGCCTTCTCCATTTTTCCCTTTTATATTAATTTTCCTTGGCCCGTTCCCCAAACAGCCACACACACATTTTTAATAATTTCCTAAGCTATTTTCTCAAAGCCCACTCCCAATTTTTCTTAAATCAATTCTTACCAAAAATTTCTCCGGCCCACTTCACTCCTTCAGCCACTTAGTATTAAAATTCTTTAAATAATTTTAGCTAGCCCATTCTCCTACTCAGCCCACACATTTCTAATAAATCTCTAATTAAATTTCCCATTCCAAGCCCGGCCCCATTTCTTTTTCCATTTAATTTTTTTCAACTTCTTTTAGCCCGGCCCGTGCCTTTCTTTTTCCCTTTATAATTTAATTCCTTGCAGGCCCAGCCCACTCTCCCTCACCCGCGTGCCTACCCAACCCGACCCGCTCCTATTCATCCTTCTCCTTCAAAAGCTCAACGGCTCTTTCCTTCTTTCGCGCGCGCGACCCGCTTCCTCCGCCCGCGCCCACGTCGCAGCGCACGTTTCCCCACGACTCGCTCCCCAACGCTCGCACTTCCAACCTCTCTCGACCCCCTCGGGCTCGCCATCACTCTCCTCTCATTCTCCCATCCTCAACTGGAGACTCCACCACCACCTACAACTCTCCTGCAACCGTTTTCCCGCCGTCGACGACGACGACTAGGACCCCCTAGTTCTTCCCCTGCATCTCTCTTTCCCCCTCACTTCCCACACTCTCTCACCCTCACACTCTCGAGTCCCAGTACCCATCGCCGCCGGCACCTCACAGAGCCCCTACTCCCGAGCTCCACCCCTGCCACCACTCGACGTCGACCCCAACGTCGTCATCACCGTCACCGCCGACATCACCCCACCTGCATAACCGACCCCAATCCAAGAACCGACCTCCACAGTACTCCTCGCCGTCTCCAACCTCCTAGCTCTGGCCACCATCTCCGCAACTCTGGCCTTCTCGTCGCCACCTTCTCTTTCCCCTCCCTCTTGTCTTCTGTCTCTCTCACTCTCTCCCTCTGTCCCTCTCTCTCTCTCTATCTATCTCATTTCTCTCCCTCTCTTTCTCGCTGCTCTCTCTCTACTCCCTTCTCTCTCTCACTCTCTCAGCTCTCACTCTCCCAGTGTCTCTCTGTCTCACACACATTCCCCCCTCTCTCTCTTCCCCTGCTCTCCCTCTCTTACACTCTGCATATTCTTTCTCTCTCTCTGTCCTTTACCTCACTCTCTCTCTTCATCTACTCTCTTCTCTCTTTCTCTCAGTTCACTCTCACTCCCTCTCTCTCAATTCCCTCTCGATTCTCTTTTTCTCTCTCTCTAACACCGCTCTGTGAACCACCACCCTCACCGTCAAGACCCCAGCAACCGAGTCTTCGATGCCAAGCTCGAGCTTCTAGCCTAGTCCAAGATCGAGCCGAGGCCAATACTTGTCGTGATCGCGTCGGGCTATCACAATAGACCGCGTCGCTGCCGTGCATCCCCGAGACGCCCCCAGGCAAGTTTCCTACTTACTTACATGCTATTTACCTAAGTTACGATCTTTAATTACATATATCATAAAGTTGCAAGTTTAGATAAATTATGTATCGTAACTGTTCGATGCTTGTTCCCTTAGGAAATCATTATCAAACTTGGCGGAACTAAATAGTTTTGCTTGGCCCGTATGTCTTTGAACTTAGTGTATGAATTTCGTTGGATAATTTGATCATTTACGACTAAAACACTGCCCCCAAGTTTAACCGTAAAACTGTAATTCTGTTGCACCTGAAAACCGTTAAATTCACTATAAATCATATACATGGTAGAATGGTGCGTTCGAGGTCTCAAATCGAATACATCTCGACGAACTTTAACCCTATACTAGTTTCCAGACATTTCTGTACTTAAACCATGATGATAATTGTATCGGAGTGCGACTCTGGACTGCAGTCCAGAGCTACTCCAATTGTTGGTTGCTGTACCGTATTGGATACCACAGGATTTCCTTAACTCATAGGTTGCGGAACTCCGCTGTTTATTATAGAAAAATCTGTTAGCTAGACAACACAATTGGTTTCATTCTGTTTCGTTACCGTTTGATATTTAATTTGTAATTTAATGGATCGGGACACATAACAGTCCCAGCAGTATCAGAATTGACATGTTAATATTAAACAGATTATAACTCCTAACGTAAAGATGCGATTGACGATCCGTCTATTGCGTTGAAAACCTTATTGAAAGTCCTAGAATTCATCCAACTGTAGCGTCGCTAAAATCTGATCCCAACTGGGATTAAAATGGGTTGCGAAACGGACTTCTGATTCTGAAATTGGATTTCCAGCCGCGAGCGCTTAAAATGAAATGGTTATAATTAATGATCCTGGAACCCGATTGGCTTGAAACAAAATTCTATGGATGGACAACTGAACATACAAATTACTATCTGTTTATAATTTCGCTAAACTTTATACGTATTCTCATGATAAATCGTGCAAGTGCTAGACTACTGTTTTTGTGATATCTTGATCGTGCTTCATATACTGTTTACGTGTCCCATCATACTCATATCATTGTAGCGATAACCTAGTGATATCGTGCATTCACCCAGTGTTAGATTTTAGTGATGATTGTGGCAAGTACGTCAGTGTTCGTGTATCCGTGATTAAGTGAAAGTGATACGTACTTGTACACAATTAGTGACCCTATTATTCTATTGCATTGTCGACGTCTGTGGGATGCGTGTACGTGGGACTATAAGTGGTATGGGACACTTATGGAAGCGCTTGCATGGGTGTCACAGATAAGGCATCCGACACGGCCATTTATCTTAGGTACTAGTCGGGACGTGCTTGATGGAGGTCTTGCTTTCAGTTCTCGCGCAGACTTGTCACGGATCGATTAGTATTTAGGGTTGTGGTTAGCGTTTGATGTAGACTACGGGGTGTGGGGTAGTTTAAGTGTGAGTTTAAAAGAATCTCGGGAGTCCCATGCCGGCTTATATATTTAGGGAGTTATATGGAGATTTACAGGGTATGTGATATATACACCGAGATATTCTCGTTACATGTTGGGCCCGTGGTCCCTTGCCCTTGGGTTCTACCCTTGGGTGGAGGACACTCGCGAGTGGTTGACTCTCACACTTGGACTGACGATAGGCTTAGTGACCTGTACAGTGAGACTTAGAGACTGATAGGGATACTGGCATTTATATTCCTTATATACTGTGTTGGCATACGTGACATATCGTTATACTGCTTTACTGTTCCGCTGCGTTGATTACTGCACATTCATATACATGCTGTCATTGATTTACTGTTATTCATATCCATTACTACTGTTAGGACTATCACTTGATTATATATATATATATTATTGCTATTGTGTCGCTCTGACGACCTGAGTATGCATGCTCAGTGTGAGGAGAAGATTTAGCCTGGATCAGAACTAGACGTGCATCACAGACTTCTTGACTTGCTACTCCGAGATTCATTTGTTTGTTCCACTTCAGGTCAGTCTTTACATTGTTCTTTTCAGTTACTGCATTTCTCATTACCTGTGCATCATTTACTGTTTACCATGACAAACTAGAAGCCGAAGTGTGACTACGGCAGGACATTTCCTTGACCGTAGGAGCATGGCTGGCCTTGTCTACCCCTCGTATTCCGTATTTTGGGAAGCGGGGCGTGACATGGTTTAGTTGGTATCAGAGCCAGGTTTTGCATCGATTGGGATTGCAGTTTTCCGTGTAGAGTTTGGCAATCTAAGACATCACTCGGTCTAGATTGTGAACTTGTCATTCTTGATCCATATTCATATCGTGTGTTCAGCTATCCATTCGCTATGGTTTCGGGCGACTTGACAAGGTTACGTGGTTGCAATTGCACTATCGTACTCTAATCAAGTGACTTAAAGTCATATAGTTGACTCCCGATTTATAATAAATTCAGCACCTCTGATATTTTTGAATCCTTGTCCTATCCATATTATATTTTGATTCGTATATCTTGTGACTTATATTATCCTCAAAATCATTGTTCAGGATCATGTCTTCCAACGACTCTTCATCTATATCCGCTCCCCAGAATCAAACCATTGAGATTCTGAGTGTACTGCAAGGTTTAAAGGAAGCCCAGGAGCGAACAAACGACCTATTAGCTGAAGGGCTGAGAAGACAGGTGAGTCAGACCCCAGCGGGAGCCTCCTATCATAAAGGGATCCCTATTAGACGAGGAAAAGAGAAGAAGATGAAGCGTCAACAGAAGCATCATAAGAACCCTTGCTGTGGATATTGTAAGAGGCCAGGACATCTTCAGAAGGATTGTCGCCGTGCCCAAGGGAAATGTCTGATATGCGGTTCCGACAAACATCTCATCAACGGTTGTCCAGAAAGGAAAGAACTACAAGGAGGAAACTCGTCCACACTCCCCACTTCTACCAAGTGAAGATCATCGCGTAGTTTGAACTTCGACGATAAAGCGGACCCAACACAGGATTCAACTCGCGTAACGATGATGCAGCGTTCTGGCAGTCAAAGAAGAATTTTATGTTTTCCAATTTCAGTATTATGTTGTCATACTCTTATAAACATTTCCTTCCATTTGAACCTTTGTCACCCGATAAGAATTAAATTCTCAACTTGTGGGGAGATTTCCTTTGCAAATCTCAGATCAGAGAAAGAACTAAGTTCTTTTTATGAAGGGTTAAACCCTTGTTTTCTTTATGCTAGGCAAAAGAGATACGCTTTATCTCTATTTTTTTCTTTACCTAGGGTTTTGAAGAGCGAGGATCTTCTTCTTTGAGAGGAGAATTAAATTCTGAGTTTTGTGGAAAACTTATAGGGTTGATTCTCCTTTTTGAGATTTGAAGTCTCGGATCCTTTATATATGTAGGGTGTTTTTCATTACCCCATTGAGATGGGAATACGCGCGCGCTTGTCAGGTGTACTACAGATTCCTCCTGCCTAGGATAGGCGGGGGTTTATTGATTGTGGGGATCCGAATCTCCGGCAGCCGCGGACTAAGTTGCCGTTAATTACCCCTCGCCTTTGGAGCGAGAGAACCTCCGATTGACGGGTCAAACTGGTCATGCGAACTCGATGTGCAGTGTACGTATATTTTGAAAGGGTTTTGGATATATCGGGGGCCCCGCAGAGTTTTACGGGGGCCCCGCTACCCGGATAGCGGGTTGGGGGTCAAGGGGCCTAGCAGCTCCCTTGCGGGATGTGGGGCAGCGTCCCGTTAGAAAATTTTTCCTAACGGGGGACGTGTTTCTGGTGTGGAGTGCACGAAAAATGAGGGGTGAGGGGCGTCTTAAAGACGCGTGCCAGGCGCGTGGGCACCAGTGGGTCACGTGCGCAGCACGCGACCACAGGGCGCTGAGCGCCCGCGGGTCACGTGAGGAGCACGTGGGCGCTTAGCGCCCGCGGGTCACGTGCTCTGCACGCGACCGCTGGGCGCCCGCGGGTCACGTGCGCGGCACGCGACCGCGGGAAACACCAGCGGGAAAAGAGGCTTAGCCCCTGGGTTAGGAGTAGAACTCCCAAGGGGGCTTTGGAGTTGAACTCCTAACAGAGATTATGTATAGATTTGGAGTTAAACTCCTAAAAAAGGGGTTGATTTATGGAGTTAAACTCCAACAGATCTTGAATGGAGTTAAACTCCTAGAAATCTTTGGATCTTCTTTTGAGCCTCGGATCCTCCTGGAATGAGATTTTTGGAGATGGGTATCCTTCTTCTTTCTCTTCGTTGGATGGATCTTGGGGGAAAAAGGGGAGGTGAGACTTAAAATCTCCCCTTTTAGGGATTTGATGGCAGATCCGAACTCCCCTTTAAGGGTTTTATGGTGAAAAACTATTTATTTTTGGAAAAGGAACAGTTAAACTCTTGATTTAATTCAAAAAGGAGAAGAAGGTTTTAGAACCTTGAGGAAGGAGAAGGAGGCACAGACCCTAATTTTTGGGGAGAATGAATTATTTTTTTTTTATTTCATTATCATGCTGCCTTTTATAGGCTTACAAACTTACATATAGCCCCTTAGGCTTTACAAAATGGCATTTTGCCCATCCCATGCTTCATGTGCTCATTTATTTTGCACATAGGCCATGGATTTTACAAAAAATTGGCTTTATGCCCATTCATGCATAAAAAATTACATCAAAATTATTTATTATATGATTTCATTTTGGCATGGGGGAGGCCGGCCGCGGGGCTCGACTTGGGCATGGGCCCACTTGATCTAGGCTTGGGCCCGCATACTTGGGGTTGACTTGATTTTGACTTAGTTAACCGGGGTGTAATTTTTGACCCCAACAATATAGGAGAGGCAATTTGTTAATTAGTTTAAGAAAATCTCTCATTTGAGAGATACCGATTGATTTATTTGCCTCAAAGATTATTTGGGATATTTTATCCACCGTTGGATTTTTGATCCGATGAATTTCTGTTTTACAGAATATATATTTTTGTTTTTAATAAGGTTAGGGAAATATTTTCCCATAGATAGAATTTAATTCTATCAAACGGTGATTTTTAATCACCATTGAATTTTTTAATTTAAGGGTTTAGAATTTATCTTTCTCATTTAGAAAAATTAGGGAAATATTTTCCCATATTAGAATTTAATTCTATTATTTGATTTTTGATCCAACAACTCTTTATTTAATAGAATTTTAATTCTATCACTTGATGATTTTTTTAGTCGCCATTGGATCTTTGATCCAATGGCTCTATTTAACAGAGAATATCCCCAGTTCTTTAGGGAAACATTCTCCATGTAGAATTTAATTCTACTCTCTTTAATTTATGCGCTAGGGTTCACGTGCTATGCATGTGGGCGCCGCCTAAGAATTTAATTCTTATACATAACAGGCGCTCGTGTGCCTTGCACGCCGGCGCTCACGTGTGTTTCACGTGAGGCGCCAATATATGATTTTTTAATCCTAATAAATGCCGGCGTTGGTGCTCACGTGGGAAACACGTGAGGCGCCGCTTGATTTATTTTTATGAGGGAACACTTATATCTTCTGGTAGCCACACGTTAAGGATAATTTATATTTGTTAACTGCTATTATATGGTTAAGTATCCCATGTTTTATTTTGACTTTTATTTATTACGCTTAAATCTAATAGAATCTGAATACCAAATATTTCTTAGATTCAAATATATTTAAATTCTTTTAAAATCTTAAATAAGGGGTATGAGATATTTAAATAATATTCTTGTATTATGGTTAAAAAGGTTACGTATATGTATTATTTTTCCAAAATATATTTTTGTGAGATTTTAGTGGAGACGGAGTGCAGTTTGATATTATCTTTAGTGGTATTAAACTATAATATATATATATATTTATAACCTAATATAAACTATACTACTCACACACACACACACACACACACACACACACACTATTATATACTTTACATTTTATAAAACAGAAAACTTTCCCTCTTTCTCTCCACATAATATATTTCTTTCTCTTTCTCCTTTAACTAAATCTCTCCCTCATCAATTTATATATTCTCCTTCTTCGTTCTTCAAGCCCATACCCATTCTCGCCGACGCAACTCCAGCCGCATGCTAAAATATTAACCGAGCCATCAAAACTTGGTGTTGATTTGTATAGCGTCGTGTTGCTTCCGTTCATCGCGTTTGTTTCGAGGCAAGTTTACAATTTGCTACATGCTATGGTTTATATAATTTATTTATATGTTGTCGTACTATTATTATTATTATTATTATTATTATTATTATCATCATCATACAACTATATCTATATAATTTATACACCATAATTATTTAACGTTAATCAGTTTTATAATATACAGTGTATGCAAGTTTACAACTTGCGACATGCTATAATTATATCTATAAATATATATACGTCGTAATATTTTTTATTACTATCATTATACCGTTTATATCTATATTATCCGTATATTATTAATTAGTTTATAATCTGAATTTTATAACGTTATGCAAAATATAGTTTGAAAATATTATAGTTTACACATGAAACGTCGTCGCCAAGCGGATACGACAAATCTGGAATTTACTGTACACCTTACCTTATAAAATTCATTATAAATCATAAAAAAATCATTAGCACATGTTATTTAGTTCGTTACGAAGCTAACTCAGAATACTATAACCTTGTGAAATATTTACTTGCAAAATAAATTATTTAAATAACGTAAACTGTAATTGAATGTACCTCTGAACTGCTGTTCAGGGATATTCCAGCCACAAACTTTCAATTTCGAACGTTCATAACTTTTTGTAGGAATAACCTGAGATATTTTAACTTATAAAAATGAAAACTTTATTGAATTAGTTTTGTTTTGGTATATGACACACCCCTTTTGGAGAATGTTTGTTATTTTTAAGGTATTTTGCAAATCAGAATGACGCTGAATTTCTGAACGGAACTTTTTTATGCATGGTTAATCAACACCACTTTTATAGTTATTAATCGGATTGAATATTCTATCCTTATTAATGTTATTATCTTGGTCTTGTACATGATATAATTACGTTATCCATGACACGCTTGTTAATCTATATCCGTTAGTGTTTGCCGATATTCGGTTATAACTGTATTGCCTGCTGTATACCATGATTTGATTGAAATATATGATTGTGAAGTAGATATCTTACCTGATTGATTACATCATCCCTGACATGACTGTACACAAATTCATGACTGGTACTTTACCATCCTATTACTATTACCGTTATCATGCTAGTACCTATTGACTGTAATACTTACCGATGCCAACAATCCTGACTTGTTGTCTTGATAGATGCGGCATGTTGTCTAGATAGACATAACATGTACCTGATTGTTCCTGTGTTGGTATTAGATAGACATTCTATTGATACCTGACTTGAACACGAAATCTGGGGAAAGGGGAAATCAAGAATGTAACCAAAACATAACTCAAAAGGATATTATTGTTTGTCGTGATTCCAGGCGTGAACGGAATAACCATTGTTTATTGTACCATGGTCCCATGGGGAATACAACAACAACTGAGCCTTTTATCCCAAGCATATGGGGTAGGCTACATGAACCAATATAAGAATCACGCCGGGTCCAGCACATGAATCCTCCGCCTCCACTCACTTCTATCGAACAATATACTTTCATTGAGTCCTTTGGCAACCATATCGTTTCGTATCACCTCCATCCATGTTTTCTTCGGTCTCCTTTTTGCCCTTTTGCCATTGCCCATATCGAGAGTATCTATTCGTCGAACCGGTGCTTTCATAGGTCTGCGTCGCACATGACCAAACCATCTTAGCCGGTTTTCCCGCATCTTCTCCTCCACAGGTGCTACACCAACTTTTGCACGAATATCCTCATTTCGCACCTTATCTTTTCTATTGTTACCGCACATCCAACGAAGCATGCGCATCTCCGCTACGTGCATCTTTTGTGTATGATGCTTCTTAGGAGCCCAGCATTCTGTACCATATAATAAGGCAGACCGAATAGCGCTCCGATAAAACTTCCCTTTCAATTTTAACGGAAATTTACGATCACACAAAATCCCTGTTGCACTCCTCCATTTCAACCAACCAGCTTGGATCCTTTGATTAACATCACTATCGATCTCCCCATTCTTTTGGATGATGGAACCTAGATATCTAAACTGGTCGCTCGGTGATATCTCTTGCCCTTCCAATGTTATACCAATATGGTTTTGACTTCTCTGGTTACTAGATTTGCAATGCATATATGCTGTCTTGGACCTGCTCAATCTGAATCCCCGAGATTCCAATGTTTGCCTCCATAATTCCAATTTGGCATTAACCCATGCTTTCGTCTCATTTACTAGAACAATATCATCAGCGAATAGCATACACCAAGGTACCTCATCTTGGATAGTTCTAGTAAGCTCATCCATCACGATGGTAAACAGGAATGGACTTAATACAGATCCTTGATGTAAACCAATTGTAATCGGAAAATCACTCGTTAAGCCGCCGCAAGTTCTGATATTTGCCACTACTCCATTGTACATATCCTTGATTATGTCAATATACTTGACGGGGACCCCCTTCTTCATCATTGTCCCCTATAATACCTCTCTAGGTACCTTGTCGTACGCTTTTTCTAAATCAATAAATATCATATGCAAATCTCTTCTCCTCTCTCGAAAATGCTCGACAAGTTGACGAAGCAAATGAATAGCCTCTGTCGTCGATCGTCTAGGCATGAACCCAAACTGGTTTTCTGTTATCTTAATATCCTTCCTTAGCCTGTGTTCAATCACTCTCTCCCAAAGTTTCATGGTGTGACACATAAGTTTTATTCCACGGTAGTTTGAACAACTTTGAATGTCACTCTTGTTCTTGTAGATAGGTACAATGATACTTTTCCTCCATTCATTTGGCATCTTTTTTGTCTGCCAAATCTTATTAAACAGATCTGTCAGCTATTTAACGCCTATTTCTCCTAAGCATCTCCAAATCTCGATAGGAATCCCATCAGGACCAACCGCTTTTCTTAAACTCATTCTGTTCAAAGCTTCTTTAATCTCAGGTAGTCTTATTTTACGCATGAAATCACGGTTTATATCTTGAGATTGAATGACAAGTCCATCCAAATTCTTAGTAAAGCTCTCATTGAACAATTTGTTAAAATAATCTCTCCATCTTTCCTTGATATCCTCATCTCGAACTAAAACCTTCTGATTTTCATTTTTAACACACTTCACCGCACATAAGTCTCTAGTCTTCCTTTCCCGCATCCGAGCATTCCGGTATATATCATTTTCATCCTCTTTAGTGTCTAATTTCTCGTACACCTCCTTGTAAACCTTAGATTTAGCTTCCCGAACAGCTTTCTTAACTTCCTTTTTAGCCATTTTATACTTCTCAAATCTCTCCACATCTCTACTTTTCTTCAAATCTTTATAAGAATCCCTTTTAATTTTAATAGCAGCCTTTACTTCTTCATTCCACCATGATGTGTCCTTAGATGGTGGAGCACCACCTCTCGACTCACCAAGTAGATCTCTAACTACTTTCTTGATACAATTAGCCATTTTGTTCCATGTTCTGTCTGAATCATCTTCCGACTGCCAATCCGCTTTTTAGACTACACGATCTATAAAAACCTTTTGGTTACCTTCTTTCAATCGCCACCATTTAATTTTAGGCTCTACCTTACGTCTAATCTTCCTAGGTCCTCTTCTAAATCGAAAATCTAGAATTAAAAGTCTATGTTAAGTGGTTACACTCTCACCTGGCACTACCTTACAGTCGATACAACAACCTCTATCTATTCTTCTCGTCAGAAAAAGTCTATTTGACTAGCACTTGATCCGCTCCTAAAAGTGATAAGGTGAGACTCTCTTTTCCTAAACCAGGTGTTTGCTAAGATCAAGTAATAAGATAAGGCAAAATCTAGAATCGAGTCACCTACTTCATTCCTTTGTCCAAAACCAAAACCTCCATGGATAGTATCAAACCCACTACGACTAGTACTTACATGTCCATTAAGATCACCACCAATAAATAACTTCTCTCCACTAGGTATACTTTGCACCATCTCGTCTAAATCCTCCCAGAAGAGACGCTTAATAGTGTCATCAAGACCTATCTGTGGTGCATAAACACTAATAATATTAAGGATCTCTCCACCTAGAATAAGCTTAACCAGTAAAATTCTATCACCTTTTCGCCTAATCTCAACTACATTCTCAAGAAACCGTCTATCTATGATTATGCCTACCCCATTACGATTTTTATCTCTACCCGTATACCAAAGCTTATAACCCCAAGGCTCTATGACTCTACTCTTTTCACCTACCCACTTAGTTTCTTGCAAACACATAATACCAACTCTCCTCCTAATCATCACCTCCACTAATTCTATTAGTCTACCCGTAAGGGAACCTATATTTCAGGAAGCTAGACGGATCCTATGAAACCCTTGCTTATTTGTCATTACACCCGGGGTCCGATGTAGCGCGCCGTTTCTGGACGACGACCCTTGCTTATTTGTCACTACACCCGGGGTCCGATGTAGCGCGCCGTTTCTGAACGACGACCCTTGCTTATTTGTCACTACACCCGGGGTCCGATATAGCGCGCCCTTTCTGGACGATGACCTAGAAGCCCTTGCATACTTAACACTACACCCGGGATCCGATATAGCGCGTCGCTGAGTAGGGGACGCCCCAACGATATTCTTATTATGGTTCATGTCATAGAATGTGACAAAGTTTTACGTTGGTTGTCACAAGCCTACCACAACCCTCACCCTTTCTCATCCGGACTTGGGACCGGCAACGGTGAGTTTGTGGTCCCATGGGGAATAAGCGGGATATATTGTACCGTGGTCCCATGGGGAATGAACGAGATATATTCTATTGAGTTACGAGGAGGATTATATTAATTGGTTTCAAATACCGTTAGGATAGATAACCTAGAAACACAGACTTTAGGATACACGTGACATACCTATAGCATGTTGTTATAACATCTGTGATTGTTTGTTTATACTTATACCTTATTTTGCATGTGACATCCTGTATAGCACACTGTTCTGATTAGTACTATTATCATGATATTTACGACACACTGATGTCTGGGTTTTGCATGGCCCAGATACTTAACTTAGCACGTGAGTACTTCGATAGGATCACCGATAAGTGAGGACCATCTCGCCGATATAGCTCTTATTGATGGTTAGTTATTCTTTGAATTTTTATTGCTTCCGCTACTATTTCCTGTTATCGTTTGTGGCTATTGGACATGTTTAGAGATAAACAGTTGTTCCCGCCAAAAAATTTGGCCAAAGTTTGTTATTCTTTTTATAAAAATAGAGGGTAGTGACCCATGTGCAAAGCACGTGAGCACTCACGAGCAAAGCACGCGAGTACTTGCTGCAGTTAGGATTAAACCCTATAGCAACGCCCACGCGTTAAACAAATGAGCACACATGCATGTGAGTACCGGCTTTAGATAGGATTAAATCCTATGATAAGCCCCCACGTGTTAAACACGTGAGTTCCCTTACCGCATTCTTTTAGCAGCGCTCACATGCAAAGCACGTGAGCGCCGTTGCCTTATATGTATATGGTAGCGCTCATGTTCAAAGCACGTGAGCACCCCAATTTAAAATGCTCACCTGATAGAATTAAATTCTATGTGATAGAATAAATTCTATTTGGGAAATATTTTCCTTAATCTTTCTAATATGGAAAGATCCTTCTCTAACAGAGAATTTTTGGATTTGAAATCCAATGGTGATAAAATATCACCAATTAAACTATCGGATAGAATTAAATTCTACGGGAAAATATTTTCCTGATCTTTCTCAAACTAGAAAGATCTTCTCTGTTAAACAGAGAACTCTTGAATTAAAAATCCAATGGTGATTAAAAATCACCGTTTGATAGAATTAAATTCTATCTATGGAAAAATATATCCCTAATCTTGTTAAAAATAAGAATATATATTCTGTAAAAACAGAAATTCTTTGGATCAAGGATCCAACGGTGGATAAAATCCACCGAACAATTTTTGAGGCCAATTAAATCAATTGGTATCTCTCAAATAAGAGATTTTCTCAAACTAATTAATAATTTGCCTCTCCTATATAAAAGATAAGAGACTTCAAGTCTCAATAAAGAGGATCGCCCCCCAAGCTTCTGCAAAATAACTGAGAATTCAATTCTCTTCTCAAAGAAGAAGATTCTCGCTTATTCCAAACCCTAGATTAAGAAAAGCAGAGATTAACAATCTCCTTTGCCTAATATAAAATGAAAAAGAAACAAGGGTTTAACCCTTCACAAAAAGAACTTAGTTCTTCCTCTGATTTGAGATCTGCAAAGAAGATCTCCCCACAAGTTGAGAATTTAATTCTCATTGGGGAGATTCTGTTGCTCAGACTCAAAATCTAGAGGAAAGAACTAAATCAAAAGAGAGAAAAAGAACATATGTTCTAGAAATTTAATTCCTCTAAAAAATAAGGGTTTAACCATACACAGAAGAACTTAGTTCTTATTAAAAGAACTGAAGAACTAAGTTCTTCAATAAAATCGATCCCAGATCTTCAAAACAGAGATCTTGGTGATCATTAAGAGCCAAAACGCCATTAACAGGGATTAAATCTTTAAAAAAAGAAAGAACTTAGCGCCTTACGTGTTTTCCACATGAGCACCGAACAAAATAAATACTTAGCGTCTCACGTGCTTCTCATGTGGGCGCTCAATGCAGAACGCTCAGCGCCTCACGTGCTTCCCACGTAAGCGCCCCAAATAAACCGCTCGGCGCCTTACGTGCATCCCACCTGAGCGCCTAAATACAAAAATTTAGCGCCTCACGTGCTTTCCACGTGAGCGTCCAAAAACAAATTTTTAGCACCTCATATGCTCCCCACATGAGCGCCCAAAAACAAATATTTACCGCCTCACACGAGCGCCCAAAACAGAATACTTAGTGCCTCACGTGCTTCCCACGTGAGCACTGTATAAAAGTGCTGAGCACTATAAATTTAGCCAAAATGACTAAGTGCCTAGCATTGATTGGACAACGCGCATGTCTGAGTGCCTCACATGATACACACGTGAGCGCCAGAGTCACAAATAAGTGCTTAGCACTTCTGAATAAAGGGAGAAAGCCCAAGGCTGAGCAAACAGAGCCACAAACAAGTGCTTAGCACTTATGAATAAAAGGAAAAAAGACCGAGCAAACCAAACCCAAATTGCCTAAGTCTCTGAAGTTACTTGCAACTGAGTCCAAATGCTCTGTTGTTGAATCCTAATAAAATTTAATAATTCTGAAAATGTCGCTAAGTTGATCTTAGTCTCAAATAAGACTAACGGTATCCTTAGTTAAAATAAATTGAGCTCAAGTGCTCATATATTTAAATTGATCTTAATCTAAAAATAGATTAATGGTCCTTAAATAAAACAAATTAATTTTTTGAACTGATGGAATACATACATTCTAAGTTCAAACCCAAAATATATACGGATTTGGACTAATCCGGGCCCTACGGGCGACGACATAAATTAGTCTCCGTATATAATCCACAGGCAACCATAACAAATAAAATAAACACACGACACGAAGTGAATTACTGGAGAAGGAGAAAGTTGTTATCGCAACGTGATAACATAATTAACTGCACGGGCTTGCGTCTGCAGGGAAGAGTGTCCCCACAATCAAAAACCCATCACAAATGAGGTGAAGTCTGATAAAGTCTGCTACATCGGTCGCATCTATCCAAACCTCTAATATAAGGTGCCATAAATCAACTTGGTGTCTTTGGAGAGGTGGATGGATATATCCAAATAGCATCTGCCCCCAAATTCAGGCTAGACGTCCTAACGTCTCAGTGCGGTCTTCGGCGGTAAACAGATTCTGGCATGCCCGGTGGGACTTTTTTTTCTTTCCACTCCACACTTCATGTGTCGTGTTTCGCGAATAAATCGCGGTTCGCTATATATTGGTTACCCCTGGATTTGAGATACTAAAACTTGGCGTTTCACTTCTGTCCAGAATCAATGGCTTCCCACTGCACCTCATGCAACAGCAACTCCCACTCCGTCCCAACTGGAGGAGTGACATATGGGCCTAACATGGCCTCTATTATCTCAATGCCGGTAGGGCAGGTTACATAAGCCACTACCGGACTATTCTTCGGGATCATGCTCCCGCCTGTGAACTTTGGCGTCTCAACGCCACCAGGAGAAGCTCCCAAAAAGTCGTTCTTCGATTAGTTGGCAACCACGACGGCTCCTATCAGCAAGCCATCAAACCCTGAAGTCTCAGTCTTCAACAGGCTGAGGAAGAACTCAAGCGGGCCCATAAAGAAGCCCATGATACCAGATGGAGCTACCCCAAAATTTCTAGCTCTCCCTACTCCTGCTGCGGGTGAGGCCGATAAATGGGCTTCCCCTCCAAGACGACCGGTCTTTGAAAGATTGGCCAACCCCGCTCCAACTCCAACAAGGACGTCGGTTTGCAACAGGCTGACACCAACCGAAACTCCTGAGCAACGCAGGGGGCATAACGAAAACGCCTCCAAAACTGAGGCAATTCCCATTCCAAGGCATGCTCGACGTCTCCACTGGCGCCGAGTGAGAGAAGCTGGGGGCAACTCTCCCTCTGGGCTCACCCCACCAGCTTCTATGGTGGATATCAACGCTACTGTTCCAACCGGGAACAACTTTGATCTGCTTAGGAGAGTCCGCAAGAAATCTCCGACAGCGGTGCTGAAGAAATCACCTCCGCCAGTAGAGGCCCCTGTGCAGCGATAGGCAGAGCAGTCTCGCCAATGTCTTTCTTCACAAATACATATAGTCTGGAAAAATGTCCAAGACTCTGTGCTTAACAAAAATTACTCTCGTCGATCTAAAAGATCTAATGGCCGACAAGAAAAAGACCGCTCCTCCACCATACAACGGGGGGCCATTCCTAAATAGGTGTCTGTCACAATGGCTCATTTAGCTCCGACTTCTCATAAAAGAACGAGGCCAGAGAAAATCCTACCGTCCTCGGCAAATTCCAAAGGCGATGGATCTAAATGCCCCAAGTTTAGGTACATTACTGTACACACGGTCTACATGGCCTTAGAGAAAGAAGAGAGCCGTGCCTCGGTGAGTCACCGACCTCAAACTCGGTCGCCGACAAAGGCTCAGGAGCAACAACAAAGGCTCCAAGAAATGCTGAACAAAATGACGGTACTCACCGAACAAAAAGAAAGTCTGGACAAAGAGGATGAACAGTGCCAAGAGCAAGAGACCGATATAGAGTTCTTGCGATGGGTGCTGGAAAGAAAAGATAAGGAAGCTGCCGAGCAAGCTGCTAATATCAAGCAGATGACCCTTCTATTTCAAGACATGGTGGGAATGATGATACAACCGGAACCCTCGGCCAAAGATCCGCCAATAGTTATCGAGGATGACAGAGGGAAAATATCAAACCCTCCTCCGGCCTTATCAGCGGCCAAGGAAGAAACCATCTCCAAGGTGGTCCTGGATGACTACATCACTCACCAAATAAGAGCTCACCAGGCCAGTGAAACCGCCGGCCAATTCGTCAGAACCGGGCAACCATATCCGGCCTGGTATGACCAAATCAAGTACCTGTCGGGATATACAATCCCTAAGTTCCATGTCTACAAAGGAACGGGCAATCCTCACTAGCATGTCGCACAATTCAGTTCACTATGCGGCAATACTGGAGGTGACGACAAATTGTTGCTTCGCCAATTTGTCGGAAGCTTGTCAGACACAGCCTTTGAATGGTACTCCGAGCTCTCAAATGATTCCATGAAAACCTTCACAGAAATGGAACTACTGTTCACATAACGGTTTTCCAGCATGAGCGAATGCACTTCGATCACGACATTAATCAATGCCAGGGTAAAGCCGGGAGAAACTTGGGTCCAATACACGATCCGGTGGTGAAACCTGTGGTCTAAATGCGAATAGTGCATTGAAGAGTCTCCTGCTGTCGGCATGTTCATCGGGACTCTCGATCCTTTTACGACTGTGTCCCAGTTCATGACGTTTTTCAAGCCCATAATTTTTCAGGCACTGATAGACAAGCTGGTCCAGATGGATCAGATGGGCCATGGCCCGTCCTCCTCAAATAAGGACCCTCGAAATAACAAGGGTAAAGAGAAAGCGACCTTCGTTGCCAATACACAACAACAACCGAGTGAGCCAAAACCGTTTGCTCGCCAAAACAACACGTGTCCGCGCCTATTCTTAGAAGAAAGGCTAGGACGTGCTTACTCATTTCCCCACTACAAGACAAGAAGACTGTTTGAACTGGCAGTGTGTAATAATCTCATCACATTACCAGACTCGCGGCGTCCAGCGCAACCCGGCGACGTCAATAACCCCAATTACTGCTCCTACTACAGAATAGTGAGCCACCCAATTGAGAATTGCTACATCTTCAAAAATCGGGTTAAAGACCAGTACCAGCAGGGAAAGTTCGCACTGTCTGATAACTGGAGGGTAAACCCACCCCAGAAATACGCTCCTAAATAGGTGGATGCGCAGGGGGCATTATACTCGCTTGTAGAGGAAGCTCCGTGGGAAGTAGCTCTTTCAGTAAAAACTAAAAGAATGCTGAAGGATCTACAAGCATGTCTGGCAATCAAGTGGAAAAGCCCACTTGAACCTGAAATTATTGAAGGGATGTTGAAATCACGCCCCGCACCGAAAATTGTTGACAAGGGGAAAACCCTCCAAGTCAAACCTTCAAAATCTTCTAAAAAAAGAAGAAGACCAAGAAATCCGTGCAGCCTGTCGAGTATGACGACAAGCGCATAGATCTTCAGAAATACATAGACGCGCTGGAAGAATATAACCAGAAGGCGCGGACACCAGTAACGCTCGAAGAATTCCTCCAGCATATTCTTAAGGACGGAAACAGTGAAAATGATGAGGGAAATGACTCATCAGAAGAAGCGGAAGACTATGTAGCAAGGTGCCATATGGTTTCCCATTTGTCATTATATGGCGAAGAGGCTCCCTTAACGTCAAAAAACGACGTGGAAGAACTGGGGGCGGAATCGGCACCAAATTCCCCGAAACTGCCAGAAGATGACCCTACTGAAAGACTTTTAAATGAAACCTTTCAAAAAAGCAAAGATGACCGAGAACGCGAAAAAAACATATATGAAAAGGCTAAGCATCATCGTCTGAATAAAGAATCTGCAGTGAGAACGAGTCGTAAAGCGCTCCGACCAAACCAAAACACACCCGCAACAAATAAGAGCAGGATCAAAACTGAGAAGCGGTTCGCCAAAGCCTTATCAATGGGGATGAAGCTGCCACCTCTCATGAAGTACACCCCTGGAGTCCCATACCCCGATGGAGGAGACTTATATCCAAAGTACTTCCTATATCATCAAAGGGTCGCCCACCCTATCGAGGAATGCGATCCCTTCAAGAAATGGTGGCAAGAATATGTTGCCCATAAAGAACACTTCAAGAAGGGAAAACGTGAAGCTCATGCTTGTCAACATAGAAACGGCGAGACGAACGCGTATGAAAAAACGACTGGCAACTGTCATATGGTTGGTACCAGTTAGGAAGGAAAAAAACCTCCAGTTCTCACGTTGTAACAACCCTAAACTTTTTGTACGAAATTTTTTCAAAATACAGAAAGGAACACCTAATCCTGAGCACGAGTTATAAGTTTGTTTTGCTTTTGAACAGCAAGAAAGCACTTGTAGCATATTGGTAAAGCCTTGCATTGCTGTGATATAGCCCCTGTGATCGAATCCCCCAGCCACATTATCTTTTTGTTAAAATTTCTTTTAATTTTTTAGAAGCCCAAGGGTTTGCACATGCACATCACGTAATATGTTAAGTTACAGAAAATTTAAACATGTGCACTGAAGAAAACCAATCGACTAGGACACGTGGCACCCGACCCAACCCCATCCGCCGGTATTGGGCCGGCGAAACCCTAGTTTTCCCCGGCGCCATCGGTCCAACCGACGGTAATGCCCCCAATTCTTTGCCCCTTGCAACCTTTCAGCTACCCCACTCCCCCTACACTGTTTATTCTCTCTGCACATTTCCAGAGAGCAATAAAATTCCTTTAAACCCATTTCTAATGCATATTTTAAATGCATTCTTTAACACACCAAACCCTAGTTTTTCCTATAAATACCACACCCAAATTCACACATTCTCACTCACAAATCCCTGCCAAAACTCTCAAAAACATTCAAGTCCTCTTTGGTGTACAAGTGGAGTTAGCGAAGGGCGAACCTCCGACGAAATTTTGGCGATGAAACGACGCCATGAAGCCTTCTTTAAAACCACCTCTCTCTCCTCAAGTCCAAAATCCAGTAAGTCCCCTCTCCCCCTCTCTTCTTCTTCTATAAAAACATTCATTTCTAAAACCCGACGGAAGCAGAGTTAATCCAATTTCCGATTCGGTTTTTCTTTAAAAAGTTACTTTTCTTAATCAATAAAATTCCACACTCTCACATATTGTTTAACAAACATAATCAAATCTATTAAAACATGTTTCATCTCAAAATATTCTTTATTGCAATTTTTATCGTAGTTTAACAGTAAAATACCACAAACTTCATTCCCGACATAAAACAACATAATACCTGTTTTACCTGTAAATAGTTCACGAGGTAATTACCTACCTCATCACAACACACGTCTCTAACATAGCTCGATGGAAATTTTGGGAACATAGTATGGAATAAAACGACTTTGCAAATAAATACCATTAACTTATAAAACCATTTTCTTAAAAAGATGTATTAAACAATTTCTTGCAATTGCGCCTCTAAAACCCACTTTTGGGGACCCCGTTCGGGATGGTACGGATTATCGCACATTCTCGGACCTAGTAGAGCGATATGCAGACCTCCGAAAGGAGCATTCGATCTCGATAGAATTTTTATGCATTTTTCTTTAGAAAATGAGATTTCTACAAGAAAATAAATAAATTATTTTCATTAAAAACATATATATCTATTATCAAAATATCTATTTTAATTATATAAACATTCCAAGTTTTCTAAATCAAAGGAATCACTATTACATGAAAATACCATCCAAATACAACACAATTCCAATATTTCAAGAAAATACCATATATTATGAAGTTAGGTTTTACTCACTAGAAATTTCACCTGTATAAAAATATACATCTATGAAAACCCTAAAAACGATAATTAAATACTTGAGGTGTATTTTGAAAATTATAACAAACTATTTTTACATAAAACCCCCTCAAGTTATACTAAATTACAATAAGGACCCTAGCAAACATAGGTTTAAACGGGACCAGTCTGTTGAGCCTCAGGGAGCCGGAGATATGGGTGCTTGCCTATTTAAGGTAGACAATCTAACAAACGGTGTTATCAACACGGTAATTGTCTTTGAAAAAGATACAAATCCTGCCGTTCATATGCAGCAGTTACCGATAACATCAAAACTAATTCAGGATTTCAAGTTCTTTTCAAAAGTATCTGACTCAGACTGAGTCTCAATCTAATCAATCTGACTTGAATACGATTCAAGTATAAACTTACAATATAATAATTCAATATGAATCCGTCTGTACAATCTATTTCAATATACAACTTGACTGAACCGAACCATGGATATACACCGTTTACATGACTCTCCATTTATATCCATTCCATTTACTGATATCATGGTTCCGGCAAGTCATCCATCTATATAACAAAACAATACAATCAATACAAAAGATATCGCGGGGTTTATAAGGGGTAGATTGGTACGGAATGTGTTAAAAGTGGCACGAGACTGTAACCATAATACACCTAACCTGAATATCCATTGCCGTTGTACCGTGGCTGAACGATTCCTTATGCTCCGTATACTTTAGTCTCCGGAATAGTGGGGCTCCTCTCGTATACACTGGCATTTTCTGTACCAAGCTACAAACAACAGCGTTAACAATATAATCAAACATTATAAGATATGTTCTCTTTTTGTCTACTCTATCTCTACTCACTTTTGGGACTTACCGAGCGATTGTTCGCTGACGACATTCCTTTCTTCTTCCTTTGGAATGTTTTCAAGTGGATCGGACCTTCTGGAGACAGAGCCCAGCAGCGAGGACTTAGATCAGATAGCCTTCGACCCAGAGCTCTAGATCACTTGTACATATTTATTTCATTTCAGTTATGCCATTGTTTAGGCATCGCGTTCTTTTCATGTACTTTCATTTCAGTTGTACTTGTAAAAGAATGTTTAATAAATAAAGTTGCTGTTCATTTACATTACTGTCTCTTGTGTACTTTACTTTATATTACTTAGATACGCTTAGCGTGTTTACTTATGAGTAAATACGTAGCGGCCTTGCCGCGTCCCCTCCCCGTACACTGGGAAGCAGGGCGTGACAGGTTTTGTTGGTGGCCCATGCAGGTCAGCTCTGTATGGACGTGCAGGTCAGTTTTGCATGGACATGCGGGTTAATTCTGCATGAAGTCCTAAGCAATATAACACAAGAACCAGCAACTAAAAACATTCTTTACATATTCATTGAATCTTCCAATTTCATATATTTTGAATCTGTCCTAACCCAATTTTTTTTTTCAAGGTTATGGATCCCCCAAACAACATTAGCACCAACTTCAAAAACACTCCACCACCACTACCGCTTACACCTACCGTCGCTGCTCCGATCAATGAACAGATAGTACCGTTTGAGGCGATCCGCAGCCTCCTGGAAAGACTGCAGCAGCAGACTGCTATATTATTGAACCGTCCAGAAGCGGAAGCAACCGGAGTGAAACAAACTGCTACAGGGAATTTTCCAACCCATGACATAGCTGCCCGTAGATATGAGGTAGTAGTGAAGATGAAGGGCAGACCCCAATCTGCCGGAGTGAAGCGCCCTGCCACCCAGATGGCAGGAGGAGCCTCTTCAAGGCCATCATTTGTACCCAGGAGAATGGAAGAAACAATTAATCAGCCAAGTTCTGATTTTTGCTTCTATTGCAAGAGAGAAGAACACTTGTGGAAGGACTATAGGCGCGCAAAAGGCCTGTGCTTAGTTTGTGGCGCATCCAATCACGGAATTGGAACCTGTCCTTATAGACGCAACCCAGCTCACACACCCACCAACTACCCGCAATGGCCAGCTATCCAGGCTCCTGCACCTCGTCTTGCACTCCCAGCTCCACCACCTGTTAGTTATATGTATGCCCTAGAGGCCATTACTGTACATTGGATGTATATTGTAGTGGATGCTGGGACATATATAGGGAGGACTTTCTTGCTCGACATGATAGTATGCTATCTGGTTACTCTTTACCTTAACATGTACATTGATTGTCTCTCTGTTACATGTTGGTAAAGCCCTTAGGATGAGTACTTGACTACCTGGACTATGATGCGGATCATACTAGTGGGGACATGGTAGTCCATAAGTACATTCTTCAAGGTCCCTAGTCGTGGGTGTATCGAGACGGGGCATCGATATTGTAATACCCAGCTTCTTATTATACCAATATCTGTATTTTGTGTTCTTGAATTTTATTTAAATTATTTAAATTTTTATTTCTTCCCATTTATACAAACCCATCTTTCCCAGCTCAAGTTTTTTTCCCCAACAGCCCGGTTCCCACTTCAATTTATTTTTCCAGGTTCTTTCCTTACGGCCCATTGCTCAGCCCACTCCTTTTTATTTCCATCTAATTTATCCTTTAACTTTCCCCAAGCCCAACTGCTTTCCCCGGCCCAATTCCATATATTTCTCCATCTGATTTTTCATTAGATTCTGCAACCCATTCTCTTCCTTACCAAATTTCCTGGCCTGGCCTTTTCCATTTTTCTTTTCTCGGCCACAAAATTCCCGCTGCCCACTCACTTCCCTTATAAATAAATTACAAATCTTTTTCCAAGCCTTTCTTTGTCAGCCCGGCCTCACTCTCTTTTTCTAAACAATTCTTTAAAATTTAAAAACCCCAGCCCACTCATTTTTAAGTAAATCCCTAATTAAATTTATCCCTTCAGCCCAGCAGTTCCCGGCCCACTTCATTTATATTTTTCCACTGATTTTCTTTTAATCCTTGGTTCGGCCTGCCTCCGTTCCAACCCGAGCCCACTCCTCATTTCTTTTAATTGCTCGGCCCGTTCTTTTACAAGAATTTCCCTTATTATTCTATCGGCCCGGCCCACTCCATTTATTCCCAAATATTTCCTTTATTTCTTCTCTGGCCCAGCTCACGGCCCACGCCCGACCACTGTTCATCTCCCCCAACGGCTATTTTCCCCTTCTCCCGCGCGCGTTTCCTCCGCCCACGCTGCCTCCTTCGCCCACGTAGCCGCTCGTCACGCGCCACGCTCGCGAGCGTTACACCCACGACGCTCATCCTCTCGTCTCCCCATCCCTTCTCCCTCACTTCCATCATACCCTCCTCCTCGCTCGCCCCCTCCCTCGTTCTTCTCTTCTTCACCCTGCACCCGTCATCGGCCAACCCCTTCACTCGCCTCGCCGCCGACGACGACGTCGACGACTGCAAACTACCCGAGCTCCCTCGCCTTCCTCCACTCTGCACCCATCACCTCCTCACCTCCCTCCAATACCCGACGACCCAACACCCGAGCACCCAATAAACCCATCCACCACCGCCGACCCCCTCGTTCCCTCGTCGTCACCACCACCTCCGTCACCACCTACATCTCCCTCTCCATTCCCGAGCTCCCCACACTCCCCCGACCTCCGATCACTTCCTCCCTCTCCCTCGCTCTTCCCCTCTCCCTGCAGTTTTTCCCCTCTCTCTCAATTTCTCACACTCTCTCTAATTCTCTTCCCTCTCCCTCTGTTCTCCTTCTCTCTCTCTATGTCTCTCCCCTCTCTCTAGCTCCCTCAGTCTCCCTATCTCTTTCTCTCTCTCTGTCTCTCTCTATTCTCCCCCTCACTCTCCATACATCTCACTGCTCTCTCTCACTCCCTCAGTTCTCCCTCTCTCCCAGTCTTCTCTCTCTCTCTCACTCATCTCTCTCTGTGCCTATGCACACACTCTCTCTCTCCATCTCATTTCTCTTCCTCTCTTTCTCTCTCTAACTCTATCTCTCTCCAAATTCTCCCTCTCCTCCTCTGCAATCTCTCCACCGGCTTCGACAGCATCAGCGGCCCCCAGCCGCAACATCGCCTGAACACATAGCGAGCCCCAACTTTCACGAGCCTCGACTGCATCCTAGCCGAGCCCAAGCTTGTGGTCACCGTGTCGCGTTAGTGGTGTTACCGTCAGCGTACAACCCCTAGACTTTCTCAGGCAAGTTTTTACTTGCTTTCATGCTATTCTATATATGTTACAAATCAATATCGTATATAAATTATGCTTCTCTTTTCCGTAAGATTATTCAACACAACTGTTCGATACTTGTTCTCTTAGGAAATCTTTATCAAATTTGACGGAACAAGATAAATTATATTGGCCCTGGTAGATATGGTTAACATGTGCTAATTTCATCAGAAAATATGACCGTTAACGATTAAAACGACTACCCCCAAGTTTAACCATAAAACTGGAATTCTTTTATACCTGAAAACCGTTAAATTCACCATAAATCATATACATAATAGAATGGTGCGTTCGAGGGCTCAAATCGAAGCCGACTCGACGAACTTTAACCCTATACTGGTTTCCTGACATTCCTGTACTTAAACCATGATGATATTTGGTTCGGAGTGCGACTCTGGACTGCAGTCCAGAGCGACTCCAGTTATTGGTTGCTGTTCCGTAATTGGTACCACAAGATCTCCTTAACTCGTGGATTGCGGAACTCCGCTGTTTATTCTATATAAAACTGTTATCTAGATAACACAATTGATTTCATACTATTTCGTTACCGTTTGATATTTAATCTGTAATTTAATAGATCGGGACACATAACAGTCCCAGCAGAATCAGAACCGACATAGTAGTGTTAAACATTGTATATCTCTTAACGTACAAACGCGATCGAAGATCCGTCTGTTGCCTTGAAAACCTTACTGAAAACCCTAGATTTCATCCAACTGTAGCGTCGCTGAAATATGATCCCAACTGGGATTAAAATGCGTTGCGAAACGGACTTCTGATTCTGAAATTGGATTTCCAGCCGCGAGCGCTTAAAATGAAATGCTTATAACTAATGATCCTGCAACCAGATTGGCTTGAAACTAAATTCTATGGATGGAAAACTGAACATACTAATTACTACCTGTTTATCATTTCGCCAAATTATATACGTATGTTTCATGATAAATCGTGCAAGTGAAAGAATGCTGTTTCATAACATCCTCATCATGTTTATATACTTGTTCACGAATCATATCATACCCATATCATCGTATTGATAACCTAGTGACATCGTGCATTTACCCAGTGTTGGATTTTAGTGATGATTGTGGCAAGTACGGCAGTGTTCGTGTATTCGTGATTAAGTGAAAGTGATACGTACTTGTGCACAATCAGTGACCCTATTATTCTATTGCATTGTCGACGTCTGTGGGATGCGTGCACGTGTGACTAATAAGTGGAATGGGACATTTATGGAAGCGTTTGCACGGGTGTCACAGATAAGACACCAGACACTGCCATTTATCTTAGGTATTAGTCGGGACGTGCTTGATGGAGGTCCTGCCTCCAGTTCTCGCGCAGACTTGTCACGGATCGATTAGTATTTAGATTGGTGGTTAGCGTTTGATGTAGACCTCGGGGTGTGGGGTAGTTTAAGTGTGAGTTCAACAGAATCTCGGGAGTCCCATGCCGGCTTATATTTAGGGAGTTATATGGAGATTTACAGGGTACGTGATATATACACCGTGATACACTCGTTACATGTTGGGCCCGTGGTCCCTTGCCCTTGGGTTCTACCCTTGGGTGGAGGACACTCGCGAGTGGTTGACTCTCACACTTGGACTGACGATAGCCTTAGTGACCTGTACAGTGAGACTTAGAGACTGATAGGGATACTGGCATTTTTATTTCCTTATATACTGTGTGGCATACGTGACATATCGTTATACTGCCTTACTGTTCCGCTGCATTGATCTCTGCTCATTTATATTCATGCTGTCATTGATTTACTGTTATTCATATCTATTACCACTGTTAGAACTGTCACTTGAATATATATACATTATATTGCTATTGTGTCGCTCTGACGACCTGAGTATGCATGCTCAGTGTGAAGAGAAGATTTAGCTTGGATCAGAACTAGACGTGCATCGCAGACTTCTTGACTTGCCTTCCCGAGTTACATTCATTTGTTCCACTTCAGGTCAGTTTATATTATTGTATCTTTCAGTTACTGCATTTCTCATTACCTGCGCATCGTTTACTGTTTACCATGATAAACTAGAAGCCGAAGTGTGACTACGGCAGGACATTTCCTTAACCGTAGGAGCATGGCTGGCCTTGTCTACCCCTCGTATTCCGTATTTTGGGAAGCGGGGCGTGACATGGTTTAGTTGGTATCAGAGACATGTTTTGCAACGTTTGGATTGCAGTTTTCCGTGTATAGTTTGGCAATCTAAGACACCCCCTTCAGTCTAGGCTGTAAACTTGATATTCTTGATCCATATTCACATCGTGTGTTCAGCTATCTATTCGCTATGGTTTACTTAAAATCATAACGTTGATTCTTCACTTGTAATAGATTCATCACCTCTAATATTCTTGAATCTTTGTCCTATCCATATTACGTGTTGACTCGTATATCTTGTGACTTATATCATCCTTAAAATCATTGTTTCAGGATCATGTCTTCCAACGACTCTTCCTCTATCTCCACTACTCAGAATCAGACTGTTGAGATCCTTAATGTACTGCAAGGTCTAAAGGAAGCCCAGGAGCGAACAAATGACTTGTTGGCTGAAGGACTGAGAAGACAGGTGAATCAGACACCAGCGGGAGTCTCCTATCATAAAGAGATCCCTATTAGACGAGGAAAGGAGAAAAAGATGAAGCGTCAAAAGAAGCATCAGAAGAACCCTTGCTGTGGATATTGTAAGAGGCCAGGACACCTTCAGAGGGATTGTCGCCGCGCCCAAGGGAAATGTCTGATATGCGGTTCCAACAAACATCTCATCAATGGTTGCCCAGAACGGAAGGAACAACAAGGAGGAGTTTCGTCCACACTCCCCACTTCTGCCAAGTGAGGATTACCGCGTAGTTCGAACTTCGACGATGAGACGGACCTAACGCAGGATTCAACTCACGCGACGAGAATGCAACGTTATAGTAGTCGAAGAAGGATTTTCATGTTATCTACTTTCAGTAATAAAGTTGTCATCTTTTTATGAATATTTCGTTCCATTTGAAATCTTGTATCCGCTGAACTTTTGATTGAATGCAATAAAAATTTGAATCGTAATATATGTGTCATTCTCTTGCTTTCTCTTTGTCAAATTCTATTCATTATCACAGAATTTTCATTCTGATCTTTCAGTTCCTACAACCGCATATTTTCCTATATTTCGTACCCTGAGCTTTCCTTGATGTATTCCACTGTCTAATCATAACTTCTCTTTTCAGACCATGGCCCATCCTGGAGCAGCGCCGCATCTAGACGAGGATGTACAGTCATGTGTTTCCCTAGACCGCACGCTGATGAGTCATGATGATGAGGTCAATGGTCCCTAGGTCAACTTCGAAAACGATGATTCAGAGGACGAAGGAGCAGCCGCCCCAGAGTTTGACATGATAGCTGATTCCGACGAAGAAGAAGAAGATCCTGAAGGGAACCCTATAGAAGAAGACCCGATAGAGGAAGATCCAATAGAAGAAAATCCAGTGGAGGAAGACCCCATGGAAGAGAACCCAGAAGGAGAAGATCACGTGGAATCAGATCTCGATGAAGAAGCCCTATCTGAGGAAGAAGGACCAGAAGATCAAGATCCTGTGGTGGAAGGACTTCCAATAGAGATACCTGCGAGGCGCTATGGAAATGGACGTCCCTACCTGAGTGCGCGAGCCTACCGCAACTTGCTGAATCTCCACGACCACGACTGACGGAATTTCTTTTGATGTTGTCTTCTGGCCAAATGAAATGTGTATAGTTAGGGCCACTTTTCGCCTTTGGGAATGCCTTGTTTCAAATTTTCTTGAATGAAATAAATCTTCTGAATTCATAAACCTTTTTGATTATTGGTTCGCTTAATACTTGTTTATTGTCCTTATCCATTTATTTGTTCTGCTGAGTTCCCTGACTGCCCACCCCTACTCATTGTATAGTTTTCACCCTCGTTTCGATTAGAAAGTATCGCACCCTGATCCTTGGAATGAGCCACCCTTCATCCCTCGTCTGTGCCCCGTTGAGAATCCTTCGGGGAGGAGAACAGCTCCTATGAAACTTCCGAGTTCACTAACTCTTCAATTTTGATTCGTGGGTTGTGCCGACTGTTGTTTTACCTACACTTTTCCTTTGGTATTCCTTTGTTGCTCATCCTTACTTCCTGTGCTGACCCTATCCCAATCTTCTTAACATTCAGCCTAAAGCCGCCACACTCCGATCTTCGGATTGAGCCACACCTTCTCGTAATCCCTACCCTAGCTAGCCCTATTCACATTGGTGATTTCTCCATTACCCAAATATATTTAGAGACATTATTATTCAAGATTTAGTTTTCATTATTTTAAATTTATTAAAGAGTGTGTGTTATTGATTATTCTGTTTTACGTATTTTAAGTACACTATTAGTATTTTCATTTTCAGTAGCACAACCTTACACCGCGCACATTTTGTTCCATGTTTCTTATTTTCACTATATGGGTTTTCTAAGCTATTTTAAAACTATTTGATCGATACGTTTCCTAAAATGGTTTAACCTACCGGCTAAATTTCCACTACTTTATTCTTGTTATCTTATTTTCGGGTTGTGTGCTTATGATTTCTATTATAAATAATTGTGCCTTATACTTAGTTTTCTGTCGTGCTATCTTTAATACACTTATACGTGCACATGTTTGGATTTCGACTTTTATTAAACACACTCTGATTATTATTGTTCGCTATTGACACCTATATTCTCGTATACTCGTAGTTGCTCTTATAGTTATTCTTGCTTTATACCTATTTAAACCTATTTTTTGTATGTTGTTCCTACATATATATAAATTTTCAAATTTCTTCGTCCACGTACTGCTAATAGATCTTGGGTGTTAGTGTGCAATCTAAATAGCTTTCGCTTATATTTATATAACTTATCGTTTATTTTAAATTTCGAGGACGAATTTTTTTTAAGGGTGGTATGATGTAATACCCAGCTTCTTATTATACCAATATCTGTATTTTGTGTTCTTGAATTTTATTTAAATTATTTAAATTTTTATTTCTTCCCATTTATACAAACCCATCTTTCCCAGCTCAAGTTTTTTTCCCCAACAGCCCGGTTCCCACTTCAATTTATTTTTCCAGGTTCTTTCCTTACGGCCCATTGCTCAGCCCACTCCTTTTTATTTCCATCTAATTTATCCTTTAACTTTCCCCAAGCCCAACTGCTTTCCCCGGCCCAATTCCATATATTTCTCCATCTGATTTTTCATTAGATTCTGCAACCCATTCTCTTCCTTACCAAATTTCCTGGCCTGGCCTTTTCCAATTTTCTTTTCTCGGCCACAAAATTCCCGCTGCCCACTCACTTCCCTTATAAATAAATTACAAATCTTTTTCCAAGCCTTTCTTTGTCAGCCCGGCCTCACTCTCTTTTTCTAAACAATTCTTTAAAATTTAAAAACCCCAGCCCACTCATTTTTAAGTAAATCCCTAATTAAATTTATCCCTTCAGCCCAGCAGTTCCCGACCCACTTCATTTATATTTTTCCACTGATTTTCTTTTAATCCTTGGTTCGGCCTGCCTCCGTTCCAACCCGAGCCCACTCCTCATTTCTTTTAATTGCTCGGCCCGTTCTTTTACAAGAATTTCCCTTATTATTCTATCGGCCCGGCCCACTCCATTTATTCCCAAATATTTCTTTTATTTCTTCTCTGGCCCAGCTCACGGCCCACGCCCGACCACTGTTCATCTCCCCCAACGGCTATTTTCCCCTTCTCCCGCGCGCGTTTCCTCCGCCCACGCCGCCTCCTTCGCCAACGTCGCCGCTCGTCGCGCGCCACGCTCGCGAGCGTTACACCCACGACGCTCATCCCCTCGTCTCCCCATCCTTTCTCCCTCACTTCCATCATACCCTCCTCCTCGCTCGCCCCCTCCCTCGTTCTTCTCTTCTTCACCCTGCACCCGTCATCGGCCAACCCCTTCACTCGCCTCGCCGCCGACGACGACGTCGACGACTGCAAACTACCTGAGCTCCCTCGCCTTCCTCCACTCTGCACCCATCACCTCCTCACCTCCCTCCAATACCCGACGACCCAACACCCGAGCACCCAATAAACCCATCCACCACCGCCGACCCCCTCGTTCCCTCGTCGTCACCACCACCTCCGTCACCACCTACATCTCCCTCTCCATTCCCGAGCTCCCCACACTCCCCCGACCTCCGATCACTTCCTCCCTCTCCCTCGCTCTTCCCCTCTCCCTGCAGTTTTTCCCCTCTCTCTCAATTTCTCACACTCTCTCTAATTCTCTTCCCTCTCCTTCTGTTCTCCTTCTCTCTCTCTATGTCTCTCCCCTCTCTCTAGCTCCCTCAGTCTCCCTATCTCTTTCTCTCTCTCTGTCTCTCTCTATTCTCCCCCTCACTCTCCATACATCTCACTGCTCTCTCTCACTCCCTCAGTTCTCCCTCTCTCCCAGTCTTCTCTCTCTCTCTCACTCATCTCTCTCTCTCTGCCTATGCACACACTCTCTCTCTCCATCTCATTTCTCTTCCTCTCTTTCTCTCTCTAACTCTATCTCTCTCCAAATTCTCCCTCTCCTCCTCTGCAATCTCTCCACCGGCTTCGACAGCATCAGCGGCCCCCAGCCGCAACATCGCCTGAACACATAGCGAGCCCCAACTTTCACGAGCCTCGACTGCATCCTAGCCGAGCCCAAGCTTGTGGTCACCGTGTCGCGTTAGTGGCGTTACCGTCAGCGTACAACCCCTAGACTTTCTCAGGCAAGTTTTTACTTGCTTTCATGCTATTCTATATATGTTACAAATCAATATCGTATATAAATTATGCTTCTCTTTTCCGTAAGATTATTCAACACAACTGTTCGATACTTGTTCTCTTAGGAAATCTTTATCAAATTTGACGGAACAAGATAAATTATATTGGCCCTGGTAGAGATGGTTAACATGTGCTAATTTCATCAGAAAATATGACCGTTAACGATTAAAACGACTACCCCCAAGTTTAACCATAAAACTGGAATTCTTTTGTACCTGAAAACCGTTAAATTCACCATAAATCATATACATAATAGAATGGTGCGTTCGAGGGCTCAAATCGAAGCCGACTCGACGAACTTTAACCCTATACTGGTTTCCTGACATTACTGTACTTAAACCGTGATGATATTTGGTTCGGAGTGCGACTCTGGACTGCAGTCCAGAGCGACTCCAGTTATTGGTTGCTGTTCCGTAATTGGTACCACAAGATCTCCTTAACTCGTGGATTGCGGAACTCCACTGTTTATTCTAGATAAAACTGTTAGCTAGATAACACAATTGATTTCATACTATTTCGTTACCGTTTGATATTTAATCTGTAATTTAATAGATCGGGACACATAACAGTCCCAGCAGAATCAGAACCGACATAGTAGTGTTAAACATTGTATATCTCTTAACGTACAAACGCGATCGAAGATCCGTCTGTTGCCTTGAAAACCTTACTGAAAACCCTAGATTTCATCCAACTGTAGCGTCGCTAAAATATGATCCCAACTGGGATTAAAATGCGTTGCGAAACGGACTTCTGATTCTGAAATTGGATTTCCAGCCGCGAGCGCTTAAAATGAAATGCTTATAACTAATGATCCTGCAACCAGATTGGCTTGAAACTAAATTCTATGGATGGACAACTGAACATACTAATTACTACCTGTTTATCATTTCGCCAAATTATATACGTATGTTTCATGATAAATCGTGCAAGTGAAAGTGTCACGCCCCGCTTCCCAAAATACGGAATACGGGGGGCAGACAAGGCCAGCCATGTTCCTACGGTCAAGGAAATGTCCTGCCGTAGTCACACTTCGGCTTCTAGTTTATCATGGTAAACAGTAAACGATGCGCAGGTAATGAGAAATGCAGTAACTGAAGGAAACAATATAAAGACTGACCTGAAGTGGAACAAATGAATGTAACTCGGGAAGACAAGTCAAGAAGTCTGTGATGCACGTCTAGATCTGGTCCAAGCTAAATCTTCTCCTCACACTGAGCATGCATACTCAGGTCGTCAGAGCGACACAATAGCAATATAATATATATAATCAAGTAACAGTTCTAACAGTGGTGAAGGATATGAATAACAGTAAATCAATAACAGCATGAATATAAATGAGCAGAGATAAATGCAGCGGAAAAGTAAAGCAGTATAACAATATGTCACGAATGTCAACACAGTATAGAAGGAATGTAAATGACAGTAACCCTATTGGTCTCTAAGTCTCACTGCACAGGTCAATAAGCCTATCGTCAGTCCAAGTGTGAGAGTCAACCACTCGCGAGTGTCCTCCACCCAAGGGTAGAACCCAAGGGCAAGGGACCACGGGCCCAACATGTAACGAATGTATCACGGTGATATAGCACATACCCTGTAAATCTCCATATAACTCCCTAAATATATAAGCCGGCATGGGACTCCCGAGATTCTGTTGAATTCACACTTGAACTACCCCACACCCCGTGGTCTACATCAAACGCTAACCATAACCCTAAATACTAATCGATCCGTGACAAGTCTGCGCGAGAACTGGAGGCAAGACCTCCATCAAGCACGTCCCAACTAATACCTAAGATAAATGGCAGTGTCGGATGCCTTATCTGTGACATCCGTGCAAGCGCTTCCATAAGTGTCCCATACCACTTATAGTCACACGTACACGCATCCCACAGACGTCGACAATGCAATAGAATAAAAGGGACACTGATTGTGCACAAGTACGTATCACTTTCACTTAATCACGAATACACGAACACTGACGTACTTGCCGCAATCAACACTAAAATCTAACACTGGGTAAATGCACGATGTCACTAGGTTATCACTACAATGATATAGGTATGATATGATGCATGAACAGTATAAGAAGCACAACTAAGGTATCATAAAAACAGCAGTCTATCACTTGCACGATTTATCATGAAACATATGTATATAATTTAGCAAAATGATAAACAGGTAGTATTTAATATGTTCAGCTATCTACCCTTAGAATTTTGTTTCAGGTCAAACGGGTTTCAGGATCATTAGTTATAACTGTTTCATTTTAAGCGCACGCGGCTGGAAATCCAATTTCAGAATCAGGAATCCATTTCGCAACGCATTTTAACCCCAGTTGGGATCATAATTTAGCGACGCTACAGTTGAAAGAATTCTAGGGTTTTCAGTAAAGTTTTCAAATCCACAAACGGATCTTCAATCGCGTCTGTACGTTAGGAGTTATAATCTATTTAATATCAACATGTCAATTCTGATTCTGCTGGGACTGTTATGTGTCCCGATCTTCTAAATTACAGATTAAATAGTAAATGATAACGAAACAGGATGAAACTAATTGTGTTGTCTAGCTAACAGAGTTACCTACAATAAGAAGTGGAGTTCCATAATCTACGAGTTAAGTAATTCCTGTGGTACCAGTTACAGGACAGCAAGCAACACTTTGGGTCGCTCTGGACTGCAGTCCAGAGTCGCACTCCGATCCAATTATCACCACAGTTTAAGTAAAGATATGTCGGAGAATTAGTACAGGGTTAAAGTTCGTCGAGTTGGCTTCGATTTGAGCCCTCGAACGCACCAATCTAATATGTAAATGATTTATGATGAATTTAACTATTTTCAGGTGCAACAGAATTTCAGTTTTACGATCAAACTTGGGGGTAGTCATTTTAACTGTTAACAGTCGTATTTTCTAATGAAATTTGCACACGTTAATCATCTCTACAAGGGCCAATATAATATGTCCAGTTCCGTCAAATACGATAATGATTTTCTATGGGAACAAGCATCGAACAGTTTTGTGACAATATATAACATCAAGCAAACATGGAATATATCTACGATTCTAATTTGTAATATATACGAAATAGCATGAGAGCAAGTAAGAACTTGCCTGGAGCAGTCCCAGAGATGTACGGCAGTGGTAAAGTCACGAACGCGCGACGGGCAAGCACCGCGACGGCTACGGCTCCAAGTGACAAAGACCTCGATCCTGGCTCGAGCTTGACGGAGTTGGCTGTTGCGGGCTTCGGAGGGGTGAGCGCAGCGACGGTGGCCGAAGCTTGGAGGGTGGCCGACGAGGGGGCGCTTGGATTGAAATGAGGAGAGAGAGAGTTTAGAGAGAGAGAGAGAAATGAGAGAGAGAGGTTGGGCAGAGAGAGAGAAAGAGAGTGAGTGAGAGAGAGTTTGAGAGGGAGACAGAAGGGAAAGAGAGAGAATTGAGAGAGCAGAGGAGGGGAGAGAAAGCTTAGGGCTAGAGAGAGAAGGACAGAGGGCAGGGTGAGAAAGAGAGAGAGAGAGAGAGAGAGAGAGAGAGAGAGAGAGAACTAGAGAGAGGGAAGCCGGGGAGAGAAGGTGGTGGGTTGCAGAGGAAGAGAGTGAGGGGAAAAACGACGACGACGATGGTGATGATGCTGCGGGGGAAAATCGACGCGATGCAGAGGGGGCTCGCGTCGTGGGGTAACGGCAGCGAGAGCGAGGGCGAGGGCGGAGGGAACGGATCTCGCGCGAGTGAAAAGGAAAGAGCCGTTGGAAATTTAAAGGGAAGATGAACAGTGGCGCGGGTCGGGTTGGAACGCGAGCGGGTCGGGTTTGAACGCGAGAAGGCTCAGTGCTGAGGAGAGGAAGGCGGGCCGGGCCAGAAGGAAAAACAGAGAAAAATAATTAGTTTAAGGAAAAAGAAGCGGGCCGGGCCAGCACAATAATTTGAACAAAATATTAGGGAAAAATATGGGAGCGGGCCCGACTGTTGGATTGGTTTTTTTTTTTTATAAATAAGGGTTTTAATTAAAGAGTTATTTTAAAAAGAATTTTGAATGGGCTGAAGGTGTAAAAAAAAAAGGGAAAGAAAATTTGTTTATTAAGAGGAAAGTGGGCTGAGGGATAAATGAGATAATATAGGGTTTGGGTTTTGAGATTTTATTGATAAAAGGAAAAAAATAGGTTTAGCATGAAATAAAATATAAATAGAATGAGATAAAAATGTAAATATAGTAAATAGAATTACAAAGTAGCGAAATACAGATTTTTGGTACGAAAGAGGCTGGGTATTACATCATACCACCCTTACAAAAATTTCGTCCTCGAAATTTAAAGGAAACAATATAATAAGCGAAGAGTTATCATATCGAACACTAAAACATGCTGATTTACTTTAAATGGTTAAACAAAATCTGAAGATACTTATATATATATAAGAACCATATACGAAAGATAGATCTAATCGGTATAATGTAGGGACACTATAAGAGCAACTACAAGTATACGAGAATATAGGTAACAATAACGAACATTAATGATCAAGCGTATTCAATAAGAATGAAACCCAAACAGGGATACATATAAGTGTATTAAAGGTAGTACGACAGAAAGATAAATATAAGGTACAATCATTTATAATAGTAATCATAGACACGAAACCCGAAAATAAAATATCAAGAATAAAGTAGTGGAAATCTAGTCGGTAAATTAAAACTTTTTAGGATAATGCATCGGTCAAATAGTTTCAAAATAGCTTAGATAACTCATATAGTGAAATTAAGAAACATGGACCAAATGATGAAAACTAATTTTTTTTGAATAACACTGTCCCTATATATAGTTAGGGTAATTTGAAAAACATAAAATTGCGTAGGCTAGCTAGGGTAATGGTTACAAGGAAGTGTGGCTCAAACAGAAGATTGGAGTGTGGCGGCTATAGGCTGAAGACCAAGGGATTAGAATCAGATCAGCACAGGAAGTAAGGGCGAACAACAAATGACTACAAGGGAAGGAGTATGGGTAGGATAGCGGTCGGTACAACATAAGAATCAAGATGTGAAGAGTCAGTGAATTTGGGAGTTTCACAGGAACTGTTCTCCTCCCAGAAGGATCTCAAACGGGGCACAGACGAGAGATGAAGGGTGGCTCATTCCAAGGATCAGGGTGTGGCACTTTCTAATCGAAACGAGAGTGAAAACTATACAATGAGCAGGGGTGGACAGTCAGGAATCTCAGCAGAAAAGTAAATGGGACATGGGCAATCAACAAGCATCAAGCGAACCAATAATCAAAGGATTTATGAATTCAGAAGGTTTATTTCATCCAAGAAAATTTGAAACAAGGCATTCCCAAAGGCGAAAAGTGGCCCTAAACTATACACATTTTATTTGGCCAGAAAGACAACATCAAAAGAAGTCTCATCAGTCGCGGTTGTGGAGATTCAGCAAGTTGCGGTAGGCTCGCGCGCTCAGGTAGGGGCGTCCATTTCCATAGCGTCTCGCGGGGACTGCCAAAGGGAGTTCTTCCACGGCAGGGTCTTGATCTTCTGGTCCTTCATCCTCGGATAAAGCTTCTTCATCGAGATCTGGTTCCATGTGATTTCCTTCTTCTGGATTTTCTTCCACGGAATTTTCCTCAACTGGATTTTCCTCCATCGGGTCTTCATCGGGATCTTCCTCTATCGGGTCTTCTTCTATAGGGTTCTCTTCGGGATCTTTTTCTTCTTCGTCGGAATCAGCTATCACGTTAAACTCTGGGGCGGCTACTCCTTCGTCCTCTAAATCGTTGTTTTCGAAATCGACCTGGGGACTGTTGATCTCATCGTCGGAACTCATCAGCGTGCGGTCTAAGGAAACGCAAGATTGCGCATCTTCATCCAAATGCGGCGCTGCTCCCGGTGGTCACGTTACGGAAAGGAAAGTCATGATTAAACAACGGAATACATCAAGAAGAATAGTCAAGTGTACGAAGTATAGAAAGGTATGCGGTTGCAGGAACTGAAAATCAGGATAGAAACGCTGTGATCGCGAATAATATGAATAAGGAGAGAACAAGAGAATGATACATGTATTATGATTCAAATTTTATTGCATTAAGTCAAAAGTTCAGTGGATACAAGGTTTCAAACTGAAAGAAATATTCACAAAAAGATAACAACATTAATGCTGAAAGTAGATAATCAGGAAAAATCCTTCTTCGACTACTGTAACGTTGCATTTCCGTCGCGTGAGTTGAATCCTGCGTTAGGTCCGCCCTATCGTCGAAGTTCGAACTACGCGATAATCCTCACTTGGCATCAGGGGAGAGTGTGGACGAGTCTCCTCCTTTTAGCTCCTTCCTTTCAGGGCAACCGTTGATAAGATGTTTGCTGGACCCGCATATCAGACATTTCCCTTGGGCGCGGCGACAATCCCTCTGAAGATGTCCTGGCCTCTTACAATACCCACAATAAGGGTTCTTCTGATGCTTCTGTTGACGCTTCATCTTCTTCTCCTTCCCTCGTCCAATAGGGATCCCTTTATGATTGGAGACTCCCGCTGGTGCCTGATTCACTTATCTTCTCAGTCCTTCAGCCAACAAGTCGTTTGTTCGCTCCTGGGCTTCCTTTAAACCTTGCAGTACACTCAGAATCTCGACGGTCTAATTCTGGGGAGCGGAGATAGATGAAGAGTTGTTGGAAGACATGATCCTGAAACAACAGTTTCGAGAATGATATGAGTCACACGCTACAAAATATGAAATGGATAGGACAAGGATTCAAGAATATCAAAGATGCTGAATTTATTATAAGTGGGGAATCAACTGTATGACTTTAAGTCACTTGATTAGAGTACGGTAGTGCAATTGCAACCACGTATCCTTGTCAAGTCACCCGAAACCATAACGAATGGATAGCTGGACACACGAGATGAATATGGATCAAAAGTGACAAGTTTACAACCTAGACCGAGTGATGTCTTAGATTGTCAAACTATACACGGAAAACTGCAATCCCAATCGATGCAAAACCTGGCTCTGATACCAACTAAACCATGTCACGCCCCGCTTCCCAAAATACGGAATACGAGGGGCAGACAAGGCCAGCCATGTTCCTACGGTCAAGGAAATGTCCTGCCGTAGTCACACTTCGGCTTCTAGTTTATCATGGTAAACAGTAAACGATGCGCAGGTAATGAGAAATGCAGTAACTGAAGGAAACAATATAAAGACTGACCTGAAGTGGAACAAATGAATGTAACTCGGGAAGACAAGTCAAGAAGTCTGTGATGCACGTCTAGATCTGGTCCAAGCTAAATCTTCTCCTCACACTGAGCATGCATACTCAGGTCGTCAGAGCGACACAATAGCAATATAATATATATAATCAAGTAACAGTTCTAACAGTGGTGAAGGATATGAATAACAGTAAATCAATAACAGCATGAATATAAATGAGCAGAGATAAATGCAGCGGAAAAGTAAAGCAGTATAACAATATGTCACGAATGTCAACACAGTATAGAAGGAATGTAAATGACAGTAACCCTATTGGTCTCTAAGTCTCACTGCACAGGTCAATAAGCCTATCGTCAGTCCAAGTGTGAGAGTCAACCACTCGCGAGTGTCCTCCACCCAAGGGTAGAACCCAAGGGCAAGGGACCACGGGCCCAACATGTAACGAATGTATCACGGTGATATAGCACATACCCTGTAAATCTCCATATAACTCCCTAAATATATAAGCCGGCATGGGACTCCCGAGATTCTGTTGAATTCACACTTGAACTACCCCACACCCCGTGGTCTACATCAAACGCTAACCATAACCCTAAATACTAATCGATCCGTGACAAGTCTGCGCGAGAACTGGAGGCAAGACCTCCATCAAGCACGTCCCAACTAATACCTAAGATAAATGGCAGTGTCGGATGCCTTATCTGTGACATCCGTGCAAGCGCTTCCATAAGTGTCCCATACCACTTATAGTCACACGTACACGCATCCCACAGACGTCGACAATGCAATAGAATAAAAGGGACACTGATTGTGCACAAGTACGTATCACTTTCACTTAATCACGAATACACGAACACTGACGTACTTGCCGCAATCAACACTAAAATCTAACACTGGGTAAATGCACGATGTCACTAGGTTATCACTACAATGATATAGGTATGATATGATGCATGAACAGTATAAGAAGCACAACTAAGGTATCATAAAAACAGCAGTCTATCACTTGCACGATTTATCATGAAACATATGTATATAATTTAGCAAAATGATAAACAGGTAGTATTTAATATGTTCAGCTATCTACCCTTAGAATTTTGTTTCAGGTCAAACGGGTTTCAGGATCATTAGTTATAACTGTTTCATTTTAAGCGCACGCGGCTGGAAATCCAATTTCAGAATCAGGAATCCATTTCGCAACGCATTTTAACCCCAGTTGGGATCATAATTTAGCGACGCTACAGTTGAAAGAATTCTAGGGTTTTCAGTAAAGTTTTCAAATCCACAAACGGATCTTCAATCGCGTCTGTACGTTAGGAGTTATAATCTATTTAATATCAACATGTCAATTCTGATTCTGCTGGGACTGTTATGTGTCCCGATCTTCTAAATTACAGATTAAATAGTAAATGATAACGAAACAGGATGAAACTAATTGTGTTGTCTAGCTAACAGAGTTACCTACAATAAGAAGCAGAGTTCCGCAATCTACGAGTTAAGTAATTCCTGTGGTACCAGTTACAGGACAGCAAGCAACACTTTGGGTCGCTCTGGACTGCAGTCCAGAGTCGCACTCCGATCCAATTATCACCACAGTTTAAGTAAAGATATGTCGGAGAATTAGTACAGGGTTAAATTTCGTCGAGTTGGCTTCGATTTGAGCCCTCGAACGCACCAATCTAATATGTAAATGATTTATGATGAATTTAACTATTTTCAGGTGCAACAGAATTTCAGTTTTACGATCAAACTTGGGGGTAGTCATTTTAACTGTTAACAGTCGTATTTTCTAATGAAATTTGCACACGTTAATCATCTCTACAAGGGCCAATATAATATGTCCAGTTCCGTCAAATACGATAATGATTTTCTATGGGAACAAGCATCGAACAGTTTTGTGACAATATATAACATCAAGCAAACATGGAATATATCTACGATTCTAATTTGTAATATATACGAAATAGCATGAGAGCAAGTAAGAACTTGCCTGGAGCAGTCCCAGAGATGTACGGCAGTGGTAAAGTCACGAACGCGCGACGGGCAAGCACCGCGACGGCTACGGCTCCAAGTGACAAAGACCTCGATCCTGGCTCGAGCTTGACGGAGTTGGCTGTTGCGGGCTTCGGAGGGGTGAGCGCAGCGACGGTGGCCGAAGCTTGGAGGGTGGCCGACGAGGGGGCGCTTGGATTGAAATGAGGAGAGAGAGAGTTTAGAGAGAGAGAGAGAAATGAGAGAGAGAGGTTGGGCAGAGAGAGAGAAAGAGAGTGAGTGAGAGAGAGTTTGAGAGGGAGACAGAAGGGAAAGAGAGAGAATTGAGAGAGCAGAGGAGGGGAGAGAAAGCTTAGGGCTAGAGAGAGAAGGACAGAGGGCAGGGTGAGAAAGAGAGAGAGAGAGAGAGAGAGAGAGAGAGAACTAGAGAGAGGGAAGCCGGGGAGAGAAGGTGGTGGGTTGCAGAGGAAGAGAGTGAGGGGAAAAACGACGACGACGATGGTGATGATGCTGCGGGGGAAAATCGACGCGATGCAGAGGGGGCTCGCGTCGTGGGGTAACGGCAGCGAGAGCGAGGGCGAGGGCGGAGGGAACGGATCTCGCGCGAGTGAAAAGGAAAGAGCCGTTGGAAATTTAAAGGGAAGATGAACAGTGGCGCGGGTCGGGTTGGAACGCGAGCGGGTCGGGTTTGAACGCGAGAAGGCTCAGTGCTGAGGAGAGGAAGGCGGGCCGGGCCAGAAGGAAAAACAGAGAAAAATAATTAGTTTAAGGAAAAAGAAGCGGGCCGGGCCAGCACAATAATTTGAACAAAATATTAGGGAAAAATATGGGAGCGGGCCCGACTGTTGGATTGGGTTTTTTTTTTATAAATAAGGGTTTTAATTAAAGAGTTATTTTAAAAAGAATTTTGAATGGGCTGAAGGTGTAAAAAAAAAAGGGAAAGAAAATTTGTTTATTAAGAGGAAAGTGGGCTGAGGGATAAATGAGATAATATAGGGTTTGGGTTTTGAGATTTTATTGATAAAAGGAAAAAAATAGGTTTAGCATGAAATAAAATATAAATAGAATGAGATAAAAATGTAAATATAGTAAATAGAATTACAAAGTAGCGAAATACAGATTTTTGGTACGAAAGAGGCTGGGTATTACAGAAAGAATGCTGTTTCATAACATCCTCATCATGTTTATATACTTGTCCACGCATCATATCATACCCATATCATCGTATTGATAACCTAGTGACATCGTGCATTTACTCAGTGTTGGATTTTAGTGATGATTGTGGCAAGTACGGCAGTGTTCGTGTATTCGTGATTAAGTGAAAGTGATACGTACTTGTGCACAATCAGTGACCCTATTATTCTATTGCATTGTCGACGTCTGTGGGATGCGTGCACGTGTGACTAATAAGTGGAATGGGACATTTATGGAAGCGTTTGCACGGGTGTCACAGATAAGACACCAGACACTGCCATTTATCTTAGGTATTAGTCGGGACGTGCTTGATGGAGGTCCTGCCTCCAGTTCTCGCGCAGACTTGTCACGGATCGATTAGTATTTAGATTGGTGGTTAGCGTTTGATGTAGACCTCGGGGTGTGGGGTAGTTTAAGTGTGAGTTCAACAGAATCTCGGGAGTCCCATGCCGGCTTATATTTAGGGAGTTATATGGAGATTTACAGGGTACGTGATATATACACCGTGATACACTCGTTACATGTTGGGCCCGTGGTCCCTTGCCCTTGGGTTCTACCCTTGGGTGGAGGACACTCGCGAGTGGTTGACTCTCACACTTGGACTGACGATAGCCTTAGTGACCTGTACAGTGAGACTTAGAGACTGATAGGGATACTGGCATTTTTATTTCCTTATATACTGTGTGGCATACGTGACATATCGTTATACTGCCTTACTGTTCCGCTGCATTGATCTCTGCTCATTTATATTCATGCTGTCATTGATTTACTGTTATTCATATCTATTACCACTGTTAGAACTGTCACTTGAATATATATACATTATATTGCTATTGTGTCGCTCTTACGACCTGAGTATGCATGCTCAGTGTGAAGAGAAGATTTAGCTTGGATCAGAACTAGACGTGCATCGCAGACTTCTTGACTTGCCTTCCCGAGTTACATTCATTTGTTCCACTTCAGGTCAGTTTATATTATTGTATCTTTCAGTTACTGCATTTCTCATTACCTGCGCATCGTTTACTGTTTACCATGATAAACTAGAAGCCGAAGTGTGACTACGGCAGGACATTTCCTTGACCGTAGGAGCATGGATGGCCTTGTCTACCCCTCGTATTCCGTATTTTGGGAAGCGGGGCGTGACAGATATACCAGAGTAGACTAGCGTATACCTTCTCGACCCATACAGATGGGCGATGGATGATCCCATATCCATTGGTGTTTGACATCAGAGATGATATACGGGTGCTCAGTGGAGACTGGGTACACTGGACGGACTCGCCGAGAACTCCCAGATGGTATTATACCTTACGTCAGATGGCAGTTCTCTGGTGACACTGGTACAGAGTAGTCTGTTGACCCGAGATCGTCATAGAGTCTTGTGTGATTCCCACTGTGCTTTGATTTCCACCTTACCACGTCTAAGAGGGCGTGCAAAACGGTGGTTTTTGGGTACAGTCCCGAATCACATGGAGGCAATGAGCGATAGGAGGGGATTCGTCTCTCCCGGTATAGGGAGTTGATGTTAAGCGCTGTTCGATTGGCTATAACCGGAAATCCCTGGACAGGGTTGCTGAGATTTACTGGTAAGTGTTACCAGTAGTTTCTCGAAATGTTATAGACCTCATATCGACACGACTTATCGAGCTATTGGGGTCTGACGTTTACCACCCCTAGGCAAGATATGCGACATATCAGACGACGAGACCGGACTGTACGGTAAGTGTTACTGGTTGGATTCACAGGAGTGTGAGCGGGCTTGCTCGTCGATCTTCTGATCGCTCAATACCCGGGTGGCCGTTACGTTTAGCAGACCGCTTGCGGCTTGTGGGTGTTTGATATGATCATCACCTGCTGCCGGCGTATTGACGAGTCTTTAGAGTCTTACACAGAGATTTCCTGGCTCAAGCGAAACGAAATAGGAGCGCATATGAGATATGTGCGGGACCGAGAATAATGCGTGTATGTGATACCGTATTTCATTCTCGCGATGAATGTATCGAATGGTTGTATGCGATATAACCTAGTTATCGAATCAAGGATTGATTCGATAAGTCGATACATTGGATATTAGTCGGTTATATGCGATATGACCGGATCGTTAAATCAAGTGTTGATTTAATGATTTAATGCATAATTATATATTTGATATATTACTTTGCATTAACTAGTATTGGTTCACTTTAAATGGATTTTCTCACTTGCTTTGCACAAGTTGTATATGTGATATACTTTTGTGCACTTGATTGTATCATGTTTGATGATACATGTTTACTTGGGTTTGTGTAAAGATTAAACCATGGTTATATGAATGGTTAGGGTTTTGTTTTCTTATTCATTTATTTATTTATTTATTCTTTTTGGAAAATAAATGGCATAAAGAGAAAATGGTGGCTTTCTTTGTTTGCATCTTGAAGCTTCATGAAGCTTTGACTAAGTGACCATTTTGTCTCATGCTTAACCCTAACCACTCCACTTAACCCTAGTTGATTCTCTACACTTGACCATGGTTGTATTATGATAAGTATTGATTTTCTTTTCTATTCAAAAACACTTATCATAATATTTTCTTCTTCTTCTTCTTCTTCAAGATGAAGAAGCTTGATTCCATCAATGGTGATTTGATGAAATGAGTGAGAAATCCAATTCTAAAGTGAACCCACCTCCTATTTCTTCATCCTCTACCTCTTGCCAAGTAGTAAAGGGTGTTTTCTTCACAAGTTTCATGACTTGGTGAAGTGGGAGCTTGATCTTGTGATGCCTCGACGTAGATCATCTTCGGCATCGTAGTCGATGACCTAGCCCGCCCATTTCTCCGATGAAGCCGACGCTAGAGCCCGGGATTCGATTTGGACAGCAAGGAGACTTCATCATGGAGCTATGGAGGTGGAGAACCGGATCTACAAAGGTTGTATTTCCGTTCACTTAGTTAAGTTGTTAACTAGTTGCTTGTTTCGCCTAAAAATCTAGTCAACGATCCGTATTAGGGTTTCTCGGTACTTGTAATTTTCGAAATTGGCATGGTTGATGCCTTGTGAGACCTCATTAGCGTGCCTAGGAATCCTACAGTGGTATCAAAGCCTAGCTAGAGCCTTAGGCGATGCGTAGACGAAGTTTGAAACCCGAACGAACCCCGAACCCTAAAATTTCACGCTCTCTGGACTTTTTTCAAAAACTGGGTTTTTTCCAGATTAAAAATGCTTAAAAAATTCAGCAGGAAGTTCTAAGAATTACGATGCAAAATTAGCCAAATGATACCTCCAAATCGCGGCGGAACCGCGGCCATTTGATGACATCAGCAAACCATTTTTGCACAGTAATTCCTCTTTTATGGTGCTGGATTTTCTGGGAATTTTTAATGTTTATTCAAGAGTTGAATATTTTGGGTTGTTTTGGGGATTCGATTATTCGATCGGATTATCAGATTTTGTCTATGTGGCTTTCCGGGTATTTTTGAATATGTTAAAAAGTTCGACCGGATATAAATACCCAACTTTTCCCCTGCCGGAAAATTTCCAAGTGTTAGATTTTTCCGAGGTTTAAAGACGTTCTAAGTAGTGCAAGTAACGCGATGGTCCCTCTAGAAGACAACAAACCTTAACTCGATTATGTGACCGTCTTGAACTGCCCTTTGAACCTTCGGGTTTGGGGCAGTACGGCGTGCCACATGTGAGGCGTTGGCTTGACCCTTCTACGGCTGGACCGTTGGTACTGAGGCATGAACTGAATGTTTTTAGACTTATTTCATGTGTTGAGCTGTATTGGGAAAACCTGGGTGTTCGATTGTTCGATCGGAAAGTTTAATATTTTCTATTTATCCGGAATGTGATACAATAATTGGAATTCACAAGTTGTTATGAGATAACTGAATGAATGTTATAAATCTAGCGGTTTAGTCTCACTTGATCGGTTGCCACGGAATTTTGATGTGATCAAAAGTCCGTCGCAATCACGTAGCGTACGCGGATACTCGCCGGATAAACTTAATAGACAGCTACACCCCTTAGCCCCGACCAAGTGACTATAGGAGAACCCCGTCGCCGAAAGCATCCGTCCGGGTGCTCGCGGTAGCGGTGTTCCGTCTTGGTGCACTTCGTCGACGGTATCGGGGGTGCGGCCGTCTACTGAAGTTTGCGACGAGCATTCGATCAGGATGTCGGGAATCTTGTTGAATTGCCCGACTTGATATTGAAAAGTGTTTTCGATAATGAGACTAAAATGCGGGGTTTATAATTGTTAGGCATGCGATGTCTAAGGAATTCATTTGATTAGGCATGCGATGTCTATGGAGGTTGCGGATTCCAACTATTGTAGTTTTACACTTTCTTTTCTGTGACCGTAAGTGTAATATGTGATATCGCCGGTTTCGTTGCTATATGTCAACGACAATTGGGATGCGCATATTTACTTACGTTGATGACATGTGATGTTATGTGTTGCTGGATATGTTATATTGGATCGTCGTGTTTGAATAGCCGGGGGTTTTTATGTGAGATGAGTGTTTTTCATTTTCATTCATGTAAAAACTTGTATGTAATATTCTTTTATTGGGGCACTTCCAGTTTGCGGAAGATGTCACCTTTTGTATATTATTTACTTTTCCGCACTAGGATAGACCCAAGGAGGGGAGCACAAGTAACCGGGTTCTGGAGTCCAGTGGGAGACCAACTCGAGGAGTCGAGTCCGGGTCTCCTAACCCTAGAATTGGTAGGGTTTCTTGCCACTCTCGTAGGGGTCTAGGGGTGTGGGTTTGGCTATTCATCACGACCGTGGAATCCGTGTTTTATACTGGCTCGTATTGAAAACACGGACGTCCTAGTATATCCAATATTTCATATGATTCTTCTGCTGCGATATCTGTGATGTGATCATGTGATATGTTCTGTGATGGATACTTTATATAGTATATTTGATATATTATATAGGCGTTACTTATGTTTTACACCCGCGCTAGCCCTGCCCCGCTCTGCCGTTAGTTACCTAACCTAACGGTGCATGAGGGGACATCGAGGCGAATGCGGATGGCATAAGTGTACGTCGTATTTATCTGTGATGTTTAGGTACTTAAATGATGGGACTTCATTAATATGATTAATGAAAGAAAAAGAAACCTAAAGATGTTGTAGAATCAAATTTCAAAAATAAAACAGGTAGCTACAGTTCTTGCTTTGCACAGCGGTATATATGATATATCCTGCACCTTATTCGATAAGGAAAGGACCGAGATCCCTTCACCGGGAGTGACTCCTTTAGCAATAACTGGCAGATGCTACACACTCGGTTTGTCTTTTGATTGCTTTTAAGAGTTTTTGCTTTGCACAGTGATATATATGATATATCCCGCACCTTATTCGATGAGGAAAGGGCCGACGATCCCTTCACCGGGAGTGACCCCTTTAGCAAAACTAGAAAAGCCTAAAAAACACTCCATTTTAAAATCATTTGATTCTACAACGATATCAAGTTCATTACGCAATAGGTTTTCAGAAAAACCTGTCGTAGCCCTCCGTCATTTCAGATAAGTGCTAGTTAGTATTCGTGCTACGTTTGTTGGCCTGCGTCAAGGCGTAGTGTGCGGTAGCTAACTAGTATTTATCTGCTTATGCATATGATGCAGATTGGATTAGGGTAGTCGTGCGACTTTGTTGGCCTGCGTCAAGGGTCGTGCGGGTGGGTTTAATTCAATCAAGAAATGACGGGTTGAACTTGACTAGCGCACTATGGTTTGTTGGCCTGCGTCAAGGTCATAGGACGCTAGGGGCAAAATTATCGGGAATTTCAAGTGTTGAAATTTGCAATGAGATTGCATACCTTCTATGAGATAGTTGGATCCCGATACCCACTGCGAGTAAGAGTTACTCCTAGGAGAGTTTTACACATTACAATTAGCCAAATCAAGTAGGTGTCTAGAAAGGTGTTAACGAGGTTACGCCTCTGGGAAAACGAGATTTACATTAATTAGGTTCGTGCGAAAGCACGGGGGACCTCCCTCAAAGTACCGACACTGGCCTGGCTGAAAGATTGGCGAACTTGTAGTTTGTAATTAATCCCGGCTAGTCTTTCCTTTTAGGGTTTGAAGGAAGATTTGATAAAACCAGTGGGAGCCATCCTGATTAGATAAAATAATAACCAATCTATTTTTGCAAGAGCGCACGCTGAGTGTTTTCTTCTCTCTCTCTCTCCAGGTAGCGACCATATCACGCCTTAATCAAGATAATAATACGGAATATTGACCGAACCTGCTTGTTATACTGAGCTGGGGAACGTTGGTCCCGCTCCAACTTATAATTGTTATAAGACAGAGCAGGAAATTGGGGATTACCAGAATTCCCGTGCCACCCAAACGAAGAAAGTGCATATGATGCATCTCCTTCGGGTGTGTTCATTACAAAGAACTGTTTCTCTGTATCCTCTACGTCCTGGGTATTTGATACCAGATCAGGATCCCAGATATGTAATCTGTTACATAGGGCTACAGATAGGTAGAGAACTGAGAACGGGTGATAAGTTTCATGAGGCAGAAAGCGGGGCAAGAGTTGCAGCCAAGTCTGTTGGTCACTGTCACCATGTATTACCAATACATTGATTCTGAACGAATGTTATTAGATACCGAACCTGATATAAAAAATCATATCAGTCTCTTTATCAGTAAAGAAATGATAAAATTTTGTATTATTGGATAATGTTTTGAACATTTCCTATATCAAAAGTTGATCGGTTCAGGCACGTTATCTAAAAGCATTGATGTTCTAAATCAAACTACAGTTCTTAGTATACAGAACACACACAAGAGGATGAGTTCAGAAATGAACGAATTTTTCTTGAGGTATTGTAGACTAGGTCATATCAATGCGACCTGACTAGCTGAAGTTACATTTAGATGCATATTTAAATCTGTTTGAATTTACATCTTATGAAACTTGCCAGTCATGTCACAAAGATACGATGACCATAGCTCTGTTTACTGGAAACAAAGAAAGAGTTAATGAACTATTGGGATGATACATGTTGATGTATAAAGGTCCCCAGTCTACACATGCCAGGACCGGTTCTTTGTACTTCATTACATTCTCTGATGATCTCTCAAGATTCAGACATATGTTCCTGTTGAAACATAATTCCGAACCTTTTGAGATATTCACGGAATATAAGTTAGAAGTAGAGAACCAATACGGGTATAAGTATTATGTCCTTTGATGTGATCAAGGAGGAGAATACTTGAGCACGGAATTTCTGGACTTTTCTAAAGGAGAATGAGATTCTCTCTCAGCATTACTCCTCCGTATACACCATAGCACGATGGTATATCGGGGTGGAGCAGTCACACCCTATATGATAAGGTGTGCTCTATGATGAGTACTACTGAGTTACCTATTTTCTTTTTGGGAGTTATGCACTTGAGAAGCTGCATACCTATTGAATTAGGTTCAAATCAAATCAGTTGCCTACCACTTCATATTTGATATGATAAGGGAAGAGCCCATCTCTTAAGTTAGTTAAGATTTGGGGTTGTCCAGCCTATGTCTGAAAAGCAAAATCCGGACAAGCTCGAGGCAAGATCTGTTATGTAGAACTGGAAAGGTTCCAGCCATACAAAACTGCAGCTGATGATTTGACAGAACCAAAGGATTCAATAGTTACCAACGAACCTCAGCCTCTCCGCCGATCTAGTAAGGTTCCTCACCCGCCTGAGAGATACTTCGGTTTCTCTATGAAAGTGGGAGCGAGGATTGCATCATAAGATGATGACCCAACTAGTTTCGAGCTGGCCATCAGGAGTGGGACTCTGTAAGAATGGCTGGATGCTTAGCGATCTGAGATGGAATCCATGTACACCGACAAAGTATGGACTTTGGTTGCTATATCTGAAGGGTTAAATCCCCATCAGGAGCAAGTATATCTTGAGAAGATTACTTGGTGTAGATGGAAAAGTTGAGACTTTCAAAGCTAGACTTGTTAAAGCTTTTTCGTCATCGACCAGGCGTGGATAATGATGAAACCTTTTCAAGTGGCTATGCTTAAGTCCATCCAGATCCTAGTTGCCACGGCTACATACCATGACTACGATATCTGGCGGTTGGGTGTCATGACTGCTTTTCTAAATAATGTTTTAGAAGAGAGAGTCTATAAGTACACAGCCAGAGGGCTTTGTAGACAGTGGGAGCAGCGGAAACGTGTACAAGATACTTTATAGGATAAAGCAGGTATCGCGGAGTTGGAACATCTGTTTTGATGTGTTAGTCAGAGAGTTTGACATCATCAAAATGGTAGATGAACCTTGTATAAACAAAAAGGTAGTAGGGAGTATAGTAACGATCCTCGTAGAGTACGTGGATGACATACTCTAGATAGGGAAGGAGTTTCCTATGCTACGCTCGGTCAATCTCCGCTTATCACAATGATCCTCCATATAGGATCAAAGTTATACCTCCTAAATCCTGGGTTTTAGATCTATGAGATAGATCTAATTGGATGTTAGGATTCTCACTAGTTGTAGTGAGATGGTATCAATCGATCCTGGGAAGAATCACTGGAAGGGTTCCAGGGTGATAAAGACGACTGAATGTCAGTCGCAGGCATTGTCTTTACCCTCAGTAAAGGGACGGTATGTTGGAAGAGTTCCAAGCTAGATACCGTGGCTAACTAGACGATAAAGGCAGGATACATCGCTACTCAAGATGCTACCAAAGAGGATGTTTGGGTGTATATTGGTTCATGAGATAAACTACGTTCCAACCATTGTGAGACAATGGAGTTGTGGCTTATGCCAAGGAACGCCGGTCCCATCAGTGATCCAGACATATTCTAAGGCAGTGTCACCTGATCATGGAGATGGTTGATCTCCAGGGTGATCGAGGTTAGGAGAGTAGACTCAGAGGAAAACACGGCGGATCCACTCACAAAGGCCTTTTCCCAGAGAGAGACTTTTATGGGATGGTTGAGTATGAGATACTACAACCACTGCTATCAGATGGCCCTAGTGCAAGTGGGAGATTGTTAGTTATATGTATGCCCTAGAGGCCATTACTGTACATTGGATGTATATTGTAGTGGATGCTGGGACATATATAGGGAGGACTTTCTTGCTCGACATGATAGTATGCTATCTGGTTACTCTTTACCTTAACGTGTACATTGATTGTCTCTCTGTTACATGTTGGTAAAGCCCTTAGGATGAGTACTTGACTACCTGGACTATGATGCGGATCATACTAGTGGGGACATGGTAGTCCATAAGTACATCCTTCAAGGTCCCTAGTCGTGGGTGTATCGAGACGGGGCATCGATATACCAGAGTAGACTAGCGTATACCTTCTCGACCCATACAGATGGGCGATGGATGATCCCATATCCATTGGTGTTTGACATCAGAGATGATATACGGGTGCTCAGTGGAGACTGGGTACACTGGACGGACTCGCCGAGAACTCCCAGATGGTATTATACCTTACGTCAGATGGCAGTTCTCTGGTGACACTGGTACAGAGTAGTCTGTTGACCCGAGATCGTCATAGAGTCTTGTGTGATTTCCACTGTGCTTTGATTTCCACCTTACCACGTCCAAGAGGGCGTGCAAAACGGTGGTTTTTGGGTACAGTCCCGAATCACATGGAGGCAATGAGCGATAGGAGGGGATTCGTCTCTCCCGGTATAGGGAGTTGATGTTGCACTGTGTTCGATTGGCTATAACCGGAAATCCCTGGCCAGGGTTGCTGAGATTTACTGGTAAGTGTTACCAGTAGTTTCTCGAAATGTTATAGACCTCATATCGACACGACTTATCGAGCTATTAGGGTCTGACGTTTACCACCCCTAGGCAAGATATGGGACATATCAGACGACGAGACCGGACTGTACGGTAAGTGTTACTGGTTGGATTCACAGGAGTGTGAGCGGGCTTGCTCGTCGATCTTCTGATAGCTCAATACCCGGGTGGCCGTTACGTTTAGCAGACCGCTTGCGGCTTGTGGGTGTTTGATATGATCATCACCTGCTGCCGGTGTATTGACGAGTCTTTAGAGTCCTACACAGAGATTTCCTGGCTCAAGCGAAACGAAATAGGAGCGCATATGAGATATGTGCGGGACCGAGAATAATGCGTGTATGTGATACCGTATTTCATTCTCGCGATGAATGTATCGAATGGTTGTATGCGATATAACCTAGTTATCGAATCAAGGATTGATTCGATAAGTCGATACATTGGATATTAGTCGGTTATATGCGATATGACCGGATCGTTAAATCAAGTGTTGATTTAATGATTTAATGCATAATTATATATTTGATATATTACTTTGCATTAACTAGTATTGGTTCACTTTAAATGGATTTTCTCACTTGCTTTGCACAAGTTGTATATGTGATATACTTTTGTGCACTTGATTGTATCATGTTTGATGATACATGTTTACTTGGGTTTGTGTAAAGATTAAACCATGGTTATATGAATGGTTAGGGTTTTGTTTTCTTATTCATTTATTTATTTATTTATTCTTTTAGGAAAATAAATGGCATAAAGAGAAAATGGTGGCTTTCTTTGTTTGCATCTTGAAGCTTCATGAAGCTTTGACTAAGTGACCATTTTGTCTCATGCTTAACCCTAACCACTCCACTTAACCCTAGTTGATTCTCTACACTTGACCATGGTTGTATTATGATAAGTATTGATTTTCTTTTCTATTCAAAAACACTTATCATAATATTTTCTTCTTCTTCTTCTTCTTCAAGATGAAGAAGCTTGATTCCATCAATGGTGATTTGATGAAATGAGTGAGAAATCCAATTCTAAAGTGAACCCACCTCCTATTTCTTCATCCTCTACCTCTTGCCAAGTAGTAAAGGGTGTTTTCTTCACAAGTTTCATGACTTGGTGAAGTGGGAGCTTGATCTTGTGATGCCTCGACGTAGATCATCTTCGGCATCGTAGTCGATGACCTAGCCCGCCCATTTCTCCGATGAAGCCGACGCTAGAGCCCGGGATTCGATTTGGACAGCAAGGAGACTTCATCATGGAGCTATGGAGGTGGAGAACCGGATCTACAAAGGTTGTATTTCCGTTCACTTAGTTAAGTTGTTAACTAGTTGCTTGTTTCGCCTAAAAATCTAGTCAACGATCCGTATTAGGGTTTCTCGGCACTTGTAATTTTCGAAATTGGCATGGTTGATGCCTTGTGAGACCTCATTAGCGTGCCTAGGAACCCTACACCACCTGCACAGCCTATTCGCCAATTCCAACAGGCACTGAGGAACATGCCTCAAGGGTAGAGAAACATGCCCCAAGGACAAAGGAATGTGCCTCCAGTTAGGAGGAATGTACCCGGCGACAGGCTTTCACATTAGCAGCCGTAGAAGCTGAGACTGTAGACCAAGGTAACCCTGGTAATTCCCTCACATCTTTTTTCAATCCTACCAAAACTTTTGCATTCTTTCATTCTTCCAAATATTTATCATGCACTACCAATAGTTCTATCACCAAAATTTTTCTTGAATCTGTTACACATTCCATTTACAAATTTCGAGGACAAAATTTTTATAAGGAGGGTAGATTGTAACAACCATAAACTTTTTGTACGAAATTTTTTCAAAATACAGAAAGGAACACCTAAGCCTGAGCACGAGTTATAAGTTTGTTTTTCTTTTGAACAGCAAGAAAGCACTTGTAGCACATTGGTAAAGCCTTGCACTGCTGTGATGCAGCCCCTGTGATTGAATCCCCCAGTCACATTATCTTTTTATTAAAATTTCTTTTAATCTTTTAGAATCCCAAGGGTTTGCACGTGCACAACACATAATATGTTAAGTTACAGAATATTTAAACATGTGCACTGAAGAAAACTAATCGACTAGGACACGTGGCACCCGACCCAACCCCATCCGCCGGTATTGGTCCAGCGAAACCCTAGTTTTCCCCGCGCCATCGGTCCAACCGACGGTAATGCCCCCAATTCTTTGCCCCTTGCAACTTTTCAGCTACCCCACTCCCCCTACACTGTTTATTCTCTCTGCACATTTCCAGAGAGCAATAAAATTCCTTTAAACCCATTTTTAATGCATATTTTAAATGCATTCTTTAACACACTAAACCCTAGTTTTTCCTATAAATACCACACCCAAATTCACACATCCTCACTCACAAATCCCTGCCAAAACTCTCAAAAACTTTCAAGTCCTCTTTGGTGTACAAGTGGAGTTAGCGAAGGGTGAAAACGTGAAACTATAAGACTTACATACTAAACATGCTATGTGCGAATATTGTGAACTATCTAAAACTTATACTAATCTGAGCTAACCCTTCGCTGTTCGTAATAGGAAAAATAGAATCGTGACACGAAATATCCGTATCGTATTTAGAACTATAACCAAAACAAGAATTTGTTCCCAGATTTTATATACAGAACATATAACACAATCTAACTATACCAGATACCCTAAAATATATACAGAGAGCTACCCTACAAAACTCAACCGCCAACTCCCTAGAAAAACCGGCGAGCTCAGAAAAATGGGGATTTTCGCCGGTCGAAAGTTCGTAGAATGGGTCCGTGTTTCTAGTGTGTATTCTAGGTCCAATCATTAAGGCTAAGGTACTATTTGATTTTGTTAAAGATTATCTAGACTATAGCAGATTCAAAACAGAGCCATAATTTATCCAAATACGATATATACCGATATCATACTTTTATACTAAAACAGTATTGAACTAAAAATCTACAGGGTTGAAACTTATACCAATTGAATGATCAACCGAAAGGCTCCTTCAAAGATCCATAAGCACATGTAATCCTAGCTTGAGGGTTTGAGTTGAGGAACACAAATACTTAGCATTTCATTTCATTTCTCTTTCTTAAATGAGGTAGAGGATTTTCACCAGGCTAGGTTATTTGTTTCAAACCATAATACCTCAACTGAAACAAATATGAATAAGATAAGAATAAGAAATGATAAGGCTAGGAGGAGGTGTCACCATGAAGGATGGTGTGTATTCATGCAAGTAGGAGGCGTGGGCTTGATGTTTAACCTAGGGTATGGTATCTATGAGGTTGAATTAGCCTTAACCATGACCTAACCCTTTCACATAAAAACCCTCACACAACTCCAATTTCTACAAAGAATTAAACTTTCCACAAACTCCCTCATGACACTTATTATTATATAAACAAACTACTTTCTTTACTAAATTATTCTACCACATATTAAAAGGTCTTTTTATTACAATAAAATTAAAATAACATTTTTAATTAAATAAATAAAATAATTAATTATCTAAAATATTTCAAAATGGTACAATATTCCCCCCTTAAGAAAATTCGGTTCCCAAATTTAAAACTTAAGTACACGTACCTTCAAAAAGATGTGGGAATTTCTTCCGTATGTCATCCTCAGCCTCCCAAGTGACCTCCTCGCTGTTTGGTCCTCGCCAAAGGACCTTTACGGAAGGAAGTACCCTTGATCTCAGTTTTTTTGCCTGCCGGTCTAGAATAGCTACCGGCTGCTCAGTATAGGATAAATCCCGCTCAAGCTGTATAGTCTGATGTTGGATCGCGTGAGAGGGATTGTGAAGGTACTTGCGAAGCATAGACACGTGGAACACTGGATGTACATCGGGAAAACTTAGTGGAAGTGCTAAACGATAAGCTACGGCACCCAACCTCTCCAGAATCTCATAGGGTCCGACATATCTGGGACTGAGCTTCCCCTTTTTCCCGAAACGCATCACACCCTTCATCAGAGAGACACGGAGGAACACATGGTCTCCCACATCGAACTCCAGACTGCGACGACGTCGATCAGCATAAGATTTCTGTGTGCTATGGGCCGCTCTCATCCTGTCCCGAATCAATTGGATCTTTTCTGTAGTCTCATGCACTAGCTGCGGTCCCAGAATGCCGCTCTCGCTGCGTTCTGTCTAACAAACGGGTGATCGACACTTTCTCCCATACAAAGCTTCGAAGGGGGCCATCTGAATCGTCTTATGAAAGCTGTTATTGTAGGAGAACTCTATCAAGGGCAAGTGACGATCCCAACTGCCACCGAAATCTATACTGTAGGCTCGGAGCATATCCTCAAGAGTCTGTATGGTCCGCTTTGACTGACCGTCGGTCTGCGGGTGGAAAGCTATACTGAAACTCAATCGGGTGCCTAGCGCCTCATGAAGTTTCTGCCATAATCGGCTGGTGAATTGTGGGCCTCTATCGGATACAATGCAAGTCGGAACTCCATGCAATCGCACAATCTCGTCAATGTAGATCTGGGCATACTGCGCATATCCATACGTCGTCTTTACCGGAAGAAAGTGAGCTATCTTCGTCAATCGATCCATAATCACCCAGATGGAATCATACCCTCTGCTAGTCCTGGGCAGACCCATAATGAAATCCATGGAGATCTTCTCCCATTTCCACTCCGGAATGGGCAAGGGTTGTAACTCTCCTGCCGGCCTCTGGTGCTCGGCCTTGACTTGTTGGCAAGTCAAGCATCTCGAAACAAAATCCATGATATCTCCCTTCATCCCATCCCACCAGTAGACATCTCTCAAGTCATGATACATCTTGGTGGAACCCGGATGGATACTATATGCTGACCGATGCGCCTCCTCCAAGATCTCGCGTCTCAGTCCCTCAGAATCTGACACGCAAAGACGAGTCCCAAACCGTAACACTCCATGGTTATCGATCACGAACTCAGAATCTCTACCCTGTCTAACCTGCTCTATGATCTCCGACAAGCGAGCATCGGCGGGCTGTGCCTCTCGGATGCGATCAAGTAACTGTGGACGGGTGCGGATATGAGCGAGCTGTCCCCCTGTCGAAGGAAACTCAAACTGTACTCGGCTGTCATATCGAATCTGCCAATCTGCGGAAGACTGCTTCTGCACAGTGCTCAAATAAGATAAGCTACCTCCAGGTCTCCGACTCAAAGTATCTGCCACAACATTCGCCTTGCCCGGATGATAAAGAATCTCACAGTCATAGTCCTTCACGAGCTCCATCCAACGACGCTGCCTCAAATTCAGATCCCGCTGCTGAAAGATATACTTTAAGCTCTTGTGGTCTGTGAATATCTGGCACGACTCACCGTATAACTAATGCCTCTAAATCTTGAGTGCGAAGACCACCGCGGCCATCTCTAAGTCATGAGTGGGATAGTTCTGCTCGTGCTTCTTCAACTGCCGAGAAGCATAAGCGACGACCCTGCCGTGCTGCATCAACACACAACCTAAACCCACTCGAGAGGCGTCACAATAGACAACAAAACCACCTGACCCAGAAGGTAAAGATAAGACTGGTGCAGTCGTCAAGCGAGTTTTTAACTGCTGAAAACTCTGCTCGCATGCCTCTGTCCAAAGAAATGAAACTTCCTTCCTGGTCAACCCGGTCAGCGGTGCAGCGATACGAGAAAAATCCTGCACAAAACTTCGGTAGTAACCGGCCAAACCCAAGAAGCTGCGAATCTCCGTAACTGATACAGGTCTGGGCCAGTGCTGTACTGCCTCGATCTTCTTTGGGTCCACACGTATACCATCTCTCGTAACTACGTGATCCAAGAAATCCACACTATCCAGCCAGAAAGAACACTTGGAGAATTTAGCGAACAACCGGTGTTCCCTCAAAATCTGCAATGTAATTCGCAAGTGCTGCTCATGCTCCTCTCGACTACGGGAGTATAAAAGAATATCATCAATGAATACAATAATGAACTGATCAAGAAACGGCCTGAAAATGCGGTTCATCATATCCATGAAAGCTGTTGGGGGCATTGGTGAGCCCGAACGACATTACCAAAATCTCATAATGCTCGTATCGTGTGCGAAAAGCAGTCTTCGGAATGTCATCCTTCCGAACTCTCAATTGGTGATACCCTGACCGCAAATCGATCTTCGAGAAATAGCCAGCTCCCTGCAGCTGATCGAATAAGTCATCAATACGAGCTAATGGATACCTATTTCGCATCGTAACTCGATTCAGCTGCATGTAGTCGATGCACAATCTCATGCTGTCGTCCTTCTTTTTAACGAATAAGACAGGAGCTCCCCACGGCGATACACTCGGACAAACGAGCCCCCATCAAGCAATTCTTGCAATTGACCCTTGAGCTCCTTTAGCTCCGTCGGGGCCATCCGATAAGGCGGTATAAAAATAGGCCCCGCACCCGGAATCAAGTCAATGCAAAATTCGATATCGCGATCAGGCGGCAATCCTGGTAACTCAGCAGGGAACACATCAGGAAATTCTCGTACGATCGGAACCTGGTCCAACGGGACCTCAGCGGCTCCCACGTTCTGAATAAACACTAAGAAACCACGACAACCCTTCTTCAAGAGCTGTCCCGCACAAAGAGCAGAAATCGGGTTGGCTAGAGTTACACTGTAGTCTCCCTGCACAACAAAAATCGGTTCGCCTGGAAAACAGAATCTGACCGCTTTCCCCCAACAATCAACGTAAGCATGACAAGCGGCCAGCCAATCCATACCGAGAAGTACATCAAAATCTAGCATATCCAGGAGAATCAAATCGACTAACGAATCCCTATCACCAATACGTACTGAACAGGACCTGAATACGTGTCAGGCTACAAAAGAATCTCCCACAGGAGTAATCACAACAAGCGGTAATTCTAACAACGACGACTCTCTCCCCAGAGAAAGTGCAAAGTGTGCAGACACGTAAGAGTGCGTAGAATCGGGATCAAATAAAATATGTGCATCTAAGGAACATACGGAAAGAGTACCTGTCACAACTGCATTGGATGCCTGGGTATCCTGTGGAGTCAAAGCAAAAACCCGAGCCTGGCCTCTACCAGCATCCTGACGTCCTCTCCCTCGGTCTCCCCGTCCTCTCTGAAAACGTCCTGCAAAACCCCGACCTCGCGGTGCAACGGCCTGGCGCATAGTACCAACTGGTGGAGGAAGTAATGCCATCGAAGTAGAAGGTGGAGGGGGTAAAGCAGCCCGTGGAAATACAATCCCTCCGTGGAGTCTACAATCCCTAGCGTAATGCCCTGGACGTCCACAACTAAAACATGTCGGAGGCGGCCTCTGCTCATCGGGGTACGAGCTGAACATCTGGCCCCGAGCCCAACCTCGACCAAAACTGCGACCTGGAAGGTGTCTGCCTCGACCTCTGCCAAACTGCCTGGTAACTGACCCAATAGGTCTGGTCCTCTTCGGCTCCGGAACAATCGCTGTCTCGTTTAGACGCTCTTCCACTCGCATCGCTGCGTCCATGGCCTGTGTATAAGTATCGAAATGCCGGGAGCCTATAGCAATGAATAGCTGTGTATTTAGGCTCCTCACAAACCTCTTCACCCGGAGCTCCTCCGTAGGAACTAAGTATGGAGCATAGCGTGATAACTGGGTGAACTGCAAGTCATACTCTGCCATCGGAATATCTGTAGATTTTCGCAACGCCACGAAACTGCTGGCTCTGGCATCTCTCACGCTCTGTAGAAGGAATCTGGCAAGGAAAACCTCAGAAAACTCTGTCCATGACATCAGAGGAAGACCTGTGGCTCGCCCTCTCTCCATCGACTCACACCATGCCTGTGCAAGTCCCTCTAATTGAAAGCTGGTCAGCTCCACCGACCTCGCATCTGAACATCTCAATGACCTGCCGATCCTAGCCATCCTATCAAGAAATGACTGAGGATCCTCTGCTGCGTTTGTCCCCGTAAACACCAGAGGCCTCAACCTCATGAACTCCGGAAGTGATATCTCCATGACCCTTGAGTCTACAGGTGCGACAGTATGCACGGGCTGTACAACGGGCTCTACCATCGTCGATGCCTGATCCTGTCTCTGAACACGGGTGGCCTCAGTCAACTGCCTCACCATCTGCTGTAAGCCTAACATGCCCTCCTCTATCCTAGTCAGTCTATCTGGAGGAAAAGGATCAATATGCTCTGGTACCGCCGGAACGTCCTGTGCATCAGTCGCCGTCACAGGCGGATCTGTCCTAGCTGCATCCCTGGCTGCGGCTCGCCTAGCTCGCGTAGCAATAGCAACTGGAATAAGAAACGAGAGTTGATAAGGTGTACGAATAGAAGCAGCAATAATAGGGAGTCAAAGGAAGGATAAATCAAGACATATGTCCTAAGGTTACTTAGGCTGAGTATCGTAGCGTAAACATGCCGCGGAACATATGTACGGTACTCTACTCATCCTAAATCACCCACTCCATCAAACCAAGGGTCATCCTACATAACGAAATTTAAAGCCTACTAACTTCAAATCACTACTCGGTTCCGTAAGGTTAATCCTAAGCTCTGATACCAACTTTTTCATGACCCGAAATTTGGTGCGTGACCGGCACTTAGATTGTATGACATCTAAAGATGTCGACACAATCTGAGTAAGCCAGAAACCAAGATCAAAACCCCAATTGCGGAATTAAGAAAATTTCAGTTTTAAAGTAAAAAGAATGAGATAGCATGTCGAATGATTTTGAAGAAATGAAATCTAAACAACTGATTTTTAACATTTAAGATTTCGATAGCACCTCCTTCTTAATTGTTAATAAAAGCAGTTATAAAATGTTTAAATAAGTTGCGTCCTTAGTTGGGAGCAAAAGAATGCCAAACGGCGGAAATCAATACGCAACAACAATACGACGCTCAAGCGAAGAATTTCATGCATAAGTAAGGAAAGCATAAATTAACACAACTACACGATCTCACTCAATCAAAACAAAACATATACAAGCATCTTTCGTTCTAAGTCAAATATACAGGGTCTGATGGAGTGATACTAGATCCAAAATACATATATCAAAAATAGGCGGTCACTGTATATGTAACCCACCTAGTAAAATAAGCGATATAAGCTGACAAGTGGATCCGCACTGCTTCTATGCGTCCACGCGTCTCCTGCAAGGAAGTAAGGCACAACAGGGGTGAGTTACTAACTGAGTGAGCAAAACTAACATCCAACAGTTGATATTGTAAGCATGCCGGAATAATGGTAAAAGCGACAAGATAAGCATGATGTATAGTATCACATTGATGCATGAATATGTACTAAATGAATGTATAACACAATACTGAAATCTCATCAAATATCTCTGAATACTGGTCATTTCCAATTTAAGATTCATTTTCCGTGTCCAACATCGACACAAATCTTCTGTTTTAGCAGACATCGTTCCCCGAACGATCCTGTCAATCAGTAACATCAGTCGGTATCCACCAGATATCCGCCGTGTTTTACAACTATCTCCGGTATCGAGTATTCTCGCTAGGCTCCCTGCCTCAAATGTGGCTTTCCTGCCCCTCGGTCTCGACCGGGTCCACCATGAATCCGACTGTATACTCCCCCACTCAGTCCGGATAGCGTAAGAATCCGTAACCGTATAGCCCCCCCACTCAGTCCGGAATAAAACCAAATCATAAAAACGACATCTCATGGTGGACATATCACATCAATCATGAAGAACCACTGAATATAACTTAATAGTGTATAAAACTCAAAACCAGAAATTCTCAAAATCCAATACATCTTGTGTTATAATTAATCACAATTGAAAGGGAAACATGATAAGTGTCAATAATAACAATAATGCAAACAACTACTATTAATGATGCTTATGGTATGAAGTGAATCATATGTGACATAGCAGGTTCTAAGTGGTTACGTGACATGTTAATACCGATGAGGTGTAGTGTAATATGTAGGTATGTGCGCGTGCAACATGACTCATCGATAATTAGTGCAGTGTCCTAGCAAGTGTTAGAAAATGGGATTTTATAGATATGAATGCATACGATGAAGTTTTTAGTTTTAAACATATACATAATGCAAAGGAAAATAATTAGCTAAACTTCTAATTACGGGCGTATTACGCCATCCATACAAAATCCCCCGGTAGATGTTTAGTCTGCTCACCGGAATACGTCGAATCTACTCGGATGTCATCAACCCCTTTCCTTTTCTTGCGGCCCCCGAAGTCCCCGCGGTCGAACCTAACATCGAAATTAACTTTCGTATAAGAAACGGCTAAACTCCGATACGGCGAAAACGTGAAACTACAAGACTTACATACTAAACATGCTACGTGCGAATATTGTGAACTATCTAAAACTTATACTAACCTGAGCTAACCCTTCGCTGCTCGTAACAGGAAAAATAGAATCGTGACACGAAATATCCATATCGTATTTAGAACTATAACCAAAACAAGAATTTGTTCCCAGATTTTATATACAGAACATATAACATAATCTAACTATATCAGATACCCTAAAATATATACAGAGAGTTACCCTAGAAAACTCAACCGCCAACTCCCTAGAAAAACCGGCGAGCTCGGAAAAATGGGGATTGTCGCCGGTCGAAAGTTCATAGAATGGGTCCGTGTTTCTAGTGTGTATTCTAGGTCCAATCATTAAGGCTAAGGTACTGTTTGATTTTGTTAAAGATTATCTAGACTATAGCAGATTCAAAACAGAGCCATAATTTATCCAAATACGATATATACCGATATCATACTTTTATACTAAAACAGTATTGAACTAAAAATCTACAGGGTTGAAACTTATACCAATTGAATGATCAACCGAAAGGCTCCTTCAAAGATCCATAAGCACATGTAATCCTAGCTTGAGGGTTTGAGTTGAGGAACACAAATACTTAGCATTTCATTTCATTTCTCTTTCTTAAATGAGGTAGAGGATTTTCACCAGGCTAGGTTATTTGTTTCAAACCATAATACCTCAACTGAAACAAATATGAATAAGATAAGAATAAGAAATGATAAGGCTAGGAGGAGGTGTCACCATGAAGGATGGTGTGTATTCATGCAAGTAGGAGGCGTGGGCTTGATGTTTAACCTAGGGTATGGTATCTATGAGGTTGAATTAGCCTTAACCATGACCTAACCCTTTCACATAAAAACCCTCACACAACTCCAATTTCTACAAAGAATTAAACTTTCCACAAACTCCCTCATGACACTTATTATTATATAAACAAACTACTTTCTTTACTAAATTATTCTACCACATATTAAAAGGTCTTTTTATTACAATAAAATTAAAATAACATTTTTAATTAAATAAATAAAATAATTAATTATCTAAAATATTTCAAAATGTTACAATATTCCCCCCTTAAGAAAATTCGGTTCCCAAATTTAAAACTTAAGTACACGTACCTTCAAAAAGATGCGGGAATTTCTTCCGTATGTCATCCTCAGCCTCCCAAGTGACCTCCTCGCTGTTTGGTCCTCGCCAAAGGACCTTTACGGAAGGAAGTACCCTTGATCTCAGTTTTTTTGCCTGCCGGTCTAGAATAGCTACCGGCTGCTCAGTATAGGATAAATCCCGCTCAAGCTGTATAGTCTGATGTTGGATCGCGTGAGAGGGATTGTGAAGGTACTTGCGAAGCATAGACACGTGGAACACTGGATGTACATCGGGAAAACTTAGTGGAAGTGCTAAACGATAAGCTACGGCACCCACCCTCTCCAGAATCTCATAGGGTCCGACATATCTGGGACTGAGCTTCCCCTTTTTCCCGAAACGCATCACACCCTTCATCAGAGAGACACGGAGGAACACATGGTCTCCCACATCGAACTCCAGTCTGCGACGACGTCGATCAGCATAAGATTTCTGTGTGCTATGGGCCGCTCTCATCCTGTCCCGAATCAATTGGATCTTTTCTGTAGTCTCATGCACTAGCTGCGGTCCCAGAATGCCGCTCTCGCTGCGTTCTGTCTAACAAACGGGTGATCGACACTTTCTCCCATACAAAGCTTCGAAGGGGGCCATCTGAATCGTCTTATGAAAGCTGTTATTGTAGGAGAACTCTATCAAGGGCAAGTGACGATCCCAACTGCCACCGAAATCTATACTGTAGGCTCGGAGCATATCCTCAAGAGTCTGTATGGTCCGCTTTGACTGACCGTCGGTCTGCGGGTGGAAAGCTATACTGAAACTCAATCGGGTGCCTAGCACCTCATGAAGTTTCTGCCATAATCGGCTGGTGAACTGTGGGCCTCTATCGGATACAATGCAAGTCGGAACTCCATGCAATCGCACAATCTCGTCAATGTAGATCTGGGCATACTGCGCATATCCATACGTCGTCTTTACCGGAAGAAAGTGAGCTGTCTTCGTCAATCGATCCACAATCACCCAGATGGAATCATACCCTCTGCTAGTCCTGGGCAGACCCATAATGAAATCCATGGAGATCTTCTCCCATTTCCACTCCGGAATGGGCAAGGGTTGTAACTCTCCTGCCGGCCTCTGGTGCTCAGCCTTGACTTGTTGGCAAGTCAAGCATCTCGAAACAAAATCCATGATATCTCCCTTCATCCCTTCCCACCAGTAGACATCTCTCAAGTCATGATACATCTTGGTGGAACCCGGATGGATACTATATGCTGACCGATGCGCCTCCTCCAAGATCTCGCGTCTCAGTCCCTCAGAATCTGACACGCAAAGACGAGTCCTAAACCGTAACACTCCATGGTTATCGATCACGAACTCAGAATCTCTACCCTGTCTAACCTGCTCTATGATCTCCGACAAGCGAGCATCGGCGGGCTGTGCCTCTCGGATGCGATCAAGTAACTGTGGACGGGTGCGGATATGAGCGAGCTGTCCCCCTGTCGAAGGAAACTCAAACTGTACTCGGCTGTCATATAGAATCTGTCAATCTGCGGAAGACTGCTTCTGCACAGTGCTCAAATAAGATAAGCTACCTCCAGGTCTCCGACTCAAAGCATCTGCCACAACATTCGCCTTGCCCGGATGATAAAGAATCTCACAGTCATAGCCCTTCACGAGCTCCATCCAACGACGCTGCCTCAAATTCAGATCCCGCTGCTGAAAGATATACTTTAAGCTCTTGTGGTCTGTGAATATCTGGCACGACTCACCGTATAACTAATGCCTCTAAATCTTGAGTGCGAAGACCACCGCGGCCATCTCTAAGTCATGAGTGGGATAGTTCTGCTCGTGCTTCTTCAACTGCCGAGAAGCATAAGCGACGACCCTGCCGTGCTGCATCAACACACAACCTAAACCCACTCGAGAGGCGTCACAATAGACAACAAAACCACCTGACCCAGAAGGTAAAGATAAGACTGGTGCAGTCGTCAAGCGAGTTTTTAACTGCTGAAAACTCTGCTCACATGCCTCTGTCCAAAGAAATGAAACTTCCTTCCTGGTCAACCCGGTCAGCGGTGCAGCGATACGAGAAAAATCCTGCACAAAACTTCGGTAGTAACCGGCCAAACCCAAGAAGCTGCGAATCTCCGTAACTGATACAGGTCTGGGCCAGTGCTGTACTGCCTCGATCTTCTTTGGGTCCACACGTATACCATCTCTCGTAACTACGTGATCCAAGAAATCCACACTATCCAGCCAGAAAGAACACTTGGAGAATTTAGCGAACAACCGGTGTTCCCTCAAAATCTGCAATGTAATTCGCAAGTGCTGCTCATGCTCCTCTCGACTACGGGAGTATAAAAGAATATCATCAATGAATACAATAATGAACTGATCAAGAAACGGCCTGAAAATGCGGTTCATCATATCCATGAAAGCTGTTGGGGGCATTGGTGAGCCCGAACGACATTACCAAAATCTCATAATGCTCGTATCGTGTGCGAAAAGCAGTCTTCGGAATGTCATCCTTCCGAACTCTCAATTGGTGATACCCTGACCGCAAATCGATCTTCGAGAAATAGCCAGCTCCCTGCAGCTGATCGAATAAGTCATCAATACGAGCTAATGGATACCTATTTCGCATCGTAACTCGATTCAGCTGCATGTAGTCGATGCACAATCTCATGCTGTCGTCCTTCTTTTTAACGAATAAGACAGGAGCTCCCCACGGCGATACACTCGGACAAACGAGCCCCCATCAAGCAATTCTTGCAATTGACCCTTGAGCTCCTTTAGCTCCGTCGGGGCCATCCGATAAGGCGGTATAAAAATAGGCCCCGCACCCGGAATCAAGTCAATGCAAAATTCAATATCGCGATTAGGCGGCAATCCTGGTAACTCAGCAGGGAACACATCAGGAAATTCTCGTACGATCGGAACCTGGTCCAACGGGACCTCAGCGGCTCCCACGTTCTGAATAAACACTAAGAAACCACGACAACCCTTCTTCAAGAGCTGTCCCGCACAAAGAGCAGAAATCGGGTTGGCTGGAGTTACACTGTAGTCTCCCTGCACAACAAAAATCGGTTCGCCTGGAAAACAGAATCTGACCGCTTTCCCCCAACAATCAACGTAAGCATGACAAGCGGCCAGCCAATCCATACCGAGAAGTACATCAAAATCTAGCATATCCAGGAGAATCAAATCGACTAACGAATCCCTATCACCAATACGTACTGAACAGGACCTGAATACGTGTCAGGCTACAAAAGAATCTCCCACAGGAGTAATCAAAACAAGCGGTAATTCTAACAACGACGACTCTCTCCCCAGAGAAAGTGCAAAGTGTGCAGACACGTAAGAGTGCGTAGAATCGGGATCAAATAAAATATGTGCATCTAAGGAACATACGGAAAGAGTACCTATCACAACTGCATTGGATGCCTGGGTATCCTGTGGAGTCAAAGCAAAAACCCGAGCCTGGCCCCTACCAGCATCCTGACGTCCTCTCCCTCGGTCTCCCCGTCCTCTCTGAAAACGTCCTGCAAAACCCCGACCTCGCGGTGCAACGGCCTGGCGCATAGTACCAACTGGTGGAGGAAGTAATGCCATCGAAGTAGAAGGTGGAGGGGGTAAAGCAGCCCGTGGAAATACAATCCCTCCGTGGAGTCTACAATCCCTAGCGTAATGCCCTGGACGTCCACAACTAAAACATGTCGGAGGCGGCCTCTGCTCATCGGGGTACGAGCTGAACATCTGGCCCCGAGCCCAACCTCGACCAAAACTGCGACCTGGAAGGTGTCTGCCTCGACCTCTGCCAAACTGCCTGGTAACTGACCCAATAGGTCTGGTCCTCTTCGGCTCCGGAACAATCGCTGTCTCGTTTAGACGCTCTTCCACTCGCATCGCTGCGTCCATGGCCTGTGTATAAGTATCGAAATGCCGGGAGCCTATAGCAATGAATAGCTGTGTATTTAGGCTCCTCACAAACCTCTTCACCCGGAGCTCCTCCGTAGGAACTAAGTATGGAGCATAGCGTGATAACTGGGTGAACTGCAAGTCATACTCTGCCATCGGAATATCTGTAGATTTTCGCAATGCCACGAAACTGCTGGCTCTGGCATCTCTCACGCTCTGTAGAAGGAATCTGGCAAGGAAAACCTCAGAAAACTCTGTCCATGAATCAGAGGAAGACCTGTGGCTCGCCCTCTCTCCATCGACTCACACCATGCCTGTGCAAGTCCCTCTAATTGAAAGCTGGTCAGCTCCACCGACCTCGCATCTGAACATCTCAATGACCTGCCGATCCTAGCCATCCTATCAAGAAATGACTGAGGATCCTCTGCTGCGTCTGTCCCCGTAAACACCAGAGGCCTCAACCTCATGAACTCCGGAAGTGATATCTCCATGACCCTTGAGTCTACAGGTGCGACAGTATGCACGGGCTGTACAACGGGCTCTACCATCGTCGATGCCTGATCCTGTCTCTGAACACGGGTGGCCTCAGTCAACTGCCTCACCATCTGCTGTAAGCCTAACATGCCCTCCTCTATCCTAGTCAGTCTATCTGGAGGAAAAGGATCAATATGCTCTGGTACCGCCGGAACGTCCTGTGCATCAGTCGCCGTCACAGGCGGATCTGTCCTAGCTGCATCCCTGGCTGCGGCTCGCCTAGCTCGCGTAGCAATAGCAACTGGAATAAGAAACGAGAGTTGATAAGGTGTACGAATAGAAGCAGCAATAATAGGGAGTCAAAGGAAGGATAAATCAAGACATATGTCCTAAGGTTACTTAGGCTGAGTATCGTAGCGTAAACATGCCGCGGAACATATGTACGGTACTCTACTCATCCTAAATCACCCACTCCATCAAACCAAGGGTCATCCTACATAACGAAATTTAAAGCCTACTAACTTCAAATCACTACTCGGTTCCGTAAGGTTAATCCTAAGCTCTGATACCAACTTTTTCATGACCCGAAATTTGGTGCGTGACCGGCACTTAGATTGTATGACATCTAAAGATGTCGACACAATCTGAGTAAGCCAGAAACCAAGATCAAAACCCCAATTGCGGAATTAAGAAAATTTCAGTTTTAAAGTAAAAAGAATGAGATAGCATGTCGAATGATTTTGAAGAAATGAAATCTAAACAACTGATTTTTAACATTTAAGATTTCGATAGCACCTCCTTCTTAATTGTTAATAAAAGCAGTTATAAAATGTTTAAATAAGTTGCGTCCTTAGTTGGGAGCAAAAGAATGCCAAACGGCGGAAATCAATACGCAACAACAATACGACGCTCAAGCGAAGAATTTCATGCATAAGTAAAGAAAGCATAAATTAACACAACTACACGATCTCACTCAATCAAAACAAAACATATACAAGCATCTTTCGTTCTAAGTCAAATATACAGGGTCTGATGGAGTGATACTAGATCCAAAATACATATATCAAAAATAGGCGGTCACTGTATATGTAACCCACCTAGTAAAATAAGCGATATAAGCTGACAAGTGGATCCGCACTGCTTCTATGCGTCCACGCGTCTCCTGCAAGGAAGTAAGGCACAACAGGGGTGAGTTACTAACTGAGTGAGCAAAACTAACATCCAACAGTTGATATTGTAAGCATGCCGGAATAATGGTAAAAGCGACAAGATAAGCATGATGTATAGTATCACATTGATGCATGAATATGTACTAAATGAATGTATAACACAATACTGAAATCTCATCAAATATCTCTGAATACTGGTCATTTCCAATTTAAGATTCATTTTCCGTGTCCAACATCGACACAAATCTTCTGTTTTAGCAGACATCGTTCCCCGAACGATCCTGTCAATCAGTAACATCAGTCGGTATCCACCAGATATCCGCCGTGTTTTACAACTATCTCCGGTATCGAGTATTCTCGCTAGGCTCCCTGCCTCAAATGTGGCTTTCCTGCCCCTCGGTCTCGACCGGGTCCACCATGAATCCGACTGTATACTCCCCCACTCAGTCCGGATAGCGTAAGAATCCGTAACCGTATAGCCCCCCCACTCAGTCCGGAATAAAACCAAATCATAAAAACGACATCTCATGGTGGACATATCACATCAATCATGAAGAACCACTGAATATAACTTAATAGTGTATAAAACTCAAAACCAGAAATTCTCAAAATCCAATACATCTTGTGTTATAATTAATCACAATTGAAAGGGAAACATGATAAGTGTCAATAATAACAATAATGCAAACAACTACTATTAATGATGCTTATGGTATGAAGTGAATCATATGTGACATAGCAGGTTCTAAGTGGTTACGTGACATGTTAATACCGATGAGGTGTAGTGTAATATGTAGGTATGTGCGCGTGCAACATGACTCATCGATAATTAGTGCAGTGTCCTAGCAAGTGTTAGAAAATGGGATTTTATAGATATGAATGCATACGATGAAGTTTTTAGTTTTAAACATATACATAATGCAAAGGAAAATAATTAGCTAAACTTCTAATTACGGGCGTATTACGCCATCCATACAAAATCCCCTGGTAGATGTTTAGTCTGCTCACCGGAATACGTCGAATCTACTCGGATGTCATCAACCCCTTTCCTTTTCTTGCGGCCCCCGAAGTCCCCGCGGTCGAACCTAACATCGAAATTAACTTTCGTATAAGAAACGGCTAAACTCCGATACGGCGAAAACGTGAAACTACAAGACTTACATACTAAACATGCTACGTGCGAATATTGTGAACTATCTAAAACTTATACTAACCTGAGCTAACCCTTCGCTGTTCGTAACAGGAAAAATAGAATCGTGACACGAAATATCCATATCGTATTTAGAACTATAACCAAAACAAGAATTTGTTCCCAGATTTTATATACAGAACATATAACATAATCTAACTATATCAGATACCCTAAAATATATACAGAGAGTTACCCTAGAAAACTCAACCGCCAACTCCCTAGAAAAACCGGCGAGCTCGGAAAAATGGGGATTGTCGCCGGTCGAAAGTTCATAGAATGGGTCCGTGTTTCTAGTGTGTATTCTAGGTCCAATCATTAAGGCTAAGGTACTGTTTGATTTTGTTAAAGATTATCTAGACTATAGCAGATTCAAAACAGAGCCATAATTTATCCAAATACGATATATACCGATATCATACTTCAATACTAAAACAGTATTGAACTAAAAATCTACAGGGTTGAAACTTATACCAATTGAATGATCAACCGAAAGGCTCCTTCAAAGATGCACAAGCACATATAATCCTAGCTTGAGGGTTTGAGTTGAGGAACACAAATACTTAGCATTTCATTTCATTTCTCTTTCTTAAATGAGGTAGGGATTTTCACCAGGCTAAATTATTTGTTTCAAATCATAATACCTCAACTGAAACAAATATGAATAAGAAATGATAAGGTTAGGAGGAGGTGTCACCATGAAGGATGGTGTGTATTCATGCAAGTAGGTGGTGTGGGCTTGATGTTTAACCTAGGGTATGGTATCTATGAGGTTGAATTAGCCTTAACCATGATCTAACCCTTTCACATAAAAACCCTCACACAACTCCAATTTCCACAAAGAATTAAACTTTCCACAAAACCCCTAATGACACTTATTATTATATAAACAAACTACTTTCTTTACTAAATTATTCTACCACATATTAAAAGGTCTTTTTATTACAATAAAATTAAAATAACATTTTTAATTAAATAAATAAAATTATTAATTATCTAAAATATTTCAAAATGTTACAAAAGAGGTACGAGATTTCCTAATCAAGGTATTACAAGAGCCCAATCAGTTCCAAACTTTCTTCGCAGAAGAGAAGATGAAAAATGACCGGCAGAGATTCACACAGCTGATATCATATTCGGCGATGAAGATCTACTCCTCGGTACATGCGAACATAATCGACCGCTATATGTCATGGGGTATTGCCAAGATATCAAGATAGGGAAAATTCTTGTCGATAACGGATTCTTCGTTAATCTTCTCAACGTGAGAGTGCCGAAAGAAATTTGCATGAACGTTCAAAACCTTATCCGAAATAAAATTACTAACTCCGGGTTTGACTCATAGTCTTCACGAACGCTTGGGTCTGTAATACTGATGCTATGCTTCGGTCTGCTCGTTACTGATATCAAATTTCATGTCATTGACGCCAAGACTTGCTATAACGCTTTGCTCGGTAGGCCTTGGTTACACGAGTACAAGATCATCCCTTCTATACAACATCAGTGTATGAAGTATTTTAAGGATGGTTCCGAGTACATCGTCATGGGAGAGCTAAATCTGTTCTCCGTAAATGAAGTCCGGAAATATGAAGACGCAAAGTACTTTCTTCCAGACTTCAAGGATACTGAAAGGTGCCACAGGCCGGAGAGTAAACAAAAATCCGTCGCTACTATCCCGATCTTTGGAAGCGATACCGAGGAAGACGAAGAAATATTCTACTCGGGGCAACCCCAAAAAGAAAACAATAAGCCTGGACCATCTACCCCGATCCTGGTCTTTGGCAGCGACTCCGAGGGCGAAACTAATGCAGTGTTCTCCATTCGCCCGTCAATACAGACTCTCGCAGAAACGAATCAAAGTCTACAAATCACAATGGCTCCGCCTCGACACTACAAGGAACTTGATACGGTCGATACATACAGCGTACAAGAACTGCAGACCTTCTACGTGTCCCCTAGACGAAGGGGTGAAAATGAGACCCTCTTCTATAAATCTACGGATACCAGAGTAGAAAAAGAAGTCTAGAATGGTGTCAACTCCGCTCTTGACAGGCTTCAACCTATTCGTCTGCCAAGATATTACGCGGAGGGGCTGAAAGAGCTGTTAAGGCACCAAGGTGTACCTATCGAACAAACTGTTTGACAAGCCCAATTCTATAAAAAGATTTGAGATATTCCCGGAATACAGCGAAAGAAGCCTAACGGGAAGATGGAGACAACCGGGCTGGGATGCGTTCGGTCCAAAAAACGGGAGCAAATTTACAGTTGCCATATCGTAAACAGCTCGAGTGAAGAGGAAAATACTCTTACAAGTAGCCATGACATCAAATCAGAGTGAGATCCCGCTTTGAAAACATTAAGTCCGTTGCTCGAAGAACAAATTGAAAAGATAATAAAAGAAGCTTGTCAAGCAAACTGAGATAACCACAGCCGCGAAATGACCATTTATGAAAAGGCCAAGATGTAGCGTCTCAGCCAGCAATTTGCGGCGGAAGTAGACCGTAACGTTCTTCATCCCCAGCCCGCTATGTGTTCTCGCGAAAGGGGAAAATCCCGAAGTAGAGGTAAAAACAAGGCAAAGAAAGTAAGCAACGTTCAAAGACAACAAAGCGGGTCCAAGACGCCGTTCAATCAAGAAAAGCTTGATTGGAGCCCTTCCTTTATAAAGAAGATGGGTCGGGAATACTCTTTCCCGAAAGATAAGACATGAAAAATATTCAACCTTACCATGAAGCACTAAATGATGACACTTCCGGAATCTTAGCACCCCGAACAAATAAACGAGGTCTATCATCCAGATTATTGCTCCTATCACCGAGTAGTAGGTGACCCCCTTGAAGACTGTTTCACCTTTAAGGATTGGGTGGAAGACCAGTATTGACAAACCAGGTTCGCTTTATCCGACAGCTTGAAGATAAGCTCGCCGCGAAAACACGAGCCAAAAGGACCTACATCGTCAGGTTAAGACCAGCTCAACCGCAAAAAGAGAAGCGTACTCGTACTTGCCATATGATAACACTCTCAAAAGAGAGAGGGCACAAGAGTATGAGTGACCTCTTCGGGTGCTTCTCCAATGAAGACGAGGACGAGATGATCTCGAAATTTCCACTAGCGCCAAAAGAGCTGAAAGACAGGATACATACCACGGCGGACAACCTAAAGAAAATCAACTTAGGAATGGAGGATGATCCAAGGCCGACGTTTGTCAGTGAGATGCTATTTGAAAAACAAGTAGCCATACTGAAAGATGTGATTATGCAGTATAAAGACTGCTTTGCATGGAACTACTCCGAAATGTCGGGTCTAAATCCAAAAGTAGCGGTACATAAACCGGCCATATCGCCAGGCATAAAGCCAGTTAAACAGGTGCCAAGACGGCTGTGACTCGAACTTGAGATGAGTATCAACGCTGAAGTTAAGAAACTAATCGACTCCAGCTTCATCCAAGTGATTCAATATCCTGACTGGATCGCTAACATCATTCCGGTGATGAAGAAAAATGGGACAGTCTGCATCTGCGTGGACTTTCGGGACCTCAACAAAGCGTGCCTGAAAGACAACTTCCCAGTACCCATCATCGAGCTGATGACTGATAACACGTCCACTCACGAAGTCTTCTCCTTCATGGATTGATCCTCAGGATACAATCAAATAAAAATGGATCCTGAAGACCAGAAACATACAGCCTTTTGGACCCTGTTAGGCATATTCTGCTATAAGGTGATGCCCTTCGGTTTGAAGAACGCCAGCGCTACCTACCGGAGGGAAATGACAAAGATCTTCGATGAACTCATACACAAGATTATCGAATGCTACATCGACGACCTTGTGGTGAAGAGCAAATCTCATGAGGAATATTGGGAACATTTAAAAATAGTGTTCCAACGTTTTCGGAAGTATAATCTAAAGATGAACCTTCTAAAATGCGTGTTTGGAGTTTCCTTAGGTAAATTCCTGGGATTCATCATACGTCACCGAGGTATAGAAATCGATCCCTCAAAGATCAAGGCGATTATGGAGATGCCCACGCCAAGAAATCTCAAACAACTACGGTCTCTCCAAGGAAAGCTCGCGTATATCCGGCGGTTCATAGCCAATCTCTTCGGAAAATACCGCCCCTACAGTCATCTGATGAAGAAGGGGACCCCGTTCGTATGGAATCAGAAGTGCCAAAACGCACTAAACAAAATCAAGCAATACCTGCAAAATCCGCCGGTATTGGCCGCTCCAGTTAAAGGAAAACCCTTATCCTATATACAAAAGCCCTTGAGGGTTCTCTAGGCGCATTGTGGGCACAAGAGAACGATCAACGAAAGAAGAGAGCTCTGTACTATTTAAGTTGAGTTCTCTTAGGGGCAGAAAGCAACTATTCCCTTATCAAGAAGCATTGCTTGGCTCTGATCTTCGCAATAACGAAGCTCGGACATTATGCCTTGGCACATGAAGGCCACCTCATATCGAAAGTGGATCATCTCAAATATCTGATGTCAAAGGCCATACTGACAGAAAGACTTGCCAAATGGGCCCTCCTGATGGAGTTCTCGATAACGTATCCACCTCTCAAAACAGTGAAAGGACAGGCCATCGCCGACTTTCTCACGGAGCATCCGATACCATCCGATTCCCTCTTAAATTGCGAGTTGCTAGATGAGCACGCATTCGACGCAATTGAAGAAGAAAAAGAAGAAGATAAGTCTCAGTGGGAGCTTTACTTCAATGGAGCATCCTCTATGAAGCAGCGAAAGCAAAACACCCCCATAATCAAAGTTGGAGTGGGCCTTATCTTCGTGACCCCGTAAGGAGGGATATTGCGTTACACCCTCTTCTTAATGGAGTCAAGGACTAACAACGAAACTGAATACGAAGCTTTAATAGCCGATCTTGAGATCGCTATCGATATAGGAATCAAAGACCTCCTCATATATGGAGACTCTCAGCTGATCGTTAGCCAAGTAAATGGCGATTATCAAACATGCAAGCCAGAGCTGATAAGGTATGGCGAAAAAGTGCAGCAACTGCTGACACAAATCTCTTCTTATACCGTGAAAAGCATACTGCAAGCGAAAAACAGCAAAGCGGATGCGTTGGCCAAATTGGCTAAGGAATTGGTCGATGAAAACCTCGATGACGTAAGGATCATTGTGCAAAACCGCAGGGTCCTCACGCCAAAAGATATATCTTCGGAAGACCTGATAGAGCCATCCGAAGGAAAAAAAATGACTGAACAAGTAGCCTTTCAAATAGAGGAAGAAGAAGAGGTCAAGGACTGGAGGGAAGTCTTCATAAACTACTTCAAGTCCCAACGAATGCCCGAAAATGCGTCATCTAGATATCAGCTCATGAAACGAGCTTTGTCATTTGCTTTCGTCAATGATACTCTATATAAGAAATCATTCGACTGTCTATGGATAAGATGCCTAGGACCAGAGGAAGCAAGGATAGTCGTCCAAGAAATACACGATGGATTTTGCGGCTCTCATCAGGCGGGTCCGATGATGAAGTTGAAGATAAAAAGAATGGGTTACTATTGGCCCACGATGATTCAGAACTTCATCGAATATGCGAAGTAGTGTCACCAGTGCCAAATTCACGGGGACTTCATACACCAGCACCCAAATCCGCTACACCCGACAGTGGCCAGCTGGTTGTTCGAAATATGGGAAACCGATATAATTGGCCCTGTCGAACTGGCATCATCCAAAGGACACCGGTTTATACTGGCGACGACCGACTACTTGTCTAAGTGGGCAGAAGCAGTACCACTAAGGGAGGTGAAGACGGAGAATATCCTCCACTTCTTTAAAACCCATGTCATCTATCGGTTCGACACTCTGTGTTGGATTATCTCGGATAATGGACCAGCTTACAGAAGCCATAAAATCAGTTGTTTCGCAAAGCAGCATAAAATAAATTGGAAATACTCTTCAGTCTATAATTCTCGGGCCAACGGTCTAGCTGAAGCCTTCAAAAAGACCCTGACCAAGATTATAAAAAAACAGTGTTCAGAAAAAAAAGACTGGTATGAAAGGCTACATGAAACTCTCTAGGCGAACTGAACAACGTTCAAGATGGACACAAATACAACACCATACGCACTGGTGTTCGGCACGGAAGCAGTTCTCTCATTGGAAATAGAACTCCCCTCTCTACAAGTAGCGGCTCGATATGAGCTGACATATAAAGAAAATGCTCATCTTAGCTTTGAGGAGCTCTACACCCTTGAAGAAACCCGTCTTATAGCACGGCAAAATCTGGAGGCTTATAAGGCAAGAATGACACGGTCATATGAAAGATTGACCGGGCCGAGAACATTCCGCCAAGGCAAACTCGTGCTGGTCATCAAAAGACCGGTGATTCCCAATCGTGCAAAATGGGGGAAGTTCGAGTCGAACAATGAAGGCCCATACATCATAGACAAAGTCTACCAAAGTGGAGCCTACCTGCTCATGGATATGCATGGCGAAAGGCCGTTTTGGCCAATAAACGGTCGATTTCTCAAAAAGTACCACACTTGAAAAGTCATAACTTAGGTCATTGATAGATGACGACGCTTGTGTTCGCTTGCTATCTTCCTAAATCAGAACTCTGAAAGTAGTACTAAAAGAAAAAAACTCCATCGCTCCAAGCACGGCGATAATGGATCGAAACGTCCCTAAACTAGTGTGTTCCCCTAAACACGGAATAACGGACCGAAATGTCCTTAAACTAATAATGGACCGAAACGTCCCTAAACTAATGTTGGACCGAAATGTCCCTAAACTAATAACGGAATGAAATGTCCTTAAACTAACATTCATCCCCAAAATGGGAATGTTGGACCGAAACATCCCTAAACTAATTTTGGACCGAAATGTCCCTAAACTAATAACGGACTGAAATGTCCTTAAACCAACATTCGTCCCCAAAATGGGAATGTTGGACCGAAATGTCCCTAAACTAATAATGGACCGAAATGTCCTTAAACTAACAATCATCCCCAAAATGGGAACGTTGGACCGAAAAGTCCTTAAACTAAAAACCCGCCCCAAAATACGGTAATAATAGACCGTCATGTCCTTAAACTAATACGTTTAGCTCTGCTGTGGATCCCAATATTGATTACCGTATACAATCCATAGGTATAAATGATTCATAGCTTTCCCAGGTCCTACATGATGCAGTCCTTCGAAAAGGATCGGAGCCTACAGCTAATGGTGCATTACCTTACAGGCCGTCTAAAAAAACGGTGTTTCCCGCAATCAGAGCAAAGCTCTGTTCAAATTTTGAAATTTGAAATGAAGCATCGATTCATAAAAGCGCTGGCGTCAAGAGCGCCAGCGCTAAGAGTCAAAGACTCTGAGGCAGCGCTCACATGTAAAGCACGAGAGCGATAGCGCCAAGTGCGCCAGTGCAAAGAGTCAAAGATTCTGAGGCGGCGCTCACGTGCAAATCACGAGAGCGCTAGCGCCAAGTGCGCCAGTGCTAAGAGTCAAAGACTCTAAAGCAGCGCTCACGTGCAAGGCACGAGAGCGCCAAGCGCTAGAGCTAAATGTTCTCCACCGTTGGATCAAAGATCCAACGAATAAAATTCTGTTAAGGAAATACTCCTCAGAATCTTTCCAAACTAGAAAGATTGTGCTCTGTAAACCAGAGCACCGTTGGATCAAAGATCCAATGGTGATTAAAAATCACCATGATATAGAACAATCTCTGTATGGGAAAATATTTTTCCAATCTTGTTAAAAACAAGAAGATTGTCTTCTGTAAATCAGAAGCCCTAGGATCAAAGATCCAATGGTGGGGAAATATCCCCAAATTAATTAGAGAAATATTTCTTTAATTGATTCAACAAATCAGCCTCCCCTATATAAAGGACCCAAGACTTCAAGTCTTGCAGAGAAGAACCCCCCATAAACTTCAAGTTCTCAACAAAAAAAAAAGAGAAGAGCAAGCTCTGAGAAGAAGAACCTTTTTCAAGGTAAATAAAGAGAAAAGAGATCATAACATCTCTTGATAAAAATAAGAACTTAGTTCTTAAATCTAAGAGACAAAGTCTCCCTTCATAAATGTTGGAGATAGTGCCCTCAGAGTCAATTATTGGATCACAGGCACGTGATTGCAATGATTGAGCGAGGACCTATACCGATAGAACAGTCTTACTCAAGATGATAGTATGCTATCTGGTTTATCTTTATCATCGTGTACTGCTTTAGGTGACCTTACAGGTCACTATTGCGCGTTGATAGAGCCCTTAGGATTCTTGCTTGACGGCCAGAAGTATGATGGCGATCATATACGTGGGAGCTGGGGTCTATAAGCACATCCTTAAAATGTCCCTAGTCGTGGGAGTTTTCGGGACATGGCATCGATACTCCAGAGTAGACTAGTGTATACAGTCGAGACCCCGACGAGGGGCGGTGGCCGGTCTCACAAGCCACTGGTGTCAGTTGGTTCACCTAAGATGTATACAGGTGCTCATTGGGTTATGAGTACACCGGACAGGACTCGCCGGGAACATGCTAGTTGGTCTTATACCAGACGTCAGATAGCAGTTCCGTGGTGACATGTGTACAGGTTAGTTCATCGACCTGAGATCGTCATTTGTCTCGTGTGAGTTCCCACTGTACTTTGATTACTACCCTACCACGGCTCAAAGGAGTCGTGCAAACAGGTTTTAGTTGGGTACAGTCCCGAGCCATATGGAGGTAGTGAGCGGATCTTCAGGGGTTCGTCTCTCTCGGTATTGGGGGTGAGGTCGCGCTGTGTCTAGGATAGCCATTACACGAAGTCCTTGGCCAAGGCAGGAGATTTACTGGTAGGTATTCCAGTAATATCTCAGGGTGTTCTGGGCTACACTCCAACACGACTTGTACTGCTTTTGGGGGTCTGACTTTTACCAACCCCCTAGGCCCGCCATGCGATGCTCATAGACGAACGGACCGGACTGTACGGATATTGTTACTGACAAACTCAGTAGGGTGTCAGGATGAGTTCGCTCATCGACGTCCCTTTTGGTCAATACCTGGTAGCCCGTTACGTATGGCTTATACCTCTGACATGCTAGTGGTTAAATCCACAACCAAAGTATTGGTGAGTCTTTAGAGTTCCCCACAGACCGTTTTCTCAAGTTTCGGGCGAAACGCTGTAGAGGCCGTATGGAGATATGGCAGGGTTCGATCATATACGTGCGGTATTGCACGGATCATGATCGGACGGATAATACTAGCGGGCTTTGGTTTAAGCCGGATCCTAGTATTGTACAGTGTAGATTTTGTCTCATTGCATTTGTATTCGGTCGGAATACAAATGCGGGCATGTATATGCAGTCGCGGGGTTTTCCTGTAATTTATTACGGGATCAGTTTTTTTGAAATTGCCAGTTTGCATTCCGTTTTGGCCAGTTTTCCTTTGTTCCTTCATGGCCGGATTTTTTTGATGGAGGGGCTAATTTGCATATTTGCAAATTAGCAATTGTGGAGGGGGTTTCTTGTGATATGTGGTTTATGATTATTCTAGCATCTTATGATGCTTTTCTTGTGATCATTTCTTTAGCATTAAATGAGATTGAAATGTGATGGGATTTGATATGGCTTTGGAGTGACTCTTTTACCTCATTATCATACATTTCTTCTCTTGCATTATTGATACATTTTTTTCCCTCCACCATTGAGGAAGGGTCGGCCACTTCTAGTGGGAGAGAGAGAGGTTCATTTTTGTGGGCGGGGAGAAAATCGTTCTTCTCATATTCTTTGCTTGCCACAAAAATTCCATAGCACATTTCCTTAGTTGATTCCTCCACTCCTTCAATGGCAACTTCAACAACCTCTTTGAGACAAACCTTACTACACTTAGCCTACAGCATCCTTGGGCACATCGGCTTGCCAACTTCATGCCCGAATTGCCTCGGTCCAGAGATGGGAGCCCGTAAAAGAATTCGGCTATGTGGTGCCCTTTCCGACGAGGAGGTGAAGACCGGAGATTCTGCGAGGAGATCGGGACGGAGGCCGTGGACCGAAGGACACGGATCGCTCGGTATAGCTTTCTTCCCATTTTTTAGTTTGCTAGCATTAGGTTAATGGCCCGAACCGGGTTTTTAGTGCGCGGTAGTGCCGGTTTACAAGTTTTGTAAAAGTTTCGTTTCCGCATTTTGGCCTCGGATTGACGGCCGGGGCGCTGCCGTGCACTTACATTGGTATCAGAGCCAGGCCATTAACCTAATCTCGCTTGCTCTAACGTGTTTACAAGTTCGATCGAATGAAAATTCCAAAAACCGCGTTTTCATGCATCAGTTTCCTGTCGAATTTTTTTTGGCTCGAAAAATTATTTGGAGCATTGCAGAAATTCATGCAGGCGTTTTTAAGCATTCTGGAAAAATTCGATGCAGTGATTCCTCAGTAGGACCAGGGAACCGCGGCCAAACCCCTGTTCTGGCCGCGGTTCCGCGGCGGGAAAGTGTAATCAATGCACCAAATTTTTACAGTGGGCTTCTGAGCTGAAATTGGGGGTTTTGGAATATTCTGTTTGGGCCCAGATATTTTTGAGTGCTACAGTTGTGCTTGGGGCCCACTTCGGTAAATTTATTCGATCGAAAGTTTTAAATATGTTAGTTCACAGTATTTACATTATATCTGCGACCGTGAATGTCATTTGATCGGTAAATCCTGTCTAAATGCTATAGCCCTTTTAGACGGATTTGCGAACGTGACATTCACGTTGATGTTCTGTGTTGTGCTGTGATGTTGCGGATTGGTCGTGGGGGATAGCCTGGATGCAATGTTAGTACAGTTTCATTTTATATGTACATTTGATATTGCGGGGCGAGCGTCCGACATGTGGACTGCCGTCACTGCCTGTTTGTATATTATTCTTTTGGGGTACGACCGGGCTGAGGTCGATGTACCCGTTGTATGTATATTTTACTTTCTGTACTAGGATTGCCCCGCGGATGGGTGCACGGATAGCCGGGTTCTAGAGGGCAACGAGCCCGCATCTCATGGCGTTGAGACGGAGGGGGCTTCACTCTAGAATTGGCGGGTTATTCGCCGCACTTGTAGGGGGTATAGGTTGACCCAGGAGGGGTGCCCAAGTTACCGGATTCCGTGAAGTGCTGGGTGGTCCATTCACGTTGTTGAAGGGGGATGCCTCGCTTCAGGTTTTGGCGGGTAACTTGCCGCGCCCGTAGGGGTCTAGGATTTCATTGCACAGGCTATCCACACGACCAGGGGAACGTCGGGTTTCTGTAGCGGCTCTATGAAACCCGGGGATCCCAGATATCTGTATTGTTCTGTGATGCTTATTACATTTCTGTGATGTTGCATTTTATCACGCCTTGAGCGAATATTATATATTGATATATATACTAATAGATGTTGTATATGTTTTGATCCGCGCTAGTCCATTCCCCGCTCTGTCGTTAGTTAAGTAACCTAACGGGTGATGACGGGACCCAGTGGCGAATGCGGATGGCATATACGTACATAATTATTTTCGTTCTTTATTTGTGTGATCAATTGATGGGACTGCATTGATTTGGATCAATGCAAGCTAAACAAACCTATTCTGATGTTGTTGGAACATTTTTCAAAAAGCTGTTATTGCAAGGACGTTTTCTTTTGTTTTGCACAGTGGTATTCGGTTATGAATATCCAGCACCTCAGTCGACGAGGCAAGGGCCGAGATCCCTTCACCGGGAGTGACCCCTTGGACAGAAGTTTGCGTCAGGGCAATAACTTCACTATAGTCGTTTACTTTTGCTTTGCATCGTGGTATTCAGTTGGAATATCCTGCACCTCATTCTACGGGGAAAGATCCGAGATCCCTTCACCGGGAGTGACCTTTTTAGCAAAGGTTTTCGCCACTATATTTTTATAAAAGCTATCCGGTTCCTTCAACGATATCAAGTTCATTACGTTAAAGGTTTTTAGCCAAAAACCATTCATAGCCCTCCGTCATTTCAGACGGGTAGCACGTAGTATTCATGCTATGTTTGTTGACCTTCGTCAAGGCATAGTGAATGGTAGCTGTTTGTTACCTTTCTGCTGCATGGATAGATGCGTTGGTTTGGAACAGTCGTATAGCCTTGTTGACCTTCGTCAAGGGCTTGTACGGGTGGGTTCAAATTAACCTGGACAATGACGGGTAGAACTTGACATGTGACTTATGATTTGTTGACCTTCGTCAAGGTCATAAGAGCATGGGGCAAAAATCATATCGGGAGTTTCTAAAGAAACTGAAACTTCCAGATATGCGCATACCTTCTGGAGTGTGATAATGGAGTGTGATAACGTGAGCGGATTCCGTCACGTTATCATGCGATGATAGTTGGATCCCGATTCCCACTGATGAGTTGGTTTACTCCTCGGGTGATCCCGACTAATTCTTCTTTCAGGTTTGGAGAAGAATTTGACGTTACAGTAGGAGGTTTCCTGATTAGATAAAGTGATAACCATTCTGATCTAGGCTAGAGTGCACGCTGAGTGTTTCTTTTCTCTCTCTCTTTGGTAGCGACCATGACCCGACCTTAAACTATGACTCAGTGACCAAGTTGACCGAACCTTCTTAAACACTGGCTTTTGGATTGTCAGAGTTGCATACCTTATTGCCACTCCTACTTTTACCCTTTTCTCAAGAACACCCCGTATTACTACGAACGTCCACTTCCATTGGATAAAACCATCGTATGGTTATATACGAACTCGAAGGAACTTGTTCCAGATTCGAGGATGGTTTCCGGTTCTGGAGAAAACGAATATGACTATTCAGTTGTCTTTTCCTTTTACCTTCTCTCAGGTTGCGAGTGCTCCTTGGATTAGGACAGTACACCTATTACGCTTATTGGATAGTCTTCTTCCAAACCATAGGCAGATGCCGAACGGTAGGGAATGAAGAAAACCATTTAGCCTAAAAGGTGTACAGAAGGTATTAAGTAAAAACAAATAAAGGGATTAGAAGGAGGGCAAAGTAAATTGCGACTGCTATTCACGACCAAACCAAGTATTTCATTACCACTCCCACTTCACCTTTGTATTTCTCCAGAACACTCCGTATCACTACGAAGATCCACAGTTTATTGGATACTCCATCGTATGGTTATATACGAACTCGAAAGGAACTTGTTCCAGTTCGGGGATGGATTCTGGTTCAGGAGAAATAGGAATAAGGTTTTATTCAGTTGTCTTTTATCTTTACCTTCTCTCGCATTGCGAGTGCTCCTAGGATTAGGATAGTACACCCATTATGCTTATTGGATAGTCTTCTTCCAAACCATAGGCTGGTGCCGAACGGTAGGGAAGGAAGAAAACCATTTAGCCTAAGAGGGTGTACAGAAGGTAATGACTAAAGACATATGAAGAGATTTGGAGATATGACAAAGAAATATATGGTTACAGTTGTTAATCTGGATAATGGAAGAGGCATTACTAGGAATACCCGGATACCCCTCGAAACATTTCAATGTTTCAGTTTCACTGTGTACTGTTAAAAGAAAACTGATTTCCCAATTAGACACTTGCTCCAGGGTATGTATTTACCAGGTATGATTCTCACATCTGTATGGTTTTACAGATGATGAGTGTGAGTAAGTTATTGGGAATCAGGTGATCATCCTCATTATATCGGAATTCGTTGTAATTGGTGATATTTGAGGAAATCGCCTGGGCTATTTGCCGGACAGCAAATATTTGGTTTTGAATATCCGCTGTTATGCACCAATTTCAAATTGCTATATCTGTACGTCTATTTTTATAGACTGAGATATACCTTTTTGAAATTATGTCCATGACATTTACCTATATCAGTGGATGGTTAGGTAAGGAGCATTAAACAGCGGTGTAATTCTTCTTAACCATAAGTACAGTTTTCAACCTACGACACACAGGGAATGAGTTATTAGACTCAGGGGACTTATACAGAGTATTGTATATTGTCCAGTGTCCGCTAGGACAGAGGGGTTGGTCCTCGTACTATATTCTGTTTACTTATGACTTCTCTAGTTCTTAGACAAGTGTTTCGTAGAAACACAAGGTCTAAGTTTTGAGAAGTTATAGGTATAAGAGTAAAGTAGAGAACCAGGTGTTGCAAGTATCGGGATTCTTCAAGGTGATCGAAGATGTAGATACTTGTGTATGGTGTTCAGTTGATAGTAATGATTGAGAGAACTTGCTTCTCTTTCAGGTTACTCATAATTGGAAGCACTCCTAAGTTGAGTAATACTGATCGGCCTCTTTCCATTTAGTTGACATGCACTGGAGACAGCTGCATGATTTGAATCTGGTTAAATTAAATCAGTGCTTCTGTTTCTGTATTGGATATAGAACAGTTCATATCTTAACGATGTTAAGGTACGGGGAGTTGTCCGGCTTATGCTTAAAACCAGACTCTGGATAACTCAAGGCACGTTTCTGTAATGGCTGTTTGTGGGTTGACCCGGGCTATGACGAGTGTTGACTTTCTACCATCTGGAAAATCAATAGTGATATTGTTCTTGACTCTCCATAGTTTTAATAATAATGGATTTTTCAGAAAACAGTAGTGGGAGTATGGTAGAACCGGAAGTGATTCCAGAACCGGAAGTGATTACTGAAGATTTGATAAGAACCTAAAGATTCATTCTGGTTTGACATTCCATTGGCCACTCCGCAGATATGGTGGGTAACCTCAGGCACTCGAGAGGTACTTCGGTATGCTCAAAGACGGTGACAGGGATGTTCTTGTTTACCCAGACTTGCCATTGCTGTTGTTCCAGACTGTGAGACCCGGCAGGAGGATGAGTATAGCGTCATTCTAAAATAGCTTTAGAAGTGCACGTGTATATGACTCTGCCAGAGGGTTGTCGTAGTCAGTGGGAGCAGCGGAAGTATAGTGGACAAGTAGCTTATGTCTATTCATAGACTAAAGCAGATATAGCGGAGACAGATCATCTATTTCTGATGTCACAGTCACAGGTTTGACTTCATCAGAATAGGGGATGGATCTGTTAAGAAGGTAGTAGGGTGTTATGTCCTGGTATTTGGATGACATACACAGAGTAGGAAGTGAAATTCCTATACTACGATCGGTTATACTTTGGTTGTCACACAGTGGTTTCTCCGCATAAAGGATATAAATATTATATCAGATATTCTGGTTACTAGATCTATGGTTTTAGATCTAGATTTGGGTAGTTTCCCAATCTGGGTACTTAGACAGCATTCTAAAGGTGTTTTAGAATGGACGACTCCTGGCACGGTAGTATACCTGCAGGTGATGGAGTCACCCTCTCTAAAGGTGTCTTACAGACTAAAGGGGAGAGGGATGTGCATGATTGGCAGATCACTTGCTTAGGCAATTGAGTCAATCATGAGATGTCAAGTACCACACCAGATATTGTTTTTGCAGTAGATGCAATAAGTTAATATTAATCTAATCCTGGAGAAACATTCGGAAGCAGTTTTAGAACATAAGTGGATGTTCTAGGGACATGATAACGACAGCCTCATTCGGAAGACAGTTATCATTCCAGGCTTCCAAGGTGACCTGGATAGCAGAGTGGCTGTCAGAGTTATAGTTTTCCCTCTAACGAGGGACAATATTTTGGACAGGTGGTCCAGGCGGATACTGAGGGAGGCATGGCGCAGGATACTGATTAAGTTCAGTTGACAATACAGTCTAAGAAGTTTGGATTTGGAGTTCATTTATGATCTAGGTCCCATCAGACATCCAGACATACTCTAAGACCGGTATTGCTCATTCGGGAGATGGGTTTCTCCGCGAACTTGAGATTAAGAGAGACATAGAAAGAAACATCAAATCGGGTCCACTCACTGAGGCTATTCCTCGAACGCAATAGTTTCGCAAACTGGTTTTGTGAGACTGATTAGTAGAGGAGTTGGGTGTTCGGTATCACACGGGCTGTGAGTATGCGACATCGCAATAATTAGCCTTGAGTGCAAGTGGGAGATTGTTGGAGATAGTGCCCTCAGAGTCAATTATTGGATCACAGGCACGTGATTGCAATGATTGAGCGAGGACCTATACCGATAGAACAGTCTTACTCAAGATGATAGTATGCTATCTGGTTTATCTTTATCATCGTGTACTGCTTTAGGTGACCTTACAGGTCACTATTGCGCGTTGATAGAGCCCTTAGGATTCTTGCTTGACGGCTAGCAGTATGATGACGATCATATATGTGGGAGCTGGGGTCTATAAGCACATCCTTAAAAGGTCCCTAGTCGTGGGAGTTTTCGAGACAGGGCATCGATACTTCAGAGTAGACTAGTGTATACAGTCGAGACCCCGACAAGGGGCGGTGGTCGGTCTCACAAGCCACTGGTGTCAGTTGGTTCACCTAAGATGTATACAGGTGTTCATTAGGTTATGAGCACACCGGACAGGACTCGCCGGGAACATGCTAGTTGGTCTTATACCAGACGTCAGATAGCAGTTCCCTGGTGACATGTGTACAGATTAGTTCATCGACCTGAGATCGTCATTTGTCTCGTGTGAGTTTCCACTGTACTTTGATTACTACCCTACCACGGCTCAAAGGAGTCGTGCAAACAGGTTTTAGTTGGGTACAGTCCCGAGCCACATGGAGGCAGTGAGCGGATCTTCAGGGGTTCGTCTCTCCCGGTATTGGGGGTGAGGTCGCGCTGTGTCTAGGATAGCCATTACACGAAGTCCTTGGCCAAGGCAGGAGATTTACTGGTAGGTATTCCAGTAATATCTCAGGGTGTTCTGGGCTACGCTCTGACACGATTTGTATCGCTTTTGGGGGTCTGACTTTTACCAACCCTCTAGGCCCGCCATGCGATGCTCATAGACGAACGGACCGGACTGTACGGATATTGTCACTGACAGACTCAGTAGGGTGTCAGGATGAGTTCGCTCATCGACGTCCCTTTTGGTCAATACCTGGTAGCCCGTTACGTATGGCTAATACCTCTGACGTGCTAGTGGTTAAATCCACAACCAAAGTATTGACGAGTCTTTAGAGTCCCCCACAGACCGTTTTCTTAAGTTTCGGGCGAAACGCTGTAGAGGCCGTATGGAGATATGGCAGGGTTCGATCATATACGTGCGGTATTGCACGGATCATGATCGGACGGATAATACTAGCGGGTTTTGGTTTAAGCTGATCCTAGTATTATACAGTGTAGATTTTGTCTCATTGCATTTGTATTCGGTCAGAATACAAATGCGGGCATGTATATGCAGTCGCGGGGTTTTCCTGTAATTTATTACGGGATCAGTATTTTTGAAGTTGCCAGTTTGCATTCCGTTTCGGCCAGTTTTCCTTTGTTCCTTCATGGCCGGATTTTTCTGATGGAGGGGCTAATTTGCATATTTGCAAATTAGCAATTATGGAGGGGGTTTCTTGTGATATGTGGTTTATGATTATTCTAGCATCTTATGATGCTTTTGTCGTGATCATTTCTTTAGCATTAAATGAGATGGAAATGTGATGGGATTTGATATGGCTTTTGAGTGACTCTTTTACCTCATTATCATACATTTCTTCTCTTGCATTATTGATACATTTTTCCCCCTCCACCATTGAGGAAGGGCCGGCCACTTCTAGTGGGAGAGAGAGAGGTTAATTTTTGTGGGTGGGGAGGAAATCATTCATCTCATATTCTTTGCTTGCCACAAAAATGTAGGGGTCCTAGGCACTCTAGTGAGGTCTCACAAGGCATCGATCATGCCAAATTCAAAAAATCTAGGTGCCGAGAGACCCGACTACGGATCGTTTGCTAGAAAACTAGGCGAAAAAGCTGACTAGTTAACACTTAACTATGAGAATCGGAAATACAACCTTTGTAGATCCGGTGCTCCACCTCCATAGCTCCGCAACGAAGTCCTCTCCACTGTCCAAAAAGAATTCGGGCTCTAGCGTCGACTTCATCGGAGAATAAGCGAGCTAGGTCGTCGATGTCCATGCCGAAGATGATCTACGTCGAAGCATCGCAAGATCAAGCTCTCACTTCACCAAGTCAAGAAACTTGTGAAGGAAACACACTCTACTACTTGGCAAGAGGTAGAGGATGAAGAAATAGGAAGTGGGTAGACTTTAGAATTGGATTTCTCACTCAAATCATCAATCCACCATTGATGACCTCAAGCTTCTTCAAAAAAGAAGATGAAGAAGAAGAAGAAGAAAGTTATGATAAGATTAATTTAGAATAGAAAAGAATAATAAACTTATCATAATTTTCACCATGGTTAGGTGTAGAGAATTAACTTAGGTTAGATCAATGGTTAGGGTCAAAAGAAGAAGACAAAATGGTTAAGTGGTCAAAGTTTCATGAAGCTTCAATAAGCTTCATGAAGAATAAAGAAAGAAAACCATTTTGTTTTTCTTCTTTTATGCTTTAATTATTTTCCAAAATGAATAAGCAAATAATTAAAAGAATATGCAAAACCCTAATCACCATCTTGACCATAGTTTTATTCTATACACTTAACCAAAAACCATGCATCATCAAGCATGATACAAGTAAGTGCACAAAACTATATCGTATATACAATGTGCACACCCGAGCGAGAAAATCCATTTAAAGTGAACCGATACTAGTTAATGCAAAGTAATATATCAAATATATAATTATGCATTAAATCATTAAATCAACACTTGACTCAATGATCCGGTCATGTCGCACATAACCGACTGGTATCATCAGTAACAACTTATCGAATCAACACTTGATCCGATAACTCGGCTATATCGCATATAACCGATCAATGTCACATCGCGAGAATCGAATACAGTATCACATACTGGTATTATTCTCGGTCCCGCACATATCTCATATGCACTCCTATTTCGTTTCGCTTGAGCCAGGAAACCTCTGTGTAGGACTCTAAAGACTCGTCAATACGCCGGCAGCAGATGATGATCATATCAAACATCCACAAGCCGCAAGCGGTCTTCTAAACGTAATGGCCACCCGGGTATTGAGCGATCTGAAGATCGACGAGCAAGCCCGCTCACACTCCAGTGAATCCAACCAGTAACACTACCGTACAGTCCGGTCTGATCGTCTGATATGTTGCATATCTCGCCTAGGGGTGGTAAACGTCAGACCCCAATAGCTCGATAAGTCGTGTCGATACGAGGTCTATAACTATTCGAGAAACTACAGGTAACACTTACCAGTAAATCTCAGCAACCCTGGCCAGGGATTTCCTGTTATAGCCAATCGAACACAGCACAACATCAACTCCCTATACCGGGAGAGACGAATCCCCTCCTATCGCTCATTGCCTCCATGTGACTCGGGACTGTACCCAAAAACCACCGTTTTGCACGCCCTCTTGGACGTGGTAAGATGGAAATCAAAGCACAGTGGGAACCACACAAGACTCTATGACGATCTCGGGTCAACAGACTACTCTGTACCATAGTCACCAGAGAACTGCCATCTGACGTGAGGTATAATACCATCTGGGAGTTCTCGGCGAGTCCGTCCAGTGTACCCAGTCTCTACTGAGCACCCGTATATCATCTCTGATGTCAAACACCGATGGATATGGGATCATCCATCGCCCATCTATATGGGTCGAGAAGGTATACGCTAGTCTACTCTGGTATATCGATGCCCCGTCTCGATACACCCACGACTAGGGACTTTGAAGGATGTACTTATGGACTACCATGTCCCCACTAGTATGATCCGCATCATAGTCCAGGTAGTCAAGTACACATCCTAAGGGCTTTACCAACATGTAACAGAGAGACAAACAGTGTACACGTTAAGGTAAAGATCAACCAGATAGCATACTATCATGTCGAGCAAGAAAGTCCTCCCTATATATGTCCCAGCATCCACTACAATATACATCCAATGTACAGTAATGGCCTCTAGGGCATACATATAACTAACAAAAAATTCCATAGCACATTTCCTTAGTTGATTCCTCCACTCCTTCAATGGCAACTTCAACAACCTCTTTGAGACAAACCTTACTACACTTAGCCTACAAAATCCTTGGGCACGTCGGCTTGCCAACTTCGTGCCCGAGTTGCCTCGGTCCATAGGTGGGAGCCCGTAAAAGAATTTGGCTATGTGGTGCCCTTTCCGACGAGGAGGTGAAGACCGGAGATTCTGCGAGGAGATCGGGACGGACGCCGAAGACCGAAGGACACGGATCGCTCGGTATAGCTTTCTTCCCATTTTCTAGTTTGCTAGCATTAGGTTAATGGCCCGATCCGGGTTTTTAGTGCGCGGTAGTGCCGGTTTACAAGTTTTGTAAAAGTTTCGTTTCCGCATTTTGGCCTCGGATTGACGGCCGGGGCGCTGCCGTGCACTTACAATAAAAATAAGAACTTAGTTCTTAAATCTATGAGACAAAGTCTCCCTCCATAAAAAAGAAGAACTTAGTTCTTAGATCCAAAAAGACAAAGTCTTTCACAAAAAACAGAAGAGATCGCAGCATCTTCCATAAAAAGAAGAATTCAGTTCTTAGATCCACGAGACAAAGTCTCTTATAAACGAGAATCCAATTCTCAAGAGCGTAGAACTGATCAGAACTGCATAAGAAGTGCCTTAGCGCTCCAAGTCTGGCACTCAGCGCCAAGCGCACCACGTGCTTCTCACATGTGCGCTATTTCATAAGAAGCGCCTTAGCGCTCCAAGTCTGGCGCTCAGTGCCAAGCGCACCACGTGCTCCTCACGTGTGCGCTATTTCATAAGAAGTGCATTAGCGCTCTAAGTCTGGCGCTCAGCGCCAAGCACTCTACGTGCTCCTCACGTGAGTGCTGAGGGAACACAAAGTGTTCTTTAAATAAAGCCCCAATGCCATAAAAGTATTCAACACTCAGCAAAAAAACGAAAAGAAAAGCGGGTATTAGTACCCCAATAAACGTTCAGCAGTATGTGTACAGAAAAAGGACTATGTCCTAACTAGTGTCTAACACTTTATAAAAAAAGAAATGATAAAGACTCAGTGGGCTTAGCCCAAGCTAGCCAAACTCATAATCAAATGAGCCCATGCGCTCTTTATTGGACTCAATCCCAAACAAGATTATTAAATCTCTGATGAACATTCATTGGTTCAAGAGTACATCTCTTCATACCTCTGATATATGTTGTTGTAATTCTTCAACGTCTTCAGAGAGATGAAGGGTCCCAATAACCAATAACTTTTGGCGCATTCCCAAACGGTTAAACCAAAATCTCACAGACTATGACGTCTTTAAACCAGACTATGATGTCTTTAAACCCTATGGACTATGAGGTCCTTAAACTCATGGACCATGATGTCCTTAAACTTATGGACCGCAACGTCCCTAAATTAAACCCCACAGACTATGATGTCTTTAAACTTATGGACCGCAATGTCCTTAAACTAAAGCGATAGAGTCCAAACACTCTTTCGTCGGATCTAAATGATCCCAAAACCCCGTTGAGTAGATCTTGGTCTAAAATTAGACTAACGTATCCTTAACAAACGTTTAAGTTGATCTTAATCTCAAAGAGACTAACGAGCCTTAAACCAAACCAAACCCAAATCTAAGAAAATACGGATTTGGACTAATCCACGCCCTACGGGCGACAACATAAATTAGTCTCCGTATACAATCCACGGGCAACCAAAAACAAAACAAACACACACGACACGAAGTGAACATCTGGAGAAGGAGAAAGTGGTTATCGTAACCCGATAACGTAATTAACTGCAGGGGCTTGCGCCTACAGGGAAGAGCGTCCCCACAATCAAAAACCCCTCGCAAGCGAGGGGGAATCTGACGAAGTCTGCTACAACGGCCGCATCCGTCCAAACCTCCGATACACGGCGCCATAAATCAACTGGGTATCTTCGGAGAGGTGGACGGATAAAACCAAATAGCATCTACCCCCAAAATTCAGGCCAGACGACCTACGCGGTTCCGTCCCTGTTTTCGGTGGTAAACAGATTCTGGCACGCCCGGTGGGACCTTTTCCTCTTTCCACTCCACACTTCGTATGTCGTGTTCACAAACGAATCGCGATTTAATGTGGTTGCCCATGGATTCGAGGTACTAAGATTTGGTGTCTTGCTCCCGTGCAGAGAAAATGGATTTCAACTGCACCAGCTGCAACAACAACTCCCACTCTGTCCTTGCCGGAGGAGTGACCTATGGGCCTTAAGCGGCCTCCATTTTCGTGATGCCAGTGGAACAGGTGACGCAAGCCACCACTGGGTTGTTCTTCGGGACTATGCTCCCACCAATGAGCTTCAACGCCCCAGTGCCATCGCAAGAAGCTCCGAAGAAGTCGGTCTTTGATCGGTTTGCAACTACCGCGGCCCCTCTCAACGGGTCGCTCAAATCCAACGCCTCGGTCTTTAACAGACTGGGCCAAAGATCCAATGGGCCTGTGAAGAAGCCCGCAATACCTGATGGGGTTATCCCGAAACGGATAGCCATCCCTGCTCCAGCAAATGAAGTCATCAGAGAGACTTCCCCTACTAAGGGGTCGGTCTTCATAAGACTGGCCGTTCCAACTCCCTCTCCAGGCGAAGTCACCAAGGTTGCTACCCCTGCTCGAAAGTCTGCCTTCGACAGGTTAGCCATCCCCTCTCAACGGATATCAGTCTTTGACAGGCTAACACCAACGGCAGTTTCTCATCAAAGCATGAAGCATGTTGAATCCACCTCCGTAACTGATCCAGTACCTTCTGCAAGACGCGCTCGACGTCGCCACTGGCGCCGAGTGAGGAAAGCTGGGGGCAGTTCCCCTTCTGGACTGACTCCGCCGGCTCCAATCGTGGAAGTCGATGCTGCTGTTTCAACTGGGAACAGCTTTGAACCATTCAAGAGGGTGCGCGAGAACTCTCCGACTGCTGTGCTAAAAAGATCTCCTCCACCTGTGGAGGACGTTATAAAGGCAATGCCAGAGAAGCCCCCTCAGCGGCTGTCCTCCAAAATTCACAGGGTCTGGCAAAAGGTCCAAGACTCGGTGATCAACCAAGACTACTCCCGTCGACCGAAGAAGATGAAAGTTCGGCAAGAGAAGGACCATCCTGTCATACCACAGAAGGTGTCGTCTACTTGGGTGCCCATTGCAACGGCCCTCTCAACTTCGACCGCCCACAAAAGGAGAAGGCCGGAGAAAATCCCCGTGTCTACGACGAATCTCAAAGGCACTGAACCTAAACGCCCCAAGTCTGGGAGCATGGTGGTGCACACCATCTACATGGCTTCCGGAAAAGAGGATAGCCGTATCTCCACGGGCCATCGACCACTCACGCGGTCAGTAACTAAGGCTCAGGAGCAACAGCAACAAAAGCTTCAAGAGATGCTGACAACCATGGCCGCACTCACTGGGCCAAAAGGAAGCCCGGAAACATTGTCGGAACAGCGTCAGGTGGAAGAGCCCGCTGGAGCCCGAGATTATTGAGGGGATGCTAAAGCCGCGCCCAACGCTGAAAGTTGGTGAAGGTAGACAAAACATTCAGGCCAAGCCTCCAAAGTCTTTAAAGAAAAAGAAGAAGGTCAAGAAGCCCGTCCAACCCGAAGACAGCCGTACAGGTCTGCAGAAATACATCGATGCACTGGAAGAATATAACCAAAAGGCACGGACCCCAATCACGTTGGATGAATTCTTTAAGCATGTTCTTAAGAATAAAACCGTTGAGGCTGATGAAGGAGACAATTCTTCAGAAGAGTCCGAGGATTATGTGGCAAGCTGCCACATGATCTCTCACTCATCAATAAATGGCAAAGAAGCTCCTGATGCAGAGAAACTGGGGGCAGATCCAGAACAGGAATCAAAATCCCTGGAGACATCGGACGAATTGATTGACAGACTGCTGAGCGAAGCTCTTCAGAAAAGCAAATCTGACCGAGAGCGTGAAACGGCCATATATGAAAGGGCCAAGCATTGGCGTCACGTTGAAGAAGCTCCGGTATTTAGAAGCCATAGAGTACCCCAACCGGATAGAAGAACTTCTGCCGCCAGCAAAAGCAGGTTTAAGACAAGGAAGCAGTTCGCTAAAGCCCTGTCGATGGGAATGAAGTTGCCACCTTTCAAAGAAGACATTTCAGAAAATACGTTCCCCGAAGAACTAGATGCACGTCCAAACTACTGCTTATACCATCGGAGGATCACATACCCTACCGAGGAATGCATGGGCTTTAAAAATTGGTGGTAGGGATACGTTGCTCATTGACAGCATTTCAAGCGGATGAAGCGCAAAACTCGTCGAGAGCAGAGAATCACGACAGATGAGCGCAAAAGAACTGCCGGCGACTGTCACATGGTTAATTCTGGGGGATCGGAAGTTCTCACCTTCGGGAGCGATTCTGATGAAGAAATAGCCCTCGGCCCTTTCTTCAAAGAATCCATCTCCGAAACGGAAGAGATGAAGACCTGCGAGAATATTCAGCTGCGCAACCGTACGTTGCCCGAAAAGAATCTCGGACCTGCAAACAAGGGATCGAACAAAAAAGATAAGGGGAAAGAAAAAGTCCCTAAAGATATCGCCCTCAATGACCGAGCCGTTGAAGAGCTTGCAGCCAAGGACCCGCCCAAGAAAAACAAGATAGATTACAACATTCTGGCACACCTGAGGAAGATACCCTCACAGCTAAGCATTCTCGATGCCCTTGTTAGTTATATGTATGCCCTAGAGGCCATTACTGTACATGTGATGTATATTGTAGTGGATGCTTGGACATATATAGGGAGGACTTTCTTGCTCGACATGATAGTATGCTATCTGGTTGCTCTTTATCTTAACATGTACACTTATTGTCTCTTTATTACATGTTGATAAAGCCCTTAGGATGAGTACTTGACTACCAGGATTATGATGCAGATCATACTGGTGGGGACATGGTAGTCGGTAAGTACATCCTTAGATTGTTCCTAGTCATGAGAGTATCGAGACAGGGCATCGATACTCCAGAGTAGACTAGCGTATACGCTTCTCGACCCATATGATGGGCGATGGATGATCCCATATCCATTGGTGTTTGACATCAGAGAAGGTATACGGGTGCTCAGTGGAGACTGGGTACACTGGACGGACTCGCCGAGAACTCCTAGATGGTATTATACCTATCGTCGGATAGCAGTTCTCTGGTGACACTGGTACAGGTTAGTCTGTAGACCCTAGATCGTCATAAAGTCTTGTGTGATTCCCACTGTGCTTTGATTTCAACCATACCACGGTCAAGAGATCGTGTGAAAAGGTGGTTTTTGGGTACAGTCCCGAGTCACATGGAGGCAATGAGCGATAGGAGGGGTTTCGTCTCTCCCGGTATTGGGAGTTGATGTTGCGCTATGCTCGATTGGCCATAACATGAAATCCCTGGCCAGGATTGCTGAGATTTACTGGTAAGTGTTATCAGTAATTTCTCGAACCGTTATGGACTTTGCATCGGCATGACTTATCAGGCTATTAAGGTCTGACGTTATACCACCCCCAGGCTGTGATATGCGACATATCAGACGAAGAGACCGGACTGTACGGTAGTGTTACTGATTGGATTCACAGGAGTACGAGCAGGCTTGCTTGTTGATCTTCTGATCGCTCAATACCCGGGTGGCCGTTACGTTTAGCAGACCACTTGTGGCTTGTGGGTGTTTGATATGATCATCACCTACTGCCGGCGTATTGACGAGTCTTTAGAGTCCTACACAGAGGTTTCCTAGTTCATGCGAAACGGAGTAGGAGCACATATGTGATATGTGCGGGACCGAGATTAATACGAGTATGTGATACCGCATTCTATTCTCGCGACTTGTGACATTGGTCGGTTGTATGTGATATACCCGGGTTATCGGATCAAGTGTTGATTCGATAAGTTGTTGCATTTGATATTAGTCGGTTATATGTAATATAGCCGGATTATTAAATCAAGTGTTGATTTAATAATTTAATGTATAATTATATATTTGATATATTGCATTACATTAACTAATATTAGCTCACTTAAGTATTCATTTTTCTCACTTGATAATACATTAATATATATGTGTGATGTATGTTAATTGTATTATTTTCTTTTTGCACACAAAATATATATGCGATATATATTGTTGTGTCATGCAAGGTTACACTTGCAACATGTATGTATGAGACTCACACCATGTTAGTTATATGTATGCCCTAGAGGCCATTACTGTACACAGTGATGTATATTGTAGTGGATGCTTGGACATATATAGGGAGGACTTTCTTGCTCGACATGATAGTATGCTATCTGGTTGCTCTTTATCTTAACATGTACTCTGATTGTCTCTATGTTACATATTGATAAAGCTCTTAGGATATGTACTCGACTACTGGGACTATGATGAGATCATACTAGTGGGGCCACGGTAGTCGACGAGTACATCTTATAACTATTCCTAGTCGAGGGTATATCGAGACAGGGCATCGATACACCAGAGTAGATTAGCGTATACGCATCTTGACCCATATGATGGGCGATGGATGATCCCATATCCATCGGTGTTTGACATCAAGGATGGTGTACGGGTGCTCAGTAGAGACTGGGTACACTGGACGGACTCGCCGAGAACTCCCAGATGGTATTATACCTCACGTCAGATGGCAGTTCTCTGGTGACACTGGTACAGGTTAGTCTGTAGACCCGAGATCGTCATAGAGTCTTGTGTGATTCCCACTGTGCTTTGATTTCCATCATACCACGTCTAAGAGGGCGTGCAAAAAGGTGGCTTTTGGGTACAGCCCCGAATCACATGGAAGCAATGAGCGATAGGAGGGGTTTCGTCTCTCCCGGTATAGGGAGTTGATGTTGCGCTGTGTTCGATTGGCTGTAACTGGAAATCCCTGGCCAGGGTTGCTGATATTTACTGGTAAGTGTTATCGGTAGTTTCTCAAACTGTTATGGATCTCATATCGACACGATTTATCAAGCTACTGGGGTCTGACGTTTACCACCCCTAGGCGAGATATGCGACATATCAGACGAAGAGACCGGACTGTACGGGAGTGTTACTGACTGGATTCGCAGGAGAAAGTACAGGCTTGCTTGTTGATCTTCTGATCGCTCAATACATGGGTGGCTGCTATGTTTAGCTGACCGCTTGCAGCTTGTGGGTGTTTGATATGATCATCACCTACTGCCGGCGTATTGACGATTCTTTAGAGTCCTACACAGAGGTTTCTTGACTCAGGCCAAACGGAGTAGGGGCACATATGTGATATGTGCGGGACCTAGAATAATACGTGTATGTGATACCGTATTATATTCTCACGATATGAGATATCGGCCGGGTATATGAGATATAGCCGGGTCATCGGATCAAGTGTTGATTCGATGAACTGATACAGATTATATTGGTCGGTTATTTGTGAAATAGCCGGATTATCGGATCAAGTGTTGATTCGATAATTTAATGTATAGTTATATATTTGATATATTAAATTACATTAACTAGTATAAGCTCACTAAAAGATTCTTTTTCTCACTCGGATAATACATTGATATATATGCGATATATGTTAATTGTATTATTTTATTTTATTACAATAAATATTGTATATGTGATATATAATATTGTAACATATTAGGGTTATTAATGCAACATGATTAGTGGAGATTAAACATGATTAAGGTTTCATTTGGGTTAATTTTTCTAGAAGCTTTTTGTTTTGTTTTTGCAAAGATATTTTGTAAAGATATTTTTATAGATATTTGTTAACCCAACCCAACCCTTGACCATGGTTAAGTCTCTTCATGGGTTAAGTTATCATACTTAACCCATGGTTGCATTTCTAACCACACTATGGATTCATTATTCATCACAAAAGAGTTAGCTTCTTCTTCTTCTTCCTTCTTGCTTGAAAAGCTTTCTAACTTTTTGAGAGGTGATGAAAATGAGTGAGATTGAGAAAATAAATGAACGCTAAATTCCTACATCATCATCCTAATCTATCCTAGCCATTTAGATTAGGGTGTTCACTTCATTAGTGAGTGAGAGCTTGTGTTAAAGAAACTTCAAGGTAGATCATCTTTGTTATCGAAGATCGGAAGCAAGCTTGCATCTTTCTCTTCGTGGAGCCTCTTTAGAGTCCGGGTACTCGATGATCGCAGCGAAGGGACCTCAACACGGAGCTTTAGAAGTGAAGGACCGGACTACAAAGGTTGTAATCCCAAACTCTTAGATGTTAAAGTGTTTAACATGCTTTGTTTCGCCTAATCTTTAGTCTAAGATCTTGATTAGGGTTGTTCGGCACGTCTAAAATTTAAATCGGGCATGGTTGATGCCTTGTAGAACCTTGTGAGAGTGTCTAGTAACCCTACAGTGGTATCAGAGCCAAGCTAGAGCTTTAGGCGATGTCTAGACGAAGTTAGAAGTCCGATCGAACTCCGAAACCCCATGTTTTACCCTTCTCTAGAAATTTTCTAAAAATGTTGATTTTTTCATATTAAAAATACTCAGAAAAATAAGCACGAAATTATAAGGACAATTGTGAAAAACGACCCACTAATTCCTTTAATGCGCCGCGGAACCGCGGCAAAGACATGCCCTGCGCTGCGGTTCCGCGGCTGAACAGTGGAATTAGGGTTTCATTTTTCCACAGTTACATCCGTATGTGTTTCCTGATGCTTCTTGGAATTTTTAAATTTATTCAAGTGTTGAGTTTTCTGGGATGTATTGGGAACTCGTTGATTCGATCGGAAAGTTTAACTTCGTTTAAGTTTTTCCGGGTAATTTTAGAACGTGTTAAAAGGTTCGAACGGATATCAATAACTCACTTTTTCCTCTGCCGGAAAATTTCCAAGTGTTGGATTTTTCCGTAGTTTAAGAACGTTCTAAGTCGTGCAAGTAACGCGGTGGACCCTCTAGAAGAACACAAACCTTAACTCGTTTATGTGACCGTCTGAACCGCCTCTAAACCTTAGGGTTTGGGACAGTACGGCGTTGCCACATGTAAGGCGTTGGTTTGACCCTTCTACGGCTGGACCATTGGTACTGTGGCATGTGATGGATGTTTTTGAACTCCGCTCAAGTGTTGAGCTATTTGGGAAATCTTGGGTGTTTGTATATTCGATCGGAAAGTTTAACACTGTCTTTTTATCTGGAATGTGATACAATATTTGGAATCCATAAGTAGTTATGAGATAACTAATTTTAATGTTATAAATCTAGCAGTTTAGTCTCATTTGATCGGTTGCCACGGGATTTTGATGTGATCAAAAGTCCGTCGCAATCACGTAGCATACGCGGATACTCGCCGGGTAAACTTAATAGATAGCCATGCCCCATAGCCCCGACCAAGTGACTGTAGGAGAACCCCGTCGCCAAAAGCATCCGTTCGGGTGCTCGCGGCAGCGATGTTCCGCCTTAGTGCACTTCGTCGACGGCATCCGGGGGTACGGCCGTCTACTAAAGTTTGCGACGAGTATTCGATCAGGATGTCGGGAATCTTGTTGAATTTCCCGACTTGATATTGAAAAGAGTTTTCGATAATGAGACTAAAATGTGGGGTTTATAATTGTTAGGCAAGCGATGTCTAAGGAATTCATTTGGTTAGGCATGAGATGTCTAAGGAGGTTGCGGATTCCAACTGTTGTAGTTTTACACTTTCTTTTCTGTGACCGTAGGTGTAGTATGTGGTCTCGCCGGTTTCGTTGCTATACATCAACGACAATCGGGATACGCATACTTACTTACGTTGATAATATGAGATATTATGTGTTGCTGTGATATGTTATATTGGATCGTCGCGTTTTGAATAGCCGGGGGTTTTATGTAAGATGAGAGTTTTTCTTTTTCATTCATGTAAAATTCATTTGTATGTAATATTCTTTTATTGGGGCACTTCCGGGCTGAGGATGATGTCACCATTGTATATTATTTACTTTTCCACATTAGGTAGACCCAAGACGGGGAGCACAAGTAACCGGGTTCTAGGGTCCAGTAGGAGACCATCTCGAGGAGTCGAGACCGGGTCTCTTAACCCTAGAATTAGCAGTGTTGCTTGCCGCTCTCGTAGAGGTCTAGGGATGTGGGTTTGGCTATTCATCGCGACCGTGGAATCCGTGTTTTATATAGGCTCGTACTAAAACACAGACCTCCTAGTATATCCAATATTTCATATATGTTTCTTCTGCTGCAATGTTCTGTGATGAGATCATATTACTGCCTTAGACGAATGTTTATATTATATATATGAGATATATGTTATATTGCAGATTTCGTTTCAAATGTGATGCTTGTGAAGCATATTAAAATGGGACTTCATTAATGAGATTAATGAAACTAAAAGAAACCTAAAGATGTTGTAGAAACTTGTTTAAAAACTGGTAGCTCTAGTTCTTGCTTTGCATAGCGGTGTTCCTTGTAGAACATCCAGCACCTTATTCGATAAGGCAAGAGCCGAGATCCCTTCACCGGGAGTGACCTCTTTAGCGAAACTGGCAGATGCTACAAACTCGGTTTGTCTTTTGATTGTTTCTATAGTTTTTTGCTTTGCATAGTGATATTTGTGAAATATCCTGCACCTTATTCGATGAGGAAAGAGCCGACGATCCCTTCACCGGGAGTGACCTCTTTAGCAAAACTAGAAAAGGCCTAAAAAACATTCCATTTAAAATCACTCGATTCTACAACGATATCAAGTTCATTACGCAAAGGGTTTTCTTAAAAACCTGTCGTAGCCCTCCGTCATTTCAGATAACTAGTATTTATTATTCGTGCTGCGTTTGTTGGCCTTTGTCAAGGCGTAGTGTGCGGTAGCTGATTACTACTTATCTGCATAAACATATGATGTGATTGAGTTAGGGTAGTCGTGCGACCTTGTTGGCCTTTGTCAAGGGTCGTACGGGTGGGTTTAATTCAATCAGGAAATGACGGGTTGAACTTGACTAGCATCCTATGGTTTGTTGGCCTTTGTCAAGGTCATAGGAGGTTAGGGGCAAAATATTATTGGGAATTTCAAGAGTTGAAATTTGCAATGAGATTGCATACCTTCTATGAGATAGTTGGATCTCGATACCCGCTGCGAGTAAGAGTTACTCCTGGGAGAGTTTTTACACATTACAATTAGCCGATCAAGTAGGTGTCTAGAAAGGTGTTAACGGGGTTACGCCCCTGGGAAAATGAGATTTACTTTAATTAGGTCCGTGCGAAAGCACGGGGAACCTCTCTCAAAGTACCGGCACTGGCCTGGCTGAAAGATTGACGAACTTGTAGGGTGTAATTAATCCCGGCTAGTCTTTCCTTTTAGGGTTTGAAAGAAGATTTGACTAAAACAGTGGGAGACTTCCTGATTAGATAAAATGATAACCAATCTAATCTTGTAAAAGCGCACGCTGAGTGTTTTCTTCTATCTCTCTCCAGGTAGCGACCATGTCATGCCTTAATCAAGATAATAATACGGATGTATTAACCGAACCCGCTTGTTATACTGCGCTAGGGAACGTTGGTCCCGCTCCAACTTATAATTGTTATAAGACAGAGCAGGAAATAGGAGATTACCAGAATTCCCGTGCCGCCCAAACGAAGAAAGTGCATGTTGATGCACCTTCTTCGGGTGTGTTCATTACACAGAACTGTTTCTCAATATCCTTTACGTCCTGGGTATTTGATACCAGATCAGGATCCCACATATGTAATTTGTTACTTGGGCTACAGATAGGTAGAGAACTAAGAACGGGTGATAAGTTTCATGAGATAGAAACGGTGCAAGTGTTGTAGCCAAGTCCGTTGGTAGTTATCACCCTGTATTACCAGAATACATTGATTCTGAACGAATGTTATTAGATACCGAACCTGATATACAACATCATATCAGTCTCTTTATTAGTAAAGAAGGATATAATTTTGTATTGTTGGATAATGTTTTGAACATTTCCTATATCAAGAGTTGATCGGATCAGGCACGTTATCTAAAAGTATAGACGTTCTAAATCAAACCATAGTTCTTAATGTACAGAACACACACAAGAGGAAGAGTTCAGAAATGAACGAATTCTTCTTAAGGCATTGTAGACTAGGTCATATCAATGCAACCCGACTAGCTGAAGTTACATAAAGATGCATATTTAAATTAGTTTGGATTTACATCTTGTAAAACTTGCCAGTCAAGTCACAAAGATAAGATGACCACAGCTCCGTTTATTAGAAACAGAGAAAGAGTTAGTGAACTCTTGGGATTGATACATGCTGATGTATGAAGGTCCCCTGTCTACACATGCCAGGACCGGTTCTTTGTACTTCATTACATTCACTGATGATCTCTCAAGATTCAGACATATGTTCCTGTTGAAACACAAGTCCGGAACTTTTGAGATAATCACAGAATATAAGTTAGAAGTAGGGAACCAAAAACCGGATATAAGTATTATGTCCTTTGATGTGATCAAGGAGGAGAATACTTGAGCACGGGATTCCTGGACTATTCTAAAAGAGAATGAGATTCTCTCTCAGCATTACTCCTCCGTATACACCACAGCACGTCGGTGTATCGAGGCGGAGCAATCACACCCTATGTGATATGGTGTGCTCAATGATGAGTACTACTGAGTTGCCTATTTTCTTTTGGGATTATGCACTTGAGAAGTTGCATACCTATTGAATAGGGTTCCAACCAAATCAGATGCCTACCACTCCATATGTGATATAGTATGGGAAGAACCCATCTCTTAAAGATGTTAAGATTTGGGGTTGTCCGGCCTATGTCAAAAGCAAAATCCAGACAAGCTCAAGGCAAGGTCAGTTCTGTGGAAGTTTGTTGGATATCCCAAGTATTCGCAAGGGAATATCTTCTACCACACCGAGGAACAAAAGATGTTTTGTTTCTCAGCATGCCACCTTTGTGAAAGGGAATTTCTTGTCAAGAAATTAGTGGTCATAAGGTAGAACTGGAAGTAGTTCCAGCTATACAAACTGCAGCTGATGATTTGGTAAAACCCGGAGGATTCAATAGTTTCCAACGAACCTCAGCCTCTCCGCCGATATGGTAGGGTTCCTCATCCACCTGAGAGATACTTCGGTTTCTCTATGACAGTGAGAGCGAGGATTGCATCATGAGATAATGACTCAACTAGTTTCGAGCAGGCCATCAGGAGTGGGACTCTGTAAGAATGGCTGGATGCTTAGTGATCTGAGATGGAATCCTTATACACCAACAAAGTATGGATTTTGGTTGCTTTATCTGAAGGGTTAAATCCCCATCAGGAGCAAGTATATCTTGAGAAGATTACTTGGTGTATATGGAAAAGTTGAGACTTTCAAAGCTATGCTAAAGTTCATCCAGATCCTACTTGCCACTGCTACATACCATAACTACGATATCTGGCGGTTGGGTGTCATGACTGCTTTTCTAAAAGGTGATTTAGAAGAGAGCGTCTATAAGTACACAGCCAGAGGGCTTCGTAGATAGTGGGAGCAGCGGAAACGTGTGCAAGATATTTTATGTGATAAAGCAAGCATCGCGGAGTTGGAACGTCTGTTTTGATGTGGTAGTCAAAGAGTTTGACTTCATCAAAATGGTAGATGAACCTTGTATATACAAAAAGGTAGTAGGGAGTATGGTGGTGATCCTCGTAGAGTACGTGGATGACATACTCTTGATAGGGAAGGAGTTTCCTATGCTACGCTCGGCCAATCTCCGCTTATCACAAGGATTCTCCGTATAGGATCAAGGTGATACCTCCTAAATCCTGGGTTTTGGATCTATGAGATAGATCTAATTGGATGTTAGGATTCTCACTAGTTGTAGTGAGATGGTATCAATCGATCCTGGGGAGAATCACTGGAAAGGTTCCAGGGTGATAAGGACGACTGAATGTCAGTCGCAGGCATTGTCTTTACCCTCAGTGGAGGGACGGTATGTTGGAAGAGTTCCAAGCTAGATACCGTGACATACTAGACGATTAAAGGCAAAATACATTATTACCAAAGATGCTACCAAAGAGGCAGTCTGGGTATATTTTAGTTCATGAGATGAACTTCGTTCCTAACATTGTATGACAATGGACTTGTGGCTTATGCCAAGGAACCCCCGTCCCATCATAAATCCAGATATAATTCTTAGGCAGCATCACCTGATCATGGAGATGGTTGATTTCCAGGGAGATCGAGGTTAGGAGAGTAGACACAGAGGACAACAACGCGGATCCACTCACAAAAGCCTTTTTCCCAGTAGAGACTTTTATGGGATAGTTGAGTATGAGATACTTCAACCATAACTAATTGTTGGGTATGTGATACCACAACAGATGGCCCTAGTGCAAGTGGGAGATTGTTAGTTATATGTATGCCCTAGAGGCCATTACTGTACATAGTGATGTATATTGTAGTGGATGCTTGGACATATATAGGGAGGAATTTCTTGCTCGATATGATAGTATGCTATCTGGTTGTTCTTTATCTTAACATGTACTCTGATTGTCTCTATGTTACATGTTGATAAAGCCCTTAGGATATGTACTCAACTACTGGGAATATGATGAGATCATACTAGTGGGGCCACGGTAGTCGACGAGTACATCCTATAACTATTCCTAGTCGAGGGTGTATCGAGATAGGGCATCGATACACCAGAGTAGACTAGCGTATACGCATCTTGACCCATATGATGGGCGATGGATGATCCCATATCCATCGGTGTTTGACATCAAGGATGGTGTACGGGTGCTCAGTAGAGACTGGGTACACTGGACAGACTCGCCGAGAACTCCCAGATGGTATTATACTTCACGTCAGATGGCAGTTCTCTGGTGACACTGGTACAGGTTAGTCTGTAGACCCGAGATCATCATAGAGTCTTGTGTGATTCCCACTGTGCTTTGATTTCCATCATACCACGTCCAAGAGAGCGTGCAAAAAGGTGGATTTTGGGTACAGTCCCGAATCACAAGGAGGCAATGAGCGATAGGAGGGGTTTCGTCTCTCCCGGTATAAGGAGTTGATGTTGCGCTGTGTTCGATTGACTGTAACTGAAAATCCCTGTCCAGGGTTGCTGAGATTTACTGGTAAGTGTTATCAGTAGTTTCTCGAACTGATATGGACCTCATATCGACACGACTTATCAAGCTACTGGGGTCTGACGTTTACCACCCCTAGGCGAGATATGCGACATATCAGATGAAGAGACCGGACTGTACGAGAGTGTTACTGACTGGATTCGCAGGAGAAAGTACAGGCTTGCTTGTTGATCTTCTGATCGCTCAATACATGGGTGGCTGTTATGTTTAGCTGACTGCCTGCAGCTTGTGGGTGTTTGATATGATCATCACCTACTGCCGGCTTATTGACGATTCTTTAGAGTCCTACACAGAGGTTTCTTGACTCAGACAAAACGGAGTAGGGGCACATATGTGATATGTGCGGGACCGAGAACAATACGTGTATGTGATACCGTATTATATTCTCGTGATATGAGATATCGGCCGGGTATATGAGATATAGCCGGGTCATCGGATCAAGTGTTGATTCGATGTACTGATACAGATTATATTAGTCGGTTATTTGTGAAATAGCCGGATTATCGGATCAAGTGTTGATTCGATAGTTTAATGTATAGTTATATATTTGATATATTAAATTACATTAACTAGTATAAGCTCACTAAAAGATTCTTTTTCTCACTCGGGTAATACATTGATATATATGCGATATATGTTAATTGTATTATTTTATTTTGTTACAATAAATATTGTATATGTGATATATATTATTGTAACATATTAGGGTTATTAATGCAACATGATTAGTGGAGATTAAACATGATTAAGGTTTGATTTGGGTTAATTTTTCTAGAAGCTTCTAGAAGCTTTTTATTTTGTTTTTGCAAAGATATTTTGTAAAGATATTTTTGTAGATATTTGTTAACCCAACCCAACCCTTGACCATAGTTAAGTCTCTACATGGGTTAAGTTATCATACTTAACCCATGGTTGCATTTCTAACCACACTATGGATTCATTATTCATCACAAAAGAGTTAGCTTCTTCTTCTTCTTCCTTCTTGCTTGAAAAGCTTTCTAGCTTTTTGAGAGGTGATGAAAATGAGTGAGATTGAGAAAATAAATGAGAGCTAAATTCCTACTTCATCATCCTAATCTATCCTAACCATTTAGATTAGGGTGTTCACTTCATTAGTGAGTGAGAGCTTGTGTTAAAGAAACTTCAAGGTAGATCATCTTTGTTATCGAAGATCGGAAGCAAGCTTGCATCTTTCTCTTCGTGGAGCCTTTCTAAAGTCCGGGTACTCGATGATCACAACGAAGGGACCTCAACACGGAACTTTAGAAGTGAAGGACCGGACTAAAAAGGTTGTAATTCCAAACTCTTAGATGTTAAAGTGTTTAACATGCTTTGTTTCGCCTAATCTCTAGTCTAAGATCTTGGTTAGGGTTGTTCGGCACGTCTAAGATTTAAATTGGGCATGGTTGATGCCTTGTAGAACCTTGTGAGGGTGCCTAGTAACCCTACACACCATGCTAGGGTTAAGCTAGGGTTTATATTTATTTCAAGCAAATTCAAAATTGTAGAGATATTTGTCATGGTTCAAAGCTTGTAGAAGCTTGTGGACTTCATTGACTTAGTCCACTCCTTTGTCTTGCTTAAGATATTTCTTAACCCAACCCTTAACTCATAGCTATGGTTTATTCTCTACATGAGTTAGGCATGACACTAACTCACCATGGTTGCAATTCTAATCTCACTCTCTCATTCATTTTCTTCATCACTTCTTCTTCTTCCTCAAGAGAAAAATCTTGCTAGCTTTTTCTAAGTGATGATTTATTATGAGAAAAATAAAACTAAAGTGAGCCCACTTCCTACTTCAGCATCCTCTACTATTTGCCATTTAGTTTAGGGTTTTTGCTTCACTAATCTCACAATTAGTGAAGAGGTAGCATGAGCTTGAGTCTACTCGACGTAGATCATCTTCGGCCTCAACGACATCAAGCAAGCTTGTTCCGTACATCTCGTGGAGCCTTTCTAGAGTCCGAGGAGTTCACTACTTGGAGCGAAGGGACTACTGCACGGAGCATTTGAAGTGAAGGACTGGTCTACAAAGGTTGTATTCCTTATTCTCTTTAGTTTGTAAAGTGTTTACAATCTAGAAAACCCTAAGTCTCTAGTTCGATCCTCGTTTGGATTCTTTAGCTCTCTAGAAAATTTTGAAATGGCATGTTCGATATCCTAGTAAACACCGTGAGGGTGCTAAGGAACCATACAGTGGTATCAGAGCCTAGCTAGAGCATTAGGCGTTGCGTAGGCGAAATTAAAAGTCCGATCGAATTCCGAAAACCCTAATTTTCCCACTTTCTAGAAATTTTTCCAAAAGTTGGATTTTTTCATGTTAAAAATATTCAGAAAATCATGCAGGTAATTCTATGGACACACCTGAAGAACAAAACCCTAACTCGTCTACGTGACCGCGGATCCAAGGCTAAAACATGGTTTTGGCGGCGGATCCGCGGCGCCACTTAAGAGGCTTGGGTCGGGCCCTTCAGCTGTTAGTCCGTAGGTACTGGGCCATGCTTCTGGGCATTTTTAATTTTGCTTAAGTGTTGAGCTCTCTGGGAATTTTGGGAATTCGTTGATTCGATTGAAATATTTAACGTCGCCAAGTTTTATGTGATTGTGATATAATATTTGGAATCCACTAAAATAAGTTATGTGATAACTAGTTTGAATTTTGTAAATCTAGCGGTTTAGTCTCATTTGATCGGTTGCCACGGGATTTTGATGTTGATCAAAAGTCCGTCGCAATTACTCACCGGGTAACCTTACTAGATAGCCACGCCCCATAGCCCCGACCAAGTGACTGTAGAAGAACCCCGTCGCCAAAAGCATCCGTTCGGATGCTCGCGGCAGCGGTGTTCCGCTTTAGTGCACTTCGTCGACGGTATCGGGGGGTGCGGCCGTCTAATAAATTTTCCGACGAGCATTCGATCAAGTTATCGGGAATCTTGTTGAATTACCAGACAGGTTATTGGAAAGTGTTTTCAATATCGAGACTAAGATGCGGGATTTATAATTGTTAGGCATGTGATGTCTAAGGAATTCATTTGTTGGGCATGAAATCCAAAGTATGTGATACATTGGGTTTATGATGTCTAAGGAGGTTGCGGATTCCAACTGTTGTAGTTTTTCACTTTCTTTTCTGCGACCGTAAGTGTAATATGTGGTGTATCGCCGGTTTCGGTGCTATATGTCAACGACAATTAGGATACGCATATTTACTTGCGTTGATGACATGTGATGTTATGTGTTGCTGTGATATGTTATATTGGATCGTCCTGTTTTGAATAGCCGGGTTTTTTTTATGTGAGATGAGAGTTTTTCATTTTCATTCATGTAAATGCTTGTATGTAATATTATTTTATTGGGGCACTTCCGGGTTGAGGATGATGTCACCATTGATGTATATTATTTACTTTTCCGCATTAGGATAGACCCAAGGCGGGGAGCACAAGTAACCGGGTTCTAGGGTCCAGTGGGAGACCATCTCGAGGAGTCAAGACCGGGTCTCCTAACTCTAGAATTGGTGGGGTTGCTTGCCACTCTCATAAGGGTCTAGGGATGTAGGTTTGGCTATTCATCGCGACCGTGGAATCCGCGTTTTTACTGGCTTAAATAAAACACGAAATTCCTAGTATATCCAATATTTCATATGTGTTTTTTCTGCTGCTGATATTATATGATGTGATCACTGTGATATGTTCAGACGAATGCCTATATTATATATATGAGATATAATTAATATTGTTGCTTTCGTTTCTTATGTGTTGCTTGGGAAGTATAACAGATGAGACTTCATTAATGAGATTATTGAAAGAAAAAGAAACCTAAAGATGTTGTAGAAACTTATTTAAAAACTGGTAGCTCTAGTTCTTGCTTTGCATAGAGGTATTCCTTGTAGAATATCCAGCACCTTATTTGATAAGGAAAGAGCCGAGATCCCTTCACCGGGGGTGACCTCTTTAGCGAAACTAGCAGATGCTACAACCCACTCGGTTTGTCTTTTGATTGCTTCTATAGTTTTTGCTTTGCATAGTGGTATTTGTGAAATATCCTGCACCTTATTCGATAAGGAAAGAGCCGAGATCCCTTCACCGGGAGTGACCTCTTTAGCGAAACTAGTAAAATCCTAAAAAAACACTCCTTTTCAAAATCACTTGTTTCTACAACGATATCAAGTTCATTACGCAAAAGGTTTTCATAAAAAACCTGTCGTAGCCCTCCGTCATTTCAGATAAGTAATATTTAGTATTCGTGCTGCGTTTGTTGATCTCTGTCAAGGCGTAGTGTGCGGTAGCTGATTAGTGCTTATCTGCAAAGCATATGATGCGATTGGATTAGGGTAGTCGTACGACCTTGTTGACCTCTGTCAAGGGTCGTGCGGGTGGGTTTATTTCAATCAAGAAATGACGGGTTGAACTTGACTAGCAGCCTATGGTTTGTTGACCTCTGTCAAGGTCATAGGACGCTTGGGGAAAAATATTATCGGGAATTTCAAGTGTTGAAATTTGCAATGAGATTGCATACCTTCTATGAGATAGTTGGATCCTGATACCCACTGCGAGTAAGAGTTACTCCTTGGATAGTTTTACACATTACAATTAGCCGATCAAGTAGGTGTCTAGAAAGGTGTTAACGGGGTTACGCCCCTGGGAAAACGAGGTTTATTTTAATTAGGTCCGTGCGAAAGCACGGGGAACCTCCCTTAAAGTACCGACACTGGCCTGGCCGAATGATTGGCGAACTTATAGGGTGTAATTAATCCTGGTTAGTCTTACCTTTTAGGGTTTGAAGGTAGATTTGACTAAAACAGTGGGAGCCATCCTGATTAGATAAAATAATAACCAATCTAATCCTGCAAGAGCGCACGTAGAGTGTTTTCTTCTCTCTCTCTTTCCTGATAGCAACCATGTCACGCCTTAATCAAGATAATAATATGGATGCATTGACCGAACCTACTTATTATACTGAGCTGGGGAACGTTGGTTCCGCTCTATCTTATAATTGTTATAAGTCCAAGCAGTAAATAGGGGAATATTCGGATTCCCATGCCACCCAATCGAAGAAAGTACATGTTGATGCATATTCTTCGGGTGTGTTCATTACCGAGAACCGTTTCTCAGTATTCTCTACATCCTGGGTATGTGATACCGGATCAGGATCCCGCATATGTAATATGTTACATGGGCTACAGAAAGGTAGAGAACTGAGACTAGTTGATATGTCTCTAAGTGTTAGAGAATGGTGCAATTGTTGCAGCCAAGTTAGTTGGCAGATATCACCTTGTATTAATACATTGATTCTGAACAAATGTAATTAAATACCGAACCTGATATACAACATTACATCGGTTTCTTTAATGAGTTAAAGAAGGATATAATTATGTATTGGAGGATAATGTTGTGAATATTTTCCTGAATCAAGAGTTGATTCGATCAGGCACGTTATATAATAGCATATACGTTCTAAATCAAACTACAGTTCAAAGTATCTAGAACACACAACAAGAGGAGTAGTTCAGAAATGAACGAATCCTTCTTGTGGCATTGTAGACTAGGTCATATCAATGCGACACGACCAGCTAAGTTACATAAGGATGAATATTAGAATCTGTTCGAATTTTCATCTTATGATACTTTCCAGTCTTGTCTCAAAGGTAATATGACCAATACTCCGTTTACTGGAAACAGAGAAAGAGTTAGTGAACTCTTTGGACGAATGCATGATGATGTATACGGTCCTATGTCTACAAATACCGAGGTTGGTTCTTCATACTTCGTTATATTCATCGACTATCTCTCAGGATTCGGACATATGTTCCTGTTGAAACACAAGTCTGAAACTTTTGAGAAATTCGAGGAATATAAGCTTGAAGTTGAGATCCAAACGGGTAGAAGTATTAAGTCCTTCGATGAGATCGAGGAGGAGAATACTTGGGCATGGAGTTCCTGGATTATCTAAACCGAGAATGCGATTCTCTCTTAGCTTACTCCTTCGAGTACATCACAGCACAACGGTGTATCGGGGCAGAGGTATCGCACCTTATGAGATATGGCGCGCTCTATGATGAGTACTGCTGAGTTACCTGTTTTCTTTTGGTGTTATGCACTTGAGAAGTTGCATACCTATTGAATGGGGTTCCGTCCGAATCAGGGTCTACCACTACATATGAGATATGGAATGGGAAGAGACCATGTCTTAAACGAGTTAAGATATGGGATTGTCCGGCTTATGTTGAAAGGCAGAATCTGGACAAGCTCGAGGCAATGTCGGTTCTGTATAAGTTTGTTGGATATCCCAAACATTCATGAGGGTATATCTTCTACCACACTGAGGAACAAAATGTGTTTTGTTTCTCAGCATGCCACCTTTTTAGAAAAGGAATTTCTTGTGAAGAAATTTGTGGTCATGAGGTAGAACTGGAAGTTGTTCCAGTTAGATAAACTAACAGCTGATGATTTGGTGAAACTAAAGGATTCAATAGTTTCCAACGAACCTCAGCCTCTCCGCGAATCTGGTAGGGTTCCTCATCCACTTGAGAGATACTACGGTCTTCTCGGTGACAGTAGGAGCGAGGATTGCATCATGATATGATGACCCAACTAGTTTCTAGCAGGCCATCAAGAGTGGGGACTCTGTGAGAATGGCTGGATGCTAAGCGATGTGAGATGGAATCCATATACACCAACAAAGTATGGACTTTGGTTGCTTTATCTGAAGGGTTAAATCCCTATCAGGAGCAAGTATATCTCGAGAAGATTACTTGGTGTAGATGGAAAAGTTGAGACTTTCAAAGCTAGACTTATTGCAAAAGGTTCTCGTCATCGACCAGGTGTGGATAATGATGAAACCTTTTCTAGTGTCTAAGCTTAAGTCCATCAGGATCAATGCAAGCATCGCGGAGTTGGAACATCTGTTTTGATGTGGAAGTCGAAGAGTTTGACTTCATCAAAATGGTAGATGAACCTTGTATATACAAAAAGGTTGTAGAGAGTAAGGTTGTCTTCCACGTATTGTACGTAGATGACATACTCTTGATAGGAAATGGTTTCCTATGCTACACTCGGTCAAGCTCCTCTTGTCACGAGGATTCTCAATAGAAGATCTGGATGATACCTGCTACATCTTGTGTATAATGATCTATGGTGATAGATCTTAGTGGATATTGGGAGTGTCCCAAATCCAGGTACATTAACACCATACTAAAAGGGTTTAGTATGGAAGATTCTAAGCGTGGTGGTTCGCCCACTTACTCATGGATCACTCGCGTGCAAGGGATACCCTATGCTTCGGCAGTAGGCTCTATCATGCATGCGATGTTATGTACCAGACCAGATGTAGATGACTCACTAGGTGTAGTAATCAAGAATCAATCGGATCTTAGAAGAATCACTGGACAGCTATGGAGGACATTCTTAAGTACTTGAGAAGCACTAAAAGAAAGTTCTTGGTTCCAGCTTCCAGAGTGATGAGTTCGACTGAAAGTCAGTCACAGGCATTGTCTTTACCCTCAGTGGAGGGACGGTATAATGGAAGAGTTCCAAGCTAGATACCGTGACATACTAGACGATGAAGGCTGAATACATTGCTACCAATGATACTGCCAAAGTGGCTGTCTGGACATTTCTTGTTCATGAGATGAACAAGGTTCCTACCATTGAGCGTCCAATAACTGTTATTGTGACAACAATGGAGTTGTGGCTTTAGCCTAGGAACACCGATCCCATCAGCGTTCCAGACATATTCTGAGGCAAGTATCACCTGATCAGGGAGATGGATGATCTCCAAGGGATCGAGGATAGGAGAGTAGACATGAAGGATAACACAGCAGATCCACTCATAAAGGCCTTACCCCTAGAGAGACTTCTATGGGATGGTTGAGTATAGGATACTACAACCACTGCTATATTGTTCGGTATTGGATACTACAACAGATGGCCTTAGTGCAAGTGGAAGATTGTTAGTTATATGTATGCCCTAGAGGCCATTACTGTACATGTGATGTATATTGTAGTGGATGCTTGGACATATAAAGGGAGGACTTTCTTGCTCGACATGATAGTATGCTATCTGGTTGCTCTTTATCTTAACATGTACATTTATTGTCTCTCTATTACATGTTGATAAAGCCCTTAAGATGAGTACTTGACTACCAGGATTATGATGCAGATCATACTAGTGGGGACAGGGTAGTCGGTAAGTACATCCTTAGATTGTTTCTAGTCGTGGGAGTATCGAGACAGGGCATCGATACTCCAGAGTAGACTAGCGTATACGCTTCTCGACCCATATGATGGGCGATGGATGATCCCATATCCATTGGTGTTTGACATCAGAGAAGGTATACGGGTGCTCAGTGGAGACTGGGTACACTGGACGGACTCACCGAGAACTCCTAGATGGTATTATACCCATCGTCGGATAGCAGTTCTCTGGTGACACTGGTACAGGTTAGTCTGTAGACCCGAGATCGTCATAGAGTCTTGTGTGATTCCCACTGTGCTTTGATTTCCACCATACCACGGTCAAGAGATCGTGCAAAAAGGTGGTTTTTGGGTACAATCCCGAGTCATATGGAGGCAATGAGCGATAGGAGGGGTTTCTTCTCTCCCGGTATTGGGAGTTGATGTTGCGCTATGCTCGATTGGCCATAACATGAAATCCCTGGCCAGGGTTGCTGAGATTTACTGGTAAGTGTTATCAGTAGTTTCTCGAACCGTTATGGACCTTGCATCGACATGACTTATCAGGCTATTGGGGTCTGATGTTATACCACCCCCAAGCTGTAATATGCGACATATCAGACGAAGAGACCGGACTGTACGGTAGTGTTACTGATTGGATTCACAGGAGTACGAGCAGGCTTGCTTGTTGATCTTCTGATCGCTCAATAGCCGGGTGGCCGTTACGTTTAGCAGACCGCTTGGGTCTTATGGGTGTTTGAATGATCATCACCTACTGCCGGCGTATTGACGAGTCTTTAGAGTCCTACACAGAGATTTCCTGGTTCATGCGAAATGGAGTAGGAGCACATATGTGATATGTGCGGGACCGAGATTAATGCGAGTATGTGATACCGTATTCTATTCTCATGACTTGTGACATTGGTCGGTTATATGTGATATAGCCGGGTTATCAGATCAAGTGTTGATTCGATAAGTTGTTGCATTTGATATTAGTCGGTTATATGTAATATAGCCGGATTATTAAATCAAGTGTTGATTTAATAATTTAATGTATGATTATATATTTGATATATTACAGTACATTAACTAATATTAGCTCACTTAAGTATTTATTTTTCTCACTTGATAATACATTAATATATATGTGTGATATATGTTAATTGTATCATTTTCTTTTTGCACACAAAATATATATGTGATATATATTGTTGTGTCATGCTAAGTTACACTTGCAACATGTATGTATGAGACTCACACCATGCTAGGGTTTATATTTATTTCAAGCAAATTCAAAATTGTGGAGATATTTGTCATGGTTCAAAGCTTGTAGAAGCTTGTGGACTTCATTGACTTAGTCCACTCCTTTGTCTTGCTTAAGATATTTCTTAACCCAACCCTTAATTCATAGCTATGGTTTATTCTCTACATGAGTTAGACATGATACTAACTCACCATGGTTGCAATTCTAACCTCACTCTCTCATTCATTTTCTTCATCACTTCTTCTTTTTCCTCAAGAGAAAAGGCTTGCTAGCTTTTTCTAAGTGATGATTTATTGTGAGAAAAATAAAACTAAAGTGAGCCCACTTCCTACTTCATCATCCTCTACTATTTGCCATTTAGTTTAGGGTGTTTGCTTCACTAATCTCACCATTAGTGAAGAGGTAGCATGAGCTTGAGTCTCCTCGACGTAGATTATCGTCGGCCTCAACGACATCAAGCAAGCTTGTTCCGTACATATCGTGGAGCCTTTCTAGAGTCCGAGGAGTTCACTACTTGGAGCGAAAGGACTACTACACGGAGCATTTGAAGTAAAGGACCGGTCTACAAAGGTTGTATTCCTTCTTCTCTTTAGTTTGTAAAGTGTTTATAATCTAGAAAACTCTAAGTCTCTAGTTCGATCCTCGTTCGGGTTCTTTAGCTCTTTAGAAAATTTTGAAATGCCATGTTCGATGGCCTAGTAAACACCGTGAGGGTGCTAAGGAACCCTACAGCCCTTCTTCTATCTAAAGAGGTAAGAGATTCTTTGATCAAGGCACTACAAGAGCTCGAGCAGTTCCAAGCTTTCCTTGCCGAAGAAAAGATGAAGGATGAGCTGGAAGAAGTGCACACGGCTGACATCACTTTCGGCGATGAAGATCTCCTCCTCGGAACGTGCGAGCACAACCGTCCCTTGTATGTCACCGGATACTGCCATGACATCAAGATAGGGAAGATCCTAGTTGACAACGGGTCCTCTGTCAATTTCCTAAATGTGAGGGTGCTAAAAGAAATCTGCATGAGCGTCCAGCACCTCGCTCGGGATAAAATCACTATCTCCGGGTTCGACTCCCAATCATCACGGACGCTCGGGTCTGTGATACTGACGTTACGCTTTGGGCTTGTCACGCCCCGCTTCTCGGTGTACAGCGAAGGGGATACGACGAGGTCCGCTACGTATATACTCAGAAGTACATACGCTAAGCGTATCTAAGCAATATAAAGATAATCACAAGAGACAAGAGATAAAATAACAGCAACTTTATTAATAACATTCTTTGAATAATGCATGAAAAGTAAATACAACTGGAATAAAAAGCGATGCCTAAATAATGGCATAACAGGAAATGAAAATACTGAATGGAAATGTACAATGGCTAGAGCTCAGGGTCTTCAAGAAACTGATCCAAGTCTTCACTAGCAGGCTCGATCTCTGCTGTGTCCGGATCACCTGACGACATTCAAAGAAGAAAGAAATAGAATGTCGTCAGCGAACAGGTCGCTCGGTAAGTCCCAAAGTTAAGAGAGAAATAGAAAAGACAGAATAAGAATGTATCTTTTAAAGTTGTATAATATTGTGTTAACGCTGTTGTTTGTAGCTTGGTACAGAAGGATGCCAGTGTATACCAGAGGGGTCTCTATATGCTAGAGACCAGGGCAAACGGAATGTACAAGGAACTATTAAGCCACGGTACAACAACAACGGAATATAGGTTAGGTGTCTTAATCTGACCACCTCGTGCCACCTTTAACACCTTCCGCACCAATCTACCCCTTAAACCCCGTAGTGTTTTAATTGTATTGTTATATTGTATTGTATAAGTTGTATAGTTGGATGACTGACCGAAACCATGATATCAGTAACGGAGGTAATGGATGTAAACTGGATTCATGTACATGGCAAGTATATCCATGGTTTGGTTCAGTCAAATTGAATAGATTGATAACTGGATTCATGGATTTGTGTGTTCATGTTGAATTGTAATATTATAGACTTGAATCATATTCAAGTTAGATTAATCAGACTCAAACCCGAGTCGGACAGTAGAAATGTAAATCGAAGTTCTATAATTGCTAGGGTTCTTAGGGTAATTTATAAAACTTGAGGGGTTTTTATGTAAAAATACTTTTGTATAGTTTTCAAGATACACCCCAAGTATTTATTATTCGTTTTTATAGTTATAATGAGTGTAATTTTATTTTGTGATATTCCTAGTAAAAATATCCTAATTACATAAATAAAGGTATTTATCTGTAATATTGATTTATTTGAAATTCATGGTATTTTAATGTAAAATTTAGTCTTGTGATTTTTAGAAAAAATGGAATATTTATATTATAACAAAATAGATATTTTAATGATAAATAACATATATTTATACAAAAATAATTTCAATAAATAATTTATATTCTAGAAATCTCATTTTTCTTAAGATGTCGTATTTTAAACCTTTCGAGACCGAATGCTCCTTGCGGAGGTCTGAATCTCGCACTACTAAGCCCGAGGGTACACGATAAACCATACTATCCCTAACGGGTTCCCTAAAGGTGGGTTGTAGTGGCGCTTTGCAAAGATTTTATAAATACTAATCCTTTAGAAACGGTTTTATAAAGTAAAAGGTATTTATTTGCAAAAGTCGATTTTCCGTATTTTAGATTCTAGGGTTTTCTATTTCAACTAGGCTATTTCTAAATGGTCTAAACGACAAGTCGTTAGAAGCCTCAAATCGCCTCTTCACCGCCAATTGTGGCCAGGTAAGTACAAATGAGAAAAGGAGGGATCCGCTCACAAATCGTGAGACGGGCCTTTTAAAGTTACATTTTCTCACTTGCCTAGCCTAGACACCACAAAGTCAGGTTTAGATAAACGATCGATGTCCACAACTTATCGTATTTTCCTATTAAAAGATATGTGTTTTAAAAGTGTATCGAACCTAAAACTTTTAGAAAAGGTTTTATTAAGAAAATGGTATTTAAATGTAAAATCTTGTATTATCGTATTCTAAGTTTTGATGATATCATTTAGGGTTGTATTTGCGTGTGTGTGGAGGTAGGTCATTATCTCGTGATCTACTTTAAGGTATAGCAATGTTAAGGGGTTAAATGTGAAAACTAAATATTATGGTATTTAAGTGAAAAAAATACGGCATATTGCAAAAGCTATCATTTCATGTGAGGAAACTTGTTCAAATTATTTGTTAAGTGATTAATAGTCAACATAAAGATGTTTAAGAATGATGGAATTGGTGATAAGTGAGATTTTATAGAAAACCAAATCGGAAATCGGATTTGTTCCGATTCCTTCAGGTTTGTAAATTCGTATTTTTATGAAAGAAAAGAAAGATAGAAGAGGGGGACTTACGGATTTGGACAACACTAGAGAGTGAGAGGGAAGTAGAGGGTTTGCCAGTGCGTCGAATCATCGTTGAGAGTTCCTAGCACGATCACCGGAATTTTGCCGTCGATTTCGTCAGCGCTTCGCCTTTTGCTCGTTTTCCAACGTACCAAAGTTGTCTTGGAATTTTCAGAGAGTGGACTCAGAAATTTAGGATGAGAGGGTAGAGGGTAGGGGGTGTATTTATAGGGTTAGGCTAGGGTTAGGGTTTTTAATTAAAAAATGTAAAAAAAATATAAAAATCATTAAAATTTGGAGTAAAAGAGGTTTAATGTGCTCTCTGTAACCGATCTAGAAATTTAGTGTGTGCAGGGGGGTTGACTAGTAAAAGATGCTCAACTTCTATGTTGGCGACTCGGCCGTCCGGCCGAGTCGGAGGCTCGGGGGATGGGGGGTCTCCTGGGGTGATTAATGGTGTATCTAACTTTTTATGTGTAGAAGGAAATTTGTGAGAAACGCACGTGTAACGGTTGGTATTCTAAAAATATCAAAACAAAATAATATTAAAAATAATGCAGGGCATGGGATTTGAACTCTGGTGGCTTGGTTCAGCAGTGCAAGGTGTTACCAATGAGCTACAAGCTCCTTCTTGTAATTATGGAGTGAAATAAATACTTAAAGAGATATCGGCAACAATAAATACTCCAAGTATACATTGAATTTAAATCAATTCTTTGTACATTAAAAATGGAGTTGTTACAGGGCTGTTCGTCACTGACATCAAATTTCATGTCATTGACGCCAAGACCTGCTACAACGCTTTACTCGGCAGGCCTTGGTTATACGAGTACAAGATCATCCCTTCTACACAACATCAGTGTATAAAATACTTCAAAAATGGTCTCGAGTATACCGTGACAGGGGAGCTGAACCCATTTTCCGTGAATGAAGTCCGAAAGTACGAAGATGCAAAGTATTTCTTACCAGACTTTGAAGACACGGAAAGATGCCATAAGCCGGAAAATAAGCAGAAAGCTATCACCACTATTCCGGTCTTTGGGAGCGATACCGAGGAGGAGGAAGAGATAGTCTATTCAGGACCGCCCCAATGCAAAAAACCGGGACCGTCTACCCCTATTCTGGTCTTTGGCAGCGACTCTAAAGACGAGGTCAACGCAGTATTCTCGGTCCGTCCATCAATGCAGGCCTTCACTCAAGATGATCAGAGTTTTCAAATCGCCATGGTTCCGCGGCAGCACTACAGAGAGCTTGATGCGCTGGAGACATATAGTGTGCAAGAGCTACAAACATTCTACGTCCCTCCCAGACGAAGAGGTGAAAATGCGATCTTATTCTATCGATCCACGGAGACTAAAGTCGAAAGAGAAGTTTGACATAGTGCCGAACCTGTGCTTGACAGGCTCCAACCCATTCGTCTGCCCAGATACTACACAGAGGGATTAAAAAGGTTACTAAGACACCAAGGTGTGCCTTTTAAACAAACTTCTCGACAAGCTCAGTTCTACAATAGGATTTGGAACATCCCCGGAACTCAGCGAAAATTGCCCAACGGAAAAATGGAAACGATCGGGCTTGGATATGTCCAGTCCAAGAAACAGGAGCAGTCCTATGGTTGCCATGTCATAAAGGACCTTGATGAAAAAGAAGATGCTCTTTTAAAAGACGCCGATGATGAACCAGAACGAGGTCCTGCCATAAAAATGCCGAGTCCGTTGTTTGAAGAACAGATGGACAAGCTAGTACGGGAAGCGAATCAAAAGGTTCGGAACGACCACAGCCGCGAAATGGCCACCTACGAGAAACCCAGGATGCAGCGCCTCCTTCAGCAGGCTACGGAGAATGACGATGTCCTTCGTCGCCAGCCCGTCATATAGAAGACCCGACGCGGAGGCAAAAACAAACTAAAAATTGGAAAAAAAACGTTCGACATCGGCAAAGCGGGTCCAAGAAGCCGCGTGATCGAGAATTGAGCAGCTGGAATCCGTCTCTTATGAAAAAGATGAGTCGAGCATATTCTTTCCCTCAAGACAAGACAATGATAATCTTTGACCTTGTCATGAAACATCAAATGATGACTCCCGGAGTCCCAGCACCCCGATCAAGCAAACGAGGTTCATCACCCGGATTATTGTTCCTATCACCGAGCGATAGGATATCCTCTTGAAGACTTCCTCACCTTCAAAGACTGGGTTGAAGACCGGTATCAACTCGGCAGGTTCGCTCTATCCAGCAGTTGGAGGGTAACCCCACCACAAAAGTATGAACCGAAAGCCACGTATGCAATGAGAGTAGAACCAGATCAACATCGGTCTTGGAAGCGATCTCGCACCTGTCACGCGGTAACGATGTCGGAAAAAGGAGAGCACGATAATGTGGATGACCTCTCCCGGTGCTTCGAAAATAGGGATGAAGATGAGTTGATCTCAGAATTTCCACCTGCGCCAAAAGAATTGGAAGATGGGATACACACTACTGCGAACAACCTAAAGAGAATCGACTTGGGGACGACAGACGACCCGCGGCCTACGTTTGTCAGTGAGCTACTGTCCGAAGAACAGGTAGCTATGCTAAAGGACGTGCTCATGCAGTATAAAGACTGCTTCGCATGGAACTATTCCGAGATGCCGAGGCTAGATCCAGAAATAGCTGTCCATAAATTGGCGATATCTCCGGACGTCAAACCAGTCAAACAAGCACCAAGAAGAATGCGGCTCGAACTTGAAATGAGCATCAACGCCGAAGTCAGGAATCTAATCGACTCCGGTTTCATCCAAGAAGTTCGGTACCCTGACTGGATCGCCAATATCGTCCCAATGATGAAGAAAAATGGGACGGTGCGCATCTGTGTAGACTTTCGGGATCTCAACAAAGCTTGTCTGAAAGATGACTTCCCAGTACCTGTCACCGAGCTGACGATATACAACACGTCCACTCACGAAGTCTTCTCCTTCATGGACGGCTCATCAGGGTACAATCAAATAAAGATGCATCCCGAAGACCAGAAGCATACCGCTTTCCGAACTCCTCTAGGCATATTCTGCTACAAAGTGATGCCTTTTGGTCTGAAGAACGCCGGCGCTACCTATCAGATGGCCATGACGAAGATTTTCGATGACCTCATACATGAAGTTGTCGAATGCTATATTGACGACCTCGTGGTGAAAAGCAAATCGCACGAGGAGCATTGGGAGCATCTGAAGATAGTGTTCCAACGTCTTCGAAAATACAACCTGAAGATGAACCTTCTCAAATGCGCGTTCGGAGTTTCCTCGGGCAAATTCCTAGGATTCATCGTACGGCACCGGGGCATCGAAATAGACCCGTCAAAGATCAAGGCGATTATGGAAATGCCTCCGCCAAGAACTTTCAAGCAACTGCGGTCTCTCCAAAGAAAGCTCGCGTATATCCGGCGGTTCATAGCTAATCTCTCCGGCAAATGCCGCCCCTACAGCCATTTAATGAAGAAGGGGACACCGTTCGTCTGGGATCGCAAATGCCAAAGCGCACTGGACGAAATCAAGCAATACCTACAGAATCCGCCGGTACTGACCGCTCCAGTCAAGGGAAAACCCCTCATTCTGTACACAACAGCCCTCGAAGGTTCGTTAGGCGCGCTATGGACACAGGAGAACGACCAAGGGAAAGAGAGAGCCCTCTACTATTTGAGTCGAGTTCTCCTGGGGGCAGAAAACAACTACTCCCCTATCGAAAAACACTACTCCTCTATCGAAAAACACTGGCTGGCGTTAATCTTCGCGATAACGAAGCTCCGACATTATGCTTTGGCGCATGAGGTCCATCTCATATCAAAGGTGGATCCTCTCAAATATTTGATGTCAAGAGCCATACTAACGGGATGGCTCCCTAAATGGACCCTACTCTTAATGGAATTCTCGATAACATACCGACCTCTCAAGGCAGTGAAAGGCCAGGCCATCGCCGACTTCCTCGTTGAGCATCCGATACCTGCCGATTCACCCCTAAATTGCGAACTGCCGGACGAGCACGCGTTTGACGCGATCGACGGGGAGAAAGGAGGGAGTGATACCCGATAGGAACTCTACTTCGATGGGGCATCTTGCATGAAGAAGAGAAAGCATACCACCCCTATAATTAAATCGGGGGTAGGCCTTATCTTCGTGACTCTGCAAGGAGGGATAATGCGCTTTGCCTTTTCCTTGACAGAGCCGAGGACAAACAATGAAGCAGAATATGAGGCTATGATAGCAGGTCTTGAGATCGCTGTCGACATGGGAATCGAAAACCTCTTCATATACGGAGACTCCCAGCTGGTCGTTAGTCAGGTAAACGGCGACTTTCAAACGTGCAAACCAGAGTTGATGAAGTACGGCGAGAAAGTACAACAATTGCTGACTCAAATTCCTTCATACGTTCTGGAAAGCATACCGCGTACGGAAAATAGCAAAGCGGATGCGTTAACCAAACTCGCTAAAGAACTGGCTGACGAAAACCTCGATGATGTAAGGATCGTTATGCAAAGCCGTCGGGTTCTTGCACCGGCAGAAATATCTCTGGAGTCGTCCGAAGAAAAGGGAGCGACCAAGCAAACGGCCCTACAAATAAAAGACCAGGAAAGGGCTAAGGATTGGAGAGAAGTCTTTATTGACTACTTCAAATCCCGTCGAACACCTGAAGATGCGTCCTTAAGACATCAGCTTATTAAACGAGCTCTGTCTTTCGCCTTCGTCAATGACACGCTGTATAAGAGATCGTTCGACTCTCTATGGCTGAGATGCCTGGGACCGGAAGAAGCAAGGAGAGTCGTCCAAGAAACTCACGACGGAATCTGCGGTTCTCATCAAGCCGGGCCAAAGATGAAGCTGAAGATCAAAAGGATGGGCTACTATTGGCCTACGATGATTCAGGACTGCTTCGAATACGCGAAACAGTGCCACTCGTGCCAAATTCGCGGGGACTTCATCCACCAGCATCCAAACCCGCTACACCCAACGGTGGCCAGCTGACGTTCGAAATGTGGGGGACCGACATAATTGGGCCCATCGAACCAGCGTCATCCAGAAGACATCGGTTCATATTGGCGACAACCGATTACTTCTCTAAGTGGGCAGAAGCAGTACCGCTAAGAGAAGTGAAGACAGAGAATATTCTCCATTTCTTCAATACATACGTCATCTATCGGTTCGGCACTCCGCGACGGATTATCTCTGATAACGGGCCGGCCTACAGAAGTCACAGAATCAGCCGCTTCGCACAACAGCATAATATAGACTGGAGATACTCTTTGGTCTACAATCCCCGAGCTAACGGTCTGGCTGAGGCTTTCAATAAGACCTTGACAAAGATCATAAAGAAGACGGTGTCCAAAAATAAGAAGGACTGGCACGAGAGACTGCATGAAGCTCTCTGGGCGTATCGGACCACGTTCAAAACGGCCACAAACACAACGCCGTATGCATTGGTATTCGGCGCTGAAGCAGTACTCCCCTTGGAGATAGAGCTACCTTCCCTACGAGTGGCGGTCCGTTACGAGCTAACAAACGAAGAGAATGCTCATCTTCGACTTGAGGAGCTAGACGCCCTTGACGAAACCCGGCTCATGGCGCAACAAAACTTGGAGACTTACAAAGCAAAGATGACGCACTCATACGAGAGATTGACTAGGCCGAGAACATTTCGCCAAGGTGAACTCGTGCTAGTGGTCAAGAGGCCTATGATCCCCAATCATGCCAAACGGGGGAAATTCGAGCCGAACTATAAGGGCCCGTACATCATAGACAAAGTCTATCAAGGTGGGGCTTACTTGCTCATGGATATGCATGGCGAAAGACCCTTCCGACCAATAAACGGCCAATTCCTTAAGAAGTACTACGCTTGACGAGTCACGAACCAGGTTAATGATAGATGACGACGCCTATGTCCGCTCGCTATCTTCCTGAGTCCAGGCTCTAAAAATAGTATCCAACGATACCCCATCATGGAAAACTACGGACCGAAACGTCTTTAAACTACTACAAACCGCAGCATTCTAGGGCTGACGCAAAAAAAATGAAAAAAAAATAATAATAATAAAGGTACGTCCATAAGCAAGATGGGCACGGATGAAAACCCGAAAAGGCTCCGTGAGTAAAAACAGCAGGGCTACCGGTGAGTTTGTGAAAACCCGAAAGGGCGCAATCTAGTTAAAAAAAAACACTTGCAAGGTCCTCTCGACCTTGTAAGGAGAAACTACCTGTGTGAGATCCTTACGACTCACAAGGGTGCAACACACTTAGGGATCCCCACGATTCCTAAGGAGAAATTACACTTACGAGATCCTCATGACTCGTAAGGAGAATTCCCCTATAAGACCCTCACGGCTCATAGGATTCAAAAGCCTTAAGCTACAGGAATTTGAACCTATTCTTAAGCCGTCATACACCCCAATTTGCCCTACAAGCGTTTCAATATTGACCCTTGTATACAATCCATGGGCACGAATAAACATCTCCCCGACAGAGTCCCACCAGCAACGGGAGATATCCTCACATGGTGAACGACCCTTATAAGTCCTCTCGACTTATAAGGAGAAAACACTCTTGTAAGATCCTTACGACTTATAAGAGAACATACACTTAAGAACCCTCACGATTCTTAAGAAGAAAACGCACTTACGAGATCCTCACGACTCGTAAGGAGAAACATCTTTATGAGACCCTTACGGCTCATAAAATCAGAAGCCTTTGTCAATAGGATCTTAACCCGGTTTACTAAGCCACCTTTGTTCGAACCGACAAAGGCAAATGATGATTCGCTCCTGGCCATATCCCAGTTGTAGCGATGCTGATGCCTAAATCGGTGTCAAATTCCAAGTCTAAACTCGTGATAAAAATCAGCGAGCCAAAAATGCATATGAAATAGCCGAAATGATGGGGCAACTTGTAACAAAATCAGCAAGTAAAAAAAATAGCCGAAATGATTGGGCAACTCGCAATAAAAAGCAGCGAGTAAAAAGGAAAAAATAGCCGAAATGATTGGGCACCGTGAAAAATAGCCAAAATTATTGGGCAATCGTGACTTTCGCGATACAAAAAGCTGAAATGATAGAGCATCGCGAAAAGAAAACAAAAAAAATACGCATAAAATAAAACTTTTGCCCTGAAGGTAAGTCTATACTGACCCCTGTATACAATCCATGGGCATAAATGAAAAGGAAACCACATGTCCCAACAAACTCTATCAAAGGGAGAGTCAGGTCTCAGCGGCAATATCTGCATCCCAGAAGACCAGCAACGGCGTTCCTCCTCATGCCAGCAAGACACGGACGCGACACTACCAATCAGAGCCACGGCAAAGTCCCTAGTTCCAGGACTCTGCGGTTCACAGACAACCGAAAGTCAACCTCCGACCTTCCTGTCGTCAAGCAACGCTTCGACTCGGGTACATGTCACCCCCGACCTCCCTGTCGTAAAGCAACGCTTCGACACGGATACATGTCAACCCCTGACCTCCTTGTCGTAAAACAACGCTTCGACTCGGATACATGTCAACCCTGACCTCCCTGTCGTAAAGCAACGCTTCGACTCGGATACATGTCAACCTTGACCTCCATGTCGTCAAGCAACGCTTCGACTCGGATACATGTTAACCCTGACCTCCCTGTCGTCAAGCAATGCTTCGACTCGGATACATGTCAACCCCTGACCTCCCTGTCGTAAAGTAACGCTTTGACTCAGATACATGTCAACCCTGACCTCCCTGTTGTCAAGCAACGCTTCGACTCGGATACATGTCAACCCTGACCTCCCTGTCGTAAAGCAACGCTTCGACACAGATACATGTCAACCCCTGACCTCCTTGTCGTCAAGCAACGCTTCGACTCGGATACATGTCAACCCCTGACCTCCCTGTCGTCAAGCGACGCTTCGATACGGATACATGTCAACCCCTGACCTCCCTGTCGTCAAGCGACGCTTTGACTTGGATACATGTCAACCCTGACCTCCCTGTCGTTAAGCAACGCTTCGACACGGATACATCAACCCCTGACCTCCCTGTCGTCAAGCAAAGCTTCGACTCGGATACATGTCAACCCATGACCTCCTTGTCGTCAAGCAACGCTTCGACACGGATACATGTCAACCCCTGACCTCCCTATCGTCAAGCAACGCTTTGACTCGGATACACGTCAACCCCTGACCTCCCTGTCGTCAAGCAACGCTTCGACTCGGATACATATCAACCCTGACCTCCCTGTCGTAAAGCAACGCTTCGACACATACATGTCAACCCTTGACCTCCCCATCGGAGCAATGCTTCGATTTGGAAACAAGTCAACTCATCAACCACTTATGTAACACCCGAGCCCAATGCTACTGGTTTCAGTTGTCGTATGTTGGCGTATGGTATTTATTTCATTAATCCTATTTGACTGTTGTTAGTTATAAGTTTTACCCGACAATTCATTTCTGCATATAACAATTTAAGGCATCTAAAATAAAATTAAAAATATTCATCATGGCATGCTTAACACCCCTAACCCCGCTATAGCGTCCGTGCATCGTGTTCTTGTCCCGTTCAGTGAAACGGGCGAGTTTGGACGGCTACGCGCACATACGTGTGTCTGTCTTGGGGGTATGCTTTTTGATTGTAAAATACTTCATTTTCACTTTTGGATCCCGCCTAAAATTTTCTTATTTCAATTTCAAATTTTTGGACCCGACCCGGGCGCAATTTGGAAATGTTTTACTTTACGCCAAAATCCCAAATTTCTAATATATATTAAACCGTCAAATATTTTAACCATATAATATTTCTTAATATTTCTAAATCTTTCAATCCCAACCAATCGGATTCATTTTAACCCCCGTGGGCCCCACCTTACTTCTCTCTATCTCTCTCCTCTCGCTAACTCTCTCTCTCTCCCCGTCTCTCTCTGTCTGTCTCCCTATATATCTCTCTCACTCCTCTCTCTATATATAAATTCTCTTCTTCCTTTTCTATTTCCTTCTTTCAGCGAACCCACCCCATGTAAACCCTAGCCGCCTTGTCCCTCGCCGCCGCAGCCCCAACGCCGACACCACCATCACCGGCCTCCTCGCCTTCTCGTCCTCGTCATCTCCTCACCCTCATCACCTTCTCTCCCATCTCCTTCCTTCCGAGCCTGCACACCCCCGACCAGGCCTGTGCACCCCCTGCACACAGTTGCACCGTCGGGAGTCACCGCCGGTGACCTCGTCCCCGTGTCCCCGGTCTTCGTGCGCACCCAGTAAGCCCACCTCTCCTTCCTTCTCCTTCTTCCCTTCATTTTCTGTCTGTGTCAAGTTCTTTAACCGACGGTGGCCTCTGCAGATATCTCGCCGGAGTTTCGTCGACGCCGTCGATCCTCACGACCCGTCTACAGACCATTGTAAGCCTTCCTTTCTCCATCCTCCTTCCCTTCTTCTTTATTTTCTTTTCTTTTCTTGTTGCAATTCTTGACGTTCACTGTTTTTGTATCTTGCCGGATTCCGGCCGTGCCGACGACGTGTCCCGACGATCCAGCGAGGTACTCTGATCTGTGTAGTTCCACTGTTCGTCGTTTGGGTTCATTCCGTGAACCGTGCGCCCGTCGCGAGTTTCCCCACCGACATTTTACGTTCCGTATTCCCGGTTCGCGACCCGTCGAGGCAAGTACCCCTTGCTACATGCTAAATAATATTTACATACACATTGATGACACCCTAAACCTGTAAATTTAACTTTAGTACAATCATTTCTCATTTTCGTGTTCAATATTGATATATATCATTTTATCTTTCAAACTTGGAACCTACCTGTTGCAATTACTGTTTGAACCTAATAACCATATTTACATGTTTTAATTTCACTTTCACTAATGACGTAGCCTATGGCACTTTATCTATCGTTTTACTTCACTCGGACACTCGTGTACATTTAACCTGCATAAACTGTGTATATATATATATATATATTTATCTCATTGCATCCATGAAGTCTTAAACTTGTTAACATGATTAAACGGCTATAATTGTCTTACTGCATTCTTATAATGTTGAAATCATCTCTGTGACACAACTGATAACTGTACTGCTAATTGAATGAATCTGCCTATTGCTTAATTCATTGCTTTGATCATGTTGTTGATAACCATGCTTGATTATGTAACTGATTGTGAGCACACCCATGATATCGTTTACATCTTGACCTGACTTGCTATATACATATTGATTTACCCGACATGGTATCGTATACTGCTTGACTTGACCTGATGTACCATGACCTGACCCGTTACCTGATCTTGTGTCTAATGCCAACAAACCTGACATGTAGTTCTCATGGACCGTTCCTGTTGTCTATCCAGACAAACCTGTTTACCTGATCCTGTGTTGGCATTAGTTCTTGATTACGGATACCTGACTTGACATACACTTATAGCTTGGGGGTATGGGGAAATCAAAGGTGAAACCTGACTTGTAACTCAACAGTTCGCTACCTGTTCTGATCAGTTTTGAGGCTAGGCCAGCCTTGGAATGATGATGCTGACATCATTCATCTGTACACATTCCTGTTTGTTGCCTAGCGGCATGTCTCGGTTTCAGCCCGAGAATCTGGGGCCGTGGTCCCGGGTATGTACGGGATACTATTGAGTTACATCGATGATTCATCAATTTGGTTTCAAAGACTTTAGAACAGAAAACCTGATAGAACAGTTTAGTTTACCTACTGCACACTACCCTGCACTGCTCTGATTTATATTATTGTTACCCTTGCTTTATTCATGTTTACATTCGCATTGCCTGTTACCCTGTTATTATATTATTACTTGATGACTTGACGCGCTGACGTCTGGGTTTTGCATGGCCCAGATTCTGTACCGCTGTCGCAGTCCGAGCAGGAGTACTTCAGCCGACAGGCTGAGCTGTGAGTGTCAGCAGTAGTTAGTTTTCTTTCCTGCATATTATTCCTGATGTGAGCCCGCATTATGGGACATACATTCCAGTTATTTTGTATTGGATCTTTCGCTTCCGCATTTTATTATTCTTGACTCATGTTATCTTGGATTATGGACATGTTTTAGACAGTTTTATTTTGTTCTTGATATCTCTACAACCGTAATGTGACTGTGGATGGATACTTCCTACCCACAGGTAGCATGGTTGGCTATGTCACGTGCCCATTTTAGCGCACTCTGGGAAGCGGGGCGTGACAACTTACAAGTCCTCTCGACTTGTAAGGGAGAAAATTCTCTTACGAGATCCTTACGACTCTCAAGAGAAAGCACACTTAGGAATCCTCACGATTCCTAAGGAGAAAATACACCTACGAGATCCTCTCGACTTGTAGGGAGAAAAATCTTTATGAGACCCTCACGGACCATAAAGTTGAAAAGTCTTAGGCAACAGATCTGAACTTGTTTTCTAAGCCATCACTACCCTACAAAGAGTTCAAGACGAACTGTTACTTATTATCTACAGGCCACATTTTCTAAAATCATATGCCAACAACACAGTAGAGAAGAAGAAAGGCACGGCTTCAGGTTATAAAGGAGAACATTCAATGCTATGCACAGAAAATGTTGTGCGTGTGGAACTATTCCCAAGACCCGGAAAAAGGGGAGAGCATTGGAAATGAAAAGAGGTAACTCATTGAAATCAGAGCAGGGAGACGAAACGACCCCACCAGTAGAGCCCCACGTGCATAACACGTGAACACCTACAACAGTATGACAAAACTTCATAAAGAACACGTGTGAACATAAAAAAAGGGGGGAAAGGAAAGTTTTATCATTCATACTCCGAAGATTCATACAAAAATAAAAGAAAATGTTTACAATGGTAAAACATTAAATCCGGGACACGGATTAAGAAATTCGAAGGTGAGGCCGTCTAAAATGTTTCTGGCCTTTCTGACCATTCTCGTGTGCATCCTCTCACGATCGCAAGCGTCAGGATCCTCGCCAATGTCCTCCGCCCTCTGATAAGCAGCGATTATCGTCGTCTGTTGGAAAACTTGATGTAAGATATCAGTGAGATTATCTCGCCGTTTCTTCGAGATCATGCCCGTCAGATACACTGAGTGCACCTTATCTTCAGTGTCATCCAGTGCCTCAAGCAGCATGGCTTCGTAAAATCCAGGAAGTGCTCCCCAAATTGCTCTCACTATAATCTTCAAAAGAGCGGAGCGACGAGGAAGTAGTCGACCGTTGTGTTCGGTGAAACGACTCATAATCTCAACGCATTGGGCATTTGTAAACTCCTGGTCTTGACAACGGCCTTGCGCACGAATGTCCTCATAAGAAACAATTTCGTCAAGACTGTACAGATGAGCGGCCATAGTGTCTGAAAAGAGAGATCAGTGAAAGTTTAGTGATCAAGAAGGCCCTCATTAAATAGACATTGGAATTCAAACAATTCTTGGGAAAACAAGTTCTGATTAAGACACCCAACAAATTCAAATTTGTGCAAATAAAGGAGAAATCCTGAAAAAGGATTCTCATTTAATAAGAGACTCCTCGGGCCAAGGAGTTAATCTCCCTTGAGAGCAACGCTCTGCAGACAGGAGTGACACCTGAGGGGAATAAAAATTCCCCAAGAATCCTAAAAAGCCATGCTCTGCGAAGAAGATGGAATAATCCATCAAAAACCCTAAAAGCAAAGCTTTTTACAGAAGTTAAAAACTTCAGGATCTTTAAGATCTGTAAAGCGAACTTTAAGAGTTCTTCGTTAATGGGTTAAAGGAACCCTAGAAAGGATTTCTTTTTCTGATCCGTGATCTAGAAAGAGCAAAGCTCTGCTTTTTAATTAACGGGTTGAGAAACCCTAAAAATCTTTAAGATCTGTAATCTAAGTAGAGCAAAGCTCTGTTAATGGGTTCAAATCTTACCAAAAATTTGACAGAGACTTAACTCAAAAGGAGTTTTCTGAGGCAGAGAGCTTGGCTCTAAAAAGAGAATTAAATTCTCAAGAATAAGAAAACAAGAAGATGAACAGAAGTCATCTCAAAGGGGCCAAAGGCCCTATTTATAGGCGCTGAAAGTCGATCCAACTTCCAAGACAATCTAAAGGTGGAGAGGCTGCCACCGCTACACTCACGTGTAAGCCACGTGAGCGCAACGGTGGGGGGGCATTTGTTTTCCCCAATCAGAGCAAAGCTCTGTTCAAATTTTGAAATTTGAAATGAAGCAGCGCTTCATAAAAGCGCTGGCGTCAAGAGCGCCAGCGCTAAGAGTCAAAGACTCTAAGGCAGCGCTCACGTGCAAAGCACGGGAGCGATAGCGCCAAGTGCGCCATGTTGGATATATGTATGCCCTAAAGGCCATTATGTGATAGTCGATGTATCTATATATATATATATATATTCAGTTTGCATTCTTGCTCGACATGATAGTATGCTATCTGGTTCTTCTTTATCTGACATGTTGATTTGATCATGCTTTTATTCATTCATACATGCTGATAAAGCCCTGAGGATATCGGCTTGACTACTCTGATTATGATGGAGATCATACTAGTGGGACATCTGTAGTCTATAAGCATATCCTGGAACGTCCCTAGTCGTAGGTATATCGAGACGGGGCATTGATATACCAGAGTAGACTAGCGTATATGATACTAGACCCATACGATGGGCCATGGATGTTCCCACATTCATCGATGTTTGACATCAAGATCATATACGGGTGCTCAGTGGTGACTGGGTACACTGGACGGACTCACCGAGAACTCCTATATGGAATTATATCTATCGTCGGATAGCAGTTCTCAGGTGACACTGGTACAGGTTAGTCTGTAGACCCGAGATCGTCATGGAGTCTTGTGTGTTCTCCCACTGTACTTTGATTGCCACCCTACCACGGCTCTACTGAGTCGTGCAAACAGGTGGCCGTTGGGTACAGTCCCGAGACACACGAAGACGATGAGAGATAGGAGGGGTTTCGTCTCTCCCGATATTGGGAGTTGATGCTGTACTGTGCCCGACTGGTTATATCAGTAAGTCCCTGGCCAGGGCTGCTGAGATTTGCTGATAAGTGTTATCAGTAGTTTCTCGATCTGCTATAGACCATTCACCGGCATGACTTATTGAGTTATTGGGGTCGACGTGACCATTCCTAGGCTCGATATGCAGCATATCTGACGAAGAGACCGGACTGTACGGTAGTGTTGCCGGATGGCTCGACGGGAGTTGTAGCAGGTTCGCTTGTTGTCTTCTGATCGCTCAATACCCGGGTGGCCGTTACGTTTAGCTGACCGCTTGCGGCTTGAGGGTACTTGATATGATCATCACCCTCTGCCGGCGTATTGACGAGTCTTAGAGTCCCACAGAGGAGTTACCCAGTCCAGGCGAAACGTTGTGGTGCGCGTATGCGATATGCGCTTGCACCCGATTGAAATGTGCGCATATGATACCGAACATTGATCGGGTGGCCTGCTTTTGGTGGGGTCATATGAGATATGACCGGATTGATAAATTAAGTGTTGATTTATCATCTAACCATTAGTTTTCTCACTTGAAACCTTTCTAGGGTTTTGATGGATGTATGCATGCATGCATGTGTTTCTTTCTTCCTTTTTAGTTTCATGCACATGTAGATGTGCATACATGCATACATACATACACCCATCCATCATGGTTGTTAGCATATGGAAATGGTGGTAATATAAGACTCACACCATGGATTATATTATGGATTATTATTTAATTTTGGATTTAAAAGAAAATGAAAAAGGGAAGGATAATCATTCTTGCTTCTACATTCTTCCTTTGACCTAACCATGCTCAACTACCACTAACCTAAGGTTATCCTTCTCTTTATCATTCCAAACTAAAGTTAAATAATGTCTCCATCACTTTAACCATGGTTCATAGCATGAAGGAATAAAATATATATGGATATATTTCTTTTTCCTTCACTAGGTTAACCTTTTATCTCTTGTTAAAAATTGCCACCATCTTCTTCCTCTAGCTCCTTTGCTCTCTTGATTTTCCTAGTGAGCAAATACCACTTAAAGATAGGTTTTTGAAGTTATATTCCAAACCACAACATCATTCTACTCAAGTCTAGCCGACTTGATTAGAGTGTTTCCTTCGGTTTTCCAAAGAAACGAGCTTGGACGTAGTGCTTCGTGGTGGATCGTCGTGGACGCAAGGGAACTTCAAGAGGACCTCGATTCAACACCCAAGACACCAAGGAGTCCAACAAAGGGGAGCTACAAAGGTTGTAGCCTTCAAACCCTTATCTTTACTAGCTTAAAGTTTCATAACCCTAATTTTCTAGGATCGATCCCTTTGCATGTTAGTTTAGCACCTTAAAAAATTATAACTTTGGGTCATGTGATGCTTCAAAACACTTCATAGGGTGCCATACTAACCTTACATTGGTATCAGAGCCGACCTAGAACGTTAGGCGACGTTATTACGAAGTGAAAACCCCGATCGGACAAAAATACGATTTTTTGGGATGCTCTCTGGAAATTTTCTAAAATTTGATAATTTGCAGAATTAAAAATATGTAAAAAATACAGCAGGAAAAAATAAGGATTACGGTACAAAAATTTTCAGGTAAACAGTGATTCTGGCCGCGGAAACGCGGCCTAAGCTTGCTTAGGCCGCTGTTCCGCGGCCGTACATATGAATTGATGGATATTTTTTGCACAGTAATTCATGAATATGCTTGTATAATTTTTTGGATATTTTTAATCTGTATTTGGTTTTGAAAAATTCTGGAGGTGGTTTTGGACTCGTCAATTCAATCGGGATTTTCATTTCGTAGCTTTTCCGGGTAAATTAGAAAGTATTGAAGTGTTTGAATGAGTATCATTTACTCACTATTCACGGGGTTTAAATAGTTTGGAGATACGTGCAAGTCTTTTTGCGGTGGTCCCTCTAGAAGACAACAAACCTTAACTCGATTATGTGACCGTCTCGAACTGCCCTTTGAACCTTAGGGTTTGGGGCAGTACGGCGTGCCACATGTGAGGCGTTGGCTTGACCCTTCTACGGCTGGACCGCTACTACTGTGTCACACTCCGGATTTTTGAACCCTGCTCAAGTGTTGAGCTTTAGTGAATCTTGGGTGCTTGATCGTTCGTTCGAAAACTTTAATACTGTCTGTTTGTCTGGAATGTGATACAATATGTGGAATTCATATAGTTTAGGCATGAAATACGAAATATGTGATATTTCGCATTTATGATGTCTAAAGAGAATTTGGATTCCAAATATTGTAGTTTTACACTTTCTTTTCTGTGACCGTAAGTGTAGTATGTACGATATCGCCGGTTTCGTTGCTATACATCAACGACAATCGGGATACGCATACTTACTTACGTTGATGATATGTGATATTATGTGTTGCTGAGATATGATGTGCAGGATTGTCGCGATCGAATAGCCGGGGGGTTTTTGTGAGATGAGAGTTTTATATTTTCATTCATGTAAATTCAAATGTAATGTAATATTCTTTTATTTGGGGCACTTCCAGGTTGCGGTTGTGTCACCAGTGTTGTATATTATTTACTTTTCCGCATTAGGATGGACCCAAGGAAGGGAGCACAGGTGACCGGGTTCTGGGGTTCAGTGGGAGGCCATCTCGAGGAGTCGAGACCGGGTCTCCTAAACTCCAGGATTGGTAGGGTCACTTGCCGCTCTCGTAGGGGTCCAGGGTGTGGGCTTGGCTATTCATCGCGACTGTGGAATCCGTATTTTCTATTCTGGCTAAATACTAAATACGGACGTCCTAGGATATCCCACGTTATATCTATGTTTCTGCTGCCTGTGTTCTGTGATATCTGAGGCGAATGACATATTATATATATGATATATAGTAGACGTTGCTTATGTTTTACACCCGCGCTAGTCCCGTCCCGGTATGCCGTTAGTTAAGTAACCTAACGGTGCATAACGGAACATTGCGGCGAATGCGGATGGCATAAGCGTACGTGTTATTTTCGTTTCTTTTCTGTGATTGGCTTAAGGACTTAAATGATGGGATTACATTAATGTGATTAATGTAAAGAAAATAAACCTAAAAAGATGTTGTAGAATTGGATTTAAAAACTACTCGGCTATTTATGAAAAAGCTACATTTCAAAACTGCGGAGCTTAAGCCACTCCTTTTGAAAACTGTTTGATTCTACAACGAAATCAAGTTCAAAGCGTTGAAGATTTTCTTAAAAATCATTCGCAACCCTCTGTCATTTTAGGAAGCAGAGTACTTAGTATTCGTGCTACGTTTGTTGACTTTAGTTAAGGCGTAGTGTACAGTAGCTAAGTGATGTCTTCCTACACTGCATATGATGCAGATTAATTAGGACATTCATGCGACTTTGTTGACCATAGTTAAGGGTCATATGGGTGGGTCTGATTGATCAAGAAATGACGGGTAGAACTTGACTGGTACTTATGATTTGTTGACCATAGTTAAGGTCATAAGTACTAGGGGTAAAAATTACATCGGGAATTTCAAGTGTTGAAATTTGCAATGAGATTGCATACCTTCCATGTGATGGTTGGATCCCAATCCCACTGTGGGCAATAGTTGCTCCTAGGAGAGTTTTACAGTTTATAATTAGCTAACTCATTAGGTGTCTAGAAAGGTGTTAACGGGGCTCCGCCTCTGGGAAAACGAGGTTTACTCTAATTAGGTCCGTGCGAAAGCACGGGGAACCTCCCTCAAAGTACCGACACTGGCCTGGCTGAACGGTTAGCGAAGTTGTAGACTGTAATTAATCCTGGCTAGTTTTTCTTTTTAAGGTTTGAAAGAAAAACTTGATAAAAAGCAGTCGGAAACATCGATTAGATAAGATAATAAACCAATCTAATCTGTGCAAGAGCTTTCGCTGAGTGTATTCTTTTCTCTCTCTTAATGGCAGATACCAATGACTGGACTTAAGCTTCTACTAGATAAAAACAAACTGAATGGGACCAACTATAAAGACTGGCTAAGGAATCTGAAAATCGCCTTGACTTATGATAAAGTATCATATGTCCTCACGGCTTCATCCCCGCCCGTCCCTGGTCCAAAATCCTCAGTTGCGGACATTGAAGTCCGCAAGACATGGGACGCTGACTGTGCCACGGCCACATGCCTCGCGCTTGCATCGATGGATAACACACATCAAAAGCAGCACGAGGACATGGACATTCACGGTATATTGCTCCATACAAAGGAGTTGTATGGGGAGCAATCCCGCGTATTACGATACGAAGCATCAAAGAAACTGTTTCAGATGCGAATGGCCCCTGGCACACCAGTAGGAGACCATGTTTTGAAGATGATAGCTCTTATAGAAGAGCTTGAGGACCTTGGATGGACAATGGACAATGAACAATATATAGATATTATTCTGCAGTCCCTCCCCTCCACCTTTGCTCAGTTCATAGTGAACTTTAACATGCATGGCATGGAGAAGGACCTCCCTGAACTCCTTAATATGTTAAGGAGTGCAGAGAGCACTATGAAGTTAGCAAAAACTCCCGTTATGACTATTGGACAGTCTTCCTCTTCTCGCCCGAAAGCCAAGGCCAAGGGAAAGAAAAAGAAGAAACCCACTAATCCTAAGGGCGGAGTTAAAAAGGTGAAGGGAAAGGGAAAGTCCAAGGCTGGAGACTCGGGAAAAGGCGAATGTTTTCATTGCCACAAGACAGGACATTGGAAGCGCAATTGCACGGAGTACTTAAGTCTCAAGAAGAAGCATGGTGATGCTTCTGCTTCAGGTGCGTTTGTGACTGAAAACTGTTTTTCTATAAACTCTGCTTCCTGAGTATTGGATACCGGTTCAGGTTCTCACATTTGCAATTCTATGCAGGGGCTGAGAAATAGCAAGGTTTTGAAGACAGGTGACCATACTCTCCGCGTTGGAAATGGTTCCAATGTACATACAGTCGCAGTGGGAGAGTATCACTTGGGGTTGCCATCTGGATGTATTTTGATTTTGAATCCATGTTATTTTGTACCAAGTATGCTATGTAATATAATATCCGTTTCTTTGTTGGACAATGAAGGATATAATTTTGTGTTGCAGAACAATGTTATGAACATTCACCTGAATCAAATGTTGGTTGGGTATGGTACGCTTAATAATGGAATATATGTCCTAAATCAACACACAGTTTTCAGTATACAACACACTAATAAAAGAAAACTTTCAGAATTAAATGAAGCTTTTCTTTGGCATTGTAGACTTGGTCATATTAACGAAACAAGACTAAACAGGTTACACAAAGATGGATATTTAAACTCTTTTGAATATAAATCTTATGCGACTTGCCAGTCTTGTATCAAGGGTAAAATGACCAAAACTCCGTTTACCGGACACGGAGAAAGAGCTACTCAGCTCCTGGGCCTCATACATAGTGATGTATGTGGGCCTATGTCTACACAGGCTAGAGGCGGTTTTTCATACTTCATTACATTCACTGACGATTTCTCAAGATTCGGTCAGGTATTTTTATTAAAGCACAAGTCCGACGCTTTCGAGAAATTCATTGAATATAAACAAGAAGTAGAAAAACAAACCGGCTTGAGTATTAAGATGCTTCGATCAGATCGAGGTGGAGAGTATCTCAGTACAGAATTTGCAAACTTCCTAAAAGAGAATGGGATTCTCTCTCAGCTCACTCCTCCTTACACACCACAGCACAACGGTGTGTCAGAACGACGGAATAGGACCCTATTAGATATGGTCCGGTCCATGATGAGTGACGCTGAGTTACCAGTCTCGTTTTGGGGACATGCATTGGAGACTGCAGCGTTTCTGCTAAATAGGGTTCCAACCAAAGCCGTGTCTACCACGCCATATGAGATATGGAATGGGAAGAGACCATCTCTTAAAAGAATTAAGATTTGGGGTTGCCCGACCTATGTTAAAAAGCAGAATCCGGACAAACTCGAGACACGGTCAGTCATGTGTAACTTTGTGGGATATCCAAAGAATTCTTATGGATATCTGTTCTACCACAAAGAGGAACAAAAGGTGTTTGTTTCTCAGTATGCCACATTCTTGGAAAAAGAGTTTTTCACAGATAAAGATGATGGCAAGGTAGTAGATCTGGAAGAGCTTCTGGAGACACAAACTACAAATGACGATTTGGTTGAACCGGCTGTTGCAACAGAAACTGAAGAACCTCGGCCACTCCGTAGATCTGGTAGGACTTCTCGCCCACCGGAGAGGTACTATGGTTTCCTCATTGATGGTAACAGAGAAGATTGCATCATGGATGATGATGATCCTACCAGTTTTCAGCAAGCTATCACGAGTGGTGACTCTGTGAAGTGGCTGGATGCCATGAGATCCGAAATGGAGTCTATGTACACCAACAAAGTATGGACTTTGGACGTTGTACCCCCTGGGGTAAAACCTGTAGGGTGCAAATGGATCTTTAAAAGAAAAATTGGTGTGGATGGGCAGGTAGAGACCTATAAGGCAAGACTTGTGGCGAAAGGTTTTCGTCAAAGACCAGGTTTGGACTATGACGAAACTTTTTCGCCCGTAGCCATGCTTAAATCCATTCGGATCCTACTTGCTATTGCTGCTCACTACGACTATGAAATCTGGCAGATGGACGTTAAAACAGCATTTCTAAATGGAAATTTAGAAGAATGTGTTTATATGGATCAGCCAGAGGGCTTCATTGACAGTGGGAGCAGCGGAAAAGCATGTAGATTGCTTAAATCCATATATGGGTTAAAGCAGGCATCTCGGAGTTGGAACATCTGTTTCGATGATGTCATCAAAGAGTTTGATTTCATCAAAAATCCAGATGAACCTTGTGTTTATAAGAAGGCTGTAGGAAGAGCTGTCACATTCCTCGTATTGTACGTGGATGACATTCTTCTGATAGGAAATGATATTCCTATGCTACAGTCGGTCAAATCATTCTTATCACTAAGGTTCTCCATGAAGGACCTGGGTGATGCCACATACATCCTGGGCATAAGGATCTATAGGGATAGATCCAAAAAGTTATTGGGACTGTCCCAAACCAGGTACATCAACACCATCCTAAAGTGGTTTAGTATGGAAGACTCCAAGCGGGGTGCCTTACCCGCTTGCCATGGAGTCACTCTCTCCAAGGATTCTTGTCCAAAGACCGATGAAGAGAGAGCTCGCATGAGCATTATACCTTATGCTTCGGCAGTAGGATCTATAATGTATGCGATGTTATGTACACGCCCAGATGTAGCTTATGCACTTAGTGTTGTAAGCAGGTATCAATCCAACCCAGGGGAGAACCACTGGACAGCTGTGAAGAACATTCTTAAGTACTTACGAAGGACTAAAGAATTGTTCTTGGTGTATGGTAATACAGATCTCCAAATGGAGGCCTTTACCGATTCGAGCTTCCAGAGCGATAAGGATGACAGCAAATCTATCTCAGGGTTTGTATTTACCCTAAATGGAGGGGCGGTAAGTTGGAAGAGTTCCAAACAGGATACCGTTGCAGACTCTACGATGGAGGCTGAGTACATTGCTGCAAATGATGCCGCCAAGGAAGCCGTCTGGATGAAGAAGTTCGTCTCGGAGCTAGGAATAGTTCCAACCATTATTGATCCAATACCTTTGTATTGTGACAATAATGGGGCGATGGCGTTAGCCAAGGAGCCCAGATCCCATCAACGGTCCAGACACATCCTGAGGCGCTTTCATTTGATCCGGGAGATTGTAGATCGCCGCGAGATCGATATTAAGAGAGTAGACACAAAGAACAACGCCGCGGATCCATTCACCAAGGCCCTCCCTCAGCCGCAGCATGAGCGACTTTTTGAGATGTTGGGTATGAGATACGCCAATAACTGGCCTTAGTGCAAGTGGGAGATTGTTGGATATATGTATGCCCTAAAGGCCATTATGTGATAGTCGATGTATCTATACATATATATATATATTCAGTTTGCATTCTTACTCGACATGATAGTATGCTATCCGGTTCTTCTTTATCTGACATGTTGATTTGATCATGCTTTTATTCATTCATACATGCTGATAAAGCCCTGAGGATATCGGCTTGACTACTCTGATTATGATGGAGATCATACTAGTGGGACATCTGTAGTCTATAAGCATATCCTGGAACGTCCCTAGTCGTAGGTATATCGAGACGGGGCATTGATATACCAGAGTAGACTAGCGTATATGATACTAGACCCATACGATGGGCGATGGATGTTCCCACATTCATCGATGTTTGACATCAAGATCATATACGGGTGCTCAGTGGTGACTGGGTACACTGGACGGACTCACCGAGAACTCCTATATGGAATTATATATATCGTCGGATAGCAGTTCTCAGGTGACACTGGTACAGGTTAGTCTGTAGACCCGAGATCGTCATGGAGTCTTGTGTGTTCTCCCACTATACTTTGATTGCCACCCTACCACGGCTCTACTGAGTCGTGCAAACAGGTGGCCGTTGGGTACAGTCCCGAGACACACGAAGACGATGAGCGATAGGAGGGGTTTCGTCTCTCCCGATATTGGGAGTTGATGCTGTACTGTGCCCGACTGGTTATATCAGTAAGTCCCTGGCCAAGGCTGCTGAGATTTGCTGATAAGTGTTATCAGTAGTTTCTCGATCTGCTATAGACCATTCACCGGCACGACTTATTGAGTTATTGGGGTCGACGTGACCATCCCTATGCTCGATATGCAGCATATCTGACGAAGAGACCGGACTGTACGGTAGTGTTGCCGGATGGCTCGACGGGAGTTGTAGCAGGTTCGCTTGTTGTCTTCTGATCGCTCAATACCCGGGTGGCCGTTACGTTTAGCTGACCACTTGCGGCTTGAGGGTACTTGATATGATCATCATCCTCTGCCGGCGTATTGACGAGTCTTAGAGTCCCACAGAGGAGTTACCCAGTCCAGGCGAAACGTTGTGGTGCGCGTATGCGATATGCGCTTGCACCCGATTGAAATGTGCGTATATGATACCGAACATTGATCGGGTGGCCTGCTTTTGGTGGGGTCATATGAGATATGACCGGATTGATAAATTAAGTGTTGATTTATCATCTAACCATTAGTTTTCTCACTTGAAACCTTTCTAGGGTTTTGATGGATGTATGCATGCATGCATGTGTTTCTTTCTTCCTTTTTAGTTTCATGCACATGTAGATGTGCATACATGCATACATACATACACCCATCCATCATGGTTGTTAGCATATGGAAATGGTGGCAATATAAGACTCACACCATGGATTATATTATGGATTATTATTTAATTTTGGATTTAAAAGAAAATGAAAAAGGGAAGGATAATCATTCTTGCTTCTACATTCTTCCTTTGACCTAACCATGCTCAACTACCACTAACCTAAGGTTATCCTTCTCTTTATCATTCCAAACTAAAGTTAAATAATGTCTCCATCACTTTAACCATGGTTCATAGCATGAAGGAATAAAATATATATGGATATATTTCTTTTTCCTTCACTAGGGTTAACCTTTTATCTCTTGTTAAAAATTGCCACCATCTTCTTCCTCTAGATCCTTTGCTCTCTTGATTTTCCTAGTGAGCAAATACCACTTAAAGATAGGTTTTTGAAGTTAGATTCCAAACCACAACATCATTCTACTCAAGTCTAGCCGACTTGATTAGAGTGTTTCCTTCGGTTTTCCAAAGAAACGAGCTTGGACGTAGTGCTTCGTGGTGGATCGTCGTGGACGCAAGGGAACTTCAAGAGGACCTCGATTCAACACCCAAGACACCAAGGAGTCCAACAAAGGGGAGCTACAAAGGTTGTAGCCTTCAAACCCTTATCTTTACAAGCTTAAAGTTTCATAACCCTAATTTTCTAGGATCGATCCCTCTGCATGTTAGTTTAGCACCTTAAAAAATTATAACTTTGGGTCATGTGATGCTTCAAAACACTTCATAGGGTGCCATACTAACCTTACACGCCAGCGCTAAGAGTCAAAGATTCTGAGGCAGCGCTCACGTGCAAAGCATGAAAGCGCCAGCGCCAAGTGCGCCAGCGCTAAGAGTCAAAGACTCTGAAGCAGCGCTCACGTGCAAGGCACGAGAGCGCCAAGCGCTAGAACTAAATGTTCTCCACCGATGGATCAAAGATCCAACGAATAAAATTCTGTTAAGCAAATACTCCTCAGAATCTTTCCAAACAAGAAAGATTGTGCTCTGTAAACCAGAGCACTGTTGGATCAAAGATCCAATGGTGATTAAAAATCACCAAGATACATAACAATCTCTGTATGGGAAAATATTTTCCCAATCTTGTTAAAAACAAGAAAATTGTCTTCTGTAAATCAGAAGCCCTAGGATCAAAGATCCAATGGTGAGGAAACATCCCTAAATCAATCAGAGAAAGATTTCCTTAACTGATTCAACAAATCAGCCTCCCTTGTAAAAAGGACCCAAGACTTCAAGTCTTGCAGAGAAGAACCCCCCCATAAACTTCAAGTTCTAAAAAAAAAGAGAAGAGCAAGCTCTGAGAAGAAGAACTTTTTTCAAGGTAAATAAAGAGAAAAGAGATCATAACATCTCTTGATAAAAATAAGAACTTAGTTCTTAAATCTAGGAGACAAAGTCTCCCTTCATAAAAATAAGAACTTAGTTCTTAAATCTATGAGATAAATTCTCCCTCCATAAAAAAGAAGAACTTAGTTCTTAGGTCCAAAAAGACAAAGTCTTTCACATAAAACAGAAGAGATCGCAGCATCTCCCATAAAAAGAAAAATTCAATTCTTAGATCCACGAGACAAAGTCTCTTATAAACGAGAATTCAATTCTCAAAAGCATAGAACTGATCAGAACTGCATAAGAAGCGCCATAGCGCTCCAAGTCTGGAGCTCAGCGCCAAGCGCACCACGTGCTCCTCACGTGTGCGTTATTTCATAAGAAGCGCCTTAGCGCTCTAAATCTGGCGCTCAGCGCCAAGCGCACCACGTGCTCCTCACGTGTGCACTATTTCATAAGAAGCACCTTAGCGCTCCAAGTTTGGCGCTCAGCGCCAAGCGCACCACGTGCTCCTCACATGTGCGCTATTTCATAAGAAGTGCATTAGCGCTCTAAGTCTGGCGCTCAGCGCCAAGCGCTCCACGTGCTCCTCACGTGAGCGCTGAGGGAACACAAAGTGTTCTTTAAATAAAGCCCCAATGCCATAAAAGTGTTCAATACTCAGCAAAAGACGAAAAGTAAAGCGGGTGTTAGTACCCCAATAAACGTTCAGCAGTATGTGCACAGAAAAAGGACTATGTCCTAACAAGTGTCTAACACTTTATAAAAAAAGAAATGACAGAGACTCAGTGGGCTTAGCCCAAGCTGGCCAAACTCATAATCAAATGAGCCCATGCGCTCTTTATTGGACTCAATCCCAAACAAGATTATTAAATCTCTGATGAACATTCATTGGTTCAAGGGTACATCTCTTCATACCTCTGATATATGTCGTTGTAATTCTTCAACGTCTTCAGAGAGATGGAGGGTCCCAATAACCAATAACTTTTTGCACATCCCCAAACGGTTAAACCAAAATCACACAGACTATGACGTCTTTAAACCAGACTATGATGTCTTTAAACCCTATGGACTATGAGGTCCTTAAACTCATGGACCATGATGTCCTTAAACTTATGGACCGCAACGTCCCTAAACTAAACCCCACAGACTATGATGTCTTTAAACTTATGGACCGCAATGTCCCTAAACTAAAGCGATAGAGTCCAAACACTCTTTCGTCGGATCTAAATGATCCCAAAATCCCGTTGAGTAGATCTTGGTCTAAAATTAGACTAACGTATCCTTAACAAACGTTTAAGTTGATCTTAATCTCAAAGAGACTAACGAGCCTTAAACCAAACCAAACCCAAATCTAAGAAAATACGGATTTGGACTAATCTATGCCCTACGGGTGACAACATAAATTAGTCTCCGTATACAATCCACGGGCAACCAAAAACAAAACAAACACACACGACACGAAGTGAACATCTGGAGAAGGAGAAAGTGGTTATCGTAACCCGATAACGTAATTAACCGCAGGGGCTTGCGCCTACAGGGAAGAGCGTTCCCACAATCAAAAACCCCTCGCAAGCGAGGGAGAATCTGACGAAGTCTGCTACAACGGCCGCATCCGTCCAAACCTCCGATACACGGCGCCATAAATCAACTTGGCATCTTCGGAGAGGTGGACGGATAAAACCAAATAGTATCTGCCCCCAAAATTCAGGCCAGACGACCTACGCGGTTCCATCCCTGTTTTCGGCGGTAAACAAACGGTATGTCCACAAGTAAAATGGGCACGGATGAAAACCCGAAAGGACGCCGTGAGTAAAAAACAGCAGGACTACCGTCGAGCTAGTGAAAACTCGAAAGGGCGCGGACTCGTTAAAAAAAGGGGCACTTGCAAAGTCCTCATGACTTTGTAAGGAGAAAACACCCGCGTGAGATCCTCACGACTCACAAAGGAGCAACACACTTAGGAATCTACACGATTTCTAAGGAGGAAATGCACTTACGAGGTCCTCACGACTCGTAAGGAGAATATACCTTTTGTAAGACCCTCACGGCTTATAGAATTCAAAAGCCTTAGGCTACAGGGATCCAAACAAGTTCTTAAGCCACCAAAACCCACAAACTTTTCCACCCTACAAGTGGTCCAATATCGACTCTTGTATACAATCTATGGGCATAAATAAATATATTCCCCACAAAGTCTCACCAATGGCAAAAAATATCCCCATATGGTGAAAGACACTTGTAAGTCCTCTCGACTTGCAAGAAGAAAGTACTTTTGTAAGATCCGTACGATTTACAAGAGAAAACACACTTAGAAATCCCTATGACTCCTAAAGAGAAAACACACCTATGAGATCCTCACGACTCATAGGGAGAAATACCTTTATAAGACCCTTACGGTTCATAAAGTCAAAAGCCTTAGTCGACAGGATCCTAACCATGTTTACTGAGCCACATTTGTCCAAATCAATAAAAGCAAATGATGATTCACTCCTGGAAATATCCCAGTTGAAGCGATGCTGATGCCTAAATAGGTATCAAATTTCATGTCCTTTCAATGCAAATGATGATTCGCTCCTGGTAATATTCTAGTTGTGGCGATGTTGATACCAAGATTGGTATCAGATTCCAAACTTGCAATAAAAATAGCAAGTAAAAATAAAAATGACATAGCCGAAATTATTGGGCACCGTAAAAAACAGCCGAAATGATTGGGCAATCGCGACTTTTACAATATAAAAAGATAGAGCATCGCGAAAATAAAAAATATATATATAAAAAACTTTTATGCCTTGCAGGTAGGTCCACACCGACCCCTGTATACAATACATGGGTACAAATGAAAGAAAGAGAACCATAATTTCCCGCCATACTTCGTCAAAAGAATAACCAAGTCTTGATGGCACATCTGCAGCCCAGAGACTATTTGGACGTCTTTCTTACTCCAGTAAAGTACAGACGCGACGTCAACAACGACCCAAAGGCCAAAAAAAGTGGAGTGACAGCATATTCCTAATTCCAAGTCTTGATGGCAATATATGCGGCCTAAAGACCAATTCGACACCCCTCTTACTCCAGCAGAGTGTAGATGCGGTGTTAACAAAGCTCTAAGGATCCAAATCAAAGCAGAGTAATGGCAAAACCCTAGCTCAATTCGACGTCTCTCTTACTCCAGCAGGGTGTAGATGCGACGTCAACAAGGACCCAAAGGTCGAATAAAAGAGGAGTGACGGCAAAATCCTAGCTCCTGATCTCAACGACAACACCTACAGCCAAGAGATCAACTCGACGTTCTTCTCATTCTAGCAGGGTGCAGATGCAACAGTCAGACAAAAGTTGAGTGACGGCATATTCCTAGCTCAGATCTCGATGGCAACATCTACAGCCTAGAGATCATCTCGACGTTCCTCCTCATTCCAGCAGGATGCAGACGTAACTGTCAAATGAAATTGGAGCAATGGCATATTCCTAGCTCCGGATCTCGATTGCAATACATACAGCTTAGAGGTCATATGGATGTTTACCCGACTTCAGCAAAGAATCGGTACGACATCATCAAAACAAAAACAGAGTGACGACATATTCCTAGCTTTGGGTTTTGACGGCAATACATACAAAGCCTAAAAACCATTGGAGATCATCCCACCTCAGAAGGGTGCGGTTATGACTCATCGGGGCTTCAAATTAAGCCTAACCTCAAGCAAAAAGCGCCATTGCAAATACCTAACGCTTTTTCTTCCGACGGTGACATGGATATTCCGACCTTAGAAGATTACTTGAAGATGTCTTGTCCAGCCTCAGAAGGGATCAAAGACACAACAGTCGCGGGGCTACTCGAGTAGCAATCTAAGGGACTGCATATCGAGGATACATCAGCCAACGTGACGGTACGATGGACTTAAACCTAGTACTGTTTCCCCCAATCAGAGCAAAGCTCTGTTCAAATTCCAAAACTGGAAATGAAGCGACGCTTCTACTCCCCCCAATCAGATCAAAACTCTGTTTAAAAATTGAAGCAACGCTTCAAATCCTATGCTCTGCGCTGCGCGCCACGTGTCTAACACAGGCGCGCTGGCGCAGTTGCGCTGCGCGTTGCGCTGCTCGCCATGTGTCTGACACTGGTGCGCTAGCGCAGTTGCACTGCGCTGCGCGCCACGTGTCGAGCGCGAGTGCGCTAGCGCAAGGCGCGCTGCGCGCCATATGTCAAAACACGAATGCGTTAGCGCTAGCGCAATTGCGCTGCGCATCCCAAGTTAGAGCAAACCTCTATTTCCAAGATTGAAAAGCTAAGCAACGCTTCATGATTTTGCAGCGCATAAACATCTCACAAAAGAATAACAAAGAATTAAAAAAAAAACAAGAGAACACTTAACAGATAATAAAATACTAAATTAAAGCATCTTTTTATTATTATTGTTGTTATTACATTTAAAAAAGATCAACAAATATGGGATCAGAAGGACAGGGGTTCACAAAGCTAAAGAGAAGATTATCCAGTTCCCTCTCCGTCTTCTCCACCATGTCGAAACGGCAATCCTCCCGAGGGGTAGCCATCCAACGGTCGACGCCGCACTCCTCAGAGAAAGTGGTGATGACACCCCGACGAGCCCGTATCTGGCTCAGCAAGTGGATGGAGCAATCCTTCGGGGCTTGAGTGATTAAGTGCGCCTCCAAGAAGCACTCGATCTTGTCTTCGGCAGTATCCAGCATTGTCGAGGACATCTCTGCTGGAGGAGGGGGAAGATCGGCGAGCACAGACGCAAGGATCATCCGAAGCCAAATAGAGTGTGGAGGAAGAGGGGACCCCACACGAGTCAAAAGATCGTGCAACGCAGCGTCGCACTGCTCATCCATGAAAGAAGGATCCACCAAGCGCGCAGCAAAGCGAGGAACAAGGTCCTGAATAGGCACTTCCCATGGCTGTCTACGAGCATGAGGACGGTTACAAGCCATAGTTGAGAAAGTTCTTTGGGGATGAGAAAAGGAAGAAGCTTTGCTTCGAGTTATAAAGACGAAGCACATAAAATTTTGTGCACAATGGAACTATTTCCAAAATTGGGAAATGAAAGATTCTTGGGAATATAAGTTTGACTTAAAAGGAAGGTGAAAAGACACCTCTGTTGAAGCAACGCTTCAGATCCAGCGCTCTGCTGAAGCAACGCTTCAGATCTAGCGCTCTGCGCGCCGCGCGCCACGTGTCAAGTACGAGTGCACTAGCGCAGTTGCGCTGCGCTCTACGTGTCCAACGTAAGTGCGCCAGCGCTGGAATTAAAATTCCCACCGTTAGATCAAAGGATCTAATAATAATAAATCATTTATTAACCAGAATTAAATTCTGTTAAGGAAAGATTTCTCAAAATCTTTCCAAACAACAAGATTGTGCTTTAAGCACCGCTGGATCAATGATCCAATGGTAAATTACCAAAAACAGAACAAATTCTGCATGGAAAGATTTTCCAATCTTATTAAAACAAGAAGATTATCTTCTGTTAAACAGGAGCTTTAGGATCAAAGATTCAACGGTGGGAAATATTCCCAGATCAATCAGAGAAAGATCTCTTAAACTGATTTAACAAATCAATTGGTCCTAGATAAAGGCCCCAAGACTTCAAGTCTCATATAGAGAAAAACCCTCTGCAAACTTTGAGAAAAATCCAAAGAGAAAGAAAGGCAAGCCTTTAGAAGAAAGAAGATCATTTCTTCATCTTTAAAGGTAAAGAATTAATTCTTGAACAACAGAGATGAAATCATCTCGTAAAAAGAAGAAACGTCTTCTAAAAAGATCTTAGATCTATAAAAATGGCCAAGGTCTTTGATTAAAAAGAAAAGATCAAAAGACCTAATCATAATAAACATAAAAAGAAGTATTTTTACTTCACAGATCTTCTGATCTATAAAGGCAGAGCCTTTTATCAAAACAAGAACTTTTGTTCTTTGATCTTGAGGCAAAACCTCCTTTGAAGAACATAAACTTGTTCTTTGATCTTAAAATCTGATCAGATGCGCTTTGCACTTCTAAAAAGTGCCTTGCACTCATGAAGTGCGCCCTTGTGCTCCTTGGACCGGCGCTCAGCGCCAAAACATGCCACGTGTCAACCATAGACACGATCTGCGCTTTGCGCTCCTGAAAACAGCGCGTTGCGCTCTTAGGTTGGAGCTCAGCGCCAAGCGCGCCACGTGTCACTCACTGGCGCACCCATAAACTAGTGCAGCGCACTCATAAATTAAAAGCGCAGTGCGCTAACAAATTGGCGCTTAGCGCTAAGCGACACGTGTCCTCCTCGTGTGTTCTGACCGACAGAAGCGCAATGCGCTCTTTGACTGGCGCAAAGCACCTAGTGCGCCACGTGGCGCGCTGCCAGAACATACTTTGTTCTGATAAATGCTATGCATTTAATTCCAGACAAAATGTCAGAGCCCAATACTTGGCATTATTAAAAGGGCAGAACCCAAACAAAGGCCTAACAGGCAGAACAAAAATAAAAATGTTAAACATTTTTAACTGGACTTAGCCCAATTCTGGCCATAAGTCCTCAATTTAAATTGAACTGAGCACACCTGCTCTTTCAATCAATTTACACCCGGTTCGAGGATACATCTCTTTACTCCTCTGACATCTGTCGTTGTAATCCTTCAACGTCGTCAGAGAGGTGACGGGTCCCGACGACCACACATTACTACGGACTATGATGTCCTTAACCTCGACCGTGATGTCTTAAAACTAACATCGGATTGTGAGGTCCTTAAACTCCACGGACTATGATGTCCTTAACCTCGACCGTGATGTCTTAAAACTAACACCGGACTGTGAGGTCCTTAAACTCATGGACTATGATGTCCTTAACCTCGACCGTGATGTCTTAAAACTAACACCGGACTGTGAGGTCCTTAAACTCACGGACTATGATGTCCTTAACCTTGACCGCAATGTCTTAAAACTAACCCTGGACCGTAATGTCCTTAAACTAATTATCGACCGCAATGTCACTAAACTAAACAATAGAGTCTGATTGCTCTCTTGTTGGATCTAAACGATCCCGTTAAGTTGATCTTAGTCTAGAATTAGACTAACGTGTCCTTAATAAATGTTTAAGTTGATCTTAGCCTCAAATAAGGCTAACGTATCCTTAAACACAACCCCCCAAAACCCAAATCTAAGAAAGATACGGATTTGGACTAATCCACGTCTTACGGGCGACAACACAAATTAGTCTCCGTATACAATCCACGGGCAACCAAACACAAAACAAACACCCACGACACGAAGTGACCATATGGAGAAAGAGAAAGTGGTTACCGCGATGCGGTAGCGTAATTAACTGCAGGGGCTTGCGCCTGCAGGGAAGAGCGTCCCCACAATCAAAAACCCCTCAAATGAGGGGGAATCTGACGAAGTCTGCTACATCGGCCGCATCCATTTAAACCTTCGATACATGATGCTATAAATTAACTTGGCATCTTCGAAGAGGTAGACGGATAGCACCAATTAGCATTTGCCCTTAGATTCAGGCGAGATGTCCAGTCTTTCCGGCTTCGGGCGGTGAACAGATTCTGGCACGCCCGGTGGGACCTTTTCTTCTTTCCACTCCACACTTCGTGTGTCGTGTTCGCGAACCAATCGTGGTTTGCTAATGGTTGCCCTTGGGTTTCGAGGTACTAAAATTTGGCGTTTTGCTTGGTGCAGAAAGCAAAGGATCAATGGCGTTCACCTGCTCAAAGTGTTCCACATGCAACTGCAACCTACGTCCTGCTTTAACTTGGGGCATAACCTACGGGCCCCAAGCGGCTTCCCTGTTCACGATGCCCGTGGAACTGGTTACTCAAGCCACCACAGGGTTGTTTTTCGGGACCATGCTCCCACTAGCAAGATTCACCGTTCCCGTGCCAGTACCAGAAGCTCCCAAGAAGTCGGTCTTTAATCGGCTTACAGCTGTTGCGGCCCCTCTTAACGGGTCGTCCAGCACCGGCGCCTCGGTCTTCTCCAGATTGGGCCAAAATTCCTGTGGGCCCACAATGAAGCTTGCAATCCCAGAGAAGGTTATTCCGAAGAGAGTAACCAACCCTGCTCCCGAAGTCGTCAAGGCGGCTTCTCCTGCCAAGGGGTCGGTCTTTACAAGACTGACCGTCCCAACTCCCACTCCCGCTCCTGCTACTCAAAGGACATCAGTCTTCAACAGGCTGACATCAGCAACAGCCCCTCACCTAAACAAGGGGCAAGACAAAGCCATCCCCGTCACCGAGCCAACTCCATCAGCTCGGCACGCTCAACGTCGCCACTGGCACCGAGTAAGGAAGGCCGGGGGCAACTCTCCTTCTGAGCTAACTCCACCAGCCCCAATGGCGGAGATTAATGTTGTTGTTCCAACCGGGAAAGCTTCGAACTGCTGAATAAGGTACGTAGTAATTCTCCTACCGCCGTACTGAAAAGATCTCCTCCTCCGGTGGAGAATGTTGCGGAAGCAAAGCCAGAACAGTCCCCTCAGCGGCTGTCCTCCAAGATCTATAAAGTCTGGTGGCAGGTCCGGAACTCAGTGGTTGATCAAGATTACCCTCGCCGACAAAAAAGGGCGAAGGTTCAACAAGAAGAAATCCATCCTGCCAAGCCACAGAAGGCGACGGCTACTTGGGTGCCCACTGCAACGGCCCTCTCAACGTCGACCTCTCATAAGAAGAGAAGGCCGGAGAAGATCCCCGTGCCTGCGACAAATGTCAAAGGCACTAAGCCCAAACGCCCTAAGTCTGGGGGCATGGTGGTGCATACTATTTACATGGCATCCGGGAAGGAGGATAGCCGCGCTTCTACGGGCCACCGACCACTCACTCGATCCATCACAAGAGCTCAGGAACAGCAACAGCAGAAGCTTCAGGAAATGCTGACTGCAATGGACGCACTCACCGGACCGAAAGAAAGCCCGGAGACGTCATCGGAGCAGCGTTATGAACAAGAAACTGATGCTGACTTCCTTCGCAGAGTCCTCGAAAAGAAAGACAAAGAAGCCGCGGAGCAAGCGGTTAACATAAAACGAATGGCACTTCTCTTCCAAGATAAGGTCGGGATGATGATACAGCCGGATCCTCCAGCCGAAGACCCTCCGATCATTATTGAAGATGACAGAGGAGAAACATTGAATCCCCTGCCAGCTCTGTCAACAGACAAGGAGGAGACTGTAGGGTTCCTAGGCATTCTCAAGAGGTCTCACAAGGCATCAACCATGCCAATTTCAAATTTTACAAGTGCCGAGAAACTCTAATACGGATCGTTAACTAGAATTTTAGGCGAAAAATGAAACTAGTTAACAACTTAACTAAAGTTAAGAAGCTACAACCTTTGTAGATCCGGTTATCCACTTCCTTAGCTCCACGTAGTCGTCCTCTCGCTGTCCAAGTCGGATCTCAGACTCTAACATCGGCTTCATCGGAGAAAAGAACGGACTAGACGTCGGCTACAATGCCGAAGATGATCTACGTCGAGGTTGCACAAGATCAAGCTCCAACTTCACCAAGTTGTGAAACTTGTGAAGAAAACACCTTATACTACTTGGCAAGAGGTAGAGGGTGAAGAAATAGGAGGTGGGTTCACTTTAGAATTGGATTTCTCACACTTTTGCTCAAGATGCCATTAAAGCTAGTAAGCTTTTTCTTGAAGATCAAGAAGAAGAAGAAGAAGATAGAATGATAAGTATATCCTTTTAAAATGCAAAAGAAATGAATACTTATCATAATATGACCATGGTTAGGTGTAGAGAATTGACTAAGGTTAGATGAATGGTTAGGGTTAAGCATGAAGACAAAATGGTCACTTTGGTCAAAACTTCATGAAGCTTCAACAAGCTTCAAGAATAATAGCAACCATTTTGTTTTCTTTTGCAATTTCTTTTTAATTAAAAAGATAAATGAATGAATAAATAAAAACCCTAACCATTTACTTAACCAAGGTTTAATTCTTTACACTTAACCAAATGAGCAAGTATCATCAAACATGATACAAACATGTGCACAAAAGTATATCACATATACAACTTGCACATCAAGTGAGAAAATCCATTTACAGTGAACCAATACTAGTTAATGCAAAGTAATATATCAAATATATAATTATACATTAAATCATTAAATCAACACTTGATTTAACGATCCGGTCATATCGCATATAGCCAACTAATATCCTATGTATCGGCTTATCGAATCAATCCTTGATTCGATATCTAGGTTATATCGCATATAACCAATCGATACATTCATCGCGAGAATGGAATACGGTATCACATACACGCATTATTCTCGGTCCTGCACATATCTCATATGCGCTCCTATTTCGTTTCGCTTGAGCCAGGAAACCTCTGTGTAGGACTCTAAAGACTCGTCAATATGCCGGCAGCAGATGATGATCATATCAATCACCCACAAGCCGCAAGCGGTCTGCTAAACGTAACGGCCATCCGGGTATTGAGCGATCAGAAGATCGACGAGCTAGCCCGCTCATACTCCTGTGAATCCAACCAGTAACACTTACCGTACAGTCCGGTCTGTTCGTCTGAAATGTCGCATATCAAGTCTAGGGGTGGTAAACGTCAGACCCAAATAACCGATAAGTCGTGCCGATGTGAGGCTCATAACGGGTCGAGAAACTATTGGTAACACTTACCAGCAAATCTCTGATCAGCCCTGGCCAGGGACTTCCCTGTTACGGCCAATCGAGCACAGCGCAACATCAACCCCCAATACCGGGAGAGACGAAACCCCTCCTATCGCTCATTGCCTCCATGTGACTCAGGACTGTACCCAAAGACCACCGTTTTGCACGCCCTCATGGACGTGGTAAGGTGGAGATCAAAGCACAGTGGGAATCACACAAGACTCTATGACGATCTCGGGTCTACAGACTAACCTGCACAAGTGTCACCTGAGAAATGCCATCTGACGTGAGGTATAATACCATCTGGGAGTTCTCGGCGAGTCCGTCCAGTGTACCCAGTCTCCACTGAGCATCCGTATACCATCTCTGATGTCAAACACCAATGGATATGGGATCATCCATCGCCCATCTCATGGGTCGAGAAACGTATACGCTAGTCTATACTGGTATATCGATGCCCCGTCTTGATACACCCACGACTAGGGACCTTGAAGGATGTACCTATGGACTACCATGTCCCCATTAGTATGATCTGCATCATAGTCCAGGTAGTCAAGTACACATCCTAAGGGCTTTACCAACATGTAACTATAAGACAGTTTAAAGAGACAAGTGTACATGTTAAGATAAAGAGCAACCAGATAGCATACTATCATATCGAGCAAGAAAGTCATCTCTATATATGTCCAAGCATCCAATATAATACACTTCATCTGTACAATACTGGCCTCTAGGGCATACATACAACTAACAATCTCCTACTTGCACTAGGGCCAGTTGCTGTAGTATCGCATACCGAGCATCCCGAAGAGTCTCTCAAACTGTATCTGGGGAATGGCCTTCGTGAGTGGATCCGCCGTGTTGTTCTTCGTGTCAACCCTCCTGACCTCTATCTCCCGGCGATCAACTATCTCCCGGATCAGGTGATACCGCCTCAGAATATGCCTAGATCGCTGATGGGACCTGGGTTCCTTGGCCAAAGCCACCGCTCCATTGTTATCACAATACAAAGGTATTGGATGCTCAATGGATGGAACCACTCCAAGTTCAGTAATGAACTTCTTGATCCAGACAGCCTCTTTAGCAGCATCGTTGGCAGCGATGTATTCAGCCTCCATCGTCGAGTCTGCCACGGTTTCCTGCTTGGAACTCTTCCAGCTAACCGCCCCTCCGTAAAGGGTAAAGACAAATCCCGACTGCGACTTAGAGTCGTCCTTATCACTCTGGAAGCTCGAATCGGTAAAGGACTCCACTTGGAGTTCTCCGTTACCGTACACCAAGAGCATCTCTTTAGTCCTTCGTAAGTACTTGAGAATGCTCTTCACAGCTGTCCAGTGACTCTCTCCAGGATCAGCTTGATACCTACTCACTACACTTAGTGAGTACGCTACATCGGGTCTGGTACATAGCATCGCGTACATGATAGAGCCTACAGCCGAAGCATAGGATATCCCTTGCATGCGAGCTCTCTCCAAATCAGTCTTGGGAGACATCTCTTTGGAGAGAGTGACTCCAGAGATCGTGGGCAAGTTCCCACTGAAAGGTTCCTAGGCACCCTAGTGAGGTCTCACAAGGCATCGAACATGCCAATTTCAAAAAAAATGGTGCCGAGAAACCCTAGACTATGGATCGTCGCTAGAATTCTAGGCAAAATATAAATCTAGTTAACAATTTAACTAAAGTTAAGATGCTACAACCTTTGTTGATCCGGATACCCACTTCCTTAGCTCCACGAGGGCGTCCTCTCGCTGTCCATCTTGAACCTTGGACTCTCGTGACGGCTTCATCGGAGAAACGTGTGGAATAGGTCGTCGGCTTCGTGTCAAAGACGATCTACGTCGAGGTTGCACAAGCTCAAGCTTCGACTTCACAAAGTTGTGAAACTTGTGAAGAAAACACCCAAAACAACTTGGCAAGAGGTAGAGGGTGAAGAAATAGGAGGTGGGTTCACTTTAGAATTGGATTTATCTCACTAGATCTCAAGTTGCCATTAAAGTAGCAAGCTTGAAGAAGAAGAAGAAGATGAAGATGAAGCAAGAATGATAAGTCTTCTATTTTTAAAAATAAAACTAATATGAATACTTATCATATCTTGACCATGGTCAAGTGTAGAGATTAAACCAAGGTTAGTTAGAGTGGTTAGGGTTAAGGATGAGATAAGGATGGTGGACTTTGTCAAAGCTTCAAGAAGCTTCAACATAGCTCCAAAATAAGCCACCATTCTCAACTTAATCCTTTCCAAATAAATAAACAAATAAATAAATGAAAAATCCAAACCATAATCATCACTTAACCATGGTTTAACCCTTTACACTTAACCACATTATCAAGTATCATCAAACATGATACAAAGTAGTGCACTAAAGCATATCACATATACAATGTGCATCAAGTGAGAAAAATCCGTTTAAAGTGAACCAATACTAGTTAATGCAATGCAATATATCAAATATATAATTATGCATTAAATCATTAAATCAACATTTGATTCAATGATCCAGTCATGTCGCATATAACCGACTAGAATCCAATGTATCGATTTATCGAATCAATGATTCGATAACTAGGTCATATCGAATATAACCAATCGAAACATATATCGCGGGAATGAAATGCAGTATCACATACACGCATTATTCTCGGTCCTGCACATATCTCATATGCGCTCCTATTTCGTTTCGCTTGAGCCAGGAAACTTTTGTGTAGGACTCTAAAGACTCGTCAATACGCCCGTAGCAGATGATGATCATATCAAGCACCCACAAGCCGCAAGCGGTCTGCTAAACGTAACGGCCACCCGGGTATTGAGCGATCAGAAGATCGACGAGCTAGCCCGCTCACACTCCTGCGAATCCGACCTGTAACACTTACCGTACAGTCCGGTCTGATCGTCTGATATGTCGCATATCTCACCTAGGGGTGGTAAACGTCAGACCCCAATAGCTCGATAAGTCGTGTCGATATGAGGCTCATAACGGGTCGAGAAACTACTGGTAACACTTACCAGCAAATCTCTGATCAGCCCTGGCCAGGGACTTCCCTGTTACGGCCAATCGAGCACAGCGCAACATCAACCCCCAATACCGGGAGAGACGAAACCCCTCCTATCGCTCATTGCCTCCATGTGACTCGGGACTGTACCCAAAGACCACCGTTTTGCACGCCCTCATGGACGTGGTAAGGTGGAGATCAAAGCACAGTGGGAATCACACAAGACTCTATGACGATCTTGGGTCTACAGACTAACCTGCACAAGTGTCACCAGAGAACTGCCATCTGACGTGAGGTATAATACCATCTGGGAGTTCTCGGCGAGTCCGTCCAGTGTACCCAGTCTCCACTGAGCACCCGTATACCATCTCTGATGTCAAACACCAATGGATATGGGATCATCCATCGCCCATCACATGGGTCGAGAAGCGTATACGCTAGTCTACACTGGTATATCGATGCCCCGTCTCGATACACCCACGACTAGGGACCTTGAAGGATGTACTTATGGACTACCATGTCCCCACTAGTATGATCTGCATCATAGTCCAGGTAGTCAAGTACACATCCTAAGGGCTTTACCAACATATAACTATAAGACAGTATAAAGAGACTAGTGTACATGTTAAGATAAAGAGTAACCAGATAGCATACTATTATATTGAGCAAGAAAGTCATCTCTATATATGTCCAAGCATCCAATATAATATACATCATCTGTACAATACTGGCCTCTAGGGCATACATACAACTAACAATCTCCCACTTGCACTAGGGCCAGCTGCTGTAGTATCGCATACCGAGCATCCCGAAGAGTTTCTCAAACTGTATCTGGGGAATGGCCTTCGTGAGTGGATCCGCCGTGTTGTTCTTCGTGTCAACCCTCCTGACCTCGATCTCCCGGCGATCAACTATCTCCCGGATCAGGTGATACCGCCTTAGAATATGCCTGGATCGCTGATGGGACCTGGGTTCCTTGGCCAAAGCCACCGCTCCATTGTTATCGCAATACAAAGGTATTGGACGCTCAATGGATGGAACCACTCCAAGTTCAGTAATGAACTTCTTGATCCAGACAGCCTCTTTGGCAGCATCGTTGGCAGCGATGTATTCAGCCTCCATCGTCGAGTCTGCCACGGTTTCCTGCTTGGAACTCTTCCAGCTAACCGCCCCTCCGTAAAGGGTAAAGACAAAGCCCGACTGCGACTTAGAGTCGTCCTTATCACTCTGGAAGCTCGAATCGGTAAAGGACTCCACTTGGAGTTCTCCGTTACCATACACCAAGAACATATCTCTAGTCCTTCGCAAGTACTTGAGAATGCTCTTCACAGCTGTCCAGTGACTCTCTCCAGGATCAGCTTGATACCTGCTCACTATACTTAGTGAGTATGCAACATCGGGTCTAGTACATAGCATCGCATACATGATAGAGCCTACTGCCGAAGCATAGGGTATCCCTTGCATGCGAGCTCTCTCCAAATCAGTCTTGGGAGACATCTCTTTGGAGAGAGTGACTCCAGAGATCGTGGGCAAGTTCCCACGCTTGGACTCTTCCATACTAAACCTCTTTAGTATGGTGTCTATGTACCTGGATTGGGACAATCCCAAAATCCGTTTGGATCTATCTTTATAGATCCTAATTCCCAATATGCAGGAGGCATCACCAAGATCTTTCATTGAGAATCTTTGTGATAAGAAGAGCTTGACCGCTTGCAGCATAGGAATATCATTTCCTATCAAGAGTATGTCGTCCACGTACAATACGAGGAAGACAACCTTACTCTCTGCCACCTTCTTATAGATACAAGGTTCATCTGGATTTTTGACGAAATCAAACTCTTTGATAACGACGTCAAAGCAGATGTTCCAACTCCGCGATGCTTGCTTTAATCCATAAATGGATTTAAGCAGCTTGCACACCTTCCCGCTGCTCCCACTGTCTACGAAGCCCTCTGGCTGAGTCATGTACACGCACTCTTCTAAATAACCATTTAGAAAGGCGGTCTTAACATCCATTTGCCAGATTTCGTAGTCATGAAAGGCAGCAATGGCAAGCATGATTCGGATGGATTTAAGCATAGCCACTGGAGAAAAGGTCTCGTCATAGTCCACACCTGGTCTTTGACGAAAACCCTTTGCTACAAGTCTAGCTTTGAAAGTCTCCACTTTCCCATCTACACCAAGTTTTTTCTTGAAGATCCATTTGCTCCCAATGGGTTTCACCCCTTCAGGAGCAACTTCCAAAGTCCATACTTTGTTGGTGTACATGGATTCCATCTCGGACCGCATAGCATCCAGCCATTTCACTGAGTCCCTATTCGTGATGGCCTGCTCGAAGCTAGTTGGGTCATCATCCTCCATGATGCAATCCTCGCTCCCACCATCCATGAGAAAACCGTAGTATCTCTCAGGCTGGCGAGGAACCCTACTAGATCGGCGGAGAGGCTGAGGTTCATTGGGAGCTACTGAATCTTCTGGTTCCACTAAATCTTCAGTTACTGTTTGTGTATCTGGAACCTCTTCCAGCTCTACCACTTTGCCACTAATTTCTTTTTCAAGAAATTCATTTTCTAAAAAGGTGGCATATTGAGAAACAAACACTTTTTGTTCTTCAGCGTGGTAGAAAAAATATCCTTGGGAATTCTTAGGATATCCCACAAACTTGCAAAGAACTGACCGTGCCTCGAGTTTGTCTGGATTTTGTCTTTTGACATAGGCCGGACAACCCCATATTTTAACTCGTTTAAAATACGGTCTCTTCCCACTCCATATCTCATATGGTGTGGTAGGTACAGATTTAGATGGAACTTGATTCAATAGGTATGCTGCTGTCTCCATTGCATATCCCCAGAAGGAAATAGGTAACTCAGCTGTGCTCATCATAGAGCGCACCATATCTAATAGGGTGCGGTTCCTCCGTTCAGATACACCGTTGTGCTGTGGTGTATATGGAGGAGTCAGCTGAGAGAGAATCCCATTCTCTTTTAGGAAGTCCAGGAATTCATTGCTCAAGTATTCACCTCCTCGATCAGATCGAAGGATTTTAATACTTTTTCCGGTTTGGTTCTCGACTTCTTGTTTATATTCTCTAAATTTCTCAAAAGCTTCTGATTTGTGTTTCATCAGGAACACATACCCGAACCTAGAGAGATCGTCAGTGAATGTAATGAAGTATGAAGAACCATCCCTGGCATGTGTAGACATGGTACCACATACATCACTATGTATCAGTCCCAAGAGTTCGGTAACTCTTTCTCCGTGTCCCGTAAACGGAGTTTTGGTCATCTTGCCTTTGAGACATGACTGGCAAGTGTCATAAGATGAAAATTCTAATGGTTTCAAATACCCATCCTTATGCAACTTAGCCAGTCGTGTCGCATTGATGTGACCCAGTCTACAATGCCACAAGAAAGATTCGTTGAGTTCAGAACTCTTCCTCTTGTGTGTGTTTGTTATACTCAGAACTGTTGATTGGTTTAGAACATAAATGCCATTGCACAACGTGCCTGATCCAACCAACTTTTGGTTATGGAAAATGTTCATAACATTGTCCTGTAATACAAAATTATATCCTTCTTTACTTAGCAAAGAAACCGATATAATGTTGCATATCAGGTTCGGCATGTAATAGCATTCGTTCAGAGCCAATGTATTACCAGTTGGTAATACAAGGTGATATTCCCCGACAGTCTTAGCTGCAACAATTGCACCATTTCCAACTCTAATGTCTTTATCACCTTCTCCAAGTTCTCTACCTTTCCTAAGCCCATGTAACTGATTACATATATGGGATCCTGACCCGGTATCCAATACCCAGGACGTAGAGCAAATGGAGAAACAGTTCTCTGTAACGAACACACCCGAAGAAAATGCATCATCATGTACTTTCTTCATTCGGGTGGCATGGGAATCCTGGTATTCCCCTAAATCCTGTTCAGTCCTATAACTCTTATAGGAAAGAACGGAACCAACGTTCCCCAGCACAGTATAACATGCGGGTTCGGTCAATACATCCATATTATTATCTTTATTAAGGCATGAAATGGTCGCTACCTGGAGAGAGAGAGAAGAAAACAATTTAGCGTAAGCTCGTGCAAGATCAGATTGGTTATTATCTTATCTAATCAGGATGGCTCCCACTGCTTTTTATCAAATCTTCCTCCAAACCCTAAAAGGAAAGACTAGCCGGGATTAATTACACACTACAAGTTCGCCAATCTTTCAGCCAGGCCAGTGTCGGTACTTTAAGGGAGGTCCCCCGTGCTTTCGCACGAACCTAATTACTGTAAACCTCGTTTTCCCAGAGGCGTAACCCCGTTGACACCTTTCTAGACACCTACTTGATCGGCTAATTGCAATGTGTAAAACTCTCCCAGGAGTAACTCTTACTCGCAGTGGGTATCGGGATCCAACTATCTCATAGAAGGTATGCAATCTCATTGCAAATTTCAACACTTGAAACTCCCGATAATGCTTTTGCCCCTAGCAGCTATATGACCTTAACATAGTCAACAAATCATAAGTGCTAGTCAAGTTCAACCCGTCATTTCCTGATTGAATTAAACCCACCCGCACGACCCTTAACATTGTCAACAAAGTCGCACGACTACCCTAATCCAATCGCATCATATGCTAATACAGATAAGCACTAATTAGCTACCGCACACTACGCCTTAACATAGTCAACAAACGTAGCACGAATACTAACTAGTACTTATCTGAAATGACGGAGGGCTACGCAGGTTTTTCATAAAAACCATGAGCGTAATGAACTTGATATCGTTGTAGAATCAAATGGAGTTTTGAAATGGAGTGATTTTGAGGCTTTTCTAGTTTTGCTAAAGGAGTCACTCCCGGCGAAGGGATCTCGGTCCTTTCCTCGTCGAATGAGGTGCGGGATATATCATATATATCGCTGTGCAAAGCAAAAACCCAAAAGCAGTCAAAAGCAAACCGAGTGTGTAGCATCTGCCAGTTATTGCTAAAGGAGTCACTCCCGGTGAAGGGATCTCGGTCCTTTCCTCATCGAATAAGGTGCAGGGTATATCATATATACCGCTGTGCAAAGCAAGAACTGTAGCTACCCGTTTTATTTTAAAATTTGATTCTACAACATCTTAGGTTTCTTTCTTTCATTAATCACATTAATGAAGTCCCATCATTTAAATACCTAAACATCACAGATAGATATGACGTACACTTATGCCATCCGCATTCTCCTCGATGTCCCCTCGTGCACCGTTAGGTTAGGTAACTAACGACAAAGCAGGGCAGGGCTAGCGCGGGTGTAAAACATAAGTAACGTCTATATAATATATCATATATACTATATACTATATCCATCACAGAATCACATCACAGATATCGCAGCAGAATAAACATATGAAATATTGGATATACTAGGACGTCCGTGTTTTCAATACGAGCCAGTATAAAACACGGATTCCACGGTCGTGATGAATAGCCAATCCCACACCCTAGACCCCTACGAGAGCGGCAAGCAACCCTGCCAATTCTAGGGTTAGGAGACCCGGACTCGACTCCTCGAGTTGGTCTCCCACTATACCCCAGAACCCGGTTACTTGTGCTCCCCTCCTTGGGTCTATCCTAATGCGGAAAGGTAAATAATATACAAAGGGTGACAGCTTCCACTACCTGGAAGTTCCCCAAATAAAAGAATATTACATACAAGTTTTTACATGAATGAAAATGGAAAACACTCATCTCACATAAAAACCCCCGGCTATTCAAACACGACGATCCAATATAACATATCCAGCAACACATAACATCACATGTCATCAACGTAAGTAAATATGTCCATCCCAATTGTCGTTGACATATAGCAACGAAACCGGCGATATCTCATATTATACTTACGGTCACAGAAAAGAAAGTGTAAAACTACAACAGTTGGAATCCGCAACCTCTTTAGACATCACATGCCTAACAGTTACAAACCCCGCATTTTAGTCTCATTATCGAAAACTCTTTTCAATATCGTATGGGACTAAACTGCTAGATTTATAACATTCATCCAGTTATCTCATAACTGTTTGTGAATTCCAATTATTGTATCACATTCCAGATAAACAGAAAATGTTAAACTTTCCGATCGAACAGTCGAATACCCAAGTTTTCCCGATACAGCTCAACACATGAAATAAGTCTAACAACATTCAGTTCGTGCCTCAGTACCGACGGTCCAGCCGTAGAAGGGTCAAGCCAACGCCTCACATGTGGCACGCCGTACTGCCCCAAACTCGAAGGTTCAAAGGGCAGTTCAAGACGGTCACATAATCGAGTTAAGGTTTGTTGTCTTCTAGAGGGTTCATCGCGTTACTTGCACTACTTAGAACGTCGTTAAACTACGGAAAAATTCAACACTTGGAAATTTCCCGACAGGGGAAAAATTGGGTATTTATATCCGGTCGAACTTTTTAACATATTCTAAAAATTATCCGGAAAAACACTTAGACAAAGTTTGATATTCCGATCGAATCGTCGATTCCCAATTTAACCCCAGAGCACTCAATCTTAGAGTCAATTTAAAAATACCCAGAAAACTCAGTAGAATTTATCAGGAATTACTGTGCAATTAAGTATGGCTGACGTCACCTTTTGAGCGCGGAACAGCGGCAGAAGCCATGATTCTGCCGCGGTTCCGCGGCTTAAGGAACTGTTCATGTGAAATATTTTGCATCTTAATTCTTATAATTCTTTACTGAATTTTTTAGACATTTTTAATATTAAAAAATCCCAGATTTTAGAAAATTTCCAGAGAGCTCATGGGTATATGGGTTTCGGGTTCGTCCGGACTTCAAACTCCGTCTAGACTTCGTCTAAGGCTCTAGCTAGTCTCTGATACCACTGAAAGGTTCCTAGGCACCCTAGTGAGGTCTCATAAGGCATCGAAGATGCCAATTTCAAAAAAAATGGTGCCGAGAAACCCTAGACTACGGATCGTCGCTAGAATTCTAGGCGAAATATAAATCTAGTTAACAATTTAACTAAAGTTAAGATGCTACAACCTTTGTAGATCCGGATACCCACTTCCTTAGCTCCACGAGGGCATCCTCTCGCTGTCCATCTTGAACATTGGACTCTCGTGACGGCTTCATCGGAGAAACGTGCGGAATAGGTCGTCGGCTTCGTGTCAAAGACGATCTACGTCGAGGTTGCACAAGCTCAAGCTCCGACTTCACAAAGTTGTGAAACTTGTGAAGAAAACACCCAAAACAACTTGGCAAGAGGTAGAGGGTGAAGAAATAGGAGGTGGGTTCACTTTAGAATTGGATTTATCTCACTAGATCTCAAGTTGCCATTAAAGTAGCAAGCTTGAAGAAGAAGAAGAAGATGAAGATGAAGCAAGAATGATAAGTCTTCTATTTTTAAAAATAAAACTAATATGAATACTTATCATATCTTGACCATGGTCAAGTGTAGAGATTAAACCAAGGTTAGTTAGAGTGGTTAGGGTTAAGGATGAGATAAGGATGGTGGACTTTGTCAAAGCTTCAAGAAGCTTCAACATAGCTCCAAAATAAGCCACCATTCTCAACTTAATCCTTTCCAAATAAATAAACAAATAAATAAATGAAAAATCCAAACCCTAATCATCACTTAACCATGGTTTAACCCTTTACACTTAACCACATTATCAAGTATCATCAAACATGATACAAAGTAGTGCACTAAAGCATATCACATATACAATGTGCATCAAGTGAGAAAAATCCGTTTAAAGTGAACCAATACTAGTTAATGCAATGCAATATATCAAATATATAATTATGCATTAAATCATTAAATCAACATTTGATTCAATGATCCGGTGATGTCGCATATAACCGACTAGAATCCAATGTATCGATTTATCGAATCAATGATTCGATAACTAGGTCATATCGAATATAACCAATCGAAACATATATCACGAGAATGAAATGCGGTATCACATACACGCATTATTCTCGGTCCTGCACATATCTCATATGCGCTCCTATTTCGTTTCGCTTGAGCCAGGAAACCTCTGTGTAGGACTCTAAAGACTCGTCAATACGCCGGTAGCAGATGATGATCATATCAAGCACCCACAAGCCGCAAGCGGTCTGCTAAACGTAACGGCCACCCGGGTATTGAGCGATCAGAAGATCGACGAGCTAGCCCGCTCACACTCCTGCGAATCCGACCTGTAACACTTACCGTACAGTCCGGTCTGATCGTCTGATATGTCGCATATCTCACCTAGGGGTGGTAAACGTCAGACCCCAATAGCTCGATAAGTCGTGTCGATATGAGGCTCATAACGGGTCGAGAAACTACTTGTAACACTTACCAGCAAATCTCTGATCAGCCCTGGCCAGGGACTTCCCTGTTACGGCCAATCGAGCACAGCGCAACATCAACCCCCAATACCGGGAGAGACGAAACCCCTCCTATCGCTCATTGCCTCCATGTGACTCGGGACTGTACCCAAAGACCACCGTTTTGCACGCCCTCATGGACGTGGTAAGGTGGAGATCAAAGCACAGTGGGAATCACACAAGACTCTATGACGATCTCGGGTCTACAGACTAACCTGCACAAGTGTCACCAGAGAACTGCCATCTGACGTGAGGTATAATACCATCTGGGAGTTCTCGGCGAGTCCGTCCAGTGTACCCAGTCTCCACTGAGCACCCGTATACCATCTCTGATGTCAAACACCAATGGATATGGGATCATCCATCGCCCATCACATGGGTCGAGAAGCGTATACGCTAGTCTACACTGGTATATCGATGCCCCGTCTCGATACACCCACGACTAGGGACCTTGAAGGATGTACTTATGGACTACCATGTCCCCACTAGTATGATCTGCATCATAGTCCAGGTAGTCAAGTACACATCCTAAGGGCTTTACCAACATGTAACTATAAGACAGTATAAAGAGACAAGTGTACATGTTAAGATAAAGAGTAACCAGATAGCATACTATTATATTGAGCAAGAAAGTCATCTCTATATATGTCCAAGCATCCAATATAATATACATCATCTGTACAATACTGGCCTCTAGGGCATACATACAACTAACACCCACGCTTGGATTCTTCCATACTAAACCTCTTTAGTATGGTGTCAATGTACCTGGATTGGGACAATCCCAATATCCGTTTGGATTTATCTCTATAGATCCTAATTCCCAATATGCAGGAGGCATCACCAAGATCTTTCATCGAGAATCTTTGTGATAAGAAGAGCTTGACTGATTGCAGCATAGGAATATCATTTCCTATCAAGAGTATGTCGTCCACGTACAATACGAGGAAGACAACCTTACTCTCTGCCACCTTCTTGTAGATACAAGGTTCATCTGGGTTTTTGACGAAATCAAACTCTTTGATAACAACGTCAAGGCAGATGTTCCAACTCCGCGATGCTTGCTTTAATCCATAAATGGATTTAAGCAGCTTGCACACCTTCCCGTTGCTCCCACTGTCTACGAAGCCCTCTGGCTGAGTCATGTACACGCACTCTTCTAAATAACCATTTAGAAAGGCGGTCTTAACATCCATTTGCCAGATTTCGTAGTCATGAAAGGCAGCAATGGCAAGCATGATTCGGATGGATTTAAGCATAGCCACTGGAGAAAAGGTTTCGTCATAGTCCACACCTGGTCTTTGACGAAAACCTTTTGCAACAAGTCTAGCTTTGAAAGTCTCCACTTTCCCATCTACACCAAGTTTTTTCTTGAAGATCCACTTGCTCCCGATGGGTTTTACCCCTTCAGGAGCAACTTCCAAAGTCCATACTTTGTTGGTGTACATGGATTCCATCTCGGACCGCATAGCATCCAGCCATTTCACTGAGTCCCCGCTCGTGATGGCCTGCTTGAAGCTAGTTGGGTCATCATCCTCCATGATGCAATCCTCGCTCCCACCATCCATGAGAAAACCATAGTATCTCTCAGGTTGGCGAGGAACCCTACTAGATCGGCGGAGAGGCTGAGGTTCATTGGGAGCTACTGAATCTTTTGGTTCCACTAAATCTTCAGTTACGGTTTGTTTATCTGGAACTTCTTCCAGCTCTACCACTTTGCCACTAATTTATTTTTCAAGGAATTCCTTTTCTAAAAAGGTGGCATGTTGAGCAACAAACACTTTTTGTTCCTCGCTGTGGTAGAAAAAATACCCATATGAGTTCTTTGGATATCCCACAAACTTGCAAAGAACTGACCGTGCCTTGAGCTTGTCCGGATTTTGTCTTTTGACATAGGCTGGACAACCCCATATCTTAACTCGTTTAAGATATGGCATCTTCCCACTCCATATCTCATATGGTGTGGTAGGTACAGATTTAGATGGAACTTGATTCAATAGGTATGCTGCTGTTTCCAGCGCATACCCCCAGAAGGAAATAGGTAACTCAGCTGTGCTCATCATAGAGCGCACCATATCTAATAGGGTGCGGTTCCTCCGTTCTGATACACCGTTGTGTTGTGGTGTATATGGAGGAGTCAGCTGAGAGAATCCCATTCTCTTTTAGGAAGTCCAGGAATTCATTGCTCAAGTATTCACCTCCTCGATCAGATCGTAGGATTTTAATACTTTTTCCAGTTTGGTTCTCAACTTCTTGTTTATATTCTCTAAATTTCTCAAAAGCTTCTGATTTGTGTTTCATCAGGAACACATACCCGAACCTAGAGAGATCGTCAGTGAATGTAATGAAGTATGAAGAACCATCCCTGGCATGTGTAGACATAGGACCGCATACATCACTATGTATCAGTCCTAAGAGTTCAGTAACTCTTTCTCCGTGTCCCGTAAACGGAGTTTTGGTCATCTTGCCTTTGAGACATGTCTGACAAGTGTCATAAGATGAAAATTCAAACGGATTCAAATATCCATCCTTATGCAACTTAGCCAGTCGTGTCGCATTGATGTGACCCAGTCTACAATGCCACAAGAAGGATTCGTTCAGTTCTGAACTCTTCCTCTTGTGTGTGTTTGTTATGCTCAGAACTGTTGATTAATTTAGAACATAAATGCCATTGCACAACGTGCCTGATCCAACCAACTTTTGGTTACGGAAAATGTTCATAACATTGTCCTGTAATACAAAATTATATCCCTCTTTACTCAACAAAGAAACCGATATAATGTTGCATATCAGGTTCGGCATGTAATAGCATTCGTTCAGAACCAATGTATTACCAGTTGGTAACACAAGGTGATATTCCCCAACTGTCTTAGCTGCAACAATTGCACCATTTCTAACTCTGATGTCTTTATCACCTTCTCCAAGTTCTCTACCTTTCCTAAGCCCATGTAACTGATTACATATATGGGATCCTGACCCGGTATCTAATACCCAGGACGTAGAGCAAATGGAGAAACAGTTCTCTGTAACGAACACACCCGAAGAAAATGCATCACCATGTACTTTTTTCAATCGGGTGGCATGGGAATCCTGGTATTCCCCTATATCCTGTTCCTTCCTATAACTCTTACAAGAAAGAACGGAACCAACGTTCCCCAGCACAGTATAACATGCGGGTTCAGTCAATACATCCATATTATTATCTTGATTAGGGCGTGACATGGTCGTTACCTGGAGAGAGAGAGAAGAAAACACTTTAGCGTAAGCTCGTGCAAGATCAGATTGGTTATTATCTTATCTAATCAGGATGGCTCCTACTGGTTTTTATCAAATCTTCCTTCAAACCCCAAAAGGAAAGACTAGCCGGGATTAATTACACACTACAAGTTCGCCAATCTTTCAGCCAGGCCAGTGTCGGTACTTTGAGGGAGGTCCGCCGTGCTTTCGCACGAACCTAATTAATGTAAACCTCGTTTTCCCAGAGGCGTAACCCCGTTGACACCTTTCTAGACACCTACTTGATCGGCTAATTGTAATGTGCAAAACTCTCCCAGGAGTAACTCTTACTCGCAGTGGGTATCGGGATCCAACTATCTCATAGAAGGTATGCAATCTCATTGCAAATTTCAACACTTGAAATTCCCGATAATACTTTTGTCCCAAACGATCTATGACCTTGACAAGGTCAACAAACCATAGACCGTAAGTCAAGTTCAACCCGTCATTTCTTGATTGAATTAAACCCACCCGCACGACCCTTGACAAGGTCAACAAGGCCGTACGATTACCCTAACTCAATCTGCATCATATGCATAAGCAGATAAATACTGGTTAGCTACCGCACACTGCGCCTTGACAAGGTCAACAAACGCAGCACGAATACTAAACAGGACTTATCTGAAATGACGGAGGGCTACGACAGGTTTTTCTGAAAACCTATTGCGTAATGAACTTGATATCGTTGTAGAATCAAATGAAGTTTTGAAATGGAGTGATTTTGAGGCTTTTCTAGTTTTGCTAAAGGGGTCACTCCCGGTGAAGGGATTGTCGGCCCTTTCCTCGTCGAATGAGGTGCGGGATATATCATATATATCTCTGTGCAAAGCAGAAACTATAGAAGCAATCAAAAGTCAAACCGAGTGTGTAGCATCTGCCAGTTATTGCTAAAGGAGTCACTCCCGGTGAAGGGGTCTCGGTCCTTTCCTCATCGAATAAGGTGCAGGGTATATCATATATACCGCTATGCAAAGCAAGAACTGTAGCTACCTGTTTTGTTTAAAATTTGATTCTACAACATCCTAGGTTTCTTTTCTTTCATTAATCACATTAATTAAGTCCCATCATTTAATTCACCTAAACATCACAGATAAATACGACGTACACTTATGCCATCCGCATTCGCCTGGATGTCCCCTCGTGCACCGTTAGGTTAGGTAACTAACGACAGAGCAGGGCAGGGCTAGTGCGGGTGCAAAACATAAGTAACGTCTATATAATATATCATATATACTATATAAAGTATCTATCACAGAACATCACATGATCACATCACAAATATCGCAGCAGAAAAAACATATGAAGCATTGGATATACTAGGACGTCCGTGTTTTTAATACGAGCCAGTATAAAACACGGATTCCACGGTCGTGATGAATAGCCAATCCCACACCCCTAGACCCCTACGAGAGCGGCAAGCAACCCTGCCAATTCTAGGGTTAGGAGACCCGGACTCGACTCCTCGAGATGGTCTCCCACTGGATCCTAGAACCCGGTTACTTGTGCTCCCCTCCTTGGGTCTATCCTAATGCGGAAAAGTAAATAATATACAAAGGGGTGACATCTTCCGCAACCTGGAAGTGCCCCAATAAAAGAATATTACATACAAGTTTTTACATGAATGAAAATGAAAAACACTCATCTCACAGAAAACCCCCCGGCTATTCAAACACGACGATCCAATATAACATATCCAGTAACACATAACATCACATGTCATCAACGTAAGTAAATATGCGCATCCCAATTGTCGTTGACATATAGCAACGAAACCGGCGATATCACATATTACACTTACGGTCACAGAAAAGAAAGTGTAAAACTACAACAGTTGGAATCCGCAACCTCTTTAGACATCGCATGCCTAATCAAATGAAATACTTAGACATCACATGCCTAACAATTATAAACCCCGCATTTTAGTCCCATTATCGAAAACTCTTTTCAATATGAAGTGAGACTAAACCGCTAGATTTATAACATTCATTCGGTTATCTCATAACTGTGTATGAATTCCAATTATTGTATCCCATTCCGGATAAATAGAAAATGTTAAACCTTCCGATCGAACATTCGAACACCCAAGTTTTCCTGAAACCGTTCAACACATGAAATAAGTTCAAAGACATTCACTTCATGCCTCAGTACCAACGGTCCAGCCGTAGAAGGGTCAAGCCAACGCCTCACATGTGGCATGCCGTACCGCCCCAAACCCTAAGGTTCAAAGGGCAGTTCAAGACGGTCACATAATCGAGTTAAGGTTTGTTGTCTTCTAGAGGGACCATCGCGTTACTTGCACTACTTAGAACGTCATTAAACAACGGAAAAATCCAACACTTGGAAATTTTCCGACAGGGGAAAAGTTGGGTATTTATATTCGGTCGAACCTTTTAACATATTCTAAAATATCCGGAAAAACACATAGACAAAATTTGATAATCCGATCGAATAATCGAAGCTCCAAAACACCCCAGAAAACTCAGCTCTTGAGTGCAAATTAAAAATTCCGAGAAAACTCAGCACCTGAAAACATGAATTACTGTGCAAAGTTTGGAGGCAAATCCCATAAAGTGGCCGCGGAACCGCCGCAGAAGCCAGGCTTCTGCCGCGGTTCCGCCGCGCTTTAGAGGCATCATGAGATAATTTTTGCACCGTAATTCTTAGAATTCCCTGCTGAATTTTTTAAGCATTTTTAATCTGGAAAAAACCCAGTTTTTGAAAAAAGTCCAGAGAGCAATTTGTGTTTAGGGTTTCGGTTCGATTAGGATTTCAAACGTCGCCTAGACTTAACCTAAGGCTCTAGCTAGGCTCTGATACCACTGTAGGGTTCCTAGGCACTCTCAAGAGTGTAGGGTTCCTAGGCACACTATAGAGGTCTCACAAGGCATCAACCATGCCAATTTAAAATTTTATAAGTGCCGCGAAACCCTAATACGGATCGTTGACTAGATGTTTAGGCGAAATACGAATCTAGTTAACAACTTAACTAAAGATAAGAAGCTACAACCTTTGTAGACCCGGTTATCCACTTCCTTAGCTCCACGTAGACGTCCTCTCGCTGTCCTAGTCGGATCTCGGACTCTCGCATCGGCTTCATCGAAGAAATGAGCGGAATAGTTCGTCGGCTTCGTGCCGAAGATGATCTACGTCGAGGCATCACAAGTTCAAGCTCCAACTTCACCAAGTTGTGAAACTTGTGAAGAAAACACCCAAAACAACTTGGCAAGAGGTAGAGGATGAAGAAATAGGAGGTGGGTTCACTTTAGAATTGGATTTCTCACACTTTAGCTCAAGTTGCCATTAATGGACTTAAGCTTTTTCTTTTGAAGATGAAGAAGAAGATGAAGCTAGAATATGATAAAAGTTAATTCAAATTGAAAAATAAATGAATACTTATCATATACTAACTAAGGTAGAGTGTAGAGAATAGACCATGGTTACTTGGATGGGTTAGGGTTAAGCATGAAGACAAGAATGGTTAAGAAGTCAAAGCTTCATGAAGCTTCAACTAGAAACAAAGAAAGCCACCATTCTTATCATAATCTTTTCAAAATAAATAAACAAATAAATAAATGAAAAAGCAAAACCCTAATTATCTCTTAACCATGGTTTAATTCTTTACACTTTACCAAATGAGCAAGTATCATCAAACATGATACAAACATGTGCATAAAAGTATATCACATATACAACTTGCACATCAAGTGAGAAAATCCATTTAAAGTGAACCAATACTAGTTAATGCAAAGTAATATATCAAATATATAATTATACATTAAATCATTAAATCAACACTTGATTTAACGATCCGGTCATATCGCATATAACCGACTAGTATCCTATGTATCGGCTTATCGAATCAATCCTTGATTCGATATCTAGGTTATATCGAATATAACCAATCGATACATTCATCGCGAGAATGGAATACGGTATCACATACACGCATTATTCTCGGTCCTGCACATATCTCATATGCACTCCTATTTCGTTTCGCTTGAGCCAGGAAACCTCTGTGTAGGACTCTAAAGACTCGTCAATACGCCGGCAGCAGATGATGATCATATCAAGCACCCACAAGCCGCAAGAGGCCTGCTAAACGTAACGGCCATCCGGGTATTGAGCGATCAGAAGATCGACGAGCCAGCCCGCTCACACTCCTGTGAATCCAACCAGTAACACTTACCGTACAGTCCGGTCTGTTCGTCTGATATGTCGCATATCAAGTCTAGGGGTGGTAAACGTCAGACCCCAATAACCGATAAGTCATGCCGATGTGAGGCTCATAACGGGTCGAGAAACTACTGGTAACACTTACCAGCAAATCTCTGATCAGCCCTGGCCAGGGACTTCCCTGTTACGGCCAATCGAGCACAGCGCAACATCAACCCCCAATACCGGGAGAGACGAAACCCCTCCTATCGCTCATTGCCTCCATGTGACTCGGGACTGTACCCAAAGGCCACCGTTTTGCACGCCCTCATGGACGTGGTAAGGTGGAGATCAAAGCACAGTGGGAATCACACAAGACTCTATGACGATCTCGGGTCTTCAGACTAACCTGTACAAGTGTCACCTGAGAACTGCCATCTGACGTGAGGTATAATACCATCTGGGAGTTCTCGGCGAGTCCGTCCAGTGTACCCAGTCTCCACTGAGCACCCGTATACCATCTCTGATGTCAAACACCAATGGATATGGGATCATCCATCGCCCATCTCATGGGTCGAGAAGCGTATACGCTAGTCTACTCTGGTATATCGATGCCCCGTCTCGATACACCCACGACTAGGGACCTTGAAGGATGTACTTATAGACTACCATACCCCCACTAGTATGATCTGCATCATAGTCCAGGTAGTCAAGTACACATCCTAAGGGCTTTACCAACATGTAACTATAAGACAGTTTAAAGAGACTAGTGTACATGTTAAGATAAAGAGCAACCAGATAGCATACTATCATATCGAGCAAGAAAGTCATCTCTATATATGTCCAAGCATCCAATATAATATACATCATCTGTACAATACTGGCCTCTAGGGCATACATACAACTAACAATCTCCCACTTGCACTAGGGCCAGCTGCTGTAGTATCGCATACCGAGCATCCCGAAGAGTCTCTCAAACTGTATCTGGGGAATGGCCTTCGTGAGTGGATCCGCCGTGTTGTTCTTCGTGTCAACCCTCCTGACCTCGATCTCCCGGCGATCAACTATCTCCCGGATCAGGTGATACCGCCTCAGAATATGCCTGGATCGCTGATGGGACCTGGGTTCCTTGGCCAAAGCCACCGCTCCATTGTTATCGTAATACAAAGGTATTAGATGCTCAATGGATGGAACCACTCCAAGTTCAGCAATGAACTTCTTGATCCCGACAGCCTCTTTAGCAGCATCGTTGGCAGCGATGTATTCAGCCTCCATCGTCGAGTCTGCCACGGTTTCCTGCTTGGAACTCTTCCAGCTAACCGCCCCTCCGTAAAGGGTAAAGACAAATCCCGACTGCGACTTAGAGTCGTCCTTATCACTCTGGAAGCTCGAATCGGTAAAGGACTCCACTTGGAGTTCTCCGTTACCATACACCAAGAGCATCTCTTTAGTCCTTCGTAAGTACTTGAGAATGCTCTTCACAGCTGTCCAGTGACTCTCTCCAGGATCAGCTTGATACCTGCTCACTACACTTAGTGAGTATGCTACATCGGGTCTGGTACATAGCATCGCGTACATGATAGAGCCTACAGCCGAAGCATAGGGTATCCCTTGCATGCGAGCTCTCTCCAAATCAGTCTTGGGAGACATCTCTTTGGAGAGAGTGACTCCAGAGATCGTGGGCAAGTTTCCACGCTTGGATTCTTCCATACTAAACCTCTTTAGTATGGTGTCAATGTACCAGGATTGGGACAATCCGAATATCCGTTTGGATCTATCTCTATAGATCCTGATTCCCAATATGCAGGAGGCATCACCAAGATCTTTCATTGAGAATCTTTGTGATAAGAAGAGCTTGACAGATTGCAGCATAGGAATATCATTTCCTATCAAGAGTATGTCGTCCACGTACAATACGAGGAAGACAACCTTACTCTCTGCCACCTTCTTGTAGATACAAGGTTCATCTGGATTTTTGACGAAATCAAACTCTTTGATAACGACGTCAAAGCAGATGTTCCAACTCCGCGATGCTTGCTTTAATCCATAAATGGATTTAAGCAGCTTGCACACCTTCCCGCTGCTCCCACTGTCTACGAAGCCCTCTGGCTGAATCATGTACACGCACTCTTCTAAATCACCATTTAGAAAGGCGGTCTTAACATCCATTTGCCAGATTTCGTAATCATGATATGCAGCGATGGCAAGCAGGATCCGGATGGATTTAAGCATAGCCACTGGAGAAAAGGTTTCGTCATAGTCCACACCTGGTCTTTGACGAAAACCTTTTGCAACAAGTCCAGCTTTGAAAGTCTCCACTTTCCCATCTACATCAAGTTTCTTCTTGAAGATCCACTTGCTCCCAATGGGTTTTACCCCTTCAGGAGCAACGTCCAAAGTCCATACTTTGTTGGTGTACATGGATTCCATCTCGGACCGCATAGCATCCAGCCATTTCACTGAGTCCCCACTCGTGATGGCCTGCTCGAAGCTAGTTGGGTCATCATCCTCCATGATGCAATCCTCGCTCCCACCATCCATGAGAAAACCGTAGTATCTCTCAGGTTGGCGAGGAACCCTACTAGATCGGCGGAGAGGCTGAGGTTCATTGGGAGCTACTGAATCTTCTGGTTCCACTAAATCTTCAGTTACGGTTTGTGTATCTGGAACCTCTTCCAGCTCTACCACTTTGCCACTAATTTCTTTTTCAAGGAATTACTTTTCTAAAAAGGTGGCATGTTGAGCAACAAACACTTTTTGTTCCTCACTGTGGTAGAAAAATTACCCATATAAATTCTTTGGATATCCCACAAACTTGCAGAGAACTGACCGTGCCTCGAGCTTGTCCGGATTTTGCCTTTTGACATAGGCCGGACAACCCCATATCCTAACTCGTTTAAAATATGGTCTCTTCCCACTCCATATCTCATATGGTGTGGTAGGTACAGATTTAGATGGAACTTGATTCAATAGGTATGTTGCTGTTTCCAGCGCATAACCCCAGAAGGAAATAGGTAACTCAGCTGTGCTCATCATAGAGCGCACCATATCTAATAGGGTGCGGTTCCTCCGTTCTGATACACCGTTGTGCTGTGGTGTATATGGAGGAGTCAGCTGAGAGAGAATCCCATTCTCTTTTAGGAAGTCTAGGAATTCATTGCTCAAGTATTCACCTCCTCGATCAGATCGTAGGATTTTAATACCTTTTCCGGTTTGGTTCTCAACTTCTTGTTTATATTCCCTAAATTTCTCAAAAGCTTCTGATTTGTGTTTCATCAGGAACACATACCCGAACCTAGAGAGATCATCAGTGAATGTAATGAAGTATGAAGAACCATCCATGGCATGTGTAGATATGGGACCGCATACATCACTATGTATCAGCCCCAAGAGTTCGGTAACTCTTTCTCCGTGTCCCGTAAACGGAGTTTTGGTCATCTTGCCTTTGAGACATGACTGGCAAGTGTCATAAGATGAAAATTCAAACGGATTTAAATATCCATCTTTGTGTAACTTAGCTAGTCGTGTCGCATTGATGTGACCCAGTCTACAATACCACAAGAAGGATTCGTTCAGTTCTGAACTCTTCCTCTTGTGTGTGTTTGTTATGCTCAGAACTGTTGATTGATTTAGAACATAAATGCCATTGCACAACGTGCCTGATCCAACCAACTTTTGGTTACGGAAAATGTTCATAACATTATCCTGTAATACAAAATTATATCCCTCTTTACTCAATAAAGAAACCGATATAATGTTGCATATCAGGTTCGGCATGTAATAGCATTCGTTCAGAACCAATGTATTGCCAGTCGGTAATACAAGGTGATATTCCCCGACAGTCTTAGCTGCAACAATTGCACCATTTCCAACTCTAATGTCTTTATCACCTTCTCCAAGTTCTTTACCTTTCCTTAGCCCATGTAACTGATTACATATATGGGATCCTGACCCGGTATCTAATACCCAGGACGTAGAGCAAATGGAGAAACAGTTCTCTGTAACGAACACACCCGAAGAAAATGCATCAACATATACTTTCTTCATTCGGGTGGCATGGGAATCCTGGTATTCCCCTATATCCTGTTCATTCCTATAACTCTTATAAGAAAGAACAGAACCAACGTTCCCCAGCACAGTATAACATGCGGGTTCGGTCAATACATCCATATTATTATCTTCATTAGGGCATGAAATGGTCGCTACCTGGAGAGAGAGAGAAGAAAACACTTTAGCGTATGCTCGTGCAAGATCAGATTGGTTATTATCTTATCTAATCAGGATGGCTCCCACTGGTTTTTATCAAATCTTCCTTCAAACCCTAAAAGGAAAGACTAGCCGGGATTAATTACACACTACAAGTTCACCAATCTTTCAGCCAGGCCAGTGTCGGTACTTTGAGGGAGGTCCCCCGTGCTTTCGCACGAACCTAATTAATGTAAACCTCGTTTTCCCAGAGGCGTAACCCCGTTGACACCTTTCTAGACACCTACTTGATCAGCTAATTGCAATGTGTAAAACTCTCCCAGGAGTAACTCTTACTCGCAGTGGGTATCGGGATCCAACTATCTCATAGAAGGTATGCAATCTCATTGCAAATTTCAACACTTGAAATTCCCGATAATATTTTGCCCCGAACGATCTATGACCTTGACAAGGTCAACAAACCATAGACCGCAAGTCAAGTTCAACCCGTCATTTCTTGATTGAATCAAACCCACCCGCACGACCCTTGACAAGGTCAACAAGGCCGTACGACTACCCTAACCCAATCTGCATCATATGCATAAGCAGATAAATACTGGTTAGCTACCGCACACTGCGCCTTGACAAGGTCAACAAACGCAGCACGAATACTAAACAGGACTTATCTGAAATGACGGAGGGCTACGACAGGTTTTTCTGAAAACCTATTGCGTAATGAACTTGATATCGTTGTAGAATCAAATGAAGTTTTGAAAATAGAGTGATTTTGAGGCTTTTCTAGTTTTGCTAAAGGGGTCACTCCTGGTGAAGGGATCGTCGGCCCTTTCCTCGTCTAATGAGGTGCGGGATATATCATATATATCACTGTGCAAAGCAGAAACTATAGAAGCAATCAAAAGTCAAACCGAGTGTGTAGAATCTGCCAGTTATTGCTAAAGGAGTCACTCCCGGTGAAGGGATCTCGGTCCTTTCCTCATCGAATAAGGTGCAGGATATATCACATATACCGCTGTGCAAAGCAAGAACTGTAGCTACCCTTTTTTATTTAAAATTTGATTCTACAACATCTTAGGTTTCTTTTCTTTCATTAATCACATTAATGAAGTCCCATCATTTAAATACCTAAACATCACAGATAGATATGACGTACACTTATGCCATCCGCATTCGCCTCGATGTCCCCTCGTGCACCGTTAGGTTAGGTAACTAACAACAGAGCAGGGCAGGGCTAGTGCGGGTGCAAAACATAAGTAACGTCTATATAATATATCATATATACTATATACTGTATCTATCACAGAACATCACATGATCACATCACAGATATCGCAGCAGAAGAAACATATGAAACATTGGATATACTAGGACGTCCGTGTTTTCAATACGAGCCAGTATAAAACACGGATTCCACGGTCGTGATGAATAGCCAATCCCACACCCCTAGACCCCTACGAGAGCGGCAAGCAACCCTGCCAATTCTAGGGTTAGGAGACCCGGACTCGACTACTCGAGTTGGTCTCCCACTGGACCCCAGAACCCGGTTACTTGTGCTCCCCTCCTTGGGTCTATCCTAATGCGGAAATGTAAATAATATACAAAAGGTGACAACTTCCGCAACCTGGAAGTGCCCCAAATAAAAAGAATATTACATACAAGTTTTTACATGAATGAAAATGAAAAACACTCATCTCACATAAAAAAACCCGGCTATTCAAACACGACGATCCAATATAACATATCCAACAACACATAACATCACATGTCATTAACGTAAGTAAATATGCGCATCCCAATTGTCGTTGACATATAGCAACGAAACCGGCGATATCACATATTACACTTACGGTCACAGAAAAGAAAGTGTAAAACTACAACAGTTGGAATCCGCAACCTCTTTAGACATCGCATGCCTAATCAAATGAAATACTTAGACATCACATGCCTAACAATTATAAACCCCGCATTTTAGTCCCATTATCGAAAACTCTTTTCAATATCAAGTGAGACTAAACCGCTAGATTTATAACATTCATTCAGCTATCTCATAACTGTTTGTGAATTCCAATTATTGTATCCCATTCGGATATATAGAAAATATTAAACTTTCCGATCGAACATTCGAACACCCAAGTTTTCCCGAAACCGTCCAACACATGAAATAGGTTCAAAGACATTCACTTCATGCCTCAGTACCAATGGTCCAGCCGTAGAAGGGTCAAGCCAACGCCTCACATGTGGCACGCCGTACTGCCCCAAACCCGAAGGTTCAAAGGGCAGTTCAAGACGGTCACATAATCGAGTTAAGGTTTGTTGTCTTCTAGAAGGACCATCGCGTTACTTGCACTACTCAGAACGTCCTTAAACCACACAAAAATCCAACACTTGGATATTTTCCGGCAGGGGAAAAGTTGGGTATTTATATCCGGTCGGACTTTTTAACATATTCAAAAAATTATCCGGAAAGCACATAGACAAGGTTTGAGAATCCGATCGAATCGTCGATTTCCAATACAACTCCAGAATACTCAACTCTTGAGTCATAATAAAAATTCCCAGAAAATATAGCATTGAAAAATAAGAATTACTGTGCAGAAATCAAGAGGAGAAGGGACAAGATGGCCGCGGAACCGCCGCATTAGCATACTAATGCCGCGGTTCCGCCGCACTTTTGTGGAATCATGAGATCGTACTTCACTGTAATTCTTAGAATTTCCTGCTTAGTTTTCTGCATATTTTTAATTTACAAAAATCCAATTTTTCAGAAAATTTCCAGAGAGCATCATGGATTTTAGGGTTTCGGTTCGATCAGGTTTCAAACGTCGTCTAGACTTCGCCTAAGGCTCTAGCTAGGCTCTGATACCACTGTAGGGTTCCTAGACACACTATAGAGGTCTCACAAGGCATCAACCATGCCAATTTAAAATTTTATGAGTGCCGCGAAACCCTAATACGGATCGTTGACTAGATGTTTAGGCGAAATACGAATCTAGTTAACTTAACTAAAGATAAGAAGCTACAACCTTTGTAGACCCGGTTATCCACTTCCTTAGCTCCACGTAGACGTCCTCTCGCTGTCCTAGTCGGATCTCGGACTCTCGCATCGGCTTCATCGAAGAAATGAGCGGAATAGTTCGTCGGCTTCGTGCCGAAGATGATCTACGTCGAGGCATCACAAGTTCAAGCTCCAACTTCACCAAGTTGTGAAACTTATGAAGAAAACACCCAAAACAACTTGGCAAGAGGTAGAGGATGAAGAAATAGGAGGTGGGTTCACTTTAGAATTGGATTTCTCACACTTTAGCTCAAGTTGCCATTAATGGACTTAAGCTTTTTCTTTTGAAGATGAAGAAGAAGATGAAGCTAGAATATGATAAAAGTTAATTCAAATTGAAAAATAAATGAATACTTATCATATACTAACTAAGGTAGAGTGTAGAGAATAGACCATGGTTACTTGGATGGGTTAGGGTTAAGCATGAAGACAAGAATGGTTAAGAAGTCAAAGCTTCATGAAGCTTCAACTAGAAACAAAGAAAGCCACCATTCTTATCATAATCTTTTCAAAATAAATAAACAAATAAATAAATGAAAAAGCAAAACCCTAATTATCTCTTAACCATGGTTTAATTCTTTACACTTTACCAAATGAGCAAGTATCATCAAACATGATACAAACATGTGCACAAAAGTATATCACATATACAACTTGCACATCAAGTGAGAAAATCCATTTAAAGTGAACCAATACTAGTTAATGCAAAGTAATATATCAAATATATAATTATACATTAAATCATTAAATCAACACTTGATTTAACGATCCGGTCATATCGCATATAACCGACTAGTATCCTATGTATCGGCTTATCGAATCAATCCTTGATTCGATATCTAGGTTATATCGAATATAACCAATCGATACATTCATCGCGAGAATGGAATACGGTATCACATACACGCATTATTCTCGGTCCTGCACATATCTCATATGCGCTCCTATTTCATTTCGCTTGAGCCAGGAAACCTCTGTGTAGGACTCTAAAGACTCGTCAATACGCCGGCAGCAGATGATGATCATATCAAGCACCCACAAGCCGCAAGCGGCCTGCTAAACGTAACGGCCATCCGGGTATTGAGCGATCAGAAGATCTACGAGCCAGCCCGCTCATACTCCTGTGAATCCAACCAGTAACACTTACCGTACAGTCCGGTCTGTTCGTCTGATATGTCGCATATCAAGTCTAGGGGTGGTAAACGTCAGACCCAAATAACCGATAAGTCGTGCCGATGTGAGGCTCATAACGGGTCGAGAAACTACTGGTAACACTTACCAGCAAATCTCTGATCAGCCCTGGCCAGGGACTTCCCTGTTACGGCCAATCGAGCACAGCGCAACATCAACCCCCAATACCGGGAGAGACGAAACCCCTCCTATCGCTCATTGCCTCCATGTGACTCGGGACTGTACCCAAAGACCACCGTTTTGCACGCCCTCATGGACATGGTAAGGTGGAGATCAAAGCACAGTGGGAATCACACAAGACTCTATGACGATCTCGGGTCTACAGACTAACCTGCACAAGTGTCACCTGAGAACTGCCATCTGACGTGAGGTATAATACCATCTGGGAGTTCTCGGCGAGTCCGTCCAGTATACCCAGTCTCCACTGAGCACCCGTATACCATCTCTGATGTCAAACACCAATGGATATGGGATCATCCATCGCCCATCTTCTGGGTCGAGAAACGTATACGCTAGTCTACACTGGTATATCGATGCCCCGTCTCGATACACCCACGACTAGGGACCTTGAAGGATGTACCTATGGACTACCATGTCCCCATTAGTATGATCTGCATCATAGTCCAGGTAGTCAAGTACACATCCTAAGGGCTTTACCAACATGTAACTATAAGACAGTTTAAAGAGACAAGTGTACATGTTAAGATAAAGAGCAACCAGATAGCATACTATCATATCGAGCAAGAAAGTCATCTCTATATATGTCCAAGCATCCAATATAATATACTTCATCTGTACAATACTGGCCTCTAGGGCATACATACAACTAACAGAGACAATCTCTAAAGCTTCCCTGGATGACTATATTGCTCAGCAAATAAGAGTTCACCAGGCAAATGAGGTGGCTGGTCAAGTCGTGAAAACTGGACGACCATACCCAGGCTGGTATGATCAGATAAAGTACCCGCCGGGCTACACGATCCCGAAATTCCACGTGTACAAGGGGACGGGCAATCCCCACCAGCACGTCGCCAAGTTCAGAGCTCTGTGCGGCAACACCGGGGGCGATGATAAGCTTTTTCTCCGTCAGTTCGTCGGCAGCCTGTCGGAAATAGCGTTTGAGTGGTACTCCAAACTTCCGAACAACTCCGTCAAAACTTTCACAGAAATGGAGTTGTTGTTCACCCAGCGATTCGCAAGTTCCAGTGAGCGCACCCCAATAATGGCGTTGATCAATGCGAGAGTAAAGCCGGGCGAAACTTGGGTTCAATACGCAATCCGATGGCGAAATCTATGGTCAAAGTGCGAACAGCGCATCGAAGAGGCACCAGCGCTGGGCATGTTCGTGGGCACCCTTGACCATCATGCAACTATTTCACAGTTCATGACGTTCTTCAAACCGACCACATTCCAGGCTTTAATCGACAACTAGCCCAGCTGGATCAGATGGGTCACAGACCGTCTCCTCCGAAACCGGAACCGCGGAACGAAAAGGGTAAAGGGAAGGCGACCTTCGTTGCGAACACCCAACAACAACCCAGTGCTCCAAGACTAACGGATCAATTGGAAGAGAGACGGCGCTATTACAATGAGAAAATGAAGCGCCCTTACTCATTCCCGCAGGATAAAACGAAGAGGCTGTTCGAGATGGCGGTGCGCAACAGGCTTATCAATTTGCCGAATCCAAGGCGACCACCGCAACCCAGCGAAGTAAATAATCCCAATTATTGCCCTTACCACCAAACGGTAAGCCATCCGATCGAAGATTGCTTCGTTTTTAAGGGATGGATCGAGGATCAGTACCTACAAAGCAAGTTTCCGCTATCTGAGAAGTGGAAAGTAAACCCACCACAACCGCACACTCCTAAGAAGATGGACACACCGGGGGCAACGCGCTCTTTTGTTGAAGAAGCTCCATGGGAGGTGGCTCTTTCGGCCAAAACCAAAAGGATGCTGAATGATCTCCAGACATGCCCGGCAATAAGGTGGAAGAACCCGCTGGAACCCCAGATCATCGAAGGGATGCTGAAGTCGCGCCCAACTCCAAAGATTGGTGGTGATAGCCAAAGCGTTCATGCTCAGTCGTCAAAATCTTCGAGAAAGAAGAAGAAATCCAAGAAGCCCGTGAAGCCTGACGACAAGCGCACGGACTTACAGAAATAGATTGACGCGCTGGAAGAGTATAACCAGAAGGCGCGGACTCCGGTCACACTTCAAGAGTTTCTCAGCCACGTCCTTGAGGATGGGGATAATGGGGAAGACTCGTCGGATGGATCTGAGGATTACGTAGCAAGCTGCCATGTGATCTCCTATTCATCACTAGACAATGAAGAAGCTCCCTGCACAGAGAGACTGGGGGCAGGTCCCGAACCGGAACTTCTATGGCCGTCAGACGAAATGATCGACGCCTTCCTGAATGAAATTCATCTGGAAAGTAAAGCCGATCGGGAGCGTAAGATGGCTATATTTGAAAGAGCCAAACGCCGACGACTGGACGAAAGAGTCAAGACACTCCCTCCGAATCAAAGGACATCCGTCGCGGATAAAAACAGGTTCAAGACGAGGAAAATGTTTGCTAAAGCTATAGCAATGGGAATGAAGCTACCACCCTCCGAAGGAAACGCCCTTGGTGAAGCAGAAACACATCCTAGCTACTGCTCATATCATCGAAAGATTTCGCACCCCACCGAAGAGTGCGACGCTTTTAAAAGATGGTGGCAGGGATATGTTGCTCATAGACAACATTTTAAGCAGATGAAACTCAAGACTCGTCGGGAGCGAAGAAGTATGACCGAGGAGCATAAAGGAATTACCGGCAATTGTCGCACGGTCAACGCCGGGGGATCGCAGGTTCTCACCTTCGGGAGCGACTCTGACGAAGAAATGACCCTCAGCCCTCTTTTCAAAGAATCCATCTCGGGAAAAGAGGAAGAACCGAAGGCTTGCGAAAATATCCAGCTGCGCAATCATACACTTCCAGAAAAGAACCTCGGACCCATAAATAGAAAAGATAGGGGAAAAGAAAAGGTTTCTAAGGATATCGCCCTAGATGACCAAGTCATGAAAGAGCTGACCGCCAAGGACCCGCCAAAGAAAAGTAAGGTGGACTACAACGTTCTGGCGCACTTCAGAAAATTACCCTCGCAGCTCAGTATTCTCGACGTCCTTTTACTATCAAAGGAAGCAAGAGATTCATTGATCAAGGCGCTACAAGAGCCAGAGCAATTCCAAGCTATTCTCGCCGAAGAAAAGATGAAGGACGAGCTGGAAGAAGTACACACAGCCGATGTTACCTTCGGCGATGAAGATCTCCTCCTCGGGACGTGCGAGCATAACCGTCCCCTATACATCTCTGGATATTGTCACGATATCAAGATAGGCAAAATCCTGGTCGACAATGGGTCTTCCTTCAATCTCCTCAACGTGCGAGTGTTGAAGGAAATCTGCATGAGCGTCCAGCACCTCACTCGTGATAAAATCACCATCTCTGGCTTCGATTCCCAGTCATCACGGACCCTCGAGTCTGTGATACTGACGCTGCGCTTCGGGTTACTCGTCACGGACATTAAGTTCCACGTCATAGACGCCAAGACATGCTATAACGTTTTGGTTCGGCTGGCCTTGGTTACACGAGTACAACATCATCCCTTCTACACAACATCAGTGTATGAAGTACTTTAAGGATGGTCTCGAGTATACCGTAACAGGAGAGCTGAATCCATTCTCCGTGAATGAAGTCCGCAAGTATGAAGATGCAAAATACTTTTTGCCAGATTTCGAGGACACGGAGAGATGTCACAAACCGGAGAATAAAGCTATCACCACCATTCCAGTCTTCGGGAGTGATACTGAAGAAGAGGAAGCGATAGTTTATTCAGGTCCACCCCAGCACAACAAGCCAGGACCGTCCGCTCCTATGTTGATCTTTAGCAGCGACTTGGAAGATGAGGTCCATGCTATATTCTCCGCTCGGCCTTCAATACAAACATTCGCTGATGAAGAGCAAAGTTTGCAAATTGCCATGGTTCCACCCAAACATCGTAAAGAACTAGACATGCTTGATACCTACAGTGTGGAAGAGCTGCAAACATTCTATGTCCCTCCCAGGAGAGAAGGCGAAAAGGCGATCCTATTCTACCGCTCCGGGGAAACCAAAGTGGAGAAAGAAATCTGGCATGGCGCGGATTCTATACTTGACAGGCTACAGCCCATCCGTCTGCCTAGATATTACACAGAAGGCTTGAAAAGGCTATTGAAGCACCAAGGGATACCCTTCAAACAGACCGCTCGAAAAGCTAAGTTCTATGACAGGATATGGAACGTTCCCGGAACTCAGCGCAAGTTGCCCAACGGGAAAATGGAAGCGATCGGGCTTGGATATGTTCGGTCCAAGAAACGGGAGCTACTCCACGACTGCTATGTCGTACATGACTTTGATGAAGAAGGAGATGCTCAATAGGAGAATGCTAACCCTGAACCAGAAAGATCCCCTGACGTGAAAATGCCCAGTCCGTCGTTCGAAGAACAAAAGGACAAGCTTATAAGGGAAGCAGGTCAGAAGGTTCGAGACTACCATAATCGCGAAATGGCCATCTACGAGAAAGCCAGGACTCAGCGCCTTCTTCAATAGGCTGCGAAAGATGAAAATGCCCCTCCCTGTCAACCTGTTGTACAAAAGGCTCGACGCAGAGGCCGAAACAAATCGAAGAGCGGAAAAGGCGTTCGACAACGACAAAGCGGGACTAAGAAGTCACGCAATCGAGAATCGAGCGGTCCGGATTTGTCCCTTATAAAGAAGATGAGTCGAGCATACTCTTTTCCTCAGAACAAAATGCGGAAGATACTTGATCTTTCCATAAGACATCAAATGATTACACTTACGGAGTCTAAACACTCCGAGCAAGCTAACGAGGTCTCTCACCCAGACTATTGCTCCTATCATAAGGCAATAGGACACCCTCTCGAAGACTGCTTCACCTTCAAGAACTGGGTCGAAAATCAATATCAGCTCGGCAAGTTCGCTCTATCCGACAGTTGGAGGATAACTCCGCCGCAGAAGCATGAACCCAAATCCACGAGAGTAGACCCAGATCCACATCGGTCTTGGAAGCGAGCTCGTACTTTTTATATGATAACGATATCAAAAGAAGAACCCGAGAATATGGATGACCTCCCCTGGTGCTTCGAAAACAATGATGACGATGTGATCTCAGAGTTTCCACCGGCGCCAAAAGAGCTGGAAGATGGAATACATACCACTGCAGATAACCTCAAGAAAATTGATTTGGGGACGACAAGTGACCCGCGATCAACATTCGTCAGTGAGTTGCTGTCTGAGGAAAAGGTAGCTACACTAAAAGACGTGCTTATGCAGCATAAGGATTGCTTCGCATGGACCTATTCCGAAATGCCAGGATTAGATCCAGAAATTGCTATCCACAAATTGACGATATCCCCGGACGTTAAGCCAATCAAACAAGCACCAAGAAGAATGCGGCTCGAGCTTGAGATGAGTATTAACGCCGAGGTCAAGAAACTAATCGACTCCAGCTTCATCCAAGGAGTTCAGTATCCTGATTGGCTCGCCAACATCGTCCCAGTAATGAAGAAGAATGGGACAGTGTGCATCTGCGTAGACTTTCGGGATCTCAATTAAGCTTGCCCGAAGGACGACTTCCCAGTACCGGTCACTGAGCTGATGATAGATAACACGTCCACTCACGAAGTTTTCTCCTTCATGGACGGATCGTCGGGATATAACCAGATAAAGATGCATCCCGAAGACCAGAAGCACACCGCTTTCTGGACCCCTTTGGGTATATTCTGCTACAAGGTGATGCCCTTCGGTCTAAAGAACACCGGTGCCACCTATCAGAGGACCATGACGAAGATCTTCGATGACCTCATACATGAAATCGTCGAATGCTATATCGACGACCTCGTGGTTAAAAGCAAATCATACGAGGAACATCTCGAACATCTGAAGATCGTATTTCAACGCCTTCGGCAATACAACTTGAAGATGAACCCTCTTAAATGCGCGTTCGGGGTGTCCACAGGTAAATTCCTAGGATTCATCGTCCGACACCGAGGCATCGAAATAGATCCGTCAAAGATCAAGGCAATTATGGAGATGCCCCTGCCAAGGACTCTCAAGCAATTGCGGTCTCTCCAAGGGAAGCTCGCGTATATCCGGCAATTTATAGCCAATCTCTCTGGAAAGTGCTGTCCGTACAGTCACCTGATGAAGAAGGGAACCCCGTTCGTCTGGGATCATAAATGCCAAAGCGCACTGGACGAAATCAAGCAATACCTGCAGAATCCACCGGTGCTAGTCGCTCCGATCAAGGGAAAACCTCTCATTCTGTATACAACCGCCCTTGAAGGTTCCTTAGGCGCATTATGGGCACAAGAGAACGACCAAGGGAAAGAAAGAGCTCTCTATTACTTGAGTCGAGTTCTCCTGGGGGCAGAAAGCAATTATTCTCCTATCGAAAAACACTGCCTGGCGTTGATCTTCGCGATAACGAAGCTCCGGCACTATGCATTGGTGCATGAAGTCCGTCTCATATCGAAGGTGGATCCTCTCAAATATTTGATGTCAAAATCCATATTGACAGGTCGGCTCACTTAATGGGCCCTGCTCTTGATGGAGTTCTCAATAACCTATCAACCTCTTAAGGCAGTGAAAGGCCAGGCCATTGCCGACTTCCTCGCTGAGCATCCGATACCGGCCGATTCCCTTTTGAATTGCGAACTGCCAGACGAACATGCGTTTGATGCGATCGATGGTGGTGATACCCGATGGGAACTTTATTTTGATGGAGCATCTTTCATGAAGAATCGCAAACAGAACACGCCCATAATCAAATCGGGGGCAGGCCTTATCTTCGTGACCCCACAAGAAGGGATAATGAGCTTTGCTTTCTCCTTAACAGAGCCGAGGACAAACAATGAAGCCGAATACGAAGCTTTGATAGCAGGTCTCGAGATCGCCATCGACATGGGAATCGAAAACCTCCTCATATACGGAGACTCCCAACTGGTCGTTAGCTAAGTAAACGGCGATTATCAAACTGCAAGCCAGAGTTGGTAAGGTACAGTGAGAGGGTGCAGCAACTGCTGACCCAAATACCTTCCTACACCTTGGAAAGCGTACCGCGTGCGAAAAATAGCAAAGCAGATGCATTAGCCAAGCTTGCTAAAGAACTGGCTGACGAAAACCTCGATGACGTAAGAATCGTGGTACAAAGCCGTCGAGTTCTCGCACCGGCAGAAATGTCTCCGGAGTCGTCCGATGAAAAAGGAGCGACCAAGCCAGCGGCTCTACAAGTAAAAGACTAAGAGAAGGTTGAGGATTGGATAGAAGTCTTCATAGACTACTTCAAATCCCGTCGAACGCCTGAAGATGCGTCCTCAAAACATCAGCTCATGAAACAAGCTCTGTCTTTTGCCTTCGTCAATGATACTCTATACAAGAGGTCATTTGATTCTTTATGGCTAAGATGCCTGGGACCTGAAGAAGCAAAGAGAGTCGTTCAAGAAACTCACGATGGACTCTGTGGTTCTCACCAAGCCGGGCCGAAGATGAAGCTGAAGATCAAACGGATGGGTTATTATTGGCCCACGATGATCCAAGATTGCCTCGAATACGCGAAGCAGTGCCACTCATGCCAGATTCATGGGGACTTTATCCATCAGCATCCAAATCCACTACATCCAACGGTGGCTAGCTGGCCGTTCGAAATGTGGGGGACTGACATAATCGGCCCCATCGAACCAGTATCGTCCAGAGGACATCGATTCATTTTAGCGACAACTGATTACTTCTCCAAATGGGCAGAAGCAGTACCGCTGAGGGAAGTAAAGATGGAGAAATGTACTCCATTTCTTCAAAACGCACGTTATTTATCGGTTTGGAACTCCGCGAGGGATCATCTCCGATAACGGGCCAGCCTACAGAAGCCACAAGATCAGCCGCTTCGCTCAACAGCATAACATAGACTGGAGATACTCCTCAGTCTATAATCCCCGATCTAACGGTCTAGCTGAGGCTTTCAACAAAACCTTGACGAAGATCGTGAAAAAGACGGTGTCTCGAAATAAGAAAGACTGGCACGAGAGACTGCAAGAAGCTCTCTGGGCATATCGAACTACGTTCAAGACGGCCACAAACACAACTCCATACGCATTGGTATTCGGTACAGAAGCGGTACTCCCCCTCGAGATAGAGTTACCCTCTCTGCGAGTAGCAGTCCATTATGAGCTAATGGACGAAGAGAATGCTCACTTTCGGCTTGAGGAGCTCGATGCCCTTGATGAAACCCGGCTCCTGGTGCAGCAAAATCTGAAAGCTTATAAAGCAAAGATGACGCGCTCATATGAAAGATTGACCAGGACGAGGACATTCCGCCAAGGCGAACTCGTGCTAGTGGTCAAAAGACCTATGATCCCCAATCGCGCCAAGCGGGAAAAAATTCGAGCCAAACTATGAAGGCCCATATATCATAACAAGGTATACCAGGGTGGAGCCTACCTACTCATGGACATGCATGGGGAAAGACCTTTTAGGCCAATAAACGGTCGCTTCCTGAAGAAATACTACGCCTAACGAGTCACGGCCTAGGTCAATGATAGATGACGAAGACCATGTCCGCTCGCTATCTTCCTAAGCCCAAACTCTATAAGTAGTAACCGACTTATTTTACAACGGACCGAAAAGTCCTTAAACTAACGGCGGACCGAAACGTCCTTAAACTAACGGTGGACCGAAAAGTCCCTAAACTAACGACGGACCGAAACGTCCTTAAACTAACGACGGATCACTATGTCCTAAAACTAGTTGTTGACCGAGATGTCGATAAACTACGGTGGATTGCAGCATCCCGAAGCTAAGATAAGAAAAAAGAAGAAAAAAAAAAGAAGAAAAAAAAAAGAAGAAAAAAAATGGTATGTCCATAAGCAAAATGGCACGGATGAAAACCCGAAAGGGCTCCGTGAGTAAAAACAGCAGGGCTACCGGCGAGTCTTGTGAAAACCCGAAAGGGCGCAACCTCGTTAGAAAAAAGAAAAAGAAAAGAATAAAAAAAAAGAAAACGGTATGTCCATAAACAAAATGGGCACGGATGAAAACCCGAAAAGGCTCCGTGAGTAAAAACAGCAGGGCTACCGGCGAGTGTTTGTGAAAACCCGAAAGGGCGCAACCTCGTTAAAAGACACTTACAAAGTCCTCTCGACCTTGTGAGGAGAAATCACCCGCGTGAGATCCTTACGACTCACAAAGGAGCAACACACTTAGGGATCCCCACGATTCCTAAGGAGAAATTACACTTGCGAGATCCTCACGACTCGTAAAGAGAATCCTCTTGTGAGACCCTCACGGCTCATAAGATTTAAAAGTCTTAAGCTACAGAGACCTGAACCTGTTCTTAAGCAACCTCCATAACCTCCGATACTGCCCTACAAGCGGCTCAATGCTGACCCTTGTATACAATCCACGGGCGCGAATAAACATTTCCCTAGCAAAGTCCCACCCGTGACTAGGGATATGTTCGCACGGTGAACAACCCTTGTGAATCCCTTCGACTCATAAGGAGAAAACTCTCTTGTAAGATCCTTACGACTTACAAGAAGCCATACACTTAGGAGTCCTCACGATTCCTAAGGAGAAAACACACCTACGAGATCCTCACGACTTGTAGGGAGAAATACCTTTGTGAGACCCTTACGGCTCATGAAGTCAAAAGCCTTAGTCGACAGGATCCTAACCCTGTTCGCTAAGCCACCTTTGTTCGATATCGACAGAGGCAAATGATGATTCGCTCCTGGCAATATCCCAGTTGTAGCGGTGCTGATGCCGAAATCGGTGTCTAATCCCAGGCTTGCGGCAAAAAGACAGCAAGCCACACATGCATACGAAATAGCCGAAATGATGGGGAAACTTGCAGATAAAAATCAGCAAGTAAAAATGTATGCATGCGAAATAGCCGAAATGATTGGGCAACTCGCAATAAAAAGCAGCGAGTAAAAATAAAATAAATAGCCGAAATGATTGGGCATCGTGAAAAATATCCGAAATGATTGGGCAATCGCGACCTTCGCGATATAAAAGCTGAAATGATAGAGCATCGTGGAAAGAATTGAAAAATAAAAATGAAATTTATGCCCTACAAGTGATATCATGTCAATCCCTGTATACAATCCGAGGGCGCAAACGAAGAGGGAGTCACACTCCTCCTCCCCAGGTTTCATCAGAAGAAGAAGCTAAACCTCGACGGTTCTCAGATAGACTGGAGAGCATTTCAACATTCGTCTCATTACAACACACACAACATCAAGCAAAGCGGAACAGTGGCAACTCCCAGTTTCATGACTCGGCGGTGCACAAACGACCGAAAGTCAAACCAAAACTCCGTGAAATGCGGATATGATCAACAAAATTCCTGGCTACGTGGAACGCGGATAACGTCACTTCTAACCCCGTGGAAAACGTCCAGAGCGGATCCTGGTCCTCGCAGAGCACGGCAGTGAACCCGTGTGAAGCATCCAGAGCGGAGCCTGGTCCTCGCCGAACACGGCAGTGAACCCGTAGGAAGCATCCAGAGAAAAATTCCTGGCTATGTGGAACGCGGATAACGTCACTTCTGTCCCCATGGAAAACGTCCAGAGCGGATCCTGGTCCTCGCAGAGCACGGCAGTGAACCCGTGTGAAGCATCCAGAGCGGAGCCTGGTCCTCGCCGAACACGGCAGTGAACCCGTGGGAAGCATCCATAGCAAAATTCCTAGTCTCGTGGAACGCGGATAACGTCACTTCTGACCCCGTGGAAAACGTCCAAAGCGGATCCTGGTCCTCGCAGAGCACGGCAGTGAACCCGTGTGAAGCATCCAGAGCGGAGCCTGGTCCTCACCGAACACGGCAGTGAACCCGTGGGAAGCATCCAGAGCAAAATTCCTGGCTACGTGGAACGCGGATAACGTCACTTCTGACCCCGTGGAAAATGTCCAGAGCGGATCCTGGTCCCCGCAGAGCACGGCAATGAACCCGTGTGAAGCATCCAGAGCGGAGCCTGATCCTCGCCAAACACGGCAGTGAACCCATGGGAAGCATCCAGAGCAAAATTCCTGGCTACGTGGAACGCGGATAACGTCACTTCTGACCCCGTGGAAAACGTCCAGAGCGGATCCTGGTCCTCGCAGAGCACGGCAGTGAACCCGTGTGAAGCATCCAGAGCGGAGCCTGGTCCTCGCCAAACACGGCAGTGAACCCATGGGAAGCATCCAGAGCAAAATTCATTGTCTCGTGGAACGCAGATAACGTCACTTCTGACCCCGTGGAAAAGGACCAGAGCGGATCCTGGTCCTCGCAGAGCACGGCAGTGAACCCGTGTGAAGCAACCAGAGCAAAATTCCTCGCTACGTGGAACGCGGATAATGTCACTTCTGACCCCGTGGAAAACGTCCAGAGCGGATCCTGGTCCTCGTAGAGCACGGCAGTGAACCCGTGTGAAGCATCCAGAGCGGAGCCTAGTCCTCGCCGAACACGGCAGTGAACCCGTGGGAAGCATCCATAGCAAAATTCCTGGTCTCGTGGAACGCGGATAACGTCACTTCTGACCCCGTGGAAAACGTCCAGAGATCCTGGTCCTCGCAGAGCACGGTAGTGAACTCGTGTGAAGCACCCAGAGCGGAGCCTGGTCTTCACCGAACACGGCAGTGAACCCGTGGGAAGCATCCAGAGCAAAATTCCTGGTCTCGTGGAACGCGGATAACGTCACTTCTGACCCCGTGGAAAACGTCCAGAGCGGATCGTGGTCCTCGCAGAGCACGGCAGTGAACCCGTGTGAAGCATCCAGAGCGGAGCCTGGTCCTCGCCGGACACGGCAGTGAACCCGTGGGAAGCATCCAGAGCAAAATTCCTGGCTACGTGGAACGCGGATAACGTCACTTCTGACCCCGTGGAAAACTTCCAGAGCGGATCCTGGTCCTCGCAGAGCACGGCAGTGAACCCGTGTGAAGCATCCAGAGCGGAGCCTGGTCCTCGCTGAACACGGCAGTGAACCCGTGGGAAGCATCCAGAGCAAAATTCCTGGTCTCGTGGAATGCGGATAACGTCACTTCTGACCCCGTGGAAAACATCCAGAGCGGATCCTGGTCCCCGCAGAGCACGGAAGTGAACCCGTGTGAAGCATCCAGAGCGGAGCCTGGTCCTCGCCGAACACGGCAGTGAACCCGTGGGAAGCATCCAGAGCAAAATTCCTGGCTACGTGGAACGCGGATAACGTCACTTCTGACCCCGTGGAAAACGTCCAGAGCGGATCCTGGTCCTCGCAGAGCACGGCAGTGAACCCGTGTGAAGCATCCAGAGCGGAGCCTAGTCCTCGCCGAACACGGCAGTGAACCCGTGGGAAGCATCCAGAGCAAAATTCCTTGTCTTGTGGAACGCGGATAACGTCACTTCTGACCCCGTGGAAAACGTCCAGAGATCCTGGTCCTCGCAGAGCAGGGCAGTGAACCCGTGTGAAGCACCTAGAGCGGAGCCTGGTCCTCGCCGAACACAGCAGTGAACCCGTGGGAAGCATCCAGAGCAAAATTCCTGGTCTCGTGGAACGCGGATAACGTCACTTCTGACCCCGTGGAAAACGTCCAGAGCGGATCCTGGTCCTCACAGAGCACGGCAGTGAATCCGTGTGAAGCATCCAGAGCGGAGCCTGGTCCTCGCCGAACACGGCAGTGAACCCGTGGGAAGCATCCAGAGCAAAATTCCTGGCTACGTGGAACGCGGATAACGTCACTTCTAACCCCGTGGAAAACTTCCAAAACGGATCCTGGTCCTCACAGAGCACGGCAGTGAACCCGTGTGAATCATCCAGAGCGGAGCCTGGTCCTCGCCGAACACGGCAGTGAACCCGTGGGAAGCATCCAGATCAAAATTCCTGGTCTTGTGGAACGCGGATAACGTCACTTCTGACCCCGTGGAAAACGTCCAGAGCGGATCCTGGTCCTCGCAGAGCACGGAAGTGAACCCGTGTGAAGTATCCAGAGCGGAGCCTGGTCCTTGCCGAACACGGCAGTGAACCCGTGGGAAGCATCCAGAGCAAAATTCCTGGCTACGTGGAACGCGGATAACGTCATTTCTGACCCCGTGGAAAACGTCCAGAGCGGATCCTGGTCCTCATAGAGCACTGAAGTGAACCCGTGTGAAGCATCCAGAGCGGAGCCTGGTCCTCGCCGAACACGGCAGTGAATCCGTTGGAAGCATCCAGAGCAAAATTCCTGGCTACGTGGAACGCGGATAACGTCACTTCTGACCCCGTGGAAAACATCTAGAGCGGATCCTGGTCCTCGCAGAGCACGGCAGTGAACCCGTGTGAAGCATCCAGAGCGGAGCCTGGTCCTCGCCAAACACGGCAGTGAACCCGTGGGAAGCATCCAGAGCAAAATTCCTTGTCTCGTGGAACGCAGATAACGTCACTTCTGACCCTGTGGAAAACGTCCAGAGCGGATCCTGGTCCTCGCAGAGCACGGTAGTGAACCCGTGTGAAGCAACCAGAGCGGAGCCTGGTCCTCGCCGAACACGGCAGTGAACCCGTGGGAAGCATCCAGAGCAAAATTCCTGGCTACGTGTAACGCGGATAACGTCACTTCTGACCACGTGGAAAACGTCCAGAGCGGATCCTGGTCCTCGCAGAGCACGGCAGTGAACCCGTGTGAAGCATCCAGAGCGGAGCCTGGTCCTCGCCGAACACGGCAGTGAACCCATGGGAAGCATCCAGAGCAAAATTCTTGGCTACGTGGAACGCGGATAACGTCACTTCTGACCCCGTGGAAAACGTCCAGAGCGGATCTTTGTCCTCGCATAGCACGGCAGTGAACCCGTGTGAAGTATCCAGAGCGGAGCCTAGTTCTCGCCGAACACGGCAGTGAACCCGTGGGAAGCATCCAGAGCAAAATTCCTGGTCTCGTGGAACGCGGATAACGTCACTTCTGACCCCGTGGAAAATGTCCAGAGCGGATCCTGGTCCTCGCAGAGCACGGCAGTGAACCCGTGTAAAGCATCCAGAGCGGAGCCTGGTCCTCGCCGAGCACGGCAGTGAACCCGTGTGAAGCATCCAAAGCAAACATTGGACTGTGGAGTCCTTAAATCCACGGACTATGACGTCCTTAACCTCGACCGTAATGTCTTAAAACTAACATTGGACTGTGGAGTCCTTAAATCCACAGACTATGATGTCCTTAACCTTGACCGTGATGTCTTAAAACTAACAATCAACTGTAATGATTTTAAAACTAATTTTACCTTGGTTTAAGGGTACATCTCTTCACTCCTTTGATATTTATCGTTGTAATTCCTCAACGTCTTCAAAGAGGTGACGGGTCCCAACAACCACACATTTCATGGACTGTGGAGTCCTTAAATCCACGGACTATGATGTCCTTAACCTTGACCGTGATGTCTTAAAACTAATATCGGACTGTGAGGTCCTTAAACTCATGGACTATGATGTCCTTAATCTCAACCGCGATGTCTTAAAACTAACATCGGACTGTGGGGTCCTTAAATCCACGGACCATGATGTCCTTAACCTTGACCGTGATGTCTTAAAACTAACATCGGACTGTGAGGTCCTTAAACTCATGGACTATGATGTCCTTAACCTCGACCGCGATGTCTTAAAACTAACATCGGACTGTGGGGTCCTTAAATCCACGGACTATAATGTCCTTAACCTCGACCGCGATGTCTTAAAACTAACATCGGACTGTGAGGTCCTTAAACTCATGGACTATGATGTCCTTAACCTCGACCGTGATGTCTTAAAACTAACATTGGACTGTGAGGTCCTTAAACTCATGGACTATGATGTCCTTAACCTCGACCGCAATGTCTTTAAACTACGGTACCCTGGAAGACGTCCAGAACGGAGCCTGGTCCTCGCCAAACACGGCAGTGAACCCGTGGGAAGCACCCAGAGCAGCCCCTGACTCCGTGAAATGCGGATAAGGACAACTTCACCCATCACTTGCGGGTCCTCACGACTCGTAAGGAAGTAAATTCTCTTATGAGATCCTTACGACTTTCAAGAGAAAATGCACTTAGGAATCCTCACGATTCTTAAGGAGAAATTACACCTACGGGATCCTCTCGACCGGTAGGGAGAAAACTCTTTATGAGACCCTCACGGCTCATAAAGTTGAAAAGTCTCAGGTGACAGATCCTAACCCTGTTTTCTAAGCCATCACCACTCTACAAAGAGCACAAGACTGACAGTTATATACTTGCTAAATTCACATGGCAACAACACAGCAAAGAGGAGAAGACAACAAGGAGAACATCTGATCTGCATTTAATTAAGCGTTCGAGGCACACCCCATCCATGCATTTGCAAAAGATTCAGAACATGAAATAAAACACGCTAAAACGAGAAATTTGCCATTCGTATTATAAAAAGGTTCTTACAATTATGAAAGCAATAAACAAAGATATTACTAAAGTAATTGCAATGGCAAAACCTCAAATCCAGGACATGCATTGAGAAACTCAAAAGTGACCTTGTCCATAATTTTCCAAGCCTGGTGAACCATCCTAGCGTGCTTTCTTTCGCGATCACAAGCGTCGGGATCCCCACGAATGTCCTCCACCCTCCGATAAGCAGCAAATATGGCAGACTGTTGAAAAGCCCGGTTCAGGAGATCGACAAGATTGTCTCGCCGTCTCTTCGAGATTAGGTTCATCAGATACACCGAGTGCACCTTATCTTCAGCGGCATCCAATGCTCTAAGTGGCACGCCGGTACAGAATAGAGGGAGCGCTTCCCAGATCGCTCCCACAATAAGCTTCAGAAGAGGGGAACGCCGAGGAAGCAGTTGACCATTATATGCGTCAAAGCGGCTCATAATTTCGGCACACTCGGCGTTTGTGAATTCTCGATTCTGAGAACGGCCGAGTCGGCGGATGTCTCCGTAAGAGATAATCTCTTCGAGATCATACATGTGAGCGTCCATTAGTCCTGTAAAAGAAAATCAGCAAAGATCAGCAGACAGACGGAATAAGCAATTTCTTATTCAAAATAGGCACATGGAGTTAAACTCCTCGAGAGCAATGCTCAGCAGACATGAGTGACACCTGTCAAAATCAGTTATGAAGGGAAGTTAAAGAAGGCCCCCGAAAACATTGAGAGCTTTGCTCTAAGAAGATGATATAATTCATCAACAATAAAATTCCATCTAAAATCTTCAAGATCCATGAAAAACTCTCAAGAGTTCTTCTATATGATTTGAAAGGAGCAAAGCTCCATTAATGAATTAAGAGATCACGAGAAAAATCCTTTTAGAGAGCAGAGATCTATTAATAGAACCCTAATAGGGTTCTCTTTAGTTCCCTTTAGATCTCTTTAGACCTATGGAGCAAAGCTCTGCTAAATAAAACCCTAAATGGGTTTTCTTTAGACCAAAGATCTATAAAGAGCAAACCTCTGTTAATAGGTAAAACCCTGGTTTATTAAAGTTTCAAGAAAGAGGATGAAAATCATCAAAGGGACCAAAGGTCCTATTTATAGGCATTGAGAGCCGGTCCAACTCCCCAAAAGTTGATCCAACGACTGAGATGCTACCGCCGCCGCACTCATGTTTGGGGCCACGTAAGCGCAACGGTGGGGGGGCATTTGTTTCCCCCAATCGGAGCAAAGCTCTGTTCAAATTCCAAGAATGGAAATGAAGCGACACTTCTGCTCCCCCCAATCAGAGCAAAGCTCTGTTTAGAAATTGAAGCAACGCTTCAAATCCTGCGCTCTGCGCTGTGCGCCACGTGTCTAACACAGGTGCGCCTTCGCGTTGCGCTGCTCGCCACGTGTCTGACACTGGTGCGCTGGCGCAGCTGCGCTGCGCTCTGCGCTGCGCGCCACGTGTCGAGCGCGAGTGCACTAGCGCAAGGCGCGCTGCGCGTCACGTGTCAAAACACGAATGCGCTAGCGCTAGCGCAATTGCGCTGCGCGCCCCAAGTTAGAGCAAAACTCTGTTTCCAAGATTGAAAAGCGAAGCAACGCTTCATGATTATGCAGCGCATAAATATCTCACAAAGGAATAACAAAGAATTAAAAAAAACAGGAGAACACTTAACAGATAATAAAATACTAAATTAAAGCATCTTTTTATTATTATTATTATTATTACATTTAAAAAAGATCACCAAATATGGGATCAGAAGGACAGGCGTTCACAAAGCTAAAGAGAAGATTATCCAGTTCCCTCTCCGTCTTCTCCACCATGTCGAAACGGCGATCCTCCCGAGGGGTAGCCATCCAACGGTCGACGCCGCACTGCTCAGAGAAAGTGGTGATGACAACCCGACGAGCCCGTATCTGGCTCAGCAAGTGGATGGACCAATCCCTCAGGGCTTGAGTGATTAAGTGCACCTCCAAGAAGCACTCGATCTTGTCTTCGGCAGTATCCAGCATTGCCGAGGACATCTCTGCTGGAAGAGGGGGAAGATCGGCGAGCACAGACGCAAGGATCATCCGAAGCAAAATAGAGTGTGGGGGAAGAAGGGACCCCACACGAGTCAAAAGATCGTGCAACGCAGCGTCACACTACTTATCCGTGAAAGAAGGATCCACCAAGCGCGCAGCAAAGCGAGGAACAAGGTCCTGAATGGGCACTTCCTACGACTGTCTACGAGCATGAGGGCGGTTACAAGCCATAGTTGAGAAACTTCTTTGGGGATGAGAAAAGGAAGAAGCTTTGCTTCAAGTTATAAAGACGAAGCACATAAAATTTTGTGCACAATGGAACTATTTCCAAAATTGGGAAATGAAAGATTCTCGGGAATATAAGTTTGACTTAAAAGGAAGGTGAAAAGACACCTCTGTTGAAGTAACGCTTCAGATCCAGTGCTCTGCTGAAACAACACTTCAGATCCAGCGCGCTGCGCGCCACGTGTCAAGCACGAGTGCACTAGCGCAGTTGCGCTGCGCTCTGCGCCGCGAGCCACGTGTCCAACGTAGGTGCGCCAGCGCTGGAATTAAAATTCCCACCGTTAGATCAAAGAATCTAATAATAATAAATCATTTATTAACCAGAATTAAATTCTGTTAAGGAAAGATTTCTCAAAATCTTTCCAAACAACAAGATTGTGCTTTAAGCACCGCTGGATCAATGATCCAATGGTAAATTACCAAAAACAGAACAAATTCTGCATGGAAAGATTTTCCAATCTTATTAAAACAAGAAGATTATCTTCTGTTAAACAGGAGCCTTAGGATCAAAGATTCAACGGTGGGAAATATTCCCAGATCAATCAGAGAAAGATCTTTTAAACTGATTTAACAAATCAATTGGTCCTATATAAAGGCCCCAAGACTTCAAGTCTCATATAGAGAAAAATCCTCTGCAAATTTTGAGAAAAATCCAAAGAGAAAGAAAGGAAAGCCTTTAGAAGAAAGAAGATCATTTCTTCATCTTTAAAGGTAAAGAATTAATTCTTGAACAACAGAGATGAAATCATCTCGTAAAAAGAAGAAACGTCTTCTAAAATGATCTTAGATCTATAAAAAGGGCCAAGGTCTTTGATTAAAAAGAAAAGATCAAAAGACCTAATCATAAAAAAACATAAAAAGAAGTATTTTTACTTCACAGATCTTCTGATCTATAAAGGCAGAGCTTTTTATCAAAACAATAACTTTTGTTCTTTGATCTTGAGGCAAAGCCTCCTTTGAAGAACATAAACTTGTTCTTTGATCTTAAAATCTGATCAGATGCGCTTTGCGCTACTAAAAAGTGCCTTGCACTCATGAACTGCGCCCTTGCGCTTCTTGGACCGGCGCTCAGCGCCAAAACATGCCACGTGTCAACCATAGACACGATCTGCGCTTTGCGCTCCTGAAAACAGCGCGCTGCGCTCTTGGGTTGGCGCTCAGCGCCAAGCGCGCCACGTGTCACTCACTGGCGCACCCATAAACTAGTGCAGCGCACTCATAAATTAAAAGCACAGTGCGCTAACAAATTAGCGCTTAGCGCTAAGCGGCACGTGTCCTCCTCGTGTGCGCTAACCGACAGAAGCGCAATGCGCTCTTTGACTGGCGCAAAGCACCCAGTGCGCCACGTGGCGCGCTGCTAGAACATACTTTGTTCTGATAAATGCTATGCGTTTAATTCCAGACAAAATATCAGAGCCCAATGCTTGGCATTATTAAAAGGGCAGAGCCCAAACAAAGGCCTAACAGGCAGAACAAAAATAAAAATGTTAAACATTTTTAACTGGAATTAGCCCAATTCTGGCCATAAGTCCTCAATTTAAATTGAACTGAGCACACCTGCTCTTCCAATCAATTTACACCCGGTTCGAGGGTACATCTCTTTACTCCTCTGACATCTGTCGTTGTAATCCTTCAACGTCGTCAGAGAGGTGACGAGTCCCGACGATCACACATTACTACGGACTATGATGTCCTTAACCTCGACTGTGATGTCTTAAAACTAACATCGGACTATGAGGTCCTTAAACTCCATGGACTATGATGTCCTTAACCTCGACTGTGATGTCTTAAAACTAACACCGGACTGTGAGGTCCTTAAACTCACGGACTATAATGTCCTTAACCTCGACCGTGATGTCTTAAAACTAACACCGGACTGTGAGTCCTTAAACTCACGGACTATGATGTCCTTAACCTCGACCGCAATGTCTTAAAACTAACCCTGGACCGTAATGTCCTTAAACTAATTATCGACCACAATGTCACTAAACTAAACAATAGAGTCCGATTGCTCTCTTGTTGGATCTAAACGATCCCGTTAAGTTGATCTTAGTCTAGAATTAGACTAACGTGTCCTTAACAAATGTTTAAGTTGATCTTAGCCTCAAATAAGGTTAACGTATCCTTAAACACAACCCCCCCAAACCCAAATCTAAGAAAGATACGGATTTGGACTAATCCACGTCTTACCGGCGACAACACAAATTAGTCTCCGTATACAATCCACGGGCAACCAAACACAAAACAAACACCCACGACACGAAGTGACCATATGGAGAAGGAGAAAGTGGTTACCGCGATGCGGTAGCGTAATTAACTGCAGGGGCTTGCGCCTGCAGGGAAGAGCGTCCCCACAATCAAAAAACCCTCAAATGAGGGGGAATCTGACGAAGTCTGCTACATCGGCCACATCCGTTTAAACCTTCGATACATGATGCCATAAATCAACTTGGTATCTTCGGAGAGGTGGACGGATAGCACTAATTAGCATCTGCCCCCAGATTCAGGCAAGACGTCCAGTCTTCCCGGCTTCCGGCGGTGAACAAGTACCACAAACCTAACAGACCCCTATCAAAAAAGGGGGTTATCTATATTTCACATTAGGATACACCTGCGAGACCCTCTCGACTCGTGGGGAAAAACATCTTTATGGGACCCTAGCGGCTCATAAAGGTGAAAAATCCTTAAACGACGGGGATATCAACCTGTTTTCTAAGCACTGTGGCCCTATAAGAAGGTCCAAACTGACTCTTGTATACTATCCACGGGCCACATTCTCTTAAGTCACATACCGATAAGGTGGAGAAGCCACTTACGGGTCCTCTCGACTCGTAAAGGGAAAATACTCTTATGAGAACCTTACGACTCTCAAGAGAAAACTCACTTAGCAGTCTTCAAGACTCCTAAGGAAAAAATACACCTATGAGATCCTCTCGACTCGTAGGGAGAAACGTCTTTATGATACCCCTATGGCTCATAAAATTGAAAAGCCTTAGACGACAAATCTAAACCTATTTCTTAAGCCATTGCTGCCTATAAGGAGGTCAAGACTGACTCTTGTATACTATCCACGGGCCACATTCGACAAAATTGCATCCAATGAGGAGAAGAAGCCACTTACGGGTCTTCACGACTCGTAAGGAAAAAATATCCAAGTGAGATCCTTATGACTTACGGAGACGATGGACACTTAGGAATCCTCACAATTTCTAAAGAGAGTATACACCTATGAGATCCTCACGACTCATAGGGAGAAAAACCTTCTTGAGACCCTTACGGTTCATAAAGATGGATAAAACCTTAGGCGACAGAGATCGAAACAAGTCTCCTAAGCCATTAATTCTATGGCAATGCATAATTTTGCACTATTTAACCTACATACATACCAACGCGGGCAAAATAGTGGGGGGCATTTATTCCCGCCAAAAATTTTGGCCAAAGCTTGTTCCTTTTATAAAAATAGAGGGCAACGCTCCACGTGCAAACCATGTGAGCACTCACGTGCAAAGCACGCGAGTACCTGCTGCAGTTAGGATTAAATCCTATAGTAGCGTTCATGTGTTAAACACGTGAGCACTCACATGCAAAGCATGTGAGTGCCGGCTTCAGATATGATTAAATCCTATGATAAGCCCCTATGTGTTAAACACGTGAGTTCCCTTGGCATTCTTTTGGCAGCGCTCACATGCAAAGCACGTGAGTGCCGTTGCCATATATGTATATGGCAGTGCTCACGTGCAAAGCACGTGAACACCTTAAAATGCTCTCATCTGATAGAATTAAATTCTATGTGATAGAATTAAATTCTATTTGGGAAATATTTTCCTTGATCTTTCTAATATGAAAAGATCTTTCTCTAACAAAGAATGTTTGGATTTAAAATCCAATGGTGATAAAATATCACCAATTAAACCATCGGATAGAATTAAATTGTACGGGAGAAATATTTTCCTGATCTTTCTCAAACTAGAAAGATCTTCTCTAATAAACAGAGAACTCTTTGATTAAAAATCTAATGGTGATTAAAAATCACCGTTTGATATAATTAAATTCTATCTATGGGAAAATATATCCCTAATCTTGTTAAAAATAAGAATATATATTCTGTAAAAACAGAAATTCTTTGGATCAAGAATCCAACGGTGGATATTATCCACCGAACAATTTTTGAGGCCAATTAAATCAATTGGTATCTCTCAAATGAGAGATTTTCTCAAACTAATTAATAATTTGCCTCTCCTATATAAAGGATATGAGACTTTAAGTCTCAATAAAGAGAATCGCCCCTCCAGCTTCTGCAAAAAAACTGAGAATTTAATTCTCCTCTCAAAGAAGAAGATCCTCGTTCATTCTAAACCCTAGGTAAAGAAAAGCAAAGATTAACAATCTCCTGTGCCTAGTATAAAATAAAAAAGAAATAAGGGTTTAACTCTTCATAAAAAGAACTTAGTTCTTTCTCTGATTTGAGATCTGAAAAGTAGTTCTCCCCACAAGTTGAGAATTTAATTCTCATCGGGGAGATTCTATTCCTTAGACTCCAAATCTAGGGGAAAGAACTAGATTAAAAGAAGAGAGAAAAAGAATATACGTTCTAGGAATTTAATTCCTCTAAAAAACAAGCGTTTAACCCTACACAGAAGAACTTAGTTCTTATTAAAAGAACTAAAGAACTTAATTCTCCAATAAAATCAATCCTAGATCGTCAAAACAGAGATCTTGGTGATCATTAAGGGCCAAAACGCCATTAACAGAGATTAAATCTTTAAAAAAAAGAATGAACTTAGCGCCTCACATGTTTCCCATATAAGCGCCGAACAAAACAAATACTTAGCGCCTTACGTGCTTCTCATGTGGGCACTCAAAGCAGAATGCTCAGCGCCTCACGTGCTCCCCATGTGAGCGCCCTAAACAAACTGCTCGGCGCCTCACGTGCTTCCCACGTGAGCGCCCAAATATAAATATTTAGTGCCTCACATGCTTCCCACATAAGCGCCCAAAAACAAATTTTTAGCACCTCACGTGCTCCCTACATTAGCGTCCAAAAACAAATATTTAGCGCCTCACGTGCTTCCCACGTGAGTGCCCAAAACAGAAGACTTAGCGCCTCACGTGCTTCCCACGTGAGCGCTGTATAAAAGTGCTAAGCACTATAAATTTAGTCAAAATGACTAAATGCCTAGCACCGATTGGGCAGTGCCCATGTCTGAGCGCCTCACATGATACACACGTGAGCGCCAGAATCACAAATAAGTGCTTAGCACTTCTGAATAAAGGGAGAAAGACCAAGGATGAGTAAACAGAGCTACAAACAAGTGCTTAGCACTTATGAATAAAAGGAAAAAAGACTGAGCAGACCAAGCCCAAATTGGATAAATCTCTGAAGTTACTTGCAACTGAGTCTATATGCTCTATTGTTGGATCTTAATAAAATTTAATGATCCTGAAAATGTCGCTAAGTTGATCTTAGTCTCAAATAAGACTAACGGTATCCTTAGTTAAAATAGATTGAGCTCAAACGCTCATATATTTTAATTGATCTTAATCTAAAAATAGATTAACGGTCCTTAAATAAAAGTAAATAATTTTTTGAACTGATGGAATACATACATCCTAAGTTCAAACCTAAAATATATACGGATTTGGACTAATCCGCGCCCTATGGGCAACGACATAAATTAATCTCCGTATACAATCCACGGGCAACCATAACAAACAAAATAAACACACAACACAAAGTGAACTACTGGAGAAAGAGAAAGTTGTTATCATAACGTAATAACGTAATTAACTGCACAGGCTTGTGCCTGCAGGGAAAAGCGTCCCCACAATAAAAAAAAACCTCACAAATGAGGGGGAATCTGATAAAATCTGCTATATCGGCCGCATCTATCAAAACCTCCAATATAAGGTGCCATAAATCAACTTGGTATTTTCAGAAAGGTGGATGGATATATCCAAATAATATCTGCCCCCAAATTCAGGTTAGACGTCCCAACATCTCAGTCCGGTCTGCGACGATAAACAACAGTTATATTATTGTTCTTGATTACTGATAGACAGTCGTAATGTGACTATGGGAAGATATTTTTTTACCGTAGGTAGTAAGACCGGTTTTGTTACGTTCCCAATTTTATGTATTTTGGAAAGCAGGACGTGACATTGTTCAAGGGCCAAACCAGAGACGAGCCCTTATCCTGATGGCCAAGGAGCCAGAAGTTTTGGAAGATTTAGTTTCAGGTATCTTATTCGTCTGTGGTTATTCTAGCATTAGCTTTAAATTGTTTCCATAGCATCCCTTTGATTTTCCCTAGTTCGTTAGTTAAACATCTAGATAAATTTTTTACGTAAACTGAAGAATTAGTTTGCAACTTCCTTGATTCCTTGTTGTCTTCTTAAATCTTATTCCGTTGATTCTGATAGTAGGATTTTGGTGATTTAGATAGAGTTATGTGATTGTTATCATGTACCGCGATATGATTACAATGCGGTACTCTATTTAAGTAACTTCGAGTCCTACTTTTAATCCATTCCTTGATTTTATTGCACTACTTTGTTTTTCCTCTACTCAATTATTTCCAAACCTATGTCTTACCTTGAAAGTTGAATCCGACTCCTTTCTTCGATTCTCTTGAAGTCCATTGGCAGAAGAAAAGGTATGCCAAGTTGGACAAATGAGAGTTTTAAATCAATGAAGTGAAGTTCTTGGGTGATAACATATCAGGAGATGAGATCGCAGTAGACCTGGAAAGATTTCAGTAACTTGAGATTGAAAGAGTCCGAGGGAACTTCGAATAAGCATAAGTTGGACTCTCTGGTTATTATCGAAGAGTCGTGTAAGATTTTGCATGGATAGCGGTGCCGTTGATCAAGTTGACTAGAAAGGATGACCAGTTAGCTGGTATGAGAAGTGTACGCAAGTTTTTGGCTCGTTGAAATATATGTTAACGACCGCTCCTATTTTAACCACGCCGAACGGTTTCGTACGGATAGTAGATTCACAGCGACACATCGGGAAAAAAATTTGGATGGTGTATTGGTGTAGAAAGGATTGGTGATGGCCGATGTGTCGAACAACTGAAGATGTTGGAAAAGAATTGCCGACGCATTACTCGAAAATTAGCTATAGTGATATTCGTATTAGAGTTATGAAGACGTTGCTCTTTAGGCGAGAAGGTCAAGACATACACCGATCATAAAAGTCTAAAAGTACGTGTTCACGTGGAAGGAGCCTACATGAGGCAACATAGATAGTTGGATCTAGTGACTGACTACAACCTGGATTTAGAAGTATCATCCGGACAGAAAGGTGTAGTGCCGGATGCTGTAAGTCGGTTGCTAGCCGGAATAATATTGTCGTTGCAAGAGAAGCTGATAACTGATTGTCGGAGACTTGAGTTGGAATTAGTCTTACCAAATTCTTCGAGGAGTTAAAGCGACTATGAGTATAGTCATCATTGATAGATCACATCAAAGTTGCTCGAGCATACTATACTCAATTGAAAAGATTGTGAAGACCTGCCTAAAATTATCCGAGTAGCGCAGCGAAAGCGTGGTAGACCCATGACCCATAAGGCTTGGGGCGGTTTTGCTAATTTAAGGAGCTGGGTCCTTATGGTATAGGACTCACACGTGTGTGCCAAAACGGGAAATTCGTGAAGAAATTATGAAGGGGCGGACATAGCTTGGCATACTTGTTACATTCGGTAGGTGTTAACAGAGAAGCATATGCAGAAGATTGGGAGTTTGTGTGGCACTTGCTTATCAAGGATTTATGACTTGGCACAGTTTGATTCTCCTTGTTACCGTACTCGCTTGGTTTCGTTCCACTCACTAGCATGGTTTAGATCGATATAACGTATCACGATTAGTTTAGTATACATTAGTGCATGCATATCTCCCTGATAAATCGTTTGACTTGTTTGGACATCTTGACATCTGTATTTTGATCTAGACGTGACATCTATATTCTGGTCTAAGAGGACATCTGTATTGTGGTCAAAGAGGACATATGTATTATGGTCAAAGGGGCATCTGAATTATGGTCGAGTGGGCATCTGTATTCTAGTCAAAAGTGTATCTATATGTATATGACTTCAGATACCATTACTCTGTACATGGACATGGATCAGTAAGGGTATCCGTGATGTGACATGCATATATCTGACTTATGACATTTTTCCATATGCATATATCTGATTTATGGCGCCCTTCATCTGTATTGATTAAGATATGGTAACGAGATATCTTATGTAACACCCTCGTGCATTTATACTATATTTATTTGGGGTATTTAAAATATTGCGGTAAATTCTATATTATTGTTGCTTTTAGGTTGCGGATAGTACAATGAGCAGTTGTGGTTATTATCCGACCCGACCCGCATATTTGAAACCCATCATAGTTCAAGATTACATCAAATATTTGCTAGTACTGAGTATCCGTGCAAATCTAGATATTATACACATATAATATATTCCACATATCTTTTAATAATACAAAATAAAAATCAAATAACATATTTTAATATCTAATCTTGCATGTCATCGAACCCCATATCATGTGGTTGCACCCATATATCATGTTCATGTCCTAAGTGTTAAAACAGACTTGTTCTTGATCGCTACGTATATTTATGTAGATCCGTACTTGGGGGTATACATTTTTTTATTGACAGGATATCGCATTATGGTTTAAACTTTTATGTATATTCTCCATATTGAAAAACTAGATTTTTGAATGGTTACGAGTAATATTCGAAGCAATCTGGTATTATCCGTAAAAACCCATAATTTATATATATATATATATATATATATATATATATATATATAAAACTAATATATATGAAATAGTTAATATATATAAATATTTAGATTTTATTATAATTATCCTAAATTAAATCATCTCTCTCTCCTTCTCACGTCTTTCTCTGTCTCTCTCTCTAACTTTTTCTCTCTCTATATATATACACTATATATATATAACATAATATATTAATAATTTATATAAAACTCAAACCTTACTATCTCTCTCTTCCTCTCTTCTTCTCACGTTCCCGCGAAGCACAAACCCAGAGCCCTAACCTACGCTCGCCGCCACCCCTCGTCGCCGTTCGCCCTCTCTCCCTCAACCTCACCTCCTCCTCGCCCTCTCCTCCTCACCTCCTTCTCCTATCCCCGATGACCTAAACCAAAACCCCTGCAACCCAAGCCGAGAACCCCAACCCTCGTCTTCCCCATCCTCGTTGTCGTCCATTTCGTCGTCACCGCCCATCACCATCACCGCACCTTCTCGACCTCCTCCTCCTCGTAGCCTTCGCCCCGAGACCTCTTCCTTCCTCCTTTTCCCGACCACCTTGCCTGCACCCAACTTGCCCTGACGCCAAGAAACCCAACACCCCATTGCCAAAACCCTATCCTCGCCGGAAAAATCGCCACCACCGACCACCCGTCACCTCCTCGTTTCCCCAGCACCAAGAACACCCCAGACCACCACCAACCCTGCACCTTCCCCCGATCACCTTCAAACCTCACAACGATCTCGCCACCTCGCCGACAGTAGCCCCCCGTCCCCATCACCTCGTCGTCGCCACCTTTGTTGTCACCACCTACCCCAGAAACCCTACAGCAACTTCCTCTCCTCTCCTCCTCTTCTTCTTCTTTTCTTTCTTTCTTTCTTGTCCGGCCGTCTCGCCGGAGTTGCACACGTCGCCGACGATCCAGAAGACCCAGTCACCGTCGTCATCCAGCCTAGTCACCACGTCACGCAGTTGCTCAGCCAAGTCAAGTTCTGCACGCGTAAGTTTGCATCGTGACGTTATTCCGACATCGAGACGTGATATCCGTATCTCGACGTGAGATCCGATCAGGCAAGTTCTAAACTTGCAACATGCTATTTTGATTATATCGATATTCATATGCTTGACTATAGTGCATACGTTTTAATATTCAGCGAACAATTTTACAGTATCCGTCTGTATCCATACCGATAATAGTTTATCTAGTTGCATGCCGGAACATCACAATATTATTATACTACTATAACAGCTTAATATGATTATCTATATTGTATCATATATGGTAATGGACGTATAATGGTTATTACAGATAGATACATATGCATCCTGTCAATAGTTGTGTTTACCGTGTTTCGATATCGGTTACAGTTTTACATTGGTATCTATTTTGGTTAATATACAGTACATGGCATGTTCATGACACATTACCAGACTTTTTACTTGGATCTTATTGCTAATGCCAACAATCCTAATTGTTGTCCTGATAGACGTGACTTATTGTCTACATAGACAAGACCTGTACCTGCTTGATCCTGTGTTGGTATTAGATTTATATCGTCAATACCTGATTTGAACACAAACCTTGGGGGGGAAAAGGGGAAATCAAGAATATAACCGAAATATAACTCAAGAGGATATTATTATTGTTTGTCGTGATTCCGGGCGTTACGGAATAATCATTATTATTGTTTGCCGTGTTTTCGGGCGTTACGGAATAATCATTGTTTGCCGTGATTCTAGACGTTACGGAATAAATCATTGTTTGCCGTGATCCCGTGGGGGTTTGAACGGGATATATACTGTTGAGTTACGATGAGAATTACATTAATTGATTTTAAAGACTTGTAGAATAGATAACCTAGAAGCACAGACTTTAGAGTGCACATCACATACATATAGCTCACTATTTATACCTGTATTTATTATTCGTACGCATGTTTAATAATGACATCATATCCTGATTATTACTATTGTTTTGATATTATGACGCACTGACGTCTGGGTTGTGCATGGCCCAGTTCCTCTACCTTTATTGCAGGCAGATCAGGAATACTTTAGCAATCAAGCCGAGCAATAAGGAGCTAGACATTTAGTTTAGAGATGTTGAGTTTCTTTTATTTCCGTAGTTTTATTTTTATTGATGTGAGCCTATATTGGGACGTGATTCAGATGCTATTGTTTATTGGATCTTAATTCGTTTCCGCTTTATGCATTTTCTTGATTCTATTTATTGTGGTAGATGAACATGTATTTGTTAGATTATATATTTTACTATTCTTGATATCCGATTGACGGCCGTAATGTGACTATGGAGGGATGATTCCTAACCACGGGTAGCATGATTGGCTCTGTCACGTGCCGTGTTTACGTATTTTGGAAAGTGGGGCGTGACAGGATTTGTTTGCTATCAGAGACATAGGTTTTAGGTTACTGGGACTTGGTTAAATTTATAGTTGGATATGGTACCCAATACATTGTTCTTAAAACCCAGAATTTTGGGAACATGTCTTGCCACATTATTGTCTTGCCATTCAAATTCTTGAATCTTATCTTTCCCTTAACTCTTGTATCTTGACGATATGGAAATGACTTTGCATCTCAACTTGGAATCCTCCTGATTCTTTATTGTTTCTCTCTTCTTATTTCTTCGATTCTGATAGTAGGATTTGGACGACTTGAATGGAGTTATGTGATTGTAACTATGTACCACGGCATGTTACAATGCAGTACTCTATTTTGGTAAGCTGTAATCCTATTATGATTCATTTCTTGACTTATGGTCGTTGTATTATCCTGTTTCCTCTCGGCGTCATTACTTACGAGTTTATGTCTTATCACAAACTTGAAACCAACGACTACGATATATTCTTCATCTTTCCCCTTGTCCTATAGTGACCAGTCCGTTTGCGTATCGAAGAATAAGGAGAAACACAGGAGAACGTATGATAATTGCAGTAGTTTGAGATTAACCCCATCGGAAACTGGTACAGACCGCTTCAAGGCCGATCAGATGGTTGATTGAAGAAGTTCTGACGAACCCACCTCAGTTTATCAGAGTAGCGCAGCGGAAGCGTGGTGGGCTAATAACCCACAAGTCTTAGAACGGACTTGTAAATTCATGATGAAGGGAACTGTTTGTGTGTGTGCCGAAAGGTGAAGTTCGTAAACAAGTTGCAGATGAAGCATAGATAGCAATTCGGGATTTCATGGATGTGTTCAAGAACATTTCGGGTTTACCGCCAAAACGAGATGTGGAATACGCGATTGATCTTATTCCTGGAGCAGCGCCGATTTCAAAGGCTTATTATCCAATGGCGCCGGTGGAACTGGAAGATGTAAAGAAATAAGTTGCCTAATTACTACAGAAGGGTTGGATTCATAGCAGCGGTTCACCATGGGGAGCTCCAGTTCTTTTAGTCAAGAAAAAGGATGGCACGCGGAGGATGTACATCGATTATTGAGAATTAAATCGGATAACTATTATGAACAAGTACCCAATCCCTCACATCGGCGAATTATTCGATCAACTCAGTGGCACGATAGTATTCTCGAAGTTGGATTTACAATCTGAATAGCATCAAGTTCGGGTGAGATCAGAAGACATTTGCAAGACGGCGTTCCGAACTCGATATGGGCATTACGAGTACTTAGTGATGCCGTTTGGAGTTACTAACGCACCGGCAATATTTATGGACTTGATGAACCGAATCTTTTCACCGTATCTGGACCAGTTCATAGTAGTGTTTATTGATGATATTCTGGTCTATTCTAGGAGCAAAGAAGAGCATGCAGAACATTTGAGGATCGCACTGCAAACGTTGAGACAAGAAAAGTGGTATGCTAAGATAAGCAAGTGTGAGTTTTGGCTCAAAGAAGTGAAGTTCTTGGGTCATGTTGTATCCGGAGATGGAATTGCCGTTGACCCTGAAAAGATTGCAGCGGTTCATGACTGGCCAATTCCAAAGAACGTAGAGGAGATCAGAAGTTTTCTTAGGCTTTCCGGATACTATAGAAGATTTGTGGAGAATTTCACTCGAATAGCAGAACCATTGACCAAGCTAACACGAAAAAATGTACCGTTAGTATGGACGGAAAAGTGTGCGTCAGCTTTTGAAGCGTTGAAGTGAAGATTGACCACTGCTTCTATTTTGACAGTGCCAGATGGTTCCGGAGGGTTAGTTATTCACAACGATGCATCCGGGAAAGGCTTGGGATATGTTCTAATGCAGCATGGGAAAGTCATAGCATATGCGTCAAGACAATTGAAGACTCATGAGAAGAACTACCCAACTCATGATCTGGAGTTAGCAGCAGTGATTTTCACTCTGAAAATCTGGAGACACTACTTATTGGGCGAAAGGGTAGAAGTATTTACCGATCACAAAAGCCTAAAGTACGTGTTCATACAAAAAGAGCTCAACATGAGGCAGCGTAGATGGTTGGAGATGATGACTGACTATGATCTTGATCTAAAATACCATCCGGGGAAAGTTAATGTAGTACCGGATGCGTTCAGTCATTGCCAGCAATACGGATGTTGACTGCACAGAAGGAGATTATAGCTGATCTTCAAAGGTTCGAGTTGGAGATTGTACTACCGAATTCTTCGGGACAGTTTATGTAGTTGCAAGTACAGTCATCCTTAATCGATAACATTAAAGTAGCGCAGTCGCACGATCCAAGATTGCAGAAGTTTCGAGAACAAGTAGAAGCGGGACTCCGAACGGATCTGTTAATTCATGAAAATGGTTCGTTACGATATGGGAGCCGTTTATATGTGCCTAAAGGAGATGTTCATAAAGAATTCATGAAGGAGGATCACAGTTCCGCATATTCCGTACATCCGGGAGGCACAAAAATGTACAGAGATCTACGACAACATTTCTGATGGGAAGACATGAAAAGAGAGGTTGCTTGCTATATATCGAAGTGCTGGATGTGTCAGCAAGTCAAGGCTGAACATTAAAGGGTAGCTGGGTTTTTTCAACCACTTCTGATTCCTCAATGTAAGTGGGAACATATAACCATGGATTTCGTGACAGCTTTACCACGGAATCCAAAGGGAAATAATGCAGTTTGGGTGATTGTCGATCGATTAACCAAGGCAACTCATTTTATACCGTTTCGAGTTGGTCAGTCGACGGAGGTTTTAGCAGAGCAGTACATGCAGGAGATTGCGAGATTGCATGGATTACCCGTGAGCATCGTTTCAGATCATGATACTCGATTTTTATCGCACTTTTGGAGGAGTCTACAGGAAAGTTTGGAAATTCGCTTGAAATTTAGCACAGCCTATCATCCTCAGACAGATGGCCAGTCTTAAAGAATGAGCCAAACTCTTGAAGATATGTTGAGAGCATGCATGTTAGACTTCAAGGGTTCATTGGAGGATCATATGCACTTGGTGGAGTTTTCTTATAATAACAGTTTTCAGGCGACTATACAGATGGTTCCATTCGAAGCATTATATGGTCGTAAGTGTCACTCGCCTATCTGTTGGGATGATGTTGGAAAAAGGAGATTATTGGGACCGGATCTTATTGTGCAAACGGTGGAGAAAGTTAACGTAATCCGAAATCATATGAAGGTGGCACATGATCGACAGAAAAGTTGGGCTGATACAGGACGAAGACCTCTGGAGTTCGCAGTTGGTAATCTGGTATTCTTGAAGATATCACCGACCAGAGGAGTGATTCGATTTGGTAGTCGAACCAAGTTTATTCATCGATTCGTGGGGCCTTTCGGTATTATCGAACGTGTTGGAGAGGTAGCTTATCGATTGGCCTTACCACTATCCTTGGCGGGTGTTCATGATGTGTTTCATGTATCTCAACTCCGCAAGTATGTTAGAAATGAGACGCACGTCCTAGATCACTCGGAACTGACAGTAAGGGAAGATTTAACATATGAAGAGCGACCAATGCGATTGTGGATCGACGAGAAAAGGTCATCAAGAATAAAGTTATCCCTCTAGTACTCGTTTCATGGGGAAATCGTTCGTACGGAGAATCTACTTGGGAACGTGAAGACGAGATTCGACAAAAGTTCCACACCTCTTTTCTTAGATCCATGTTTTCTTGTCTTTTCTTGTTCCATGAATTTCGAGAACGAAATTCTTTTGTAGTTGGGTATAATGTAACACCCTGGTGCATTTATACTATATTTATTTAGGGTATTTCAAATATTGCGGTAAATTCTGTATTATTATTGCTTTTGAGTTGCGGATAGTGCAATAAGTAGTTGTGGTTATTATCCAACCCGACCCGTATGTTTGAAACCCATCATGATTCAAGATTACAACAAATATTTGCTAGTACTGAGTATCCGTGCAAATCTAGATATTATACACATATAATATATTCCACATATCTTTTAATAATACAAAATAAAAATCAAATAACATATTTTAATATCTAGCCTTGCATTTCATTGTACCCCATATCATGTGGTTGCACCCATATATCATGTTCATGTCTTAACTGTTAAAACAGACTCGTTCTTGATCGCTACGTATATTTACGTAGATCCGTACTTGGGGGTCTACATTTTTTTATTGACAGGATATCGCATTATGGATTAAATTTTTACGTATATTCTCCATATTGAAAAATTAGATTTTTGAATGGTTACGGGTAATATTCGAAGCAATCTGGTATTATTTGTAAAATCCCACAATATATATATATATATATATATATATATATATAATATTATATATATAACTAATATATATGAAACAGCTAATATATATAAATATTTAGATTTTATTATAATAATCCTAAATTAAATCCTCTCTCTCTTCTTCTCTAACTTTTTCTCTGTCTCTCTCTCTACACTATATATATATATATATATATATATATATATATAACATAATATATTAATAATTTATATAAAACGCAAACCTTACTCTCTCTCTCTCTTCCACTCTTCTCATGTTCCCGCGAAGCACAAACCCAGAGCCCTAACCCACGCTCGCTGCCACCCCTCGCCATCGTTCGCCCTCTCGCCCTCGTTCTCACCTCCTCCTCGCCCTCTCCTCTTCACCTCTTTCTCCTATCCCCGATGACCTAAACCAAAACCCCTGCGACCCAAGCCGAGAACCCCAACCCTCGTCTTTCATCCTCGTCGTCGTCCTCCTCTTCGTCACCGCCCATCACTATCACCGCACCTTCTCAACCTCTTCCTCCTCGCAGCCTTCGCCCCGAGACCTCCTCCTTCCTCCTTTTCCCGACCTCCTTGCCTGCACCCAACTTTCCCCGACGCCAAGAAACCCAACACCCCATCGTCGGAACCCCATCCTCACCGGAAAAATCGCCGCCGCCGACTACCCATCACCTCCTTGTCTCCTCAGCACCAAGAACACCCCAGACCACCACCAACCCTGCACCTTCCCCCGATCACCTTCAAACCTTACGACGATCTCGCCACCTCGGCGATAGCAGCCCCTCGTCCCCGTCACCTCGCCGTCTCCACCTCTGCTATCACCATGTATCCCAGAAACTCCACAGCAACTTCCTCTCTTCTTCTTCTTCTTCTTTTCTTTCTTTCTTTTCTTTCTTTCTTGCCCGGCCGTCTCACCGGAGTTGCGCACGTCGCCGACGATCCAGACGACCCAGTCACCATCGTCATCCATCCCAGTCACAACGTCACGCAGCTGCTCAGCTAGGTCCAGTTCTGCGCGCGCAAGTTTGTATCGTGACGTTATTCCGACATTGGGACGTGATATCCGTATCTCGACGTGAGATCAGATCAGGCAAGTTCTAAACTTGCAACATGCTATTTTGATTATATCAATATTCATATGCTCGACTATAGTGCATACGTTTTAATATTCAGCGAGTAGTAGCGATTTACAGTTTTACAGTATCAGTCTGTATCTGTACCGATAATAGTTTATCTAGTTGCATGCTGGAATATCACAATATTATTATACCACTATAACAGCTCAATATGATTATCTAGATTGCATCATACATGGTAATGGACGTATAATGGTTATTACAGATAGATACATATTCATCCTGGCAATAGTTGTATTTACCGTGTTTCGATATTGGTTACAGTTTTACATTGGTATCTATTTTGGTTAATATACAGTACATGGTATGTTCACGACACATTACCAGACTTGTTACTTGGATCTTATTGCTAATGCCAACAATCCTGATTGTTGTCTTGATGGACGTGACTTGTTGTCTGTATAGACAAGATCTGTACCTGCTTGATCCTGTATTGGCATTAAATTTATATCGTCAATACCCGACTTGAACACAAACCTTGGGGGGAAAAGGGAAAATCAAGAATGTAAGCGAAACGTAACTCAAGAGGATATTACTATTGTTTGCCATGATTTCGGGCGTTGCGGAATAATCATTATTATTGTTTGTCGTGTTTCCGGGCGTTACGGAATAATCATTGTTTGCCGTGATTTCAGGTGTTACGGAATAAATCATTGTTTACCTTGATTCCGGGCGTTACGGAATAATTCATTGTGTCGTGATCCCGTGGGGGTTTGAACAGAATATATATTGTTGAGTTACGATAAGAATTATATTAATTGATTTCAAAAACTTGTAAAATAGATAACCTAGAAGCACAGACTTTAGGGTGCACATCACATACATATAGCTCACTATTTATACCTGTGTTTATTATTCATACGCATGTTTAATAATGGCATCATATCCTGGTTATTACTATTGTTTTGATATTATGACGCACTGACGTCTGGGTTGTGCATGTCCCAGTTCCTCTACCCTTATTGCAGGCATATCAGGAGTACCTTAGCAATCAAGCCGAGCAATGCGGAGCTAGATGTTTAGTTTAGAGATGTTGAGTTTCTTTTATTTCCGTAATTTTATTTTTATTGATGTGAGCTCATATTGGAACGTGATTCAAATGCTATTTTTTATTGGATCTTCATTCGTTTCCGCGTTATACATTTTCTTGATTCTATTTATTGTGGCAGATGGACATGTGTTAGCTAGATTATATATTTTACTGTTCTTGATATCCGATTGGCAACCGTAATGTGACTGTGGAAGGATGATTCCTAGCCACGGGTAGCATGGTTGACTCTGTCACATGCTGTGTTTACATATTTTGGGAAGCGGGGCGTGACATCTTACCTGTACACTTGGTTAACTTTCATGCTAAACAAGCTCCATCGTAGTCATGGGACACCTTTCGGGGATGTTCACGCTACCAACCCGATTCATGATATATGGCTTCCATCTAGTTATAGGATATCTCGGGGATACGAGAACATCTATCAGCCAATCCCTTACACACACATTGATTGAAATGGTTTTGACTCTTAAATTGATGCCCGATTCAACTGACCTTTATATGATACTGTTTGACTCGATGGTTAACATCCGGTTTTACATACTATATATGCATTGTTTGACTGCAACGTTTACTTTCCTATATTGTAATTATTTGCAGCACGTGTATCCGCATTACTTTACGTACGTGATTTTCCCCCAAACTTATATCCCGTGAATCCGAGTATCTTGACCTTGTCCCTGCCTGGTTATTGGCGTTTCCTGTTTACCATGAATATGGGATTGTTTGTTCTTGTCCTTTTCCTTGTCTTGTTTATTTCGTTCTCAAGAATTTCGAGAACAAAATTCTTTTATAGTTGAGTATAGTGTAACACGCTAGTACGATCATAAGTTATTTAAATAACCGTGTTAGGCAATTTAGATTATTATGGATGTTTAGATGGTTATTATGATAATCATATTATTTTACCTTAGCTTGATCCTTAGCTCGAATTGATATAATATTGGTATCTGATTCGCATGCATGTTAACCTATGACATTTTGTTAGCATTTAAGTTTTATTGCTAACTGTATATATCTTATTCATATAATATATGTTAAAATATTATTAGATAAGAAAAGGGTATTATATTAATAGAATATATTTATGGTTATCTAGTTTGTTAAATAAAAGATAATTAGTATCTAATATTTTGTTTACTAATCTATTAACATCTGTTTTAATATCCATACAATATATTATCAAATACTAGTTTTGTAACCAAAAATATTATGGTTATCTAAATAGTTAAATATATGATAATTAGTTTTAAGTTTTTTTTTGCTAGTCTAATAATATCTTATTTTAATGTTCATATAGTATATTTAAATATTATATCTATTAGTATGTTCTTTTAACAAAAGATATATTTTGGTTTGATAACTTTAAAAGAGATATATTTTATTGTTTTAGTTTTAAATAAAAGATATGCATATATATTGTTAATCCTTTAAGAATGTTTAGGTGATGCTTAAACAAATATTTTGGGGTGTGTTATGAGAAGCTTAAGTTTTTTGTTTTTTTTTTGGGGGCTGGGGGGGGCTTTATTTGAGTTTTGTATATATATATATATATATATATATATATATATATATATATATATCATTCTCTCTCTCTCTCTTTCAAAAACAAATCTTATTTTCTCTCTCCAATCACTCTCTCTCTCACTCTCATCTTCGTCTCTCCTCTAATATAAACCTAAGCCGACCCCCTACACCCACGTTTTCATCTACTCCAAACCTATCACCATTGACTGCCGTAACGACCGACCCCAACTCCAGACGAGACTGATCACCATCAAATCGCAGTCATCTTTCTCGTCTTCGTCGTTTCCGAGGCAAGTATCTAATACTTGTCCGTACATTCTACCTACGACGACAATTACGGTAGTCGTAATATTTTTTATCTATAACGGTTAAAATTAGTATATGCTTTAAGTGAAAAATCATGCTTAATTAATAATATTATTTTGATAGGTATTAATTGTTATAGATTGTTAACTAAAATTTTCTACGGTTTAATATTTGAATATATATAGAGAGAATAATGGAGGAAAGAGGCCATAGGAGGGAATTTCCTCCTATGACGTCGAAAAAATACAACCTCCGCCATTTTTTTCGACGATCGGAACCCATCATCATCATCGTTATCATCTAAGATGTACATACACCATGTAACAACCGAGTCCAATTCTACAAATTTCAGTTACCATATGTGTGGTGTGTGATATTTATTTCATTTGTCTTGCTTGCCTGTTGCTAGTTATAATTTACCCCGACAATTCATATTCTGCATATAACAATTTAAGTCGTCTAAAATTAAATTAAAAATACTTGTCTTGTCCTGCTTGACACCCCTAACCCTGTGGTAGCATCCTTGCATCGTGTTCTCGTCCCGTTCAATGAAACGGACGTGTTTGGATGGCTACGCGCACGTGCGTGCGTCCGTTCTTGGGGGTATGCTTTTTAATTATAAAATCCTTCATTTTAATTTTTGGAACCCGCCAATAATTTTCATTTTTCGAATTCAAATTTTTGGACCCGACCCGGGCGCAATTCTGAAATATTTTGTATTTTCGCCAAATCCTTTTTTTAATCAGCCAAAGTGTTTGCCTGTTATCAAATTTTAAACCCATAAAATTATTCTAATTTTATTTCTACACTGAGGATCTTTGTTCCCTACTGTTCCAGCTAAGGAAAGATTGGAAAATCTTTTATAAAATTTTTCCCTAACCATTTTAAACCCGCGAGCCAATCACAATCCTTTATTTTACCCCCGGGCCCCACACGTCTCTCTCTCCCTCTCTCCTTTCTCCTTCTCTTTCTCTCTCTTCTCTCTTTCTCTCTCTCGGCAAAACGACGAATTTCTTTCTCCTCTTCACTTTCTCTCTCCTCTCGATCTCACTCTCTCTCGTCTCTCTATCTCTCTCAATCTTTCTCTCTCTCCTCCCCGAGTATCTCTCTCTCTCTCCCCTTATATTTTCTTCGTCCCCGTTTCTTTCTCAAAACCCATACTCAAACCTTAATCCAACCTTCGCCGCCCCGTCTCTACTGACCCTACCTCGTCATCGCCACCTCCGACTCACCCTCGTGACAGCCCTCTCCACCTCCTTGCTCTCCTCTCTTCCTTCCAGCGCTCCCGAGGACCCACTGCACCCGACAAGGCCGTTTGCTGCCACCTCCCGCAAGCCCTACTTCACCGGTGACTCGTCGTCGTCACCCACGTCACCTCCTCGCATCCCTCTCCACGTCCCGGTCCTACAAACCATCACCACCACCCTCTGCCGAACCCCACGACCACAGCTGCACCCCCTACAACCCACTGCCCTTCGCCGGAAAGTCACCACGCCGGCAACCTTCGTCGTCGTCGCCCTGTGTCGACTGCCCTGAGAACCCAGAACACCCTACCACGGTACAATCTTCTTCTTCTTCTTCTCCTTCCTTCTCCTTCTTTCTTTTCTTCTTTCAGATCTGCTCTTGACTGCCGGTGGTCGTTGCAGGTACCTCGTCGGAGCTCCGTCGACCCTCACGATCCCTCTCCAGACCATTGTAAGCCTACTTCCCTTCATTCTCTTTCTCTTTGTCTCTTTTCTCATTCATGCAGTCTTGAAATATCGATGTTCACTGTTTTGTGTTTGGCCGGAATCCGACCGTGCCGGCGACGTTTCCCGACGACCCAGCGAGTACCTCCGACCCGTGTGACTCCACTGTTCGTCGTTTGGGTTCATTCCGTGAACCGTGCGCGCGTCGCGATTTTTCCCCGCCGACGCGTAACGTTCCGTTTTCCGTTTCGCGACCCGTCGAGGCAAGTTAATCTTGCTACATGCTATTTAACTTATTTTATGACTATTTAAATATAGATTATACCTGTAATGTAAATCTAGTACCACATGCTTCGTTTTATAACACTTCAATGTTCCGTTGCATTCGTTTATACTATTTTAGATCTAAGTCATGAAAAACATATCTTATTGCATATTAGAGTACATCAAACTGCACCCGTACCAATAGTTTATATCACACGATGCTTATTTACAGAGTATATAGTACCCGTTATAGCTTTACCCTCACAGACGACCGTTTGCCTACATTTAGCTTGATTTATATTCGATTGCATCTCTAGATTATTTAGTACATGTTTTAATATCCATATTTGCTAAACTACATTCATGTAATGCTTGAAACTACTCCTTAAACCCCAAACTGATAACTGTGTATCTACATACCTTAATCTGTACTTGATTGCATTTCATGTTACAAGTTCCGGCTTGTTGATTCTATTAGTATACATGCTTATTTTGTTTACCCATGTTTATATTAGTTGCCTTATGAGCACCCACATGTTATCCTTTACACCCTTGCCTGACTTGCTACACACATATCGATTGACCGACATGGTGCCGAACACTACTTGACTTGACCTGTTGTACCATGGATTGACCCGTTACCTGATCTTGTGTCTAATGCCAACAAACCTGACATGTAGTCCTCACGGACCGTTCCTGTTGTCTATCCAGACAAACCTGCTCTTACCTGATCCTGTGTTGGCATTAGTTCTTGATTACGGACTATCTGACTTGACACATATAACTTGGGGGCATGGGGAAATCAATGATGAAATCCGGACTTGTAACTCGACAGTTGCTCGCTTATACTGATCAGTTTTAGAGGCTAGGCCCGCCTCGTGACGATGCTGCTGACATCGTTGGTCTGTACTCCTTTCCTGTTAGTGCCTAGCGACACGTCTCGGTTTCAGCCCGAGAGTCTGTAGACCGTGGTCCCGGGCATGCACGGAATACTATTGAGTTACATCGATAATTCATCAAATTGATTTCAAAGACTTTAGAGTAGAAAACCCAATAGAACAGTTTAGTTTACTCACTGCACACTACCCTCCACTGCCCTGATTTACATTACTGTTACACCTGCTTTTCATTCATGATTATATTTGCATTGCCTGTTACCTTGTTTGTATTTATTTACTTGATGACATGATGCGCTGACGTCTGGGTTTTGCATGGCCCAGATTCTGTACCGTTGCTGCAGTCCGAGCAGGAGTACTTCAGCCAGCAGGCTGAGCTGTGAGGTTTCAGTAGTATCTAGCTCTTTTATTTTTCTGCAGTTTATTCCTGATGTGAGCCCGCATTATGGGACGTACATTCCAGTTACTTGTATTGGATCTTTTGCTTCCGCACTTTTATTATTCTCGACTCATGTTATCTTGGTTTATGGACATGTTTTAGATAGTTATATTTTGTTCTTGATATCTCTACAGCCGTAATGTGACTGTGGATGGATACTTCCTACCCACAGGTAGCATAGTTGGTTATGTCACGTGCCCAATTTAGCGTACTCTGGGAAGCGGGGCGTGACATGGTTCTTTTGGTATCAGAGCCATAGGATAGTCGGGTTGATTATTTTGTAGTTGGGTATTGTACCCCATACACGAATCAGAATACCCGTGTTTAGGAAACATGTCATGCCACCTTGCCGTTTTACCGTTCTTGAATCAAGTTCTTCCTGACTATATCTTTTACGATGTGCAAACTTCCTTTGCATATCGACTCGAAAACCTGATTCCTTGTTATCTCTAGAGCTTAGGCGACTTGGGTGGAGTTATGTAATTGTAGCTATGATACCGCGGCATAGTTACAATGCGGTACTCTATTTAAGTAACTTGGAGTTCTAGCCTTGATCTATATTTTGAATCTATTATCATGCTAATCTTTGGGTGTTTTGATTTCAGGAGTATGGCAGACAAGAATCTGAAGACGTACCAAAGGCGTGTTGACGAAGCCGCCATGCTCGGAGTGATACGGGGAATGCTGGAGAATCAAAAGAGACAGACCGAGCCGATCCAGCAGCAAGCTGAATCATTTCAGGAAGGTTTGCGGACCGTTCAGCAGTCCGTGAACAATATTGGAGCTAAACCAGTTGATCGAGTGGGGACCGTAGCAGATTTCAGGCGTTTGGGTCCGTCTGTTTTTACCGGTTTGGAGGAGCCGTTGCCAGCGGAGCAGTGGCTAGTTGACACGGAGAACTTGCTTATTGCGGCGCAGATCCCAGAAGATAAAAGGGTGGATGTGGTGCGCATTCAGTTAGTGGATTACGCCCGTGAGTGGTGGCTTGTGGAGGAGACCCGCTTGCCCAAGCCGATCAAGTGGGCGGATTTTTCGAAGAGTTTCCTGGAGAAGTTCTTCCCGCGGACTGCACGGGAGGAAATGGAAGAGAAGTTCATCAGTCTGAAGCAGAATGGTGCACCCGTAGATGTACATGCAGCTGAATGGACACGGCTCAGTAGATTCGCTGGACCTTTAGCTGCCAACGATGCAGACAGGGCAAGGAGGTTCATGCGCAGCTTGGATGTGGACATCCAGAAGCAGATTGTCTCCCTGGGTTTGACCACTTTCTCACAGGTTCTTACAGCAGCCCGAGAACAGCAGAGCCTATCTGGGAAGATTGGGAGTTTACAGCAGACAGCAGTTGCAGTAAGGAAGCCGGCATTTGTACCAAACCGAGCTCATGGACGCAGAGGTATTCCAGTGGACCGTCATGGTGTAACACCAATGAAGAAGCCCGCTGTCGTTGATCAGAGGAAGCGCGTGGTTTGTAACTATTGCCACTTACCCGGACATTTGCAAAAGGAGTGTCGCGGGATGCAGGGACTTTTTCTGGTTTGTGGATCGGCGGATCACACTGTTAGTTCTTGTCCGTCGAAGCTACGCACAAGGGACGATATTCAGAAGCCTTCGCAGAAACCTTCAGGGACAGAAGCAGCTGACTCAAGGACCTAATCAGGCTCGAGCTTTTACCTTGACGGCTGAGGAAGCTAAGGCTTCGGGAGAAGTCGTTTCAGGTATTCTACTCGTTCATGGTTTTCCCGCATTAGCGTTATTTGATTCTGGTGCATCCCATTATTTTATGTCGTCCAAGTTTATAACTACACACTCGATTACTTGCATGACCCTGTCTAGTTTCTGGGACATACGCACTGGGAATGGGAAAATCATATCTAGTAGGGAATGTAAAGATTGTACAGTTGTTGTTTGCGGACGGGGGCTTTTTGCAGATTTCTTGGTGATTGATACGGGCAGCTACGAAGTCGTCTTGGGAATGGATTTTCTTGGCACTTTCCACGCTCACATTGATTGTAGGGCAAAGAAAGTAATTTTCCAGATTCCCGGACATCCCGAGTTTACCTTCACTGGAGGGAGCAGTTCTGTCGGGCCAGTCGAGTATAGGGCCAGGCCGACAACTAATATTCTTGCATCGATAGAGGTTGATAAAAGTGAAGAGCCAGCTGTCGTTCGCGATTTTATGGATGTGTTTGAAGATATATCGGGATTACCGCCGAGGCAGGACGTGGAGTTCGCAATTGACCTTATTCCTGGTGCAGCGCCAGTATCTAAAGCGTATTATCCAATGGCACCAGTGGAGTTGGAAGAAGTCAAGAAACAGGTTGCTGAACTGCTTGAGAAGGGTTGGATTCAAAGCAGTAACTCGCCTTGGGGAGCTCCAGTTCTTCTAGTCAAGAAGAAGGATGGCACAAGAAGGATGTGCATCGACTATCGAGAATTAAACCGGGTGACTATTAAGAACAAGTACCCGATCCCTCGCATTGGCAAACTTTTTGAGCAGCTTAGTGGCGCGAGGGTATTCTCGAAGCTGGATTTGCGATCCGGATATCATCAGGTCCGAGTGAAAGCAGAGGATATTTGCAAGACGGCATTCCGAACTCGGTATGGACATTACGAGTACTTAGTGATGCCCTTCGGAGTAACGAATGCACCGGCGATATTCATGGACTTGATGAATCGAATCTTTTCACCATTCTTGGACCAGTTTATTGTGGTGTTCATTGACGATATTCTGGTTTACTCGAAGAGTTTTGAAGAGCATACTGAACATTTGAAAATCGCACTGCAGACGTTGAGATAAGAGAAGTTATATGCGAAGATGAGCAAGTGCGAGTTTTGGCTGGAGGAAGTAAAGTTTTTGGGGCATGTTGTGTCTGGCGATGGAATCGCCGTCGATCCAGAAAAGATTGCAGCAGTTCAAGATTGGCCGATTCCAACGAATGTTGCGGAGATAAGAAGTTTTCTTGGACTCGCCAGGTATTACAGAAGATTCATGGAGAACTTTGCTCGTCTGGCGGAGCCATTGACCAAGCTTACGCGTAAGGAGGTACCTTTTGTGTGGACGGATAGTTGTGCGTCAGCTTTTGAGACGTTGAAGCAGAGATTGATAACCGCTCCTATTCTGACCGTGCCAGACAGTTCCGGAGGATTGGTGATTCACAGCGACGCATCTGGGAAAGGATTGGGATGTGTTTTGATGCAGCATGAGAAGGTTGTAGCGTACGCATCAAGACAGTTGAAGACCCATGAGAAGAATTACCCAACTCATGACTTGGAGCTTGCGGCTGTGGTTTTCGCTTTGAAGATTTGGAGACATTACCTTTTGGGTGAAAGGGTCGAAGTTTTCACAGATCATAAGAGCTTGAAGTATGTGTTCATACAGAAGGAACTTAATATGAGGCAGCGTAGATGGTTAGAGCTGATGGCTGACTACGATCTTGATCTCAAGTACCATCCGGGGAAGGTTAATGTTGTACCGGATGCGCTCAGTCGGTTACCAGCTATTCAGATGTTGACTACGCAGAAGGAACTCGTGGAAGACTTTCGAAGATTTGATTTGGAGGTTGTGCTACCGCATTCTTCGGGACAGTTGATGCAGCTGCAAATACATTCGTCGTTGATCGAGAATATTAAAGCAGCGCAATCGCAGGATCCTAGATTGCAAAAGTTTCGAGAACAGGTTGAAGTCGGACTACGGACAGATTTATTGATCCACGAAGATGGTTCGTTGAGATATGGTAGCCCTTTGTGTGTGCCAAAGGGAGATATTCGCGAAGAACTTATGAAGGAGGCACACAGTTCAGCTTATTCCGTACATCCAAGAGGCACAAAGATGTACCGAGATATTCGACAGCATTTCTGGTGGGAAGGCATGAAACGGGAGATCGCTCGCTTTGTGGCAAAGTGCTTGGTATGTCAGCAAGTTAAGGCTGAACATCAAAGGGTTGCTGGTTTATTGCAACCACTTCCGATTCCTCAGTGGAAGTGGGAACATATAACCATGGATTTCGTGACAGCTCTACCGCGGAGTCCAAAAGGCAACAATGCAGTATGGATGGTTGTTGATCGTTTGACTAAGGCAGCTTATTTTATCCCTTTTCGGGTTGGTCAATCAACAGAGACTTTGGCGGAGCGGTACATGCAGGAGATTGTAAGATTGCATGGAGTACCGGTGAGTATCGTGTCCGATCGTGACACTCGGTTCTTATCACACTTCTGGAGGAGTTTACAGGAAAGTTTGGGGACTCGATTGATGTTTAGCACAGCTTATCATCCTCAAACAGATGGTCAGTCGGAGAGAACGATCCAAACTCTTGAAGATATGTTGAGAGCATGCATGTTGGACTTCAAGGGTTCTTGGGAGGATCATCTACATTTGGTGGAGTTTTCTTACAACAACAGTTTCCAGGCAACTATCCAGATGGCTCCATTTGAAGCTTTGTATGGTCGCAAGTGTCGTTCACCTGTTTGTTGGGACGATATTGGTGAACGAAAATTGTTGGAACCAGATTTGGTTGTGCAGACCGTAGAGAAAGTTAACACTATCAGAAATCATATGAAGGCAGCTCAAGACAGACAGAAGAGTTGGGCAGATACGTCGAGAAGGCCTCTAGAGTTCGCCGTGGGTGATTTGGTATTCTTGAAGATATCACCGACTAGAGGGGTGATTCGTTTTGGGAGTCGAGGAAAGCTCAGTTCTCGATTCGTTGGACCCTTTGAGATCTTGGAGCGTGTTGGTGAGGTAGCGTATCGTTTGGCGTTACCGCAGTCCTTGGCGAGTGTGCACGCTGTGTTTCACGTATCTCAACTCCGTAAGTATGTTCTGGATGAAACGCATGTATTGGATCATTCGGAGCTGACGGTACGAGAAGATTTGACTTTTGAGGAGCGACCGGTTGAAATTGTGGATCGAAAGGAAAAGGTTCTTAAGAACAAGGTTATCCCTCTTGTACTTATTTCTTGGGGTAATCGCTCGCATGGAGAGTCCACTTGGGAACGAGAAGATGAAATCCGGCAGAAGTTTCCTCATCTTTTCTTGTAGTTTGATTTTCGTCTATCCTTTGTATTCTTGGAATTTCGAGGACGAAATTCTTTTTGTAGTTGGGTATAATGTAATAACCGAGTCTAATTCTACAAATTTCAGTTACCATATGTGTGGTGTGTGATATTTATTTCATTTGTCTTGCTTGCCTGTTGCTAGTTATAATTTACCCCGACAATTCATATTCTGCATATAACAATTTAAGTCATCTAAAATTAAATTAAAAATACTTGTCTTGGCCTGCTTGACACCCCTAACCCTGTGGTAGCGTCCTTGCATCGTGTTCTCGTCCCGTTCAATGAAACGGACGTGTTTTGATGGCTACGCGCACGTGCGTGCGTCCGTTCTTGAGGGTATGCTTTTTAATTATAAAATTCTTCATTTTAATTTTTGGAACATGCCAATAATTTTCATTTTTCGAATTCAAATTTTTGGACCCGACCCGGGCGCAATTCTGAAATATTTTGTATTTTCGCCAAATCCTTTTTTTAATCAGCCAAAGTGTTTGCCTGTTATCAAATTTTAAACCCATAAAATTATTCTAATTTTATTTCTACACTGAGGATCTTTGTTCCCTACTGTTCCAGCTAAGGAAAGATTGGAAAATCTTTTATAAAATTTTTCCCTAACCATTTTAAACCCGCGAGCCAATCACAATCCTTTATTTTACCCCCGGGCCCCACACGTCTCTCTCTCCCTCTCTCCTTTCTCCTTCTCTTTCTCTCTCTTCTCTCTTTCTCTCTCTCGGCAAAACGACGAATTTCTTTCTCCTCTTCACTTTCTCTCTCCTCTCGATCTCTCTCTCTCTCGTCTCTCTATCTCTCTCAATCTTTCTCTCTCTCCTGCCCGAGTATCTCTCTCTCTCCCCCCTTATATTTTCTTCGTCCCCGTTTCTTTCTCAAAACCCATACTCAAACCTTAATCCAACCTTCGCCGCCCCGTCTCCACTGACCCTACCTCATCGTCGCCACCTCCGCCTCACCCTCGTAACAGCCCTCTCCACCTCCTTTCTCTCCTCTCTTCCTTCCAGCGCTCCCGAGGACCCACTGCACCCGACGAGGCCGTTTGCTGCCACCTCCCGCAAGCCCTACTTCGCCGGTGACTCGTCGTCGTCACCCACGTCACCTCCTCGCATCCCTCTCCACGTCCCGGCCCTACAAACCATCACCACCACCCTCTGCCGAACCCCACGACCACAGCTGCACCCCACTACAACCCACTGCCCTTCGCCGGAAAGTCACCACGTCGGCAACCTTCGTCGTCGTCGCCCTGTGTCGACTTTCCTGATAACCCAGAACACCCTACCACGGTACAATCTTCTTCTTCTCCTTCCTTCTCCTTCTTTCTTTTCTTTTCTTCTTTCAGGTCTGTTCTTGACTGCCGGTGGTCGCTGCAGGTACCTCGTCGGAGCTCCATCGACGCCGTCGACCCTCACGATCCCTCTCCAGACCATTGTAAGCCTACTTCCCTTCATTCTATTTCTCTTTGTCTCTTTTCTCATTCATGCAGTCTTGAAATATCGATGTTCACTGTTTTGTGTTTGGCCGGAATCCGACCGTGCCGGCGACGTTTCCCGACGACCCAGCGAGTACCTCCGACCCGTGTGACTCCACTGTTCGTCGTTTGGGTTTATTCCGTGAACCGTGCGCGCGTCGCGATTTTTCCCTGCCGACGCGTACGTTCCGTTTTCCGTTTCGCGACCCGTCGAGGCAAGTTAATCTTGCTACATGCTATTTAACTTATTTTATGACTATTTAAATATAGATTATACCTGTAATGTAAATCTAGTACCACATACTTCGTTTTATAACACTTCAATGTTCCGTTGCATTCATTTATACTATTTTAGATCTAAGTCATGAAAAACATATCTTATTGCATATTAGAGTACATCAAACTGCACCCGTACCAATAGTTTATATCACACGATGCTTATTTACAGAGTATATAGTACCCGTTATAGCTTTACCCTCACAGACGACCGTTTGCATACATTTAGCTTGATTTATATTCGATTGCATCTCTAGATTATTTAGTACATGTTTTAATATCCATGTCACGCCCCGCTTCCCAGAGTACGCAAGATTGGGCACGTGACATAGCCAACCATGCTACCTGTGGGTAGGAAATATCCATCCACAGTCACATTACGGTTGTAGAGATATCAAGAACAAAATAATAAACTAATCTAATACATGTCCAAGTCCATAATAACAAGAATCAATAAACAATAAGTGCGGAAGCAAATGATCCAATGCAATAATAGAAAGGTATGTCCCGTAATGCGGGATCACACCTGGAAGTAAAATGCAATAAATGAACTAACCACTACAGAACTCACAAATCAGCCTGCTGGCTGAAGTACTCCTGCTCGGTCATCGGTAGAGGTAAGGAATCTGAGCCATGCAAAACCCAGACGTCAGCGCGTCATGTCAACCAAATAATATAGTATAAACATGGTAATAAGCAATGCAGGTGTGAACATGAAATAAGCAATATTATGAAACAACAGTGCAGGGTAATGTGCAAAGGGTAACTAAACTGTTCTATCAGTTTTCTACTCTAAAGTCTTTGAAATCAATTGATGAATCGTCGATGTAACTCAATAGTATCCCGTGCGTGCCCGGGACCACGGTCAAAACCCTCGGGGCTGAATCCGAGACGTGCCGCTAAGCAGTAAAAGGTAGTAGGATGGACGAGTGATGTCAGCATCAACACTCCGGAGCTGGCCAAGCCCGTAAGACTGATCAGATCAATGTATCGAACTGTTGAATTACAAGTCGGTTTCACCTTTGATTTTCCCATACCCCCAAGCTATGTATGTCAGGTCAGGTATTCAGTAGTCAAGGACTAATGCCAACACAAAATCCGGTAAGAGTAGGTCTGTCTGGATAGACAGCAAGAATGGTCAGGTTTGTCGGCATTAGGCATGAGATCAGGTAACAGGTCAGGTAATGTATAAAGGTGTCATGTCATGTCAAGAGTGTACGGTACCATATCATGTCAAGTAGGAAGTGTAACAGGTCATGTCAGGAAGCACAAGATGTCATGTGGGTGCTCATAATCAAACTATCATAAACATGTGTATAAATAAATAAGCATGAGTACTATTAGAACAATAAACTGGAACATGTAATATGATAGGCAAATAGATATAATTTCAAGGATATGGATGCACAGTTATCGATTAGGGTTACATTTATAGTTCCAATATTAATTAGGATGCAATTTATTAAACATGGAGTATTAATATCACATTATTATGTAGTAATGTGATCTATGGATGCAATTATATTTATCTTAAATGCGATGGATGCAAACGGGTATCCGAAGAGTTATAAAACTATAAAATGGTAGTGTGGGATGTACAACTAAGCAATATGTAATATAAATATTTATATAATAATATTAATATGGATAGCATATTCAAAGCGATTAGTAACTATAAAAGCTGTATTGATTAACCATGCACAAGAAGGTTCCGTTCAGAAATTCAGCGTCACCCTAATTTGTAAAATAGCTTAAAAATAACAAACGTTCTCCAAAAGAGACGTATCTTATACCAAAACAAAGATAATTCAATAAGGTTTTCAGTTTTATAAGTATAAGCATCTCAGGTTATCCCTACAAAAAGTTATGAATATTCAAACTTGAAAGTTTGCTGCTGGAATTTCCCTGGACAGCAGTTTAAAGGCATTTTCATTTGCATTTTACGTTATTTAAACAATTTATTTTGCAAGTAAATATTTCATAGAGTTATAGTATTCTGAATTAGCTTCGTAACGAACTAAAGAACGTATACTAATGATTTTTCTATGATTTATAATGAATTTTATAAGATAAGGTGTACAGTAAATTTCAGATTTGTCATATCCGATTTTTCAACGACATTTCATATGTAAACTATAAGATTTTCAAATGTATAATATTATAAAATGAAGATTATAAAAGTATATAGCATGTAGCAAGATTAACTTGCCTCGATGGGTCGCGAATCGGGAAAACGGAACGTTAACCGTCGGCGGGGAAAACTCGCGACGGCGCACGGTTCACGGAATGAACCCAAACGACGAACAAAGGAACCACACGGGTCGGGGTATCTCGCTGGAACGTCGAGAAACGTCACCGGCACGACGGAATTCCGGCAACAAAAGAACAGTTAAAAGAAATGAGAAACGAGACATGAAGCAAGAAGAGAAAAATGATAAAGAGAAGTACGAGAGAATATATGAGGGAGAGGGAGAGAGAGGAAAAAGTGGAGAGAGAGAGAGAGAAAGTGGGGCCCACGGGGTTAAAGGGGAGGTTGCGATTGGCTGAGAGAATAAATTAAGAAGGATATAAAGATTGTAAAAATATTATATGGTTAACTTAAAGATTTAAAAGATAGGTAATGAACAGTAAGATATCAGGTTAGTTAGAAAAATATATGCGATGGTTTTAATAATATTAAAATTTAGGATTTTGGCGCCAAATGAAACATTTCCAAATTACGCCCGGGTTGGGTCCAAAAATTCGAAATTCAAATAATAGGATTTTAGGCGGGTTCCAAATTTTAAAATGAAATGTTTTATGATTAAAAAGTATACTCCCAAAACGGACACACGCACGTGCACGTAGCCATCCAAACTCGCCCGTTTCACTGAACGGGACGAGAATACAATGCACGGACGCTACCACGAGGCTAAGGGTGTCAAGTAGGCCAAGAAGAATATTTTCAATTTTATTTTAGGTGCTAAAATTTGTTATATGCAGAATGACTTAGCCGGTTAAAATTGTGCAATAAGAACCAAACAAGCAAGATAAATGAAATGAGCAATGCCAAACACTCAACCAGTAACAGAAATAGTATTATTGGGCTCGGGTGTTACAATCCATATTTGCTAAACTACATTCATGTAATGCTTGAAACTACTCCTTAAACCCCAAACTGATAACTGTGTATCTACATACCTTAATCTATACTTGATTGCATTTCATATTACAAGTTCCGGCTTATTGATTCTATTAGTATACATGCTTATTTTGTTTACCCATGTTTATATTAGTTGCCTTATGAGCACCCACATGTTATCCTTTACACCCTGGCCTGACTTGCTACACACATATCGATTGACCGATATGGTACCGTACACTACTTGACTTGACCTGTTGTACCATGGATTGACCCGTTACCTGATCTTGTGTCTAATGCCAACAAACCTGACATGTAGTCCTCACGGACCGTTCCTGTTGTCTATCCAGACAAACCTGCTCTTACCTGATCCTGTGTTGGCATTAGTTCTTGATTACGGACTACCTGACTTGACACATATAACTTGGGGGCATGGGGAAATCAATGATGAAATCCGGACTTGTAACTCGACAGTTGCTCGCTTATACTGATCAGTTTTAGAGGCTAGGCCCGCCTCGTGACGATGTTGCTGACATCGTTGGTCTGTACTCCTTTCCTGTTAGTGCCTAGCGGCACGTCTCGGTTTCAGCCCGAGAGTCTATAGACCGTGGTCCCGGGCATACACGGGATACTATTGAGTTACATCGATAATTCATCAAATTGATTTCAAAGACTTTAGAGTAGAAAACCCAATAGAACAGTTTAGTTTACTCACTGCACACTACCCTCCACTGCCCTGATTTACATTACTATTACACCTGCTTTTCATTCATGATTATATTTGCATTGCCTGTTACCCTGTTTGTATTTATTTACTTGATGACATGACGCGCTGACGTCTTGGTTTTGCATGGCCCAGATTCTGTACCGTTGCTGCAGTCCGAGCAGGAGTACTTCAGCCAGCAGGCTGAGCTGTGAGGTTTCAGTAGTAGCTAGCTCTTTTATTTTTCTGCAGTTTATTCCTGATGTGAGCCCGCATTATGGGACGTACATTCCAGTTACTTGTATTGGATCTTTTGCTTCCGCACTTTTATTATTCTTGACTCATGTTATCTTGGTTTATGGACATGTTTTAGATAGTTATATTTTGTTCTTGATATCTCTACAGTCGTAATGTGACTGTGGATGGATACTTCCTACCCACAGGTAGCATGGTTGGCTATGTCACGTGCCCAATTTAGCGTACTCTGGAAAGCGGGGCGTGACACACCAAATTTCATGTGATTCCACAACTTTTTCACCGTTGAATTAGCAATGTAAAAAGTCATATTGTCGATAAACCATTAATTTTGCATCAACTAAATCAACGGTGAAAAAATGGTATAATCACATAAAATTTGGTATATCCACATCTTAGATGATAAAGATGGAAATGATGTATGCCGATCGTCGAAAAAAATCATGGAGCATGTATTTTTCCGACGCCATAGAAGGAAATTCCCTCATATGGCACCTTTCCTCCATTAATCTCATATATATATATATATAGAGAGAGAGAGAGAGAGATTAATGGAGGGAAGAGGCCATAGGAGGGGATTCTCTCCTATGGCGTCGAAAAAATACCCCCTCCCTTGTTTTTCCCGACGATCGGCACCCACCATCTTCATCGTCATCATCTAAGATGTGAGTACACCAAATTTCATGTGATTCTACAACTTTTTCACCGTTGATTTAGTGGGTTCAAAATTAACGGTTTACCGACAATAGAACTTTTTACATTGCTAAATCAACGGTGAAAGGGTTGTGGAATCACATGAAAGTTGGTGTACCCATATCTTAGATGATGACGATGAATATGGTGGGTGCCGATCGTCGAAAAAAAACTAGGGGGTTGTATTTTTTCGACGCCATAGGAGGGAATCCCCTCCTATGGCCTCTTTTCTCCATTATTCTCATATATATATATATATATATATATATATATATATATATATATATATATATAAACCGTTTTGTTAACTGTTGCAACCTGACACTAAGCCCAAGTCTTTTCAGGAAATAGTGTACATAATAATGAAACCCTTGTTCAAACTCATATTATGATCATTATTTTATATTAGATATAATAATCGTTGTTGTCAAATATAGTTTGAAAATATTATAGTTTACACATGAAACGTTGTCGTCAAGTGGATACGAGGAATATACTGTACACCTTACCTTATAAAATTCATTATAAATTATAGAAAAAAAACATTAGCACATGTTCTTTAGTTCATTACGAAGCTAACTCAGAATATTGTAACCTTGTGAAAGATTTACTTGCAAAATAAATTGTTTAAATAATGTAAACTGCAGATGAATGTACCTCTGAACTGTTGACCAGGGAAATTCCAGTAGCAAACTTTTAATTTCGAACGTTCATAACTTTTTGTAGAAACAACCTGAGATATTTTAACTTATAAAAATGAAAATTTTATTGAATTAGCTTTGTTTTGGTATATGACACGTCTCTTTTGGAGAACGTTTGTTATTTTTAAGTTATTTTACAAATCAGGGTGATACTGAATTTCTGAACAGAACTTTCTCATGGTTAATCAACACCACTTTTATTGTTATTAATCGGATTGAATATGCTATCTTTATTAATGCTATTATCTTGATCTTGTACATGATATGATTACGTTATCTCTGACATGCTTGTATACTGATTTATAATATATATCACTGCTATCATGTTATTTTTACTGTATCGTTATCGTTATCATGCAAGTACATACTTACTATATAATGTTTATTAATACCGACAATCCTGATATTGACTTGATTGACCTGACTTGTTGTTCTGATGGACGTAATATGTACATGCATATTCATGTGTTGGTATTAGGTAGATATTATTTTTATACTTGACATGAACATGAAAACCTGGGAGAAAGGGAGAAATTAAGAATGAAATCCGACTTATAACTCAATGGTTATTGATTGCTAGAGACTGATCAGTCGATACGAGCTTCGGGCTCCGGAATGGTGATGCTGATATCATTCATCTATACATGATATTGTTTTACTGTCTAGCGGCACGTCTCGGATTCAGTCCCGAGAATCATGACCGTGGTCCCGGACACGCATGAGATACTATTGAGTTATATCGAGAATTCTATTGATTGGTTTCAAATACCTTTAGGATAGATAATCTAACTATATGGACCCTTAAGATACACATGATATGATTGATATTGATATTGTTACATCACATGTTACTAATATTGATTATTGTTTACACCCATGACATCGAGTTTATTGCATATGGTATACTATATTTCATATTGTTTATATTATTATTATAATATTTATGACGCACTGACGTCTGGGTTTTGCATGGCCCGAATTCTTTGACTTTAGCACGGAAGAATTGTGAGTAAGTTGACAAGATTGCTGATCAATGAGGAGCATTCCTCTGATTAGTCTTTATTATGGTTTAGATATTCTTATTTCTTCCTTGGATCCGCTATCATTTCCGGTTTTTGTTTATCGTGGTTATTAGACATATTTAGAGATAGATATTTATATTATTGTTCTTGATTACTGATCGACGGTTTAATGTAACTATGGAAAGATGTTTCCTTACCGTAGGTAGCATGGCTAACTGAATTACGTCCCGAAATTTTGGTATCTTGAAAAGCGGGGCGTGGCAATTTCTAATGCAGCTACAAATCAAAAGGGAGATCAAACCAAATAAAAGTTACAGCTTAAACATTTCATATGCCCCAAAAAAATTCAAATCCGATGCTCATTGGTGCCACCTCATCAGAGACCTAAAGGAGATTTAGCATGTCTTTGCATAGTATAGAGAAAATTTAGCTATGTCTTTGCATAGTAACTAGACTTCCACAAACTCACGGTTAACAAAAACACAAACATATGGTAGATAAATTACCTTACATATACCATCTCCACTGATGAGAAAGGAAACAAAGAGAATATGGTAATGAACAGAATGTTTGAAATAGAATATCTTATCATTCTTACAAGACTATACAATTGGCCCCTCAGTTACCTGAAGAACCTTAACAAAATTATCGTATCATTTGATGTGCACCTTTTAATAACAAACAATTGATGAAAGGAAAGAAAAAGAAGAGAAAAAAGAGTGCACCCTTGTTATGCTTGCTAACAACTAAACAATAAAGGACACAATAAAGAAGGAAAAAATAATTAAATAAAACCACATGGACCGGAAAAAAATATGACCGCAACTGGATTTGAGCATCGCAAAAAGGAATAGCACCACCATCTAACTTCGAGGCCGACTGAAAATACAAATTTACAGAACTATAATCTTCTACCATCTCCAATTTCTCATTCTGTTGTACAACTCTTGCGGAAAAAATAATCAAGATACTCTATGTCGAAACCCATTTTTGCCACCAGCTATTTTTCCCACGTTTTTTTTTGAACTATTGCCATGCCTAAGCATGGTATCTGATGTAACTTTCCTTTTGGGGGTATCAGTAAGATTCTTTTTCCAGATTAATCCTCAAGAAATTTATGGATTTACGTTGCACTCATCCATGAATTGTTCTTCTCGTGTAAGAAACTTCTTCCAATACCATTTGTATTCGGGTATGCCTTGGTCCAGCCAAGGCTTCATGTTTCCATTATAATGCAATACTGTAGCATCATTTAAAGCAGAAGTTTTAACTCCATAATTGTGACCAAGCCCGGAAAGAGACCAGGAAACGTCTAGGGGGTAAATTAGATTCTGAAATACAAGTAAGCTTGCTGGCAGGGCTGCAGCTCTCCATGACGCTTCTTCACCCATGCCCTGCAACTACCAATACAAAAAAAAAAAAGAGGCTTTGATGAGATATTGAAAGACCGCTACATATGCAACCGATATGATATTTATGACTAAACAACTGAGCAGAAAACAATCTGAGACATTTTAAAGAGTATTTTGCAGTTCGAAACATCTTATAGTAAATGTTATTGGGTAGTAATCTTCTCCATATATATATATATATATATATATATATATATATATAGAGAGAGAGAGAGAGAGAGAGAGACGTGATCCAATGATTAAAGGATTATCAATACAAGAATTTGCACAGAAAACAAAAGAGCTTCTAATCCACTCATGGATAGAGATATGGAAAAAAAACAAATTTGTTCCTGTGATTATAAATGTTAGCTCAAGAATAGAGATGTGGAAAAAAAATGATTTTATTCCTGATCATCATCATCATCATCATTTGTCATCTCTCTATCTGTGAGTTGTGCATTTATAATCATAGTAACAAGATCAGGCTATGTTTTGTTTCCAAACTATTGCATTTAAAATGAATGAGTTAAGCATTTCACTGCTTTATTTAATTATTCTGGTGTATGAACAAAGACGAAAGGGGCAATGCACAACTTTTTGTTGCGCAGCGCCTACGCTGAAGACTGGAAGGCAGGGGCATGCATTTGTGGTGGGACCGACTACAACACCCCCCCCCCCCCTTTACCCCATTTCGTGGGTGCTGCGCAACTTCACCTCTATGAACAAATGTCATTTCTAAAAGAAATTAAGAATAAATCCTGCAGATATTTATACCACAAACCTTATGGTTGAGCTGCTGGTAGACTCCTGTGATGTTCTGCTGCCTCCAATTTTCCAAATCAACTACATTAAGTCCAGACATCCAAGCACAAGCGTAAGGATCATAATTGTTTTCACCCAAATAAGTTTTCATCTGACTCAATCTCACCCCACAAAACTCAACAGCACCAACCACTTTCCCTTGCAAATCAAGATTCCATATGGACAGCAAGTCTTTTTGAATAACCACATCATCATCTAAAACCACCACCTTTTTTAAATTCTTGAAAATCTCAGGAAGAAGAAAGTGTGAGTGGCCGAAAACAGATATGTACTCGGCTCTCATCTCTGCAGAGGATGGCTCCTCAGAGTTTTGAAAGGAGACACGAAACTCCTGAGATAAAGTTAGTCGTGATCCCAAATTATACGGGTCATTTGAATTGTAAAGTTCATCGAAGTTTAGAACATGAATGGTTGCCTCCCCGTAAGAATTTCTCGCAAACCATAGTTTCATAGCATAGTAGTTTTCTGCATCTGTTATCAGATGGAAAACCATACTTTCAGTTTCCTGAAATATGCATAGAATGAGGTCATTAGCACAACATTATACATGATGTGGTCAATAAAGGCAAAAACATTAGATGTGACATAATAGTACGAGGAATGTGGGGTGAGTCAGCTAACGTTGGAGGAAAACCTCTCCTACATTGGTTAAAGTCAACTATATATATATATATATATATATATATATATATATATATATAATGGAGGAAAGGTGTCATAGAAGGGGATTTCCTCCTATGGTGTCGAAAAAATACATCCTCCGCAATTTTTTTCGTTGATCGGCATCCATCACCATCATCTTTATCATGTAAGATGTGGAAACACCAAATTTCATGTGATTCCATCACTTTTTCACCGTTTATTTAGTGGGTGCAAAATTAACGGTTTACCGACAATAGGACTTTTTACATTGCTAATTCAACGGTGAATAAGTGGTGGAATTACATAAAATTTGATGTATCCATATCTTACATGATAACGATAAAGATGATAGGTTCCGATTGTCTAAAAAATCGTGGAGGATATAGATATGTGACGCCACCTAACGAAAAAGCCTCATAAGGCCTCTTTTCTCCATTACACACACTCTCTCTCTCTATATATATATATATATATGATCAACTTGAACAGATCGGATAGTTAAAATATGTCGTAGATCGGGAGTTCCCGTTTTTAAAAAATGTGGACCGGTTATATATATATATATATATATATATATATGTGTGTGTGTGTGTGTGTGTGTGTGTGAAAGATGCCCTATGAAACTTTTTTGTTAGGTGGCGTCAAAAAAACTACATCCTCCACCATTTTATTCGACGATCGGCACCGTCCATCTTAATCTTCATCATCTAATATGTCGATATACCAAATTTCATGTGATTGTAACACTTTTTCGTCGTTGATTTAGTAGGTGCAAAATTAACGATTTACCGACAATAAAACTTTTGCATTGCTAAATCAACGGTGAAAAGGTGTTAGAATCAAATGAAATTTGGTGTATCGACATATTAGACGATGAAGATCAAGATGAACGATGCCAATCGTCGAATAAAATGGTGGAGGGTGTACTTTTTTACGTCACCTAACGAAAAAAACCTCCTGGCATCTCTTTCCTCCATTATATATATATATATATATATATATAAGGTGTCATAGGAGAGAATTTCCTCCTATGGTGTCGAAAAATTACAACCCCACGATTTGTTTCGACGATTGGCACGCATCATCATCTTCATCATGAAAAATATGGAAATACCAAATTTCATATGATTCCATCACTTTTTCATCGTTGATTTAATGGGTGCAAAATTAACGGTTTACCGACAATAGAACTTTTTACATTGCTAATTCAACGGTGAAAAAGTGGTGGAATCATATGAAATTTGATGTATCTACATTTTCATGATGAAGATGATGATGATGGGTGTCGATCGTCGAAAAAAATCGTGGAGGATGTATTTTTTTGACGCCACCTAACGAAAAAGCCTCTTAGGGCCTCTTTTCTTCATTATTCTCTCTCTATATAGATAATGGAGGAAAGACGCCATAAGAGGGAATTTCCTATGGCGTCGAAAAAATACTCCATCCAAGAAATTTTTCGACGATCAGTACCCATAATCATTATCTTTATCACGTAAGATTACACCAAATTTCATGTGATTCCGTCATTTTTTAACCGTTGATTTAGTGCGTGCAAAATTAACGGTTTACGGACAATAAAACTTTTTACATTGCTAAATAAACGGTGAAAAATGATGGAATCACATGAAATTTGGTGTATCCACATCTTAGATGATAGAGATGATGATGGGTACCGGTCGTCGAATAAAATGGTAGAGGGTGTAGTATTTTGATGCCATCTAACGAAAAAGTCTCTTAGGGCCTCTTTTCTACATTATCATCATCATCATATATATATATATAGAGAGAGAGAGAGAGTAATGAAGAAAAGAGGCCCTACGAAGCTTTTTCGTTAGGTGGTTGAATTAGCAATGTAAAAAGTTCTAATGTCGGCAAACCGTTAATTTTGCACTCACTAAATCAACGGTGAAAAGTGGTACAATCACATGAAATTTGGTGTATCCACGTCTTACATGATAAAGATGATGATGATGGGTGCCGATCGTCGAAATAAAATCGTGGAGGGTATAATTTTTCGCCGCCATAGGAGGAAATTCCCTCATATGGCACCTTTCCTCCATTATTCATCTTTATCATGGAGGAATAATGAAGGAAAGGTGCCATATGAGGGAATTTCTTCTTATGGCGGCGAAAAATTACACCCCCACGATTTGTTTCGATGATCGGCACCCATCATCATCTTCATCATATAAGATGTGGCTACATCAAATTTCATGTGATTGTACCACTTTAAACCATTGATTTAACGGGTGCAAAATTAACGGTTTACCGACAATAGAACTTTTTACACTCCTAATTCAATGGTGAAAAAGTTGTAGAATCGCGTGAAATTTGGTGTATTCACATCTTCGATGATAAAGATGATGATGATGGGTGCCGATCGTTGGAAAAAATAGAGGGTGTATTTTTTCAAGTCATAGGAGGAAATTCCCTCTTCCGGCCTCTCTCTCTCTCTCTCTCTCTCTATATATATATATATATATATATATATATATATATATATATCGACACCATTTATCTTGATCAACATATTCTAAGACACTGACACCCAAAAAATCATGATTTCAATAAATCATGCACTTGCATCAAACCGAAAAAAGGAACATTCTCCACAAACAAATCAGGCGACAAAAAGTATCAATGTCGCATGAAATTGTAGTGCATATGCGTTAGACCATGAAGATCAAGATGAATGGTGCTAATCATAAAAATAAAATTGACGAAAGTTGACTTTTTGACCAACTTAGGAGATAAATTATGTTCTAGTTTAACTAACACCTTCTCTGTAATAGTATAATACCTCTGAATTCATCACGGTTGAATTGATGGTAACAGATGATGCTAGTATGTTTCTGGAGAAGATTATAAAGTGCCTGAAACTTGGATCGTGAAATTTGTTAATGTCCAATTCTGCATCCCCAGATTGTGAGTTAAAGTATTCGACCGTCAGCCTCATAGATAAGCAATGGAGACTTTTGGGAATGGTCTGTATGCCAACGTGGTACAGGAATGCACTCTGTCTCATATGGAAATGAGCTTCATCCTCGGTTAGATCTAAAATCTGTCTCAGTTTCTTGTCAATGTTATTACAATCCACGGTGCATGATTTAGCTCTTGCAATTGTTCGATCCATCTTCTGTATATTATTTATGACACTGACAAGAAGGACAAGAATTTTTATATTTCTTCAGAAACAATAATAAATGCAACAAATAACTAACCACAGCATGTAGTTCTTAATCACTAGGACATTCGTCTACAGAAGTTTTATGTTGCAACACCTTTCACAAACATTAAATGTCTACAAAATTCCGTGTCATTTACCTATCAAATTCCAATAGTGTTTATTTTTTCTTATGTCCCTTATCTCTATAATTTTAATGTACAATTTTGTAAATCGATCAATATAATACTTTTGATTAGGCCAAACCAAGAAAGGTCGTCCAGGCTTATGATACTTAACATCCTAACCTTCAACAGAAGTGCCACAGGGCCCACAGCAGGAGAACCCTCTACACATCTATGCCACCTTGCACTTAATGTTGTTTTTTGTATATACTCAAAAGTACCATTCAGGTCAAAAGTTAGATTGTTACCCACTTGGTAATATGTCGATGTTTAACTGGCAAAAAAAGATCAGATACCATGTGAAGCTTTTTTAAATGTGGCGCCTTCCCTTTAAGAGGTTGGAATCAGTTTGATGTCATATTTCCGTATAACTATGGATTTTTTGTGTTGGATGCAAAACACTATTTTTTCAGCTTCCAAGATCAACGAAAAAAATAAACTTACAAAAATTAATGTTGTCGAAGGCTAAAAGCATAGTGCACAGGATGGTAGGGCTTAAACATCAAGGGCTCAGAGTACATTTTCGCAGGGGGAAAACCGGTCAAGGTTATTTTCTAATATATATATATATATATATATATATATATATATATATATATAGAGAGAGAGAGAGAGAGAGAGGTGTATGAGCCGGCGGCCCTTTTTTAAAAATGAGCTCTCGCCCCAAAACACACCCCGTGTATTTCACTCATCCAAACCGGCCATCTTGATATATGTATCATGAAACCTTTATGTACAAAAAATCTTGGGATTTAACACCTCTAATACGTTCATCAAGCAACTGCAATTTTCCTATACCGATAAGCCATTAATTTTCTATCCGCTTGATGAACGTATTAGATGTCTTTAAATCCTGAGATTTTTTGTACATAGGGATTTCACGGTACTGAGGTGTACGAGATGCGGAAAGATTTGAGAAGTATAAAATGGCTAAAAAGGAACTTAAGAAAACTGTTCGGGAAGCTAAAATTAATGTCTACAAGGAGGTGTACGAGAAGTTGGACACTAAGGAGGTTGAAAATGATATATACAGGATTGCTTGAATGCGGAAAAGGAAGACCGGAGACTTATATGCGGTGAAGTGTGTCAAAAATAAAGATCAGAAGGTTTTAGTTCAAGATGAGGATATTAAGAAAAGGAGGAAATATTATTTTAACAAATTGTTCAATGAGAACTTTACTAAGGATTTGGATGGACTTGTCATTCAATCTCAAGATATAAACCGTGATTTCATGCGTAAAATAAGAATACCTGATATTAAAGAGGCTTTGAAGAGAATGAAATTAAGAAAAGCGGTTGGTCCAGACGGGATTTCTATCAGGTTTTAGAGATGCTTAGAAGAGATGGGCGTTAGATGGCCGACAGATCTGTTTAATAAGATTTGGCAAGCCAAAAAGATACCAAATGAGTGGAGGAAAAATTACCCCTGTAGCTATCTAAAAAAACAAGGGTGACATTCAAACTTGCTCAAACTACCGTGTAATGAAACTTATGTGTCACATCATGAAGTTTTGGAAGAGAGTGGTTGAATATAGGCTAAGAAAGGATGTTAAGATAACAGAGAACCAGTTTGGGTTCATGTCTGGACGATCGACGACAAAGACTATTCATTTGTTTCGTCAACTTGTCGAGCGTTTTCGAGAGAGGAGAAAAGATTTTAATATGATATTTATTGACTTAAAGAAAGCGTACGACAAGGTACCTAGAAAGGTATTATAGGGGACGATGAAGAAAGGAGTCCCAGTCAAGTACATTGATATAATTAAAGACATGTACGACAGAGTAGTGGCAAATGTTAAAACTTCCGACGCCTAACGAGCGATTTTCCGATTACAATTGGCTTGCATCAAGGATCTGCATTAAGTCTATTTCTGTTTACCATTATGATGAATGAGCTTACTAAAACTATCCAGGATGAGATATATTGGTGTATGTTATTCGCTGATAATATTGTTCTCGTAAACGAGACGAAAGCATAGGTTAATACCAAATTGGAGTTATGGAGGAAAACGTTGGAATTTCGGAGGTTCAAATTGAGTGGGTCTAAGACAGCATATATGCAATGCAAATTTAATAAAACAGAGAAGTCGAGACTACAGTGGTATAACACTGGATGGGAAAAAATATCACTGAGCGATCAATTTAGATATCTAGGTTTCATCATCCAAAAGGATGGGAAGATCAATAGCGATGTCAACCAATGGATCCAAGCTGGTTGGTTGAAATAGAGAAGTGCAACAAGAATTTTGTGCAATCGTAACTTTCCATTAAAGAAGAAAGGAAAGTATAGCACCCTAGTCCAATCGTACGTTTATTTTTCTTTATATTGGGTTTTGTTTTATTATTATTATAACTTGGAGTTTAATCATTTTAATTAAGATATATATATATATAATTATGGTTTTTCAAGTTTGTTAAATAGGCATATTATTAGTATTTAAATATGTATTTGTCTAACACTATTTTGTAACTATATTTATATTTTAGTATTATAGTTTAAACAAAGAACATTTTGTTTGGTATTTCTTTAAATAATATATATATATACATTCAAGATTTTACCCCTTTTTAAATCTTATTTATAAGATATTTTATTTAACAATATTTATTTAAAATATTTAATTTTGACAGATCATGAGAGTCCCTGTTAAATCTTTTAACCATATAAATATTTTTCCTAAACTAACAACTTAATTTTCTCTCTCCAATCACCATATGTCTCTCCCCTTGATCTTATCTCTCTTTCACCTGAAAATTCTCTCTTCTTTTAAAACCAATACTATTTTCTTTCTCTCTCCAAACAATTATCTTTCTCAACAGATTTCTCTCTCCATATTCTATTCTATGTACATATATTTTTCTATATCCCTAATTATATTTCACCAAACCTCACTCTCTCTATATATATATATTCCCTAACAAAATCCCTCTCGCTCCAATCCAATCCAATCTCTCTCTCAAATCTACTCTATCTAATTCTTTTTCTACAAACCTATATAAACAATATATATATATATATATATATATATATATATAATTGAAGATATTTTGTTATAATAGTTTAACTGAAAATATATTTTAGTTGTTTGATATCTTAAAATCCTATATATATATATATAACAACTAATTATATTTATTTCAACGAACCCATAATCATATACATATCTACATATATTTTTACTATATACTAATATATGTATATACATATACTTTTCTATTATCCTAACTATATACAAACTAATATGTGTATATACAATTTTTCTAATATCTTATAGAAGTATATAACCTATCATATCTCTCTTTTATATTTGTATATCTTTCTCTCTCTTAAAATCAAACCCAAATCTAATCTCATCAGAATATTTCTTTCTCTCTCCAATTTTTATCATCTCTCTCTTCCCTATAAATAATATGATTATTATCTATCTCCTTCTCATATAAATCAATCTTCTCTCTTTTTTCCATCACAATATTTTCTTCTACAAAATTTGCCGAGCCATCAAACTTTGGAGTTGTGCTTCGTGTCGTCGTTTTATCCGTTTCCGAGGCAAGTACTCTTACTCCTTTATTTTTTAGCCGATGCAATATCGGCAATTCTCTAAATAAATTATTAACTTACAATGTTTAAATAAAATTGTAATATTTTGCCGCTTTATTAATTTATCTTATAATACTTGTACATATGATGAAAACCCTACGATCTAGAATACCCATCAATCCTTTCATCAAGTGAACAACTGTAAAAGTGCAAGCGTAATAAAATAATTATTAACATGTAAATGTGGTTTAATATATAAAAAGCTTTATAAGTAATTATATGTTTCTGTTGTAACAATATTGGTATATACTAGCATGCAAAATGTCAACACTTATATCCTAATCTAAAACATACAAATATACCATTATTAATGTTAAGCAATAAACGCTTTGGGCTTAATATTTAATATATATAAATTGAACTTTCTACACTATCACTCCTTATAATATCACTGCACTCTATGTGGCCTGATCATATAAATTATTTTGATACTATAATTTGTATTAATATTTTCTGTTATCACATGATTATAAAACTTATTATTAGCACTTACATGATGACTAGTCAATCTGTCACTTAGTCAATCTGTCACTTATTTTATTTTACTTACTATTATCTCGTAATTATACTATTACCACTATCCGTTTTATGCATCTGTAATTTGTCATTTCTATTTAATCATATTAACCCTTTAAAACCATATTTCAATTTATTATTCTTTCCAATAAATAAACCCGGATGTTAAATACAGATACTTGCATATTTATGTTGAGTCTTATTTACATTTTTGAATTTATCATATAATATCGTCTATATTTAACATTTTACTTGAGACTATTATTGCCGGCATGCTTGAAAAACATTAATATGCTATTCTTATTTATGGACACTATCATGTTATAACTATTGTACTTGGCATGCCATGACTACTCATTATTCCAGACTACTCATATTAAAACGAGATCTCTAATTAGAATGCTCAATTACATGCCATGACACAATCTATACTGTTTACAAGTTTCCTTTTTATACAATTAACATGATATTATAAGTTCCAGTCTATTCAGCATTCTTAATTAGTGATTTAGTTATTACCATATTAGATACGAATACGCGGGGTTGGGGTAATTTGATTGTGCTTTCGTACAACAAGATCTCAGGAGTCCCATCCCGGCAGCTCATACCGGGCTATATCGGTCGCATGTTATTACAGCTCGTACCGGGCTATATCGGTCGTATGTTCATTCCACAGTTGGGCCCGTATTTTCTTATCCCTGGGGCACTACTTTTGGGTTAAGAATACTCTTACAGAGGTTGACGCACACACTCGAGCTTACATTAGGATAGTTTACCTTTTAGTGACCAGTTAGGTTATGACTTGACCTCTTTACATGTTTATTTCAAAGTATTAATGTGTGTATCTGTTTTTACTTGCACACACGGGCTTCACTACATTCATATATTCATGTTATCATACCATACACACACCTTATACGTTAAGTACTTGCTGTGATGTTCGACATCCCTGAGATTTGCCATCTCAGATTTAGAGACTGATTTTCAGGCTGAGCGGGATCGCAGCGGCTATCAGGACTTTGCCGAAGATCAGTAACCCGTAGGTTTAATTCTTTTCAGCTAGTATTTAGCATGTGCGTCATTATGAGACATTAGGACTCATGTATCTTTTCAGATTTTGTTTTCTTTTCGAACCTATTGTATTGGGTATTTATTTGCATCAATTATCTAGTGGACCCATTTTTAGTATTCCTTGTGGTTTCGTTGCAGCATGATTATCAGTATTATCCCTTTGGTATTGAATTTTATTTTTGACAGGTTAAGCTAGACAGCCTTATGTGACTATGGAAGAATTTTTCCTTACCGTATGTAGCACGGCTGGCCTTCGTTGCTCTCCATATTCCGTATTTTGGAAAGCGGGGCGTCACAAGATTTTTTTGGTATCAGAGCCAGGATGACATTGAAGTTAGATTTGGTTCTACCGACTTTTAAGTTAGAATTGTGACTAGATTGCCCTTAGTGTATCATGTTGCATATTCCATTGACTCTAAATGTAGGATTCGGACGACCGAGATAAAATTACGTTATTCTACCCATGTACCGCGGCATGGTTACAATGCGTCATTCTGTTTGAGTAATTTAGAGTTCTACTCTTAATTTGTTTCCACTGATTTGATTTCCTTTGACACGCCGATTTTTCGAGCCAAGACCATGACTCTTCATACTTTCATTTGTTTCCTTGATCCTTAAGTTTTCATACCCATCTATTTTCATTGATCCTTGTAATTAGTTCGCGATGTTGTATTTTCGTTCTTTTAATTTCGAGGACGAAATTTCTTGTAAAGTGGGTAGGATGTAACACCCTAGTCCAATCGTATGTTTATTTTTCTTTATATTGGGTTTTGTTTTATTATTATAATAACTTGGAGTTTAATAATTTTAATTAAGATATATACATATAATTATGGTTTTTCAAATTTGTTAAATAGGCATATTATTAGTATTTAAATATTTATTTGTCTAACACTATTTTGCAACCATATTTATATTTTAGTATTATAGTTTAAACAAAGGATATTTTGTTTGGTATTTCTTTAAATAATATATATATACAAGATTTTACCCATTTTTAAATCATATTTATAAGATATTTTGTTTAACAATATTTATTTAAAATATTTAGTTTTGACAGGTCAGAGTCCCTGTTAAATCTTTTAACCATATAAATATTTTTCTTAAACTAACTCAATTTTCTCTCTCCAATCACCATATATCTCTCCCCTTGATCTTATCTCTCTTTCACCTGATAATTCTCTCTTCTTTTAAAACCAATACTATTTTCTTTCTCTCCAAACAATTATCTTTCCCAACAGATTTCTCTCTCCATATTCTATTCTATGTACATATATTTTTCTATATCCCTAATTATATTTCACCAAACCTCACTCTATATATATATATTCTCTAACAAAATCCATCTCGTTCCAATCCAATCTAATCTCTCTCTCAAATCTACTCTCTCTAATTCTTTTTCTACAAACCTATATAAACAATATGTATAGATATAATTGAAGATATTTTGTTATGATAGTTTAACTGAAAATATATTTTAGTTGTTTGATATCTTAAAATCCTATATATAAAACAACTAATTATATTTATTTCAACGAACCCATAATCATATATATATCTACATATATTTTTACTATATACTAATATATGTATATACATAAATTTTTCTATTATCCTAACTATATACAAACTAATATGTGTATATACAACTTTTCTAATATCTTATAGAAGTATATAACATATCATATCTTTCTTTTATATTTGTATATCTTTCTCTCTCTTAAAATCAAACCCAAATCTCATCTCATCAGAATATTTCTTTCTCTCTCCAATCTTATCATCTCTCTCTTCCGTATAAATAACATGATTATTATCTCTCTCTTTCTCATATAAATCAACCTTCTCTCTTTTCCATCACAATATTTTTTTCTTCAAAATTTGCCGAGCCATCAAACCTTGGAGTTGCGCTTCGTGTCGTCGTGTTTATCCGTCTCCGAGGCAAGTACTCTTACTCCTTTATTTTTTAGTCGATGCACCATCGGCAATTCTCTAAATAAATTATTAACTTACAATGTTTAAATAAAATTGTAATATTTTGCCGCTTTATTAATATATTTTATAATACTTGTACATATGATGAAAACCCTACAATCTAGAATACCCATTAATCCTTTCATCAAGTAAACAACTATAAAAGTGCAAGCGTAATAAAATAATTATTAACATGTAAATGTGGTTTAATATATATAAATCTTTATAAATAATTATATGTTTCTGTTGCAACAATATTGGTATACACTAGTATGCAAAATGTCAACACTTATATTCTAATCTAAAACATAAAAATATATCATTATTACTGTTAATCAATAAACGCTTTGGGCTTAATATTTAATATATATAAATTGAACTTTCTACACTATCACTCTTTATAATATCACTGCACTCTATGTGGCCTAATCATATAAATTATTTTGATTCTATAATTTGTATTAATATTTTCTGTTATCACATGATTATAAAACTTATTATTAGCACTTACATGATGACTATCCAATCTGTCACTTAGTCAATCTGTCACTTATTTTATTTTATTTACTATTATCTCGTAATTATACTATTACCACTATCCGTTTTCTGCATATGTAATTTGTCATTCCTATTTAATCATATTAACCCTGTAAAACCATATTTCAGTTTATTATTCTTTCCAATAAATAAATCCGGATGTTAAATACAGATGCTTGTATATTTATGTTGAGACTTATTTACATTTTTGACTTTATCATATAATATCGTCTATATTTAACATTTTACTTGAGACTATTATTGTCGGCATGCTTGAGAAACTTTAATATGCTATTCTTGTTTATGGACACTATCATGTTATAACTATTGTACTTGACATGCCATGACTACTCATTGTTCCAGACTACTCAAATTAAAACGAGATCTCTAATTAGAATGCTCAATTACATGCCATGACACAATCTATATTGTTTACAAGTTTCCTTTTTATACAATTAACATGATATTATACGTTCCAGTCTATTCAGCGTTCTTAATTAGTGATTTAGTTATTCCCATATTAGATACGAATACGCGAGGTGTTGAGGTAGTTTGATTGTGCTTTCATACAACAGGATCTCAGGAGTCCCATGCCGGCAGCTCGTACCGGGCTATATTGGTCGCATGTTATTACAGCTCGTACCGGGCTATATCGGTCGCATGTTATTACAGCTCGTACCGGGCTATATCGGTCGCATGTTCATTCCACAGTTGGGCCCGTATTTCCTAGCCCCTGGGGCACTACTCTTGGGTTAGAAATACTCTAACAGAGGTTGACGCACACACTCGAGCTTACGTTAGGATAGTTTAACTTTTAGTGACCAGTTAGGTTATGACTTGATCTCTTTACATGTTTGTTTCATAGTATTAATGTATATATATGTTTTTACTTACACACACGGGCTTCACTACATTCATATATTCATGTTATCATACCATACACACACCTTATACGTTGAGTACTTGTTATGATGTTCTGACATCCCTGAGATTCGCCATCTCAGGTTTAGAGACAGATTTTCAGGCTGAGTAGGATCGCAGCGGCTATCAGGACTTTGCCGAAGATCAGTAACCCGTAGGTTTAATTCTTTTCAGCTAATATTTAGCATGTGCGTCCTTACGAGACATTAGGACTCGTGTATCTTTTCAGATTTTGTTTTCTTTTCGAACCTATTGTATTGGGTATTTTGCATCAATTACCTAGTGGACCCATTTTTAGTATTCCTTGTGATTTCGTTGCAGCATTATTATCAGTATTATCCCTTTTGGTATTGGATTTTATTTTTGACAGGTTAAGCTAAACAGCCTTATGTGACTATGGAAGAATCTTTCCTTACCGTAGGTAACACGGCTGGCCTTCATTGCTCTCTATATTCCGTATTTTAGAAAGCGGGGCGTCACAAGATTTTGTTGGTATCAGAGCCAGGCTGGCGTTGAAGTTAGATTTGGTTCTACCGACTTTTAAGTTAGAATTGTGACTAGGTTGCCCTTAGTGTGTCATGCTGCATATTCCATTGACTCTAAATGTACAATTCGGACGACCGAGATAGAATTACGTTATTCTATCCATGTACCGCGGCATGGTTAAAATGCGTCATTCTGTTTGAGTAACTTAGAGTTCTACTCTTGATTTGTTTCCACTAATTTGATTTCCTTGGACACGCCGATTTTTCGAGTCAAGACCATGACTCTTCATACTCTCAATTGTTTCCTTGATCCTTAAGTTTTCATACCCATCTATTTTCATTGATCCTTATAATTAGTTCGCGATGTTGTATTTTCGTTCTTTTAATTTCGAGGACGAAATTTCTTGTAAAATGGATAGGATGCAACACCCTAGTCTAATCGTACGTTTATTTTTCTTTATATTGGGTTTTGTTTTATTATTATTATAACTTGGAGTTTAATAATTTTAATTAAGATATATACATATAATTATGGTTTTTCAAGTTTGTTAAATAGGCATATTATTAGTATTTAAATATTTATTTGTCTAACACTATTTTGTAACTATATTTATATTTTAGTATTATAGTTTAAACAAAGGATATTTTGTTTGGTATTTCTTTAAATAATATATATATATACAAGATTTTACCCCTTTTTAAATTTTATTTATAAGATATTTTGTTTAACAATATTTATTTAAAATATTTAGTTTTGACAGGTCATGAGAGTCCCTGTTAAATCTTTTAACCATATAAATATTTTTCCTAAACTAACTTAATTTTCTCTCTCCAATCACCATATATCTCTCCCCTTGATCATATCTTTCTTTCACCTGATAATTATCTCTTCTTTTAAAACCAAAACTATTTTCTTTCTCTCTCCAAACAATTATCTTTCTCAACAGATTTCTCTTTCCATATTCTATTCTATGTACATATATTTTTCTATATTCCTAATTATATTTCTCCAAACATCGCTCTATATATATATTCCCTAACAAAATCCTTCTCGCTCCAATCTAATCTCTCTCAGCAGATTCTCTCTCAAATCTACTCTCCTTTTTTTTTCTACAAACCTATATAAACAATATAAATATATATAATTGAAGATATTTTGTTATGATGGTTTAACTGAAAATATATTTTAGTTGTTTGATATCTTAAAATGCTATATATATAACAACTAATTATATTTATTTCAACGAACCCATAACCATATACATATCTACATATATTTTTGAGAATAATGGAGGAAAGAGGCCATAGGAGGGAATTCCTCCTATGGCGTTGAAAAAATATGCCCTCCATCGTATTTTCTGACGATCGGAATCTATTATCTTCATCGTTATCATCTAAGATGTGGGTACGCCAAATTTCATGTGATTCTACAATCTTTTCACCGTTGATTTAGCAATGTAAAAAGTTCTATTGTCGGTAAACCGTTAATTTTGAACCCACTAATTCAACAGTGAAAATGTTGTAGAATCACATGAAATTTGGTGTACCCATATCTTAAATGATAACGATGAAGATGATGGGTGCCGATCGTCGGAAAACACGATGGAGATTGTATTTTTTCGACGCCATAGGAGAAATTTCCCTCCTATGGCATCTTTCCTCCATTATCCTCTATATTTTTACTATATACTAATATATGTATATGCATATACTTTTCTATTATCCTAACTATATACAAACTAATATGTGTATATACAACTTTTCTAATATCTTATAGAAGTATATAACCTACCATATCTCTCTTTTATATTTGTATATCTTTCTCTCTCTTAAAATTAAACCCAAATCTCATCTCATCAGAATATTTCTTTCTCTCTCCAATTATAATAATCTCTCTCCAATCTTTATTATATCTCTCTTCCCTATAAATAACATGATTATTATCTCTCTTCTTCTCATATAAATCAACCTTCTCTCTCATTCCCATCACAATATTTTCTTCTTCAAAATTTGCCGAGCCATCAAACCTTAGAGTTGCGCTTCATGTCGTCATATTTATCCGTCTCCGAGGCAAGTACTCTTACTCCTTTATTTTTTAGTCGATGCAGCATCGGCAATTCTCTAAATAAATTATTAACTTACAATGTTTAAATAAAATTGTAATATTTTGCCGCTTTATTAATATATCTTATAATACTTGTACATATGATGAAAACCCTACGATCTTGAATACCCTTTAATTCTTTCATCAAGTGAACAACCGTAAAAGTGCAAGAGTAATAAAATAATTATTAACATGTAAATGTGATTTAATATATAAAAAAACTTTATAAGTAATTATATGTTTCTGTTGCAACAATATTAGTATACACTAGAATGCAAAATGTCAACACTTATATCCTAATCTAAAACATAAAAATATACCATTATTACTGTTAATCAATAAACGCTTTGGGCTTAATATTTAATATATATAAATTGAACTTTCTACACTATCACCCTTATAATATCACTGCACCCTATGTGCCCTAGTCATATAAATTATTTTGATACTATAATTTGTATTAATATTTTATGTTATCATATGATTATAAAACTTCTTATTAGCATTTACATGATGACTAGTCATCTGTCATTTATTTTATTTTAATTACTATTATCTCGTAATTATACTATTACCACTATCCGCTTTATGCACCTGTAATTTGTCATTCCTATTTAATCATATTAACCCTTTAAAACCATATTTCAGTTTATTATTCTTTCCAATAAATAAATCCGGATGTTAAGTACAGATGCTTGTATATTTATGTTGAGTCTTGTTTACATTTTTGACTTTATCATATAATATCGTCTATATTTAATATTTTACTTGAGACTATTATTGTCGGCATGCTTGAGAAACTTTAACATGTTATTCTTGTTTATGGACACTATAATGTTATGACTATTGTACTTGCCATGCCATGACTACTCATTGTTCCAGACTTCTCATATTAAAACGAGATCTCTAATTAGAATGCCGAATTACATGGCATGACACAATCTATACTGTTTACAAGTTTCCTTTTTATACAATTAACATGATATTTTAAGTTTCGGTCTATTCAGCATTCTTAATTAGTGATTTAGTTATTACCATATTAGATACGAATACGCAGGGTATTGGGGTAGTTTGATTGTGTTTTCGTACAACAGGATCTCATGAGTCCCATACCGGCAGCTCGTACTGGGCTATATCGGCCGCATGTTATTACAGCTCGTACCGGGCTATATCGGTCGCATGTTCATTCCACGGTTGGGCATGTATTTCCTAGCCCCTGGGGCACTACTCTTGGGTTAGGAATACCCTTACAGAGGTTGACGCACACACTCAAGCTTATGTTAGGATAGTTTACCTTTTAGTGACCAGTTAGGTTATGACTTGACCTCTTTACATGTTTGTTTCATAGTATTAATATGTATATATATATATATGTTTTTACTTGCACACACGGGCTTCACTACATTCATATATTCATGTTATAACATACACACCTTATACGTTGAGTACTTGCTGTGATGTTCTGGCATCCCTGAGATTTGTCATCTCAGGTTTAGAGACGGATTTTCAAGCTGAGCAGGATCTCAGCGGCTATCAGGACTTTGCCGAAGATCGGTAACCCGTAGGTTTAAGTCCTTTCAGCTAGTATTTAGCATATGCGCCCTTATGGGACATTAGGACTCATGTATCTTTTCAGATTTTGTTTTCTTTTTGAACCTATTGTATTGGGTATTTATTTGCATCAATTATCTAGTGGACCCATTTTTAGTATTCCTTGTGGTTTCGTTGCAGCATGATTACCAGTATTATCCTTTTTGGTATTGGATTTTATTTTTGACAGGTTAAACTAGACAGCCTTATGTGACTATGGAAGGATCTTTTCTTACCGTAGGTAGCAGGCTGGTCTTCGTTGCTCTCCGTATTCCGTATTTTAGGAAGCGTGGCGTGACAGAAAGTTTTATCGAAGCGCTATTCAGCCTGTCTTATTATATGGTACAGAATGCTGGGCTCCTAAGAAGTATCATACACAGAAGATGTGCATGCTTCGTTGGATGTGTGGTAACACTAGAAAAGATAAGGTGTGAAATGAGGATATTCGTGTAAAAGTTGGTGTAGCATATGTGGAGGAGAATACGGGAAAACCGGCTAAAACGGTTTGGTATTGTGCAACGCAGACCTATGGAATCACCGGTTTGACGAATGGATACCCTCGATATAGGCAATGTCAAAAGGACGAAAGGGAGACCGAAGAAAATATGGATGGAGGTGATACGAAAAGATATGGTTGCCAAAGGCCTCAATGAAAGTATATTGTTCGATAAGAGTGAGTGACAATGAAAGTATATTGTTCGATAAGAGTGAGTGAAGGCGGAGGATTCATGTGCTGGGTCCGGCGTGATTCTCATGTTGGTTCATGTAGTGTACCCCATATGTTTCGGATAAAAGGCTCAATTGTTGTTGTAGGGGTTTCACGATACATAAATCAAGATGGCTGGTTTGGATCAGTGAAATACACATGGGTGTGTTATGAGACGATGGCTCATTTTTTTAAAAAAGGGCCGCCGGCTCATACCCCTTTTCATATATATATAAAGTTGTAAAGGGGAGCCGGATCCGACTCGTTTTTGTCATTTTCTTTGGAAAACTATCCTATGTCCTTTCCTTTTAAAGAAAATTTACATTTGGCCCCTTCCTTTTAATGAATGGTGATTGATGATGAAAAAATTTAGCCTTTACCCCCTATGTTTTAAGAAAATCTGCATTTTGCCCCATATATGTTTATCTACAGAGCACAAAGAGCTAAGAGATTGGAAAATTAGATTTTGCCCTTTCTTTTTTGTTGAAATCTTCATTCAAACCCTTTATAATGTATCTTTTGGCCATTTTAAATTTATCTATACATGGTTTAAAGACTGAAAATTTCATTTCAGTTTCTCATATTTTTTTCTTTTTGCTTGAAATCAATTAAGTTTAAAGACATTATCTAAATCGATATATATTTTAGAGCTATATGAAGTTGCGGTCAATTGTAGTAAACTCGATGCGGTCCGCCGCGTCTCAAAAAGAAAAAAGTTGAATTATGTGTCTATATGGTTATTGGAGTGGTGCCCATCACTAAGGTTGCACCATGTGATCGCAGTCATGAGGCTGCAGTCGACGTTAGAATCAGTTTTGCCTATATTTTGTGTGGTTTTTTAATAAAACAAACGTGACGAACTCAGCTTACTTTACGACTTTGTTTTGCTAAAAATCAACCTCCCAAACAGGTAAGTTGCTACCGATAAATATATAGATTGCTTAATTATTACTATAGATACATTTTCATGTTAATTATTTTTATTCAAGCACAATATCAATATAGATTGTAGCATTCTATATGTATTTAATTGTCATAATTTTTTATATCATGCAACATTCTTTTATATGACTTCACATTCATCGTAGATCATGCAAAATATCGGAATCTTTGTAGCATTTTTCATGAAACCATGCATTTGCATGGAGTCCTCTTGCTAGTATAATAACAATAATTATAATGGATAGAGAGAAACCTTAAAACAAAGCAAATCTAAAAAGGAAAGAGATGTATTTAGATGATTTATATGGGTTGCATTGTATGCTTGTTGGAATATATCCTAAATGGGAAACAATAAGAGTGTTGGAATAGTCCTACATCGAGAAAATAAGATATGCACATAGGTATAAGATATAAATGGACACCCTACCAAAATACTTAAGTCTTTTGGATGGAACCTCAACTATATTGAAAGCTCATATGCTCTTATAAAAAGCCCGACACTCCAAATACATAAAATTCCAACATGATATCTGAGGCTGGATCAACGGTACCTCTGAGAGAGCGCTGTGTGTGATAGATCCATGTGACAACCATGAAAAATTAAAAAGTAAAAAAAAATTAAAAAAAATAGGAAGATCGTAGTTGCTCGTGGGGGAAGGGGAGAGTTGGCAAACTGGGAAAAAACAAGAGTCTTGGAATTGTCCCACATCCGGGAAAAATGAGAGATGTATATGGGTATAAAATATAGATGGGTATCCCACCAAAATGACTTAAGTCTTTTGGGCGTAACCTTAACTAGATTGAAAGGCCGTGTACACTCATAAGAGCCCAACACTCAAAATATTTAAAATTCTAACAATGCTCAATATATAAAACATATTAGAAACGGAAGTAGATTCATGCCATCAATATAAGGTCTATGCAGATAATTTAATAGATCAAAGACAACAATAATGCTATTGACAAAAAGTCAACTAATGAAAGGAGATGCTAAGGCAACCAAGCCGTTAATCACCTGAAATGAGAGGCGCCTAAAAAGGTGACCACTTGAGCGAGGTGAAATAAAAAAATATTTATTAAAAATGTAGATATTCGTATATGATGTGTAATTAACAATAATAATTATATAATAACTTCAATCAAAAAATGGTATCCGAAATTCAAACACACAAATATCAAGTAAACAATTCACATATAAAGAAACTCTACTATTTTACTGGAGGTTGCAATAAAGAGAGAAGGAAACCTAAAAAGACAAGATTAAAATCAAACCAAGATTCAAGAAAAGACATGAATTAAAGGATTAAGAAGATAGATGTAAACACCAAAACTTGTAATATGCAAATAACAAATAAGTAATTTTTTAATGATTTATATTAGTTTATAAGTTGTAAGCAATAAAATCACTCGAGCCCCTTAGGAGGAAATGAACTAGTCATCATGCAATTGTAGAGTACACTCAACATTAATACAGGAGCTTAATATTGAAGATGCTATAAAAAATTTGTAAGCAAAAAAGGCAAGGGATAGTTTTACACCAAACTTATTAAATATTTAAACAACTTGTTGAGACGTGTGAGAGCCTTTGTTGTCACAAAAGTCTTTACAAATCAATGCATTTGCTGATTATTGCTGAGAATGACAAAGAGGTAGGAAATAAGCGAATATTCTTTCCAGTGAAACCGACTGGGGTTAGGGTGCATGTAGGATGCAAATCGTGGTATCCAAATTGAGCTTTTATTTAACTGTCCCATTATAAAATGGTTAATACTGGGACTCAAGCCCATGTACTTAATATACTCATCTTTTTGTGTCATGGAAACTCTTTATGTTTCTTCTTGGTTATTTATTGCTCCATATTTCTAACCTTGTCCAGATCTTGTGCTTCTATTTTTGCAGTTCATGTCTTAAATACTGTGCAAAGGCTTATGATACATGATACAATATCATACACAGTAAGTATACTGATTTGACAACTCATTAGAAATTTAGACCGGGGAATCGCATGGTAGAGAGTGCTAGATAGAGAGAAATAGCACACAATTCTTTTAGTTTTCCTACAACAACAGCCGCAGCAGCAACATACATTTATCCTAGACTTTTGGGTTGGATAAAACGTTTCCCCACATTCAGCTTTGGTAAGAAAGAGTCAAACTCTTTAGTATTATTACATAGCAAACAAAACTCTCTAGCATGGTTCTTTTATAATCTCCTTTCGTAACAATAAAAAACACCTTTTTTTGGAGAGGGGGGGTGCACGCGTATGTGCGTGTGTGCAAGCAAAAGCTACATAGGTAGGAAGCATTTCTTTAAAATATTTTCATAAAATAGATGGTCAAATTGGGCATACCATTTTATAAGAAATCTCATATATATTATTAAGAAAGCATACGTGCAAAAAAACCATTTTGTAATGCATAATGGTCAAATGAATGTCATTGATAGGCATCCAAAGTAAACCGTGTGAAGAGGGGAAGTGTGTAGAAAAGAATTATGTAGGCATTACCAGTTTATCACTTACAGTGGCAGAAGATCGGCATCGGAAATCGCTTCGCTAAGCATGCGTTCATGTTCTTGTATGTTCTGCTTCAGCTCACGTGACAACTGCTCCTGTTCTTGAAGTTTCGTGATGCTTGGATAATAAGCTCTGGCCACAAAAAGCTGATCTTTGAGTCTCTTCACTACAGAATCCTTCATTATTTCCTTGTGTTCTGCAGACCAAAGGCAGTAACTCCCAAACTCGAGCGGGCAAGATCTTTTAACTTCATTGCCAGTAGAAACTTCCACAGTATTTGCATTTCCGTATATGTCCCCAGACTGAAATAAGTATTATACACTGGTTACTTTAGAAGTCTGACAAGTTAAACCCCATTATAGCATCAAAGGACCTGGCAGAGACTTATATAATGTTCAATGTTCACCGTTGTTAAATGATAATAGAAGGACCAAAGCTAAATCCATGTGAAGTACATAAAAATAATACAAACTTCTATTATAGTATCTAATTGGACACAATAAAACTCTTAACAATTGTCCCTATAATGAAAAAACAGGCATTATACGCTAAGAGAATTAAAGGCTTAAACAGAATCATTGGCAGACAATCTGACAATATGCTGTATCTTACACTAACATTTGGAGCTGGAAATGGCTTCGGCATAGTGACTTGTGTTTGCTCTGTCGGCGGAACGAAAATAATGAGTATATACTTTAGGTATAATAAGAAGGGTTTTTTACTTAAAGCCCCCCCCCCCCCAAAAAAAACGAAAATAATATGAGTGTATACTTTAGGTATAATAAGAAGGGTTTTTTACTTAAAGCCCCCCCCCGAAAAAAAAACGTTTAAGCTGCATCATTTTACACCCTAGCCCTTTCGCTTCACTCCGTTCATCAATTAACGGAGGAAGTCGGACTAGGGTTATCAAACCCCCCAACCCACTCGTATTCACACTTCTTCATCTAAAATTCCAAATTTGAGCCCCCTATTCAAAATTAGAGTTTCAGAATTTGGGCTTCAAATCTCCAATTGGCAATGGAACATGGATCCTCTTCCTCAACCAGGAGTTCTGATTTAGAATTTTAGATGAAGAAGTTTGAATACGAGTGGGTTGGGGGGTTGATAACCTTAATCCGACTTTCTCCGTTAATTGATGAACGGAATGAAGCGAAAGGGCTAGTAGGGGCTAAAATGATGCAACTTAAACGTTTTGGGGCGTAATAAGTAATTATCAAGTTTTGGGTTTTTTTTAGTAATTAGCTTAGTTTTTTTTATAGCTAGTGTTGTTGGACTAAAAGCTGTACTTGAATATGCGAACCTTCAGAATGTGAGGGGGCATCCTGCGGTTCTAAGACATATGTAGATTCACTGTCAGCTTCCAAATGAAGGTTCCTATCTACTTCCCTATTCTTATTCTCAGAAACATCCTAAAGAGATAGGAAATTGCTTTATTAATTTGAATGGGTATGATATAATTACAACCTCATTAGCAGAACATCCCTAATTAGTTATTGAACCCATGAAAACGCAAAAGCTAATGTGGTTCCCTTTCATGTTCAAGATGGAGATCAAGGTAAAGTAAAGACCATGTTACCAACAGAATAAAAGATATAAATAGATAATAACAAAATATAATCAGTGAAATCATTCTGCGATCAAATTGTTAATGACATGAAATATTTCTTTGCCTATAGCATGCCTGTGGATGGTAAGAAAACTTGCAACATAAAACAAATGCTACCATAAAATGAATTTTACTGTATTGGAAAATCTGAAAAATTATCACACACAGATGAATGTAGTCATATAGACAATCTCAAAGATAAAAAAAACAACTTTATAGAATCTTTGCTGAGCCATTTCTCTGCCTATCACCTGATAAGATAGTTTAAGCAGCATCTAAGATATAAGATAGTTATAAGCATTTCCAGTATGAAGTAAAGGCAAGTGGACTGTCGATAGTTTCAATACCAACAAATTCCTAACTCCCCCTCCTCTCTCCTACTAAGGGCATGTTTGTTTGCACGGAAGTAACATGGAAGTACCGGAAGTAAAGTGCTTCGGTTGTTCGTTTGCATGGAAGTAGAGCTTGAAAGTTACTTCAAGATATGATGATGTGGATCCGATGTGACATGGTTACTTCCAAAATTTTCTTCCCCTCATTTTGGATGGGAAGTAACCATGGAGCAAAAGGAACAAGAAAAAAAATAATTATTTAATGCTTCTCTTTATTACTTTCAATAGATAATAATTTATTACTATTAAAAAGGTAATTTTTTTGTTTGTTTTGCTTATGAAAGAAACATAGCAAGTTGTTTCATTTTTTACTACCATCTTCAAAAAATATACAAACAAACACTAGAGATGAGATTTAAGTTTACTTCCATGACATGTTTTTTGGAAGTTACTTCAAGATTTCTTCAAGCACCTCCGTTACCTCCGGACAACCAACAGGCTCTAACATAAAAACCTGCCAGGAAGTACTACTGATATATGAAGTATCCTTACAGGACTCATGGTTTGGAGATCACCATACAGGCTACATAGCAGTAAGTCAGAACACTCAGATTAAGCTTGTGCATTAAAACAAGCTTCAAAGCGAACATTGGACCTAAGCCTTTAATGTTAGTTGCATCAATAAGGACCATAAAATTATCCTTCTAGAAATAAAAGGCAATAAGAGTGGTTCTAATGCAAAAAAGAAAGTAAAGAAAATAATATGGCCACCCATTAAGGTGTCAAGAGGGACCCATAACCTTAGATTCGCTACCTGAACATGTAAAACACCAATCATTGGCAGGGTTTTATTACCTCTTGAAATTAACCCCCGCCCAGCACACTTATTTATTTGTATCACTGTTTGCCCGAGCTACAAGGTTTTACCCTTAATAACAATTTGGCCTTTTTTATATTTTGGTACTTATCAACTTGTTAAATCTTTCATAATAATCTTAATTATTTTTTAGAGTTGCATCCTAACTGCAATAGGAATACCATTGAAAGCTCAAAGGGTAACTGTAATTACTAAAAGAAAATCTTAATTGGTAAGAGAGTCTAATGCATGCAAAGGATTTTTTATTTTTTTTGGTCCAATGATCCTGTGGGAAGAATTGATCCTGCAGCATGTGTTTTGTAAGCAAAAAGTTCATTAAAATCATAGCCTAAAAAAGCTCTCTGCATACCCCCCCCCCAAGGTTGACCCATGCCCCTATTTAAGAGTTACCTGCACACCAGCTCGTCGTAATAGGATTGAGCATTAGCGGCACATATTTAGCACCCTTTAACTTCAGGCAATTTTTTCTGCTCCCATTTTACTCCAATTTAACCTGCTAATCGCAATGACTCGCTCATTTGACCCCTCTAACTATCTATTGACGCAACAGCAGCAAATAAGTTGCCAGGACATCATTACAAATAAAATTAAATTCCATGCTCATAAGATAACACCAATAATCATTTCAAAGCACTCAATTTCATTGCAGCTAGTTTTCTTGTGTCTAATTCATCAAGTTAATTAGGAATCAACGAGGATAAGAGTCAGCAAGTTAAAAACAATAATAACAACCACAACATAAACACCTAGTCTCCAGAATGGTAGGAGCATTTAGATGTTGGTAGCATAAGAGATGATAGCAAAGAATATTTAGTGAGTTGGCGAGTGTTTGCACAAAAATAAATTCTGAATGAGGCGGGCCGGACAAGGAGAAGCAAAGCCCTAAGTGAGACTCGGCCCATTGCCATGCGGGTCGGTCAGATAGGGCGCCGGCTTGAAGGAGCCGACTTCCTGCATATGTACCTTCGTGATCAAGGAAGGTTTAAGGGAAAGATATGGAAATATTCGAGAATCTCCTGAAATCAAGGAAAATAAGTACACGGATCTCGAAGGGTTTCTAGGGTTACAAGGGCGACAAACCCTATAAATATGAGAGGACGTAGCATGGAAAAAGGATCATTCATTCAATCAATCATCAAAACCTATCGCAAGCTTTTATCTCTAGGGCTTTCATAGCCGCTTTCTTGGCTTTATGATAATGTAGCCTTTCTTGGCGATCAACGCCAATGATCTTGAGGCCCTGACAAGACTTGAGAAGTCCGTCCCTCCTCACTCAAGTAATGCCTCCACGTTATTTTAGATATAAAGAAAACTGCATGATAATGAAGGAACGATCCTCAGCCGTCCCATCGGCGCGCAAATTCTCAACGTTGCAGCGTCAATCGGGATATGGTTGAGGTCTCCATAGACAAGATCGGATTTAATGCCGAAAGCAAGAGCGACTCAAATGTCCAGCTTTGCACTCGTGTCGAGGTTTTAAGGCTTTTAAGGCTGATCCTGGCCTAGGTGGGATTCCAGGCATCGCTCGGTCTAGTAACAAACGACCGAGCGACCCGGAACTCCAGCCCTGCACTCGAGAAAATGAGAGTTGGCCAAGTGGTGAAGTTGACAAACCTTGACTCAGCTCAAGGCCTTTGATGCAGACACCTCAGAGGTCCAGCCCTGCATTTGTACTTGGTCTTTAAGTCTAGTCCTGGTTGGGAGTTGGCTGTAGATTTTAATTGATATATTTGATGTACATTGTAACAACCGAAAAATTCATGTACTTTCCTTATATTTCCTTTTAGTATAAAGGTCTCTTTTCTATGAAACACTCGTCCATATTTATTTTACTAATAATGTGCATGGTTATTATTTATATCCTTTTAGTTAAGACGTTGAGATGTGCTTCTAGAAGTCACAAGATCGAGCCTTTGATGTTGCAACTTTTTATTTATTTAATATAGTTTTGGTTAAAAAGGGTCTAATTTATTTTTAAGAAATTATTTTGAAATTTAAAACATTTATTTTAATGTGAATATTTATTTTAAATTTTTTTTATAATTTAAATTTTTACCTAAAGTCGAAACCTTTTCCAAACCGTTTGATCTAACCCAATTAAATTCTAACCCTTGATCTTTAAAACGCTAATCCCTAATTCTATATATAAATCCTGGGCCTCCTTAAACTCTAATTTTCTCTTCTTCTCCACGGTCTTCTTCATTTATTATCTGCAAACCCTAATCTAAGAAACCAAGCGAAGGAGCAAGACGATCCCGATCACACACGAGCCTCGATCACTTTGAGGCTATCTTTACACGCTTTAGAACGATCATAGTTCGTTCTATCTTTGTAAGTCCCCTCCTCTTTTTCCCCATCGATCTTCTTCGTCAAAGTTTAATTTTTAATTTTATATTGTATTATCATTAAAACATATAAAATATTGTGTTATTTATACATTTGCAATTTGTATATATTACAATTAGATTGCAACATGAAATGTCAGCTTCATGTTTTAGTCCGTATGTTTCATGTATGTTAGTATTATAATAATTATTAATACGATCATTTCAATAATACAATTAAGTTTTGTAATATATTTTATCGGCATTATCTTGCGATTTCCGTTGCATTTGATCTTACAGTATAGTAATAAATTATTCATATTTATTTTTTTATGGTATTTAGTTGCTAATATTGCACATGTTCAATAAGAATCATTTTAATAGTTCATTTAGTTATGTTTTTAATTGTTAATTCTAGTTGAGTCATTATTGACAGAGTGCATTAATAATTATTAGTATCATATTCATAGTCAGACACTAAGTGGAATTCATATTTATTACACTCGCAGTATATCAACTTTTATTCAATATAGGGTAGATACATATATTCATAAGGATGTCGTGTTTTAGTAAATCTTGTATATTTCAAATAGTGTATGATAGTTATTTTTAGTAGATATTTATATCAATATATTTTTGTGGTATATTAGATTTTAGCAACTTGATCTCTTCCATATACATGTTTTAGTAAATTTTTACCATATATAAAAAAATCTAGTCTTTACTGTATGTGTATATATGTTGTTTAAAGACTTTTCACTGGGCATGACAAATTATTAATGTAAAATAAACAATGGTGACTTGATGCATTACTGTTACCATGTGTCTATCATAAATTTCGTGAATTATAAATCTTGAATCCCATGCATCTCGTGAACATGACATGTATAATAGACAATAGTGTTATTGGATATATAATCATGGGGATGGGTAGCTCGAAAAATAGGAGTATTTATGTGTAGCAGGGAATCATACATTATTTTGCATTATATATAAATCTTGAATCTCGTGTTGTTCCGTGAGAATTACGGAATATCCTAGTTACATAATAAAACTCCCACAAATCGAGTTTATACTTATAATTAATAACACTGAAATATCGAATATCGTGATACTCTAGTTACCTTACACTGATTAACACATGTTACTTATTTGATATGCATACTACCGTTTACCGTTCACAATTATTCTCATGCCTGGTATTATGCATACCATGTTTCGTTTCAAATACTGTTTTTTATAAAATGGGGATTTACCGAACTTTAGTTCGCTGACGGCATTCTTATTTTCTGTTTTCTTTTCTGGGGAATGTCGTCCGACGACAGTGGAGCAAGAGACGAGGCTAGGTACAAGGTGGTACCAACTGAGAAGAACTTCGATCACTTCTACACTCAGGGTGAACTTTAGGTCGTTTCCTTCATGTTGCAGTATGCCTTCTTTTGTTCAAGACTATTCTTTTTATTCTTAGTTCCTTAAATTTTTCTAACTGTGTTCAGTTATTTTTTTGGACCGTAATAAATATTTTTGGACATTGTTATTATTTTAAATTCTTGTATTAATTATATTTTTGCTTGTAGTTATCCTTAACGCATTCATGTCGAAGGAGTGTTTCTCGGTGTGAATACGTTGCGGGCGTCGTCCGCACTTGCTCTCAGTCTTTTGGAAAGCGGGGCACGACAGGTTTTTCTGGTGGTCCATATAAGTCAATTCTGCATGACCATTGAAATCAGATAATACAAGAATTAAAAATCCAACAGCATTTAGTTTTTCCTTTAAATCTCATACCATCCTTTAAATCCATCTTGAACTTCAATTTCAACTTTCTTGAAAATCATATCTCGAAACATCTTGTAACTTTTAGTTCCTTAAATTTTTGTTGGTTCCTTCCTTCCTTATTTTCCTTAGATCGCCTTTCATGCATCTCTTCTTTTGAATAGAACATCGACAATCGGGAGCATGAAAATGACTTGCGACGGCGTTATCTTTAGTTTTTCTTGCCCTGTTACAACATACTCATTGAGAGAATTTCAGGAACGAAATTCTTTTAAGAAGGGTAGACTATAATGACTGCACCATGATATCATTTCTGAATCATAGTCCTTTGAATCTTTTCTTACTCTCCTGACGATCATGACTCAATGTTGACCCTACCATTTATTGCGTTCTTTTAAATTTTCCCTCTTAAATTCGTATTAAGTCGTTTCTTATCTTTCCTGACGATCAACTCTCAACGAAGAAGAAACGAAAGTTTGAACCCTTCAGCTCTGCCGTTATCTTTTTTATAATCTCTTTGATTCCATCTGGATTTCTTGAATCCCTATTGGTCCTTTTTGCTTGAACCTCTTAATATATCTCTTACATACATTCTTGTACAATTCATGATCTATCCTAGTAGTCCTTATACCGGCTTTGGAACTTCCGATTCAGAAGCATCTCATGTCCAGTTCATCGTTTCCCTTCTTACTTGACTAATGGAGCGCGAAAGCGACAAGAGACCGCGTTATGTTTACCTTGTCCAGTAGCGACACAATCCTTCTGAATTTTAAGAACGAAATTTTTTTAAGGATGATAGAATGTAACGACAGTAAAATTCATGAACTTTCCTTGTATTTCCTTTCAGTATAAAGGTCTTTTTTCTATGAATCACTCGTACATATTTATTTTTTTACTAATAATGTGCATGGTCGTTACTTGTATCCATTTGGTTAAGACGTTGAGATGTGCTTCTAGAAGTCATAAGATCGAGTCTTTGATGTTGCAACTTTTTATTTATTTAATATAATTTTGGTTTAAAAGGGTCTAATTTATTTTTAAGAAATTATTTTGAAATTTAAAAAATTTATTTTAATGTGAATATTTAATTTAATTTTTTTTATAATTTAAATTTTTACCTAAAGCCAAAACCCTTTTTAAGCCGTTTGATCTAACCTAATTAAATCCCATCCCTTGATTTTTAAAACCCTAATCCGTAGTTCTATATATAAATCCTAGACCTTCTCAAATCCTAATTTTCTCTACTTCTCCACTGCCTCTTCCATCTTCTATCTGCAAACCTAACCTAAGAAACCAAGCAAAGGAGGAAGACGATCCCGATCGCGCACGAGCCTCGATCATTTCGAGACTATCTTTACACGTTTTAGAACGATCGTTCTCCCTTTGTAAGTTCCCTCTTCTTTTTCCCTATTGATCTTCATCATCAAAGTTTAATTTTTAATTTTATATTGTATTATCCTTAAAACATATAAAATATCATTACGTGTTATTTATACATTTGCAATTTATATATACTACAGTTATGTCGCAACATGAAATGTCAGCTTCATGTTTTAGTCTGTATGTTTCATGTATGTTAGTATTATAGCAATAATTAATGCAATCATTTTAATAATACAATTAAGTTTTGTAATATATTTTATCGGCATTATATCACGATTTCCGTTCCGTTTGATCTTACAGTATAGTGATAAATTATTCATATTTATTTTTTTATAGTATTTAGTTGCTAATATTGCACATGTTCAATAAGAATCATTTTAATAGTTCATTTAGTTATGTTTTTTACTGTTAATTCTAGTTGAGTCATTATTGATAAGGGTGCATTTATAATCATTACTATCATATTCATAGTCAAACATTAAATGAGATTCATAATTATTACATTTGAAGAATATCAACTTTTATTCAATATGGTGTAGATACATATATTAATATATATTCATAGGGATGTTATGTTGTAGTAAATCTTGTATGTTTCAAATAGTGTATGGTAGTTATTTTTAGTAGATATTTATATCAATATATTTTTGTGGTATATTAGATTTTAGCAACTTGATCTCTTCCATATGCATGTTTTAGTTAATTTTTATCATATATAAAAAAAAATCTAGTCTTTACTATATATATGTGTATACATGTTGTTTAAATACTTTTCACTGGACATAACAAATTATTAATGTAAAATAAATAATAATGACTTGACGCATTACTGTTACCATGTGTTTATCATGAACTTTGTGAATTACAAATCTTAAATCTCGCAAACATGACATGTATAATAGACACTAGTGTTATTGGATGGAATGGGGTAGCTCGAAGAATGGGGGTATTTATGTGTAGCAGGGGATCATACATTGTTTTGCATTACATATAAATCTTGAATCTTGTATTGCTGCTGTTCCGTGAGAATTACGGAATATCCTACTTGCATAATAAAACTCCCATAAATCGGGCTTATACTTATACTTAATAACGGTGAAATATCGAATATCGTGATGCTCTAGTTATTTTGCACTGATTAACACATGTTACTTATTTGACATGCATATTATTGTTTAATATTCACAGTTATTATCATGCCTAGTATTATGCATACCATGTTTCGTTTAAAATACTGTTTTTTATAAAATGGGGACTTACCGAACTTTAGTTCGCTGACGGCATTCCTGTTTTCTGTTTTCTTTTCTGGGGAATGTCGACGACGGTGGGACAGGAGACGAGGTGGTACCAATTGAGAAGAACTTCGATCGCTTCTCCACCCAGGCAGAACTTTAGGTTGTTCTTTCCTTCAGATTTTTGCATGCCTCTGTTGTTCTAATTTGGACACTTTTTATTGAAGTTGTAAATAAATATTGTTGGATGCTTTATAAACTTTAAATTCTTATACTATAATTTCCCTTTACTGTTTATACAGACGCTTAGCGTATCTATATCGGGAAAGTATGCTTTTTGATATAGATACGTCGCGGGTCTCATCACGTCCTCAATATTTTATTATTTATTTTATTTATTTTGGGAAGCGGAGCGTGGCATACATTGTAACTCTTGAAGATTTTCTTAATTAAATATTGATGGCTGATGGTTGTCTTTATTGGTCTGCATGACTTGTTTTATCGTGTAAATAAAAGGGGTCGAATCCATAGGAAGATTGTTCTCCCCTTCGTAAAAAGACGGCATAAACGTCAAGGAGACTGTTTGCTTTAAATTGTTTATTCGTTATTGCAGTTCTTGCTAAAACAAGCAAACAATGAGTAAATAGACAAGAAATAAACTAGACTACAAAGCAGGACGGGCAAATCGAGGATTGATAACCTACTAGCATGAAATTAAAAATAATAATCAAATCTTGTTTCCTCTGCAAATTCAAATCCCGTTTCCTCTATAAATTTGTTCAGTAGAATTCAAGTCAAATTTAACATTAAAAAGAAAGAATAGGAAACTTTCTTATAAAGTGAGGAGGGAACCTCGTTCCAACTCGATTCAAAATCTTTCACAAGGTTATCAATCCTCGATTGCCGGTCAATCTGCATACACAAAAAAAAGATGAATCAATAATTTTCACAAATACAATTTTATTTTAGCTTTTAAAAAAAACATAACTTTCTTGAGCAATTACATCAGTCAAGATACCAATTTGACAAAGAAAACGATTCCCTAACCAAACCTCACCACGACACTTGTCTACAAAACGAAATAGAGCAAAATTCAAAAAATTACCTCAAAAAACCCATGAACGTCATCGCTATGTTCGATATCCCCAAAGCTAGTCCCCTGAAGGAATCAAAACCTAATCAAATTAAAGCCAAAGCAAATTGTGTCCCTTTCACTATAGAGTAAGAAAATCTCACCAATGGCGACGCATCATCGTTGAAGTGACCTATAGAAAACAACACAAGCATATCAGAGATCTCAGCAGATCTACAGAGAGATCTGAGGGCAATGCAGCGGATCTAAAGGGGGAGAGAGATAGAGTACCAGAAGGGAAGCGATTATGGAGGCCGAGGAGAAAGGCAAGGGGGACGAGGAGAGAGAAGAAGACGAGGGCGAGGACGGCAATGGCGTGGCCCTTCCATCGCCGCTTCGAAGGCGGAGCCCCACCAGCAGCAGCAGAGGAGCAGCCCTTCATCTTCTCCAGGATCAAGACACCCGCTTGCAATTTGGCAGCATTGCCTCTCTCTCTCTCTCTCTCTCTCTCTCTCTCTCTCTCTCAATCAATGAATGAGCTCTGTGAATGATGCAGAGGGGAGGGAGAGAGAGAGAAAGAGAGGAAGAGGACCGACAAATTCCTATTGTCTTGTTTTGGGAACAAAATTATCTAATTAATTAATTAATACAAATATTTTAAGATTTCATCAAATGTCAGCTGGATATGATATGGGTTATATTTGGTTGGGGTGTCAAATTCAATGATGTGGATGGCTTCCCTCCCTATTGGATTGGATATAGAGGTTAGGTTTGATTTACGGGCCTATAAGATTATGTTGTGATCTCTCTGTCTTAATGGACAATGAACTGAATTTTTTACCAAAATAATACGATTAAATAAAATATTTCCAAAAATAATACTGGCTCAAAACTAATTCCTAAAATAGACCTCCGTACTGCCACGTAGGAAGAGGCCTCGCACGGCAGTTGGTGGTGTAATGAAAACGCTACTGACGGTAGCGTTTTCAAACAGGTATATCCAGAAGTCTTGGGATGGGAAGAGGGAAGAGTCTCGGGTTGGGGTAAATTGGGCCCAAATGAAAACGCTAATGTCAATAGCGTTTTCATTTCGAGAAAAACGATACTGGCCGTAACGTTTTCATTTGGGCCCACCTACTATTTTATATACGACCGAAGCCCTGATCGAAACCCCCATCTCATTCTTCCCAGCCTCTTCTCTCTCTTCAAAAGCCTTTGCTACACCCGATCCCCCTCGTCGGCCCCCTCCGGCGACCTCCTCCGCGCCCCTTCCACGGCCGGCTCCCCTTCCTCTCACCTCTCACCTTCCCCTTTCCAGAGACCTCCTCTTGTCTGCAGATCCCCTCGCCACTGATCCCCTAACCGGGACTCCCTCTCCGTAGCCATCCCATGTTTCTCTCTCTCCGCGGCCTCCCTCCTCACACCTCTCTCCACAGTCCCAGCTCATCGCTCTCGTCTTTGATCCTGCCATCGATTCGGGGTACGCTTAAATTAAAATTTGTTGGGTAAATAATTTGCACAAATCATGATATTGTGAAAATGTTTTATTTGAAAAAATTATAGTAAATCACAGTAATTTTTAAAATTGCCAGCAAATAAAAAAAAATCCAGTAATACAAGACAAGCTCAAGTTCCATTATATCTAGAAATGAAGTAATCCAATTTAAATCGGTGGAGATTAGATGGTGAAGTAGAGGGTTTTTTTGCAACGTTGTAGGGGCTTTTATGAAATTAATTATCGTTTAGTAATATATTCGTTTGTATTCAAAATATGTATTGATGAAAATCTGTTTATACTGAAAGGTAGTGATATCGTAATTATGGAGGACAGCCTTATTCCGGCTTGGTTGTATTTCGTTGGACGAGTTATGAATAGTAGAACTTATGGTGTTGAATATGAGGACTCTATATTCAAAAATCAATTTGGCTCCGTCAGCATGAAACGTTGGAAGAATTGTTTAGGTTGATTTTTGAAAAAATAGCATTTGATCCTAGAACATGTTGTTTGATAATTCAGACACGATATGATATTAGAAAGAGGAAGATCACACTTCAAAATTGTGAATATCGTAGACGATGCATCTCTACAGTTTATGATCGAGTATGTATCATTGCCAAATTCGCCGTTAGGTGCGTTGGAATTGTATATTGAAAAACGCCAGCATTCTGAAGTGCGGCTCACGCCACAACCTGAATTCCCGTCACAGAATGAAGTTCCACTCACGGGAGGAAATCCGCTAAGTGAGAATTTTTTTATGAAGTCCCGGCAAGTGAGCATGAAGTAAATCCGCCAAGTGCGTTGAATGAGAATCCTTCTGAATTACTGCAACTGCCTACGTGAACAATGAATTGATATACAATGATGATGATGATGATGACATTCTTGAAGTAGGTGATGATGATGATGATGATGAGGATCCAGTTGCCCAGAATACGGTGAATATAACTTATCAAGGTGCACCAGCAGCCGCGTTTACTTCCATAAATTAGATTGGAGATACTGTAGTGAACAATAGCGAAACACACGATGTTACTGAAGGATGTAGTCTGGAACTGTACAAAGGTCAATGGTTTCAATGTAAGGCATATTTGAAACATGCAGTCACGATGCATTTAGTTAGAAAACATCGGAAATGTACAGTTATAAAGTCAAACCCATCAACCTGGAGGGTCGTGTGCAAGATCGATGGAGGATGTCCATGGGTGCTCCATGCTTCTATGTGGAACATTGACGAGCCATTCATGATCAAGACACTCAAAGAGCCTCACACATGTGTCAATCCTGTTCTAATCAAAGATCACTTGCAAATTGACTCAAATTTTGTTGCAAAAGCAGTTATTGATGTTGTGAAGGTGAATTTGAACATAACGCTCCAAATCATTGTTGAAATCATTAAAGCCATGTTCGGTTATGTTATAAGCTATAAAAAAAGCTTGTTGGTGTAAAGCCATGGAAATACTATTTGGGGCTGTCTAAGTTCATGGTAGTATTGCAGGCCGCTAACCCTAATACTGTTATTCAGTGGGTGACTGCAACTGTTGAGATGGAAAAGGAACAGTTTAGAAGGGTGTTTTGGGCATTCGGTCCCAGCATCGAGGGTTTCAAATTCTGACGGCCGGTCATTAGTATCGATGGGACATTTTATATGGGAAATATAAAGGCACGTTATTGATTTCAGTCGTTCCAGATGCAAATGATCAGTTATTTCCGTTTGCATTTGCCATAGTTGAATCAGAGAACACAGACAGTTGGAGTTGGTTTATGAGCAGTATACGGGTATTCATAACAAACCGTATAGGGTTTTGTGTCATATCAGATCGTCGCGCTGGGATTTTGAACATGATAAAGGATCCACATCTCGGATGGACTGAACCACTTGCTTACAGCCGAATCTGTATGCGACACTATGCAGCGAACTTTTACACAAAGTTTGGCAATATGCAGATGATGTGTAAACTGAAGGCCGTTGCTACGGAGAATCAAATAAGAAAATTTGAAAAGGGAGTTAAAAGGATTAGAGATTGTAAACCAAGAAATGGTTGGTTGGCTTGACAAAGAACCTCGTGAAAAGTTTGCTCTTGCATTCGATAAAGGCCGACGATATGGCATGATGACTACAAATTTATCGGAGATATTCAACTCCATATTGATGGGGGTTCGTAGTTCGCCGGTTACGGAAATTGTGCAGTTTACATTCTATCAATATTAAATACCCATTTCACCGAGAGAAGGCGCGTGGCTCAACAGTATGTTAATGATGGACAAGTGTTGCCTCCAAGAGTTCAAGCAATTCTAAACAATCGGCGAGCCAAAGCAAACTGTCATGATGTGACAATGTTTCATGATCAACCGGGATTATTTTCAGTTAAGACCAGAACACGACAAGTAGGTGACCGAGTCAGAGGTAGCAGACACAGATTGTTAACCTTACTAACCAGCCAATGTGTTCGTGTAAGAAAACGCAACTTCACCACCTTTCTTGCTCGCATGTTATGGTAACTTGCGCATCACGGGCATTGGATTATCGTGCCTACGTCGATATGCACTATTCATCAAATTACTTGGAATCCACCTGGGCACCTAGTTTCTTTCCGATTCCCGACAAAAATTACTGGATTCTTTATCAGGGTCCACTTATTATCCCTGACGAGTTGTAACGATTATGAAACCACTGTACAGAAATTTCTTGTTATTGTATAGAAAAGAGTATTACAGCCTGTGTAAGAGTTAAAAGTTATTTTTGTTAAATAAAAGCAAGAAGCAACTTGTAGCTCACTGGTAAAACCTCTACACTGTTGTGACATAGCATGTGCGTTCAATTCCCATCAGACCCAATTATTTTTCAGATTTTTCTTTTTAATTTTTCAGAAGCCCAAGAGTTGCACGTGCAATATACGGAGAAACAAAAAGTTTCAGAAAAATCAAACAAGCGCAATGAGGTGTACTGTCACGCCCCGCTTCCCGGTGTACGGTGAAGGGGACGCGACGAGGTCCGCTACGTATATACTTAGAAGTACATACGCTAAGCGTATCTAAGCAATATAAAAAAAAATCACAAGAGACAAAAGATATAGAAATAACAGCAACTTTATTAATAACATTCTTTTGTACAATGCATGGAAAGTAAATACAACTGAAATGAAAAACGATGCATAACAGGAAATGAAAATACTGAATAGAACAAGGTACAATGTCTAGAGCTCGGGGTCTTCGTGAAACTGATCCAAGTCTTCACCGGTGGGCTCGATCTCTGCCGGGTCCAAAGCACCTGACGACATTCAAAGAAGAAAGGAATAGAATGTCGTCAGCGAACAGGTCGCTCGGTAAGTCCCAAAGATAATGTAGAATTAGAAAAGACAGAATAAGAGGTATTTTCTAAAGTATAATGTTGTAGAATATTGTGTTAACGTTGTTGTTTGTAGCTTGGTACAGAAGGATGCCAGTGTATACGAGAGGGGTCTCTATATGCTAGAGACCAGGGCAAACGGAATGTACAAGGAACCGTTAAGCCACGGTACAACAGCAACGGAATATAGGTTAGGTGTCTTAATCTGACCACCTCGTGCCACCTTTAACACCTTCCATACCAATCTACCCCTTAAACCCCGTAGTGTTTTGATTGTATTGTTGTATTGTAATGTATAAGTTGGATGACTGATCAAAACCATGATATCAGTAATCATATTGTAACTGCATAATCAGGTAAATGGAATGACGGGATAATGGATGAATATCCATGGTTTGATTCAGTCAAGTTGTATAGATTGATAACTGGATTCTGGGATTCAGTGTTCATATTGAGTTGGAATATTATAGATTTATATAATACTTGAATCATATTCAAGTCAGATTATGATCAGACTCAAACCCGAGTCGGACAAAAGAAATGTAAATCGAAGTTCTATAATTGTTAGAGTCCTTATTGTAATTTATAAAACTTGAGGGGGTTTTATGTAAAAATACTTTCGTATAGTTTTCAAGATACACCCCAAGTATTTATTATTCATCTTTATAGTTATAATGAGTGTGATTTTATTTTGTCTTATTTCTAGTGAAAATATCCTAATTACATAAATAAAGATATTAATCTGTAATATTGATTTATTTGAAATTCATGGTATTTTAATGTAACTTTTAATCTTGTAATTTTTAGGAAAAGGTGGAAACTTTATCTTATAATAAAATAGGTGTTTAAATGATAATTATACATATGTTTATACAAGAATAATTTTTAATAAATATTTTGTTTTCCAAAAATCTCATTTTTCTTAAATGTCGTATTTTAAACCTTTCGAGACCGAATGCTCCTTGCGGAGGTCTAAATATCGCACTACTAAACCGAGGGTGCACGATAAACCGTACTATCCCTAACGGGTTCCCCAAAGGTGGGTTGTAGTGGCGCTTTGCAAAGATTTATAAATACCACACCTTTAGAATACGATTTTATTAAAGTAAAAGGTATTTATTTGTAAAAGTCGTTTTTCCGTATTTTAGGTTTTAGGGTTTCATATTTCAACTAGACTAATTTTAAATGATCTAAACAACAAGTTGTTAGAAGTCTCAAATCGCCTCTTCACCGCCAATTGTGGCCAGGTAAGTACAAATGAGAAAAGGAGGGATCCGTGAGACGGGTCTTTTAACGTTACCTTTTCTCAATTGCTTAGCCTAGACACCACAAAGTCAGGTTTAAATAAACGATCGATGTCCACAACTTATCGTATTTTCCTATTTAAAAGATATTGTTTTAAGGATGTATCAACCTAAAACTTTTAGAAAAGGTTTTATAAAGAAAATGGTATTTTAATGTAAAATCTTGTTTTAACGTATTCTAAGTTTTCAAGGTAGCGTGTTATGATTGCATATGAGTGTGTGAGGAGGTAGATCATTACCTCGTGATCTATTTTAAGGTATAGCAATGTTAAAGGGTTAAATGTGATAAACTAAACATGGTGGTATTTAAGTGAAAGAATACGATATATTGCAAAAGCTATCATTTCATGTGTGAAAACTTGTTCAAATTAACTTTTAAGTGATTAGTAGTCAACATGAAGATGTTTAAGTATTATGGAATTAGTGATAAGTGAGATTTGATAGAAAACCGAATCGGAAATCGGTTTGTTCCGATTACCGTCGGGTTTATAAAGTCGTATTTTTATGAAAGAAAAGAAAGGTAGAAAAGGAGGACTTACGGGTTTGGACAACGCTAGAGAGTGAGAGGGAGGTAGCGGGTTTGCCGGTGCGTCGAAATATCGTTGAGAGGTCCTAGCACGATCACCGGACTTTCACCGTCGATTTCGTCAGCGCTTCGCCTTTCGCTCGTTTTCTAACGTCCCAAGTTCTCTTGAGATTTTGAGAGAGTGGACTTAGGAATTTAGGATGAGAGGATAGAAGGTATGGGGGGTTTATATAGGGTTAAGCTAGGGTTAGGGTTTTTAATAAAAAAAATATAAAATGTATAAAAATCATATAAAATTCATTAAAACTCATTAAACCTAGGAGTAAAAGGGATTTATTGATCAATTGATAACCGATCCAGGGGTATAAAGTGTGCAGGAGGCTTGACCAAGTTAAGGGGCATCTTTTCTCTGTTGACGACTCGGCCGTCCGGCCGAGTCCGGCCGGCGGCGCCGGACCGAGTCGGCCGGTTCGCCTGCCGGCGGCACCGAGTCAGGGTCTCAAGGGCCGGGGGTTCTTCTGGGGTATTTAATGGTATATTTACTTTGTTGCCCAGTACAAATTTTGTGAGTTATGGCGTTTTGACTGTTGACTTCCAAAAGAATTTAAAACAAAATAAATACAAAAATAATGTGGGGCATGGGATTTGAACTCTTGTGGCTTGGTTCAGCAATGCAAGATATTACCAATGAGCTACAAGCTCCTTCTTGTAATTATGGAGTGAAATAAATACTTAAAGAGATATCAGCCGCAATAAATACTCCAAGTATATATTGAATTTAAATCAATTCTTTGTACATTAAAAATGGAGTTGTTACAGTCTACCCTCCTTACAAAAATTTCGTTCTCGAAATTTACAACTTTTATTTGAGGACTAGTTTACAAAGAGGCGTGGATATCTAGTACGCATTTCATCCTCCCTTTCCCAAGTGGACTCTCCTGGAGTGTCTTTCCTCCACATCACTGGAACCAAGTTAACCTTCTTGTTCCGAAGTGTCTTCACTTTCCTGTCCAGGATCTCCACGGGCTGTTGCTCACAAGACAAGTCGGGCTGTATAGTGAGCTCGGAATGATCGAGAACATGGCTGGGGTCACTTACATACTTTCTAAGTTGGGATATATGGAACACATTATGCACTCCTTCCAATGAAGGAGGAAGCGCTAAACGGTATGCCACTTAACCGACTCGTTCGAGTATGTCGAACGGTCCAATATATCTCGGACTTAGCTTACCCCGTCTTCCAAATCGGATCACTCCGCGGTTCGGAGATATCTTCAAGAATACGTGATCTCCTGGATGGAACTCCAAGTGTCGTTTCTTTGCATCAGCCCAGTGCTTCTGTCGATCTTGGGCTATGCGCATCCTTTCCCTGATAGTATGAACCACATCAACAGTTGCTACTATCATTTCTGGTCCAAGAAGTTCCCTATCTCCGATGTCGTCCCAACTTAATGGCGATCGACACTTCCTTCCATACAATGCTGCAAAAGATGCACTTCCTATGCTTGCTTGGTAGCTGTTGTTGTACGAAAACTCCACAAGATGTAGGTGATCTTCCCACGATCCTTTGAAGTCTAGCATACATGCTCTGAGCATATACTCCAAGATCTGAATAGTTCGTTCTGACTGACCATCCTGTTTGTGGATGATAAGCCGTGCTGAAGTTCAGACTTGTTCCCAAGCTTGCTTACAGACTCTGCCAAAATTGCGATCGAAACCTGGTGTCACGATCGGAGACAATGCAGACCGGTACTCCATGAAGTCTCACAATTTTCTCCATGTACTTCTTCGCTAGTGTCTCAGTAGATTGGCCAACTCGAAATGGGATGAAGTGAGCCGACTTTGTGAGTCGATCCACAATGACCCATACCGCATCGTTACCCTTTGTGCTGCGAGGAAGAGCAGTCATAAAATCCATCGTGATGTGTTGCCACTTCCATTCTGGGATTGGTAACGGTTGAAGTAATCCAGCAGTCCTGTGATATTCAGCCTTTACTTGCTGACACACCAAGCATTTTGCGACGCTTCTGGCTACTTCACGCTTCATTCCATGCCACCAATAATTCTGACGTAGATCTTTGTACATTTTGGTACCTCTAGGGTGTACTGAATAGGGAGAGCTGTGAGCTTCCTTCATTAACTCTTCCCGAACAGGACCTTTTAGTACACACAATCTGCCGCCGTATCTCAAAGATCCGTCTTCATGGATGATGAAGTATGTTCTGAGTCCATTCTCCACTTGTTCTCTGATCTTTTGCAACTTAGCATCACCTGCTTGAGCTGCTTTGATCTGATTGACAATGGTTGATTGAACTTGTAAATTCATCAAACTTGAAGCATTACCTGGCATGACTACTTCAATCTCCATCTGATGCAAGTCTTGTTGAAGTTTCCACTGAGCGGTGAGATTCATCGATAATGGTTGGCGACTAAGAGCATCAGGTACTACATTCACCTTCCCTAAGTGATATTGCAAGTTGATGTCAAAGTCCGCCATGAGTTCTAACCATCTTCTCTGCCGCGTCCGAGTGTTCTGAGTTACTACAATGATCACACGAGCAAAATCAGGAAGGGGTTAGCTTGATACCGAGCGCAGCTTCTCCTCAAGAGCAACTTAGCCGAGTTCCTTATCAGTGGAACCCCTAAAGGCTGATCCTGCAATAGAATCAGTCACGTAGGCGCACTTTTTTACTTTCTCATATAGGGCCTATCTTCTACTAGCAGCTCTTGGACTTTGACTTTGGCAGGCAGATTTCACTACCTCCTCCTTTAGCAGTGGAAGCTGTATATTCAACTCCTTCTGAGTAAACACGTACTTTAGGCTCTTATGATTGTTGGAGATAGTGCCCTCAGAGTCAATTATTGGATCACAGGCACGTGATTGCAATGATTGAGGGGAGGACCTATCCCGGTAGGACAGTCTTACTCGAGATGATAGTATGCTATCTGGTTTATCTTTATCATCGTGTACTGCTTTAGGTGACCTTTCGAGTCGCTATTACACGTTGATAAAGCCCCTTGGATTCTTGCTTGACCACCAGCAGTATGAGGGCGATCATATAAGTGGGAGCTGGGGGTCTACAAGCACATCCTTAAAAGGTCCCTAGTCGTGGGAGATTCGAGACAGGGCATCGTTTCTCCAGAGTAGACTAGTGTATACAGTCGAGACCCCGACGAAGGGCGGTGGCCGGTCTCACAAGCCACTGGTGTCAGTTGGTTCACCTAAGATGTATACAGGTGCTCATTGGGTTATGAGTACACCGGACAGGACTCGCTGGGAACCTGCTAGTTGGGATTATACCAGACGTCAGATGGCAGTTCCCTGGTGACATGTGTACAGGTTAGTTCATCGACCTGAGATCGTCAATTGTCTCGTGTGAGTTCCCACTGTGCTTTGATTACTACCCTACCACGGCTCAAAGGAGTCGTGCAAACAGGTTTTAGTTGGGTACAGTCCCGAGCCACATGGAGGCAGTGAGCGGATCTGCAGGGGTTCGTCTCTCCCGGTATTGGGAGTGAGGTCGTGCTGTGTCTAGGAGAGCCAGAACATGAAAAGTCCTTGGCCAAGGCAGGAGATTTGCTGGTAGGTATTCCAGTAGTATCTCAGGGTGTTCTGGGCTACACTCCGACACGACTTGTACCGCTTTTGGGGGTCTGACTTTTACCAACCCCCTAGGCCCGCCATGCGATGCTCATAGACGAACGGACCGGACTGTACGGATATTGTCACTGACAGGCTCAGTAGGGTGTCAGGATGAGTTCGCTCATCGACGTCCCTTTTGGTCAATACCTGGTGGCCCGTCACGTATTGGCTTATACCTCTGACGTGCTAGTGGTTAAATCCACAGCCATAGTATTGACGAGTCTTTAGAGTCCACCACACAGACAGTTACTCAAGTTTCGGGCGAAACGCTGTAGAGGCCGTATGGAGATATGGCAGGGTTCGATCAGATACGTGCGGTATTGCACGGATCGTGATCGGACGGATTTTACTAGCCGGCTTTGGCTTAAGCCGGATACTAGTATTAGATAGTGTAGTGTTGTCTCTTTGCATTTGTGTTCAGTGGGAATACAAATGCGGGCATGTATTTGCAGTAGCGGGGTTTTCCTGTAATTTATTACGGGATCGGTTTTATGAAGTTGCCAGTTTGTGTTCCGTTCCGACCGGTTTTCCTTCATTCCTTCTCGGTCGGACTTTCTTGTTGGAAGGTGTTAATTGCAAGTTTGCAATTAACACTTTGTGGAGGGGCTTTCTTGCATATGTGGCTTCATGATTATCCTCTTCATCATGATATTCTATTTTGGTCATTCTCTTGCATTTATGAGATGATGATTTTAGATGTGAGATTATTTTTGTTCATGCATCTTGAATTATTCCTTCTTTTCTTTTTTTCCACCCACTTAATGAAGAGGGGCCGGCCACTGTTGAAGAGGGGTGAGGTTTTATATTGAGTTATTTTATTGGGTGGCATTGAGCTTAATTGGTGTGGATTTATTCCTTCATGGAATTTGGTGGGCCCCTCCCTTAGTATATGTGCTGTGAAGTGTTAATTCTTTATGCATGGTTTTTAATTAATTCCCTTCACCCACACATTTCCAGAGAGCTTAATTGGTGTGCAGGAGACTTGTTTATTTGAGTGAGGTTTGATTTGTTATGATGGGGATTAATTTATATATGGTTTTCAAGTGAGAGAGCTGGCTTTATATATTCATTTTCCAGTGAGTGATTCTTGGCCGAGCTCTTTTTAAAAGAGGTGCTCATTTTCTTTGATTGAATGATCCATTCTTCATCAAGCTTTGATCCATGAAAATTCATTGTGCAAAATTCCTCCATACATGGCAACTTCTTAACCCCAAAGTGACAAGCTTCTACACTATATCTATAGCAAGTCTTGGACGCGTCGGCTAGCCAACTTCGCGTCCGAGTTGCCTCGGTCAAGAGGCGGGAGCCCGTAAAAGATTCCGGCTACGTGGTGCCCTTTCCGACGAGCGAGGAGGTGACGGAGATTCCGCGGGAGATCGGAGTGGAGACGAAGACCGAAGGACACGGATCGCTTGGTATAGCATCTCTACTCTTTTCGTTTTGCTAGTTAGCTAGGTTAATGGCCCGATCCGGGTGAAAAGTCCGCGGTGGTGCCGTTTTGCAAAGTTCGCAAAGTTTTTGTTTTCCGCGTTTCCGGCGTCGGATCGACGGCCGGGGCGCCCCCGCGGGCTTACAATGGTATCAGAGCCAGGCCGTTAACCTACCTAGCTTGCTCTAGTATGTTTAGTGCTCGATCGAACGAAAATCCCCAAAAACCGTATTTTCCCATGCTTCAGGTTTCTGTCGATTTTATTTTGTCTCAGAAAATTTTTCAGTACATTGCAGAAACATGAGAATGAAATTCTAAGGACTCTGGAAAAATTTGGTTTTGTGATGCTTCAGGACGACCGCGGAAGGGCGGCCAAACCCCTGGTTTGGCCGCGGTTCCGCGGTGGAAAGAAGTCCTTGCTGAGCGAAATTTTTCCAGTGGGCTTTTGGCTTGGAAATAGGGGTTTTGGGATATTCTTTTTGGGCCCAGTTTTTCTGTAAGTGCTACAGTAGTGTATGGGGCCCACTTGATAATATTTGTTCGATCGGATATTTTAAACATGCCAGTTCACAGTTTTTACATTATATCTGCGACCGTGAATGTCACTCGATCGGTAAATCCAGTCTATCTGCTATAGCCCTTTTAGACGGATTTGCGAACGTGACTTTCACGTTGATGTTCTGTGATTGTACTGTGTTGTTGCGGATCGGTCGTGGGGGATAGCCTGGTTGCAGTGGTAGTACAGTTCTGTTTTATATGTACATTTGATATTGCCGGGCGAGCGTCCGACATGTGGACTGCCGTCACTGCCTGTTTGTATTTTTTTTTTTTTGGGGCACGACCAGGTTGCGGTCGTTGTACCCGGTGTATATATATTTTACTTTCTGTACTAGGATTACCCCAAGGAGGAGTGCACGGATAGCCGGGTTCTGGAGGGCAACAAGCCCGCATCTCATGGCATTGAGACGGAGGGGGCTTCACTCTAGAATTGGCAGGCTATTCGCCGCACTCGTAGGGGGTATAGGGTTGACCCAGGAGGGGTGCCCAAGTTACCGGATTCCGTGAAGTGCTGGGTGGTCCATTCACGTTGCTGAAGGGGGCTGCCTCGCTTCAGGTTTTGGCGGGTAACTTGCCGCGCCCGTAGGGGTCTAGGATTTCATTGCACAGGCTATCCACACGACCAGGGGAACGTCGGGTTTCAGCAGCGGCTCTGTGAAACCCGGGGATCCCAGATATCTGTATTGATCTGTGTTGTTATACATTTCTGTGTTGCTTTTTATCACGCCATGAGCGAAAATTATATATTATATATATATTAGTAGACGTTGTATATGTTTTGCATCCGCGCTAGTCCAGTCCCCGCTCTGTCGTTAGTTAGCTAACTAACGGGTGATGACGGGACCCAGTGGCGAATGCGGATGGCATATACGTACGTCAGTATATTTTCGTTCTTTGTGGTGTGATCAATTGATGGGACTGCATTGATTCGGATCAATGCAAGTTAAACAAACCTAATCTGATGTTGTTGGAACACTTTTTCAAAAAGCTGTTATTGCAAGGGCGTTCTCTTTTGTTTTGCACAGTGGTATTCAGTTGGAATATCCTGCTCCTCAGTCGACGAGGCAAGGGCCGAGATCCCTTCACCGGGAGTGACCCCTTGGACAAAAGTTTGCGTTAGGGCAGTAACTTCACTATAGCCAATTACTTTTGCTTTGCATCGTGGTATTCAGTTGGAATATCCTGCACCTCATTCTACGGGGAAAGAGCCGAGATCCCTTCACCGGGAGTGACCTCTTTAGTAAAGGTTTTCGTAACTATATTTTTAAAAGCTATCAGTTCCTTCAACGATATCAAGTTCATTACGTTAAAGGTTTTCGCCAGAAACCATTCGTAGCCCTCCGTCGTTTCATATGGATGGTCAATAGTATTCAAGCTGTGTATGTTGGCCAAAGTCAAGGCACAGTGTTTGGTAGCTGTTGGGTATTCATATGCAGCATAGATAGATGCGTTGGTTTGGGACAGTCGTACTGCCATTTTGGCCAAAGTCAAGGGTATGTACGGGTGGGTTCAAATTAACCAGGAAAATGACGGGTAGAACTTGACATGTGACTTATGATATGTTGGCCAAAGTCAAGGTCATAAGAGCATGGGGCAGAAATCCACATCGGGAGTTTCAAAAGAACTGAAACTTGCCAGATATGCGCATACCTTCTGGAGTGTGATAACGTGAGCGGATTCCGTCATGTTATCATGCGATGAGAGTTGGATCCCGATTCCCACTGATGAGTTGGTTTACTCCTCGGGTTATCCCGGCTAATTCTTCTTTCAGGTTTGGGGAAGAATTTGACGTTACAGTGGGAGGTTTCCAGATTAGATAAATTGGTAACCATTCTGATCTAGGTTAGAGTGCACGCTGAGTGTTTCTTTTCTCTCTCTCTGGCAGCGACCATTGACCCGACCCTAGACTATGACTTAGTGACCAAGTTGACCGAACCTACTTAACACAGGCTTTTGGATTGTCAGAGTCACAAACCTCTTTGCCACTCCTACATTTACCCTTTTCTCCGGGACACCCCGTATTACTACGAACGTCCACTTCCATTGGACAAAACCATCGTATGGTTATATACGAACTCGAAGGACTTCGAGGATGGTTTCTGGTTCTGGAGAAAACGAATAGGACTATTCAGTTGTCTTTACCTTTTACCTTTTCTCAGGTTGCGAGTACTCCTTGGTTTAGGAGTAGTACACCTATTACGCAAATTGGATAGTCTTCTTCCAGACCCTAGGCTGGTGCCGACCGGTAGGGAATGAAGAAAGCCAATTAGCCTAAACGATGTACAGAAGGTATTAAGTTCAGACAAAGCAAGGGATTAGTAAGAGGGCAAAGTAAATTGCGACTGCTATTCACGACCAAACCATGTACTTCTTTGTCAATCCTAAATCACCTATGAATTAAGTTCATTCGGTTGTCTTTTATCCTCACCTTCTCTCGCATTGCTAGTGCTCCTAGGATTAGGACAGTACACCCATTATGCTTATTGGATAGTCTTCTTCCAAACCATAGGCTGGTGCCGAACGGTAGGGAAGGAAGAAAACCATTTGGCCTAAACGGGTGTACAGAAGGTAATGACTAAAGACATATAAAGGGATTTGGAGAGGTGGCAAAGAATTATACAGTTATAGTTGTGAATCTGGATAATGGAAGAGGCATTACTAAGAATACCAGGATACCCCATCGAAACATCTCAATGTTTCAGTTTTACTGTGTACTGTTAAATGAAAGCTGATTTCCCAATTAGGCACTTGCTCCAGGGTATGTATTTACCAGGTATGAGTCTCACATCTGTATGGTTTTACAGATGATGAAGGGGAGTAAGTTATTGGGAATTAGGTGACCGTCCTCATAATATCGGGATTCGTTGTAATTGGTGATATTTGAGGAAGCCACCTGGGTTGTTTGCCGGTCGGCAAATATTTGGTTTTGAATATCCGTTGTTGTGCACCAATTTCAAATTGATATATCTGTACGTCTATTTTTATAGAGTGAGACATATCTTTTTGAAATTATGTTTATGACATTTACCTATACCAGTGGATGGTTAGGTAAGGAGCATTGAACAGCGGTGTAATTCTTCTTAACCAAAAGTACAGTTTTCAACCTACGACACACAGTGAATGAGTCACCAGACTCAGCGGACTTATACAGAGTATTGTATATTGTCCAGTGTCCATTAGGACAGAGGGGTTGGTCCTCGTACTATATTCTGTTTACTTTTAACTTCTCTAGTTCTTAGACATGTGTTTCGTAGAAACACAGGGTCTAAGTTTTGAGGAGTTATAGGTATAAGAGTAAAGTAGAGAACCAGGTGTTGCAAGTATCGGGATTCTTCAAGGTGATCGAAGATGTAGATACTTGTGAATGGTATTCAGTTGATAGTAATGATTAAGAGAACTAGCTTCTCTTTCAGGTTACTCATAATTGGAAGTATTCCTAAGTTGAGTAACGCTGATCGGCCTCTCTTCCATTTAGTTGACATGCACTGGAGACAGCTGCATGATTTGAATCTGGTTCAATTAAATCAGTGCCTCTGTTTCTTGGATATAGAACAGTTCGTATCTTGATATTGTTAAGATACGGGGAGTTGTCCGGCTTATGCTTAAAACCAGACTCTGGACAACTCAAGGCACGTTTCAGTAATGGCTGTTTGTGGGTTGACCCGGGCTATGATGAGGGTTGACATTCTACCATCTAGAAGATCAATAGTGATATTGCTCTAGACTCGCCACAATTTTATTAAAAGTGGATTTTTTCAGAAAACAGTAGTGGGAGTATGGTAGAACTGGAAGTGATTCCAGAACCGCAAACGATTACTGAAGATTTGATAAGAACCTAAAGATTCAATCTGGTTTGACATTCCATTGGCCACTCCGCAGATAAGGTGGGTAACCTCAGGCACCCGAGAGGTACTTCGGTATGCTCAAGGACGGTGACAGGGAGGTTCTTGTTTACCCAGACTTGCCATTGCTGTTGTTCCAGGCTGCGAGACCCTGCGGGAGGATGAGTATAGCGTCGTTCTAAACTTGCTTTAGAAGCGTACGTGTATATGACTCTGCCAGAGGGTTGTCGTAGTCAGTGGGAGCAGCGGAAGCATTGGTGGACATCAAGCTTATGTCTATTTATAGACTAAAGCAGATATAGCGGAGATAGATCATCTATTTCTGATGTGACAGTCATAGGTTTGACTTCATCAGAATAGAGGATGGATCTGTTAAGAAGGTAGTAGGGTGTGATGTCCTGGTGTTTGATGACATACACAGAGTAGGAAGTGATATTCCTATACTACGATCGGTTATACTTTGGTCGTCACACGGTGTTTTCTCCACATAGGACTTGGATATTATATCAGACATTCTGGTTACTAGATTTATGGTTTTAGATCTAGATTTGGGTGGTTTCCCAATCTGGGTACTTTGACCGCATTCTATGAGTATTTAGAATGGACGACTCCTGGCACGGTAGTGTACCTGCAGGTAATGGAGTCACCCTCTCTAAAGGTGTCTTGTAGACTAAAGAGGAGAGGGATACGCATGATTGACAGATCACTTGCTTAGGCAATTGAGTCAATCATGAGATGTCAAGTACCACACCAGATGTTGTTCTTGCAGTAGGTGCAATAAGTTGATATTGATCCAATCCTGGAGAAACAGTCGGAAGCAGTTTTAGAACATAAGTTGATGTTCTAGGGAATTGATGACGGCAGCCTCCTTTACGAGACGGTTATCATTCCAGGCTTCCAAGGTGACCTGGATGGCAGAGTGGCTGTCAGAGTTATAGTTTTCCCTCTGACGAGGGGCAGTATTTTGGACAGGTGGTCCAGGTGGATACTGAGGGAAGGCATGGCGCAGGATACTGATTAAGTTCAGTTGACGATACAGTCTAAGAAGTTTGGATTTGGAGTTCACTTATGAGCTAGGTCCCATCAGACATCCAGACGTTCTAAGACAGGTATTGCTCATTTCGGGAGATGGCTTTCTCCGCGAACATGGGATATAGAGAGACAAAGAAAGAAACATCAAAGCGGATCCACTCACTGAGGCTATTCCTCGAACGCAATAGTTTCGCAAACGAGCTTTGTGAGACTGACTAGTAGAGGAGTTGGGTGTTCGGTATCACACGGGCTGTGAGTATGCGACATCGCAATAATTAGCCTCGAGTGCAAGTGGGAGATTGTTGGAGATAGTGCCCTCAGAGTCAATTATTGGATCACAGGCACGTGATTGCAATGATTGAGGGGAGGACCTATCCCGGTAGGACAGTCTTACTCGAGATGATAGTATGCTATCTGGTTTATCTTTATCATCGTGTACTGCTTTAGGTGACCTTTCGAGTCGCTATTACACGTTGATAAAGCCCCTTGGATTCTTGCTTGACCACCAGCAGTATGAGGGCGATCATATAAGTGGGAGCTGGGGGTCTACAAGCACATCCTTAAAAGGTCCCTAGTCGTGGGAGATTCGAGACAGGGCATCGTTTCTCCAGAGTAGACTAGTGTATACAGTCGAGACCCCGACGAAGGGCGGTGGCCGGTCTCACAAGCCACTGGTGTCAGTTGGTTCACCTAAGATGTATACAGGTGCTCATTGGGTTATGAGTACACCGGACAGGACTCGCTGGGAACCTGCTAGTTGGGATTATACCAGACGTCAGATGGCAGTTCCCTGGTGACATGTGTACAGGTTAGTTCATCGACCTGAGATCGTCATTTGTCTCGTGTGAGTTCCCACTGTGCTTTGATTACTACCCTACCACGGCTCAAAGGAGTCGTGCAAACAGGTTTTAGTTGGGTACAGTCCCGAGCCACATGGAGGCAGTGAGCGGATCTGCAGGGGTTCGTCTCTCCCGGTATTGGGAGTGAGGTCGTGCTGTGTCTAGGAGAGCCAGAACATGAAAAGTCCTTGGCCAAGGCAGGAGATTTGCTGGTAGGTATTCCAGTAGTATCTCAGGGTGTTCTGGGCTACACTCCGACACGACTTGTACCGTTTTTGGGGGTCTGACTTTTACCAACCCCCTAGGCCCGCCATGCGATGCTCATAGACGAACGGACCGGACTGTACGGATATTGTCACTGACAGGCTCAGTAGGGTGTCAGGATGAGTTCGCTCATCGACGTCCCTTTTGGTCAATACCTGGTGGCCCGTCACGTATTGGCTTATACCTCTGACGTGCTAGTGGTTAAATCCACAGCCATAGTATTGACGAGTCTTTAGAGTCCACCACACAGACAGTTACTCAAGTTTCGGGCGAAACGCTGTAGAGGCCGTATGGAGATATGGCAGGGTTCGATCAGATACGTGCGGTATTGCACGGATCGTGATCGGACGGATTTTACTAGCCGGCTTTGGCTTAAGCCGGATACTAGTATTAGATAGTGTAGTGTTGTCTCTTTGCATTTGTGTTCAGTGGGAATACAAATGCGGGCATGTATTTGCAGTAGCGGGGTTTTCCTGTAATTTATTACGGGATCGGTTTTATGAAGTTGCCAGTTTGTGTTCCGTTCCGACCGGTTTTCCTTCATTCCTTCTCGGTCGGACTTTCTTGTTGGAAGGTGTTAATTGCAAGTTTGCAATTAACACTTTGTGGAGGGGCTTTCTTGCATATGTGGCTTCATGATTATCCTCTTCATCATGATATTCTATTTTGGTCATTCTCTTGCATTTATGAGATGATGATTTTAGATGTGAGATTATTTTTGTTCATGCATCTTGAATTATTCCTTCTTTTCTTTTTTTCCACCCACTTAATGAAGAGGGGCCGGCCACTGTTGAAGAGGGGTGAGGTTTTATATTGAGTTATTTTATTGGGTGGCATTGAGCTTAATTGGTGTGGATTTATTCCTTCATGGAATTTGGTGGGCCCCTCCCTTAGTATATGTGCTGTGAAGTGTTAATTCTTTATGCATGGTTTTTAATTAATTCCCTTCACCCACACATTTCCAGAGAGCTTAATTGGTGTGCAGGAGACTTGTTTATTTGAGTGAGGTTTGATTTGTTATGATGGGGATTAATTTATATATGGTTTTCAAGTGAGAGAGCTGGCTTTATATATTCATTTTCCAGTGAGTGATTCTTGGCCGAGCTCTTTTTAAAAGAGGTGCTCATTTTCTTTGATTGAATGATCCATTCTTCATCAAGCTTTGATCCATGAAAATTCATTGTGCAAAATTCCTCCATACATGGCAACTTCTTAACCCCAAAGTGACAAGCTTCTACACTATATCTATAGCAAGTCTTGGACGCGTCGGCTAGCCAACTTCGCGCCCGAGTTGCCTCGGTCAAGAGGCGGGAGCCCGTAAAAGATTCCGGCTACGTGGTGCCCTTTCCGACGAGCGAGGAGGTGACGGAGATTCCGCGGGAGATCGGAGTGGAGACGAAGACCGAAGGACACGGATCGCTTGGTATAGCATCTCTACTCTTTTCGTTTTGCTAGTTAGCTAGGTTAATGGCCCGATCCGGGTGAAAAGTCCGCGGTGGTGCCGTTTTGCAAAGTTCGCAAAGTTTTTGTTTTCCGCGTTTCCGGCGTCGGATCGACGGCCGGGGCGCCCCCGCGGGCTTACAATGATCTGTGTAGATGTTCACTCGTTCACCAAGTAGATAATGACGCCAAATCTTGAGAGCAAAGATGACGGCTGCCAACTCCAGATCATGCGTCGGATAATTGCGCTCGTGAATCTTCAGCTGTCTTGAAGCATAAGCCACAACCTTACCGTGCTGATGTAGAATACAGCCTAATCCCTTACCGATGCATCGCAATGCACTTCGAATCCTCCAGATTGATCCGGTATAACGAGAATAGGTGCTGATGTCAACCTTGACTTGAGTTCTACGAAAGCTTGTTCGCATGCTTCTGACCACACAAATTCTTCATCTTTACGTGTGAGCTTGGTCAGGGGCGTTGCTATCTTCGAAAAGCCTTCAATGAACCTTCTGTAATATCCAGCTAAACCCAAGAAACTTCGAATATCCTTCACTGACTTTGGTGTAGGCCATCCGCTAACTGCCGAAACTTTCGCTGATCCACAGAGATTCCTTCTCCTGATACGATATGTCCAAGAAAACCAACTTGATTCAGCCAAAACTCGCACTTGCTGTACTTGGCATAAAGCTGATGTTGTCGAAGAGTTTATAAGACAATTCGTAGGTGTTCTGCATGTTCTTTCCGACTCTTAGAATATACCAGGATGTCGTCGATGAAGATGACAACAAACCTGTCTAGATACTCCCGGAAAACTTGATTCATAAGGTTCATGAATATTGCGGGTGCGTTGGTCACTCCGAATGGCATCACTAGAAATTCGTAATATTCATAGAGAGTTCTGAAAGCTGTTTTGTGAATATCGGCTTCTTTGACCTTCACTTGATGATAACCTGAACGAAGATCTAATTTAGAGAAAACACAAGATCCACTTAGCTGATCGAATAAATCATCGATGCGCGGGAGTGGATACTTGTTCTTTATAGTAACTTCGTTCAAGGCTCTGTAGTCGATGCACATTCTGTATGAACCTTCCTTCTTCTTCATAAGTAGTACAGGTGATCCCCAACTTGAAGTGCTGGGACGAATCCATCCTTTCACCAGTAATTCGTCCAACTGTGTTCGGACTTCCTTCAAACCTTCCGGACTTAAACGATAGGGTGCTTTGATCACCGGTTGTGCTCCTGGTACTAAATCAATACTGAATTCAAGAGCTCGATCGGGAGGCAAACCTGATATATCGTCAGGAAATACATCGTCGAACTCTCGAACCACATCCGGTCTTGATTCTTCCTCCGCTTGAGCTGCTGCAACTACTGCTTCTCTTGGCTTTGCTTTGTAGGTACTTGGCTCTAGTGTACGGTCTCTGCTTTTGAAATAGAAGACCGGATGGTCTGGAATCTCGAATACTACCCTCCTTTTACGAAAGTCGATGGTAGCATAAAAAGTTCCAAGACAATCCATTCCTAGAACCACATCGAAGTTCGGTATGTCCAGCACTTTGAAGTCAGCATAAAACTCTCTGCTGCAGATGACGACTGGACACAAGCTGTATCCCATAGTTGCCTTTAGAACACCATTCCCTGAACTGACATTCCAGCTGGATACAAGCGGTGAGACTGGAATCGCATGGGTTCGGACAAATCGTTGCGACATAAAGCAGTGTGATGCTCCAGTATCAAACAGTGCAAGTGCAGGGATTGAGGATACTAAGATTGTACCTAAGGTATGTAGGATATGTTTTAGGTATAGAAAATATGCAACTAAGTAGTAGGATAGAAAAGCAAAGTTTGAAAAGAAAAGTTTACCAGTGATGACTTAGCCAGTGGCCTCAGCTTCTTCCACGGACATCGTGAAAGCCTGACGCCTGGGTACATTCTTCCTGGCCTGAGGAGCATTCCTCGGAACGTTCCTTTGAGCTTGATGGAACTGACGAGGAGGTGGTGTAGCTTGTGGTCCTCTGGGTGGTGCAGGTAGTGCAGGTCTGGGAGCAGGTGCCTGAAGAGCTGGTCGCTGCGGATAAGTAATTGCTGGCCTGGGTGCAGCAACTGGGTTCTGTCTTTGGGGACAAGACCCAATATCGTGAGTAGCTGAGCCGCAGACTAAGCAAAGACGGTTGGCTCGACGGCAGTCCTTCATCATATGTCCAGTTCTCTTATAGTAGGTGTGTTCCCCTCCGAAAGACGGCGCGACGGACGTCTCGCCTGAAATTCGGGGTAAATGCTAATTGGTGCTATCCGTCTACCTCTCCAAAGATGCCAAGTTGATTTATGGCACCGTATATCGAAGGTTTAAACGAATGCGTCCGATGTAGCAGACTTCATCAGATTCCCCCTCGCTTGAGGGGTTTTTGATTATGGGGACGCTCTTCCCTGCAGGCGCAAGCCCCTGCAGTTAATTACGCTACCGCATTGCGGTAACAACTTTCTCCTTCTCCAGATGATCACTTCGTGTCGTGTGTGTTTGTTTTATATTTGGTTGCCTGTGGATTGTATACGGAGACAGAGTTATGTCGTCGCCCGTAGGGCGTGGACTAGTCCAAATCCGTATTATCTTAGATTTGGGTTTGGGGGTTTGGGTTTAAGGATACGTTAGCCTCGTTTGAGGCTAAGATCGACTTAAACATTTGTTAAGGATACGTTAGTCTAGTTTTAGACTAAGATCAACTTAACGGGATCGTTTAGATCCAACAAAAGAGCAATTAAGGGGGGCCCTGTTGTTTAGTTTAGTGACATTGCGATCAATAGGTAGTTTAAGGACATTGCGGTCCATAGGTAGTTTAAGGACATTGCGGTCCAATGTTAGTTTTAAGACGTTGCGGTCAAGGTTAAGGACATCATAGTCCGAGGATTTAAGGACTCCACAGTCCGGCGTTAGTTTTAAGATATCGCGGTCAAGATTAAGGACATCATAGTCCGTTGTTAGTTTTAAGACATTGCGGTCAAGGTTAAGGACATCATAGTCCGAGGATTTAGAGACTCCACAGTCCGGTGTTGGTTTTAAGACATCCCGGTCAAGGTTAAGGACCTCATAGTCCATGAGTTTAAGGACCCCACAGTCCGTAACAATATGTGGTCATCGGGACCCGTCACCTCTTTGAAGACGTTGAGGAATTACAATGCCAAGTATCAAAGGAGTGAAGAGATGTACCCTTAAACCAAGGTAGATTAAAGGATCTTTGGCCCAATTTGGAACCAAGACCAATTAATTGTATTATGAGCCCATTAGCCCAGTTAAGTTTGAATTGAGGACTTATGGCCAGCTTGGGCTAAGTCCAATCATGTTTGGAATATTGGCCCTCTGTTGGTTCATTGAAGGAGAGGCTTTGCCTCTAGAAACTTGGCCAATTGGGCTAAAACTAGTGTTAAACCCTAAAGACCAACAGTGTTGAACACTGGGATTAAGATTAGCAAATTAGTGTTTAACACTAAAAGATAATCAGTGTTAAACACTAGCAACAGGGCTTTCAAATGAGTGTTAAACGCTAGAGCAAATCAGTGTTAAACACTGGAAATAGAGATTTCAAATTAGTGTTTAACACTAAGGCAAATCAGTGTTAAACACTAGGAATAGAGATTTCCAATTAGTGTTAAACATTAAGAAGAGTTAGTGTTAAACACTGGGAACAGAGACTTTAAATTAGTGTTAAACACTAAAAAAAATCAGTGTTAAACACTGCAAATAGAGTTTTTTCAAATTAGTATTTGAACACTAGAGCAAATCAGTGTTAAACACTGGATACAAAGATTTCAATTTAGTGTTAAACACTAAGGCAAGAGGGGTCACGTGGTAGCACGTGAGAGCGCCCTGCTGCCCTTTTTTTGTTCTGCCAAAAGTATTAAATACTTTGGAGCATCACGTGCTGTCATGTGATGGGAATTTGGGTGTTTGTCTGTCAAAGCTTCAGCCAAGGGGTCACGTGGTAGCACGTGAGAGCGCCCTAGAGCTCTTTTCCGTTTCTTTTGCCTTTTTCTCTGTATGCTCCAGAGGTCACGTGGGGCACGTGAGGCGTTGCCTCAAAGCTCTTCTCTGTGGATCTTTACAGGGGTCACGTGGTAGCACGTGACCCTGTTTCTTTGCCTGTTTGAAGATGTGTTTAAATTCTTCATAGGGTTAAACCCTAGCAATAACTTTAGAGGAATTAAATTCCTATTTCCTTCTGAAGAATTATATTCTTAGACAGGGTTAAACCCTAATTTCTTTTCTGTAGGAATTAAATTCCCCATATATGTAAAGAATTAAATTCTGGCATAGGGTGAATGTTTCCTGATTTAAAATCAGGAAAAGTTACGAAGGAGGCATCACGTGCTAGCACGTGACCAGCAGTCACGTGTTGGCACGTGACACCTAAAAGCATCAGCAAGGCAGATTCAGCTTCCCGACTACATCAAAGAAAAGGGGTTCAGAAAGGGTCACGTGCTCCCACGTGACCAGGGTCACGTGTTGGCATGTGATATTTAAAAGCGGCTTCAAAAGCACATCGGTTCCCTGATCAAATCAAGGAAAAAGGCTTCAGAAGAGGTCACGTGCTCCCACGTGACCAGGGTCACGTGTTGGCACGTGACACTCAAAAGCAGCAGACTCAATTCCCTGATCAAATCAAGAAAAAGGCTCCAGGCGAGGGTCACGTGCTCACACGTGACCAGGGGTCACGTGGTGGCACGTGACGGCTAAGCGGCAGCCAGAAGGCAGAGCGCAAAAAGGAAGAAGAGGTCTCGTTCCAAGGGGGTCACGTGCCTACACGTGACCAAGGGTCACGTGGCCACACGTGACCGGCTTTCAAAGCCTATCTGTTAAATTCTGAGAAAAGGCCTCTCAAATCTTTCCAAAGGAACCGATTGAATTAAAGATTTAAAAATTCTTAAATATCACCTATCTATGGAAAAAGCCTGAACTTGGAAAGATTTCCCCTTAAAATCTAACCGAAATAACAAAGGAGAATCTCTGGAGTTAAAATCCAATGGTGAATAAAATTCACCTAATAATCCAAAGGTCCAAAACGAATGGTGAATACAAATTAAATCTCTCAATGAAAGATTCACCAAAACTAATTGATTCGGCTGCTTCTCCTATAAATAGGAGCCAAGAGATACACAGAGAGACATACATGCAGAAAGTAATCGATACATAAAAAAAAGAGGAGAGCCTTGATACTTTGGAGGAATTTGGATCTTCTGCAAAAGAAAACCATAGGTAAGAAAGGGAAGGCTTTTTGAAAGGAAAAGAGAATTCAATTCTCAACAGAGTTTAACTCTGATATAAAACAGAAGAACATAGTTCTCTCTTTGGTGGAGGATCTGTAAAGTGCACATCTCCCCTTGAGTTGAGAATTTAATTCTCAATAGGTTGAGATCCTGCCATGCAGATCCAAAGCATAGAGAGGGAATAGAAGCTTGAGAATTTAATTCTCACAGAACTATAGGAATTTAATTCCTTTAAAATAAAATTAGGGTTTGACCCTATGTTATGGGAATTTAATTCCTTCAGAATGAACAGAATCAGGGTTTAACCCTAGTTAAGAACTTAGTTCTGTTAAAATAACAGGAATTTAATTCCCTCAAGAAAGAAGAAATGAGGGTTTAACCCTATTTAAGAATATAATTCTTCAAAAAGAAAGTAGGAATTTAATTCCTCTAAAGTTATTGCTAGGGTTTAACCCTATGAAGAATTCAATTCTTAAAAAGATAAACACATCCTCAGACAGGCAAAGGAATAGGGTCACGTGCTACCACGTGACCCCTGAAAAGAAACAGAAAAGAGCTTTAGGGCGCACTCACGTGTCGACACGTGACCCCTAATGAACACTCTAACAGATCAAAGCGCAGGCCCCCATCACGTGCCCACACGTGATGGCTTTCAGAATTAAAAGTGTTAAACACTTATCTGTAGAACAAAATAAAGGGAAACATGGCGCTATCACGTGCTACCACGTGACCCCTTGGCTGAAGCTTTAACGGACAAACACCAGAATTCCCATCACATGACAGAACGTGATGCTCCAAAGTATTCAATACTTTTGGCAGAATAAAATGAATTGAGGGCGCTCTCACGTGCTACCATGTGACCCCTCTTGCCTTAGTGTTTAACACTAAAATTGATACCTCTATATTCAGTGTTCAACACTGATTTTCTTAGTGTTTAAACACTAATTTGGAAAACATCTATTTACAGTGTTTAACACTGACTTTCTTAGTGTTGAACACCAACCTGGAAAACCCTGTTTCCAGTATTTAACATTGATCTGCCTTAGTGTTAAACACTAATTTGAAATCTCCATTGCCAGTGTTTAACACTGATTTGTTTTAGTGTATAAACACTAATTTGAAAGCCCTGTTGCTGGTGTTTAACACTAACTATCTTTTAGTGTTAAACACTAACTTGTCAATCTCATTCTCAGTGTTCAACACTGATTGATCTTTAGTGTTTAACACTAACTTTAGCCCCATTGTCTAAGTGTCTAGAGACAAAGCCTCTCCTCTAATGGACCAACAAAGGGCCAATATCCTAAACATGATTGGACTTAGCCCAAGCTGGCCATAAGTCCTCAATTCAAATTCAACTGAGCCAATGGGCTCATAATATAATTAATTTGTCTTGGTTCCAAATTGGGCCAAAAATTATTTAATCTACCTCGGTTTAAGGGTACATCTCTTCACTCCTTTGATACTTGGCGTTGTAATTCCTCAACGTCTTCAAAGAGGTGACGGGTCCCGATGACCACATATTAATACGGACTGTGGGGTCCTTAAACTTATGGACTATGAGGTCCTTAACCTTGACCGGGATGTCTTAAAACTAACGACGGACTGTGGGGTCCTTAAACTCATGGACTATGAGGTCCTTAACCTTGACCGTGATGTCTCAAAACTAACATCGGACTGTGGAGTCCTTAAATCCACGGACTACGACGTCCTTAACCTTGACCGCAACGTCTTAAAACTAACACTGGACCGCAATGTCCTTAAACTACTTATTGACCGCAATGTCACTAAACTAAACAACAGGGCTCTCTTAATTGCTCTATTGTTGGATCTAAACGATCCCGTTAAGTTGATCTTAGTCTGAAAACTAGACTAACGTATCCTTAACAAACGTTTAAGTCGATCTTAGTCTCGAATGAGGCTAACGTATCCTTAAACCCGAAACCCCCAAACCCAAATCTAAGATAATACGGATTTGGACTAGTCCACGCCCTACGGGCGACGACATAACTCAGTCTCCGTATACAATCCACGGGCAACTAAACACAAAATAAACACATGCGACACGAAGTGACCATCTGGAGAAGGAGAAAGTGGTTACCGCGATGCGGTAGCGTAATTAACTGCAGGGGCTTGCGCCTGCAGGGAAGAGCGTCCCCACAATCAAAAACCCCTTAAGCAAGGGGGAATCTGACGAAGTCTGCTACATCGGACGCATCCGTTTAAACCTTCGATACACGGTGCCATAAATCAACTTGGCATCTTCGGAGAGGTGGACGGATAGCACCAATTAGCATCTGCCCCCGAATCACAGGCAAGACGTCCAGTCGCGCCGTCATTCGGAGGGGAACAGATTCTGGCACGCCCGGTGGGACCTTTTCCTCTTTCCACTCCACACTTCGTGTGATTCGCGAACCAATCACGGTTCGCTAATGGTTGCCCTTGGGTTTCAAGATACTAAGACTTGGCGTCTTGCTTATTGTAGAAATCAAAGAATCGATGGCTTCTACTTCTGCGAAATGCTCCAACTGCTCGGACTGCAATTGCAACCAACGCTCTGCCTCGCCAGGAGGTATAGCCTACGGACCCCAAGCTGCTTCATTATTCACAATGCCCGTGGAACAGGTCACTCGAGCCACCACGGGATTGTTTTTTGGGACCATGCTCCCGCCGACAAGCTTCACCATTCCGGTGCTGACAAAGGAAGCTCCCAAGAAGTCGGTCTTTGATCGTCTTACCCTTGCCGCGGCCCCTCTCAACGGGTCGCCCAACACCAGCGCCTCGGTCTTCTCTAGATTGGGCCAAGACTCCTGTGGACCCACAATGGGGCCTACAATCCCAGAGAAGGCTGCTTCTAAGAAAGTGACCGGTCCTGCTCCTGAAGTCGCCAAGGCGGCTTCCCCGGCCAAAAAGTCGGTCTTTACAAGATTGACGGCTTCAGCTCCCACTCCTGCTACCCAAAAGACATCGGTCTTTAACAGGCTAACACCAGCAATGACCCCCCACCTACACAGGGGGCAAGACGAAGCCATCCTCACCGCTGAACCAGCGCCGTCCGCTCGACACGCTCGACGTCGCCACTGGCGCCGAGTAAGGAAGGCTGGGGGCAACTCCCCCTCTGGGCTAACTCCATCAGCCTCAACGGTGGAAGTTAATGCCGCCGTTCCAACTGGGAACAGCTTCGAGATGCTAAATAAGGTGCGAAGGAATTCTCCTACTGCGGTGCTAAAGAGGTCTCCTCCTCCACTAAAAAAAGTTGCGGAAATAAAGCCAGAACAGCCCCGATCCCCTCAACGGCTGTCTTCCAAGATCTATAAGGTTTGGCGGCAGGCCCGAGACTCGATGATCGATCCAAACTTCTCCCGCCAGCACAAGAAGCTGAAAATCCAACAGGAAGCCAGTCACCAGGCTAAACCACGAAAGGCTGTTTGGGTGCCCACTTCAACGGCCCCCTCAACTTCCACTGCTCATAAAAGGAGGAAGCCAGAGAAGATCCCCCAGCCTGCAACGACAGCTAAAGGCACTAAGCCCAGATGCCCTAAGTCTGGGGGCATGATGGTCCATACCGTATGCATGGCGTCAGGAAAGGAAGACGGCTGTGCGTCTACAGGTCATAGACCGCTTACACGGTCGGTGACCAAAGCTCAGGAGCAACAGCAAAAGCTCCAGGAAATGATGAATGCTATGGCCGCACTTACCGGGCCAAAAGAAAACCCAGAAACGTCCTCGGACGAACGCCAGGAGGAAGAAACCGACGCTGAGTTCCTTCGCCGAATATTGGAGAAGAAGGACAAAGAGGCTGCTGAACAAGCAGCCAACATACAGCGTATGGGCCTTCTCTTCCAAGATATGATAGGAATGATGATCCAACAGGACCCACCCGCTGAGGATCCCCCAATCGTTCTTGAAGACGACCGGGGAGAAACGTCAAATCCACTGCCGGCCCTCTCAACGGCCAAGGAGGAGACAATCTCTAAGGCTGATTTGGTCGACTATATAGCCCAGCAAATCCGGGTTCATCATGCGACTGAGGCAGCTGGTCAAGTCGTAAAAACGGGGCGGCCATATCCAAGCTGGTACGACCAAATCAAATATCCGTCGGGTTATACAATACCAAAATTTCACGTGTATAAGGGGACCGGCAATCCCCACCAACATGTCGTCCAGTTCAGGGCCCTTTGCGGTAACATCGGCGGTGATGATAAACTGTTGCTTCACCAATTCGTGGGTAGCTTATCAGAAACAGCGTTCGAATGGTATTCAGAACTCCCGAAAGATTCTATCAAGACGTTCGCTGAAATGGAGTTGCTATTCACTCAGCGATTCGCGAGCGCCAGCGAACGCACTCCAATAACGGCATTGATTAACGCCAGGGTAAAACCAGGCGAAACTTGGGTCCAGTATGCTATACGCTGGCGGAATTTGTGGTCGAAATGCGAGCAACGCATTGAGGAAGCGCCCGCGGTGGGCATGTTCGTAGGAACCCTAGACCCTCACGCAACTATCTCCCAGTTCATGATGTTCTTTAAGCCAACCACATTCCAGGCTCTAATCGACAAGCTGGCCCAGATGGACCAAATGGGTCATAGACCGTCTCCCCCGAAGCCCGAGCCTCGGAGTGACAAGGGTAAAGGAAAAGCAACCTTCGTCGCGAATGCCCAGCAGCAACCCAATGCCTTAAAGCTGACGGATCAACTGGAAGAAAGACGCCGGTATTATAATGAGAAAATGAAGCGTCCCTACTCGTTCCCACGGGACAAAACGAAACGGTTATTCGAGTTGGCAGTACGCAACAGACTTATAAACTTGCCAAATCCAAGGCAACCGCCACAACCCACTGAGGTGAATAACCCTAACTATTGCCCTTACCATCAAACGGTAAGTCATCCGATTGAGGATTGCTTTGTCTTCAAAGGATGGATTGAAGATCAATACCTCCAGGGGAAGTTTGCGCTGTCCGAAAAGTGGAAGGTGAACCCGCCACAGCCGCATACTCCGAATAAAGCAGATATACCGGGGGCAACCTGTTCCTTTATTGAGGAAGCTCCATGGGAGGTCGTGCTGTCAACTAAAACCAAAAGAATGCTGAAGGACCTTCATGCGTGCCCGGCGGTCGAATGGAAGGACCCACTGGGACCCCAGATCATTGAAAGAATGCTGAGGCCGCGTCCAACTACAAAGAGCGGTGGTGATGGCCCAAGTACTCATGCCCTACCGTCAAAATCTTCGAAGAACAAGAAGAAGAAATCTAAGAAGCCCGTGAAGCCTGGAGACAAGCGCACGAACTTGCAGAAGCAAATCGACGCACTGGAAGAGTACAATCAAAAGGCGCGAACTCCTGTCATGCAGCAAGAGTTCCTCAACCACATCTTTCAGGTGAAAGATGATGGAGAAAGCTCGTCGGATGAATCCGAGGGATATGTGGCGAGTTGTAACGTAATCTCCCACTCGTTTACCGACGATGAAAAAACTCCTGGCACTAAGAAACTGGGGACAGAGCCTGAACCAGAGCTTGTGTGGCCAACGGATGAAATGATCGACGCCTTTCTAGACGAGATTCGTTTAAAGAGTAAAGCGGATCAGGAGCGTGAGATGGCCGCATCGGAAGGAGCCAAATGCAGGCGACTGAACGAAAGAGTTGAAGTACTCCCGCCAGATTGAAAGGCACCCGAGACAGACAAGAAGATATTCAAGACGAGGAAAAGGTTTGCCAAAGCCATGTCAATGGGAATGAAGCTACCACCCTCGGAAGAAAACACGCTCAATGGGGCGGAGAGGCACCCTGATTATTGCGCATATCATCGGAAAATTTCACACCCCACGGAGGAGTGCGACGCCTTTAGGATATGGTGGCAGGGGTATGTTGCTCATCGACAACATTTTAAGCGCATGAAACGCAAGACCCGTCGGGAACGAAGAAGTACTGCCGACGGGCACAACAGAACCACTGGCAACTGTTACATGGTTAACGCCGGAGGGTCACAAGTTCTCACCTTTGGGAGCGACTCTGATGAAGAAATGGCCCTGGGCCCTCTCTTTAAAGAATCCGTTTTAGGGAAAGAGGAGGAACTGGAGGCCTGCGAAAACATTCAGCTGCGCAATCGCACGCTCCCGGAAAAGAATCTCGGGCCCGCAAATAGAAAAGATAAGGGAAAGGAAAAGGTCACTGAGGATATCACTTTAGATGACCAAGTCATGAAAGAGCTGACTACCAAAGACCCTCCCAGGAAGGGTAAGGTGGACTACAATATCCTGGCGCACCTAAGGAATCTACCTTCTCAACTTAGCATTCTCGATGCCCTCCTATTATCAAAAGAAGCGCGAGATTCACTAATTAAAGCGTTACAAGAACCCGAACAATTCCAAGCCTTCCTCGCCACAGAAAGGATGAAGGATGAACTGGAGGAAGTGCATACGGCCGACATCACTTTCGGGGACGAAGACCTCCTTCTTGGGACGTGCGACCACAACCGTCCCCTATATGTCTCTGGATACTGCCATGATATCAAGATAGGCAAGATCCTAGTGGATAATGGATCCTCCGTCAATCTCCTTAACGTTCGGGTGTTAAAGGAAATCTGCATGAGTGTGCAACACCTCGCTCATGACAAAATTACCATCTCCGGTTTCGATTCACAATCGTCACGGACTCTCGGATCCGCGATACTAACATTACGCTTCGGACTACTCGTCACAGACATCAAATTCCATGTCATTGACGCCAAGACCTGCTGCAACGCCTTGCTCGGTCGCCCTTGGTTACACGAGTACAACATCATCCCTTCTACACAACATTAGTGTATGAAGTACTTTAAGGATGGTTTCGAGTATACCGTAACAGGTGAGCTAAACCCATTTTCCGTGAACGAAGTCCGCAAATACGAAGAGGCGAAGTACTTTTTGCTAGATTTCGAGGATACAGAAAGGTGCCGCAAGCCGGAGAACAAAGCCGCCGCCACCATCCCTGTTTTCGGGAGCGATACCGAAGAAGAAGAAGAGATAGTTTATGCTGGGCCATCTCAACGCAACAACCCGGGGACGCCCGCCCCCATGTTGGTCTTCGGAAGTGACTCGGAAGATGAGGTTAATGCCGTGTTCTCCAATCGGCCGTCAATATAAGCACCCCCTAGAGATGATCAGAGTTTTCAAATCACCATGGTGCCGCGAGAACACTACAAGGATCTCGACACACTTCAAGCTTATAATGTGCAGGACCTGCAAACGTTTTACGTCCCTCCCAGGCAAAAGGGTGAGAAGGCAATCCTATTCTACCGATCTTCAGAGACGAAAGTAGAGAAGGAGATCTGGCATGGCACGGATGCTACACTCGACAGGCTCCAACCCATCCGTTTGCCCAGATACTATACAAATGGACTAAGGAGGCTATTGAAGCGCCAAGGAGTACCCTTAAAACAGACTGTTCGACAAGCTCGGTTCTACAACAGGATTTGGGATGTCCCTGGGACTTAACGCAAATTGCCCAACGGGAAAATGGAAACACTTGGGCTTGGATACGTGAGAGATGGAAAACGGGAACGGGCCCACAGTAGCTACGCCATATATACCTTTGATGAAGAAGAGGACGCCCTGTCAGGAAATGCCAACCCCTTATCAAAACTAGATCCCGCGATTGAAAGGCCGAGTCCATCATTTGAAGAACGAATGGACAAGCTTATCAGGAAAGCGGGTCAAAAAGCTCGGGAAGACCACAACCGCGAGATGGCCATCTACGAGAAAGCCAGGACGCAACGTCTGTTTCAACAGGCTGCAAAAGACGAAGATGCCCATCCCTGTCAACCCGTTGTACGAAAGGCCCGACGCAGAGGCAGAAATAAATCAAGAAGCGGAAAGAGGAGCCGACAACAACGACGCAGGATTAGAGAGTCGTGTGATCGGGCGTTGCATAGTCCGGATTTGTCCCTCATGAAGAAGATGAGTCGAGCGTATTCCTTCCCTCGAGACAAGACGGAGAGGTTACTCGAGCTCGCTATAAAATATCAAATGATCGCGCTTCCAGAGTCTAGACACCCTGAGCAAGCTAACAAGGCTTCTCATCTGAGCTATTGCTCTTATCACCGAGCCATAGGACATCCTACCGAAGACTGCTTCACCTTCAAGAACTGGGTCGAGGACCAGTACCAACATGGCAGATTCGCTTTATCCAACAGCTGGAGGGTAACGCCGCCACAAAAGCACGAACCCAAAGCCGCAAGAGCAGAACCGGATCCACCTCAGTCCTGGAAGCGGATTCGCACCTGTTACATGATTACGATATTAAAAGAAGAGCCCAAGGACATGGATGACCTTCCCTGGTGCTTTGAGAACGGCAATGATGAGGTAATCTCAGAATTTCCGCCAGCTCCGAAAGAACTGGAAGATGGCATACATACTACTGCAGATAACCTCAAGAAGATTGAGTTGGGATCGGCAGATGATCCGCGACCGACATTTGTCAGCGAGCTGCTATCTGAAGAAAGGGTGGCTGCGTTAAAGAACGTGCTTCTACAGCATAAAGACTGCTTCGTGTGGAACTATTCCGAGATGCCAGGATTAGATCCGGAGATTGCTGTACATAAATTAGCGATATCCCCGAATATCAAGCCAGTCAAGCAGGCGCCGAGAAGGATGCAACTCGAGCTTGAGATGAGCATCAACGCCGAAGTCAAGAAGCTGATCGATTCTGGATTTATCCAAGAAGTCCAATATCCCGACTGGATCGCCAACATCGTCCCGGTAATGAATAAAAATGGGACGGTATGCATATGCGTGGATTTTAGGGATCTCAATAAAGCTTGCCCGAAGGACGATTTCCTAGTACCGGTAACCGAGCTAATGATAGATAACACGTCCACTCACGAGGTTTTCTTCTTTATGGACGGTTCATCAGGGTACAATCAGATAAAGATGCATCCCGAAGACCAGAAGCACACCGCTTTCCGGACCCCTTTGGGTATATTCTGCTACAGGGTTATGCCCTTTGGTCTAAAGAACGCCGGCGCTACCTATCAAAGAGCCATGACAAAGATCTTCGACGATCTCATACATGACATTGTCGAGTACTATATCGATGACCTCGTAGTGAAGAGCATGTCATACGAAGAGCATTTAAAGCATCTTGAGACTGTATTTCAACGCCTTCGGCAATATAATTTGAAGATGAATCCCCTCAAATGCGCGTTCGGAGTCTCCTCAGGTAAATTCCTGGGATTCATCATCCGACACCGAGGTATCGAAGTAGATCCATCTAAGATCAAGGCAATCATGAAAATGCCTCCGCCAAGAACCCTCAAACAGTTGCGGTCTCTCCAAGGGAAGCTCGCATACATCCGGCGATTTATTGCCAATCTTTCAGGCAAGTGCCGCCCTTACAGCCACCTAATGAAGAAGGGAACTCCATTCGTTTGGGATCACAAATGCCAAGGTGCACTAGGCGAGATCAAGCACTACCTGCAAAACCCTCCGGTGTTGGCTGCGCCGGTCAAGGGAAAACCCCTCATTCTTTATACAACCGCCCTCGAAGGTTCCTTAGGCGCATTATGGGCACAAGAGAACGATCAAGGAAAAGAGAGAGCACTCTACTACTTAAGTCGAGTTCTGCTGGGGGCAAAAAACAACTACTCTCCCATTGAAAAACACTGCTTGGCGTTGATCTTCGCGATAACAAAGCTCAGGCACTATGCGTTGGCGCACGAAGTCCGTCTCATCTCGAAGGTGGACCCTCTTAAATATTTGATGTCAAAGGCTATATTGACGGGTCGACTCGCTAAATGGGCTCTACTCCTGATGGAGTTCTCGATAACGTATCGACCTCTCAAGGCAGTGAAAGGCCAGGCCATCGCCGACTTTCTAGCTGAACATCCGATACCGGCTGATTCTCCTCTGAACTGCGATTTGCCAGACGAACATGCGTTTGACGCGATCGACAGCGGTGGTACCCGATGGGAACTCTATTTTGATGGAGCGTCCTCCGTAAAGAAGCGCAAACAAAGTACCCCTATAGTCAAGTCGGGAGTAGGCCTTATCTTTGTAACCCCACAAGGAGGGATAATGCGCTTTGCTTTCTCCTTAACGGAATCGAGGACGAACAATGAAGCCGAATACGAAGCTTTAATAGCGGGCCTCGAGATCGCCATCGACATGGGAATTGAAGACCTCCTTATATACGGGGATTCTCAACTGGTCGTTAGTCAAGTAAATGGTGACTACCAAACGTGCAAACCGGAGTTGGTGAAGTACGGCGAAAAGGTGCAACAACTATTGACCCAAGTTCCCTCCTACACTTTGGAAAGCATACCACGGGCGGAAAATAGCAAAGCAGACGCGCTAGCCAAGCTCGCTAAAGAACTGGATGACGAGAACCTCGATGACGTCAAAGTCATAGTGCAAAGCCGTCGAGTGCTCGCCCCAGCAGAAATATCTCCCGAGTCATACGAAGAAAAGGGCGCGACTGAGCAAACAACCCTACAAATAAAAGACCATGAGAAGGCTGAGGACTGGAGGGAGGTCTTCATAGACCACTTTAAGTCCCACCGAATCCCCGAAGAAGCATCCTCAAGACATCAGCTCATGAAACGAGCTCTATCTTTCGCTTTCGTCAATGATACTCTGTATAAGAGGTCGTTTGATTCTCTGTGGCTGAGATGCTTAGGACCGGACGAAGCAGAAAGAGTCGTTCAAGAGGTTCATGACGGAATCTGTGGTTCTCATCAAGCAGGCCCGAAGATGAAGTTAAAAATTAAACGGATGGGTTACTACTGGCCCACGATGATCCAAGACTGCCTCGAGTATGCGAAGCAATGTCACTCGTGCCAAATCCATGGGGATTTCATCCACCAGCACCCGAATCCACTACATCCAACGGCGGCTAGCTGGCCATTCGAAATGTGGGGGACTGACATAGTCGGCCCCATCGAACCAGCATCGTCCCGGGGACATCGTTTCATCCTGACGACAACTGATTACTTCTCCAAATAGGCAGAAGCAGTACCGCTGAGGGAAGTGAAGACAGAGAATATCCTCTACTTTTTCAAGACGCACGTCATCTATCGGTTTGGAACTCTACGGCGGATTATCTCCGATAACGGGCCGGCCTACAGAAGCCATAAGATTAGCCGCTTCGCGCAGCAGCACAATATAGACTGGAGATATTCTTCAGTTTACAATCCATGAGCTAACGGTCTGGCCGAGGCCTTCAACAAGACCTTGACGAAAATCATGAAGAAAACGGTGTCACGAAATAAGAAAGACTGGCACGAAAGACTGCAAGAAGCTCTCTGGGCCTATCGAACTACGTTCAAGACAGCCACGAACACAACGCCGTACGCGTTGGTATTTAGGACGGAAGCAGTGCTCCCCCTCGAGGTAAAGTTACCCTCTCTACGAGTGGCAGTCCACTACGAGCTGACGGACGAAGAAAATGCTCACCTTCGGCTTGAGGAGCTTGATGCCCTCGATGAAACCCGGCTCATAGCGCAACAAAATCTAGAGGCCTACAAAGCAAAGATGACGCGCTCGTACGAAAGATTGACCAGGCCGAGGACGTTCCGCCAAGACGAACTCGTACTAGTGGTCAAAAGACCTATGATCCCCAATCGCGCCAAGCGGGGAAAATTCGAGCCAAACTATGAAGGCCCGTACATCATAGATAAGGTCTACCAGGGTGGGGCCTATCTACTCATGGACGCGCACGGCGAAAGGCCTTTCAGGACGATAAACGGTCGCTTCCTAAAGAAATACTACGCTTAATGAGCCACAGCCTAGGTCAATGATAGGTGACGACGACCATGCCCGCTCGCTATCTTACTAAGCTCAAGTTTTATAAACGGTAGCCAGCCTCTTAACGACGGACCGAAACGTCCTTAAACTAACGACGGACCGAAACGTCCTTAAACTAATACCGCAGCATCCTTAGGCTGACGAGATAAAAAAAAATATAATAAATAAAAACGGTATGTCCATAAGCAAAAAGGGCACGGATGAAAACCCGAAAGGGCTCCGTGAGTAAAAACAGCAGGGCTACCGGCGAGTGTTCGTGAAAACCCGAAAAGGCGCGGCCTCGTAAAAAAAAAGGAGAAAAAGAAAATGAAAAGAATAAAAAAAAACGGTATGTCCATAAGCAAAAAGGGCACGGATGAAAACCCGAAAGGGCTCCGTGAGTAAAAACAGCAGGGCTACCGGCGAGTGTTCGTGAAAACCCGAAAGGGTGCGGCCTCGTAAAAAAAAAGGAGAAAAAGAAAATGAAAAGAATAAAAAAAACGGTATGTCCATAAGCAAAATGGGCACGGATGAAAACCCGAAAGGGCTCCGTGAGTAAAAACAGCAGGACTACCGGCGATTGTTTGTGAAAACCCGAAATGGCGCAACCTCGTTAAAAGACACTTATAAGGTCCTCTCGACCTTGTAAGGAGAAACCACCCGCGTGAGATCCTGACGACTCACAAAGGAGCAACACACTTAGGAATCCTCACGATTCCTAAGGAGAAAATACACTTGCGAGATCCTCACGACTCGTAAGGAGAATTCTCTTATGGGACCCTCACGGCTCATGAGATTTGAAAGTCTTAAGTTACAGAAACCTAAACCTGTTCTTAAGCAGATCCCCCATAACCTTCGATACTGCCTTACAAGCGGCTCAATACTGACCCTTGTATACAATCCACGGGGGCGAATAAACATTTCCCCAGCAAAGTCACACCCGTGACTAGGGACATGTCCATATGGTGAACAACCCTTATAATTCCTCTCGACTTATAAGGAGAAAACCCTCTTGTAGGATCCTTACGACTTACAGAGGAACATACACTTAGGAATCCTCACGATCCCTAAGGAGAAAATACACCTGCAAGATCCTCACGACTTGTAGGGAGAAATACCTCTGTGAGACCCTTACGGCTCATGAAGTCAAAAGCCTTGGTCGATAGGACCCTTAACCCTGTTTACTAAGCCACCTTTGTTCGACATCGACAGAGGCAAATGGTGATTCGCTCCTGGCAACATCCCAGTTGCAGCGGTACTGATGACGAAATCGGTGTCTAAAATCCAAGCTTGCGGCGAAAAAGCTAGCAAGCCACACATGCATACGAAATAGCCGAAATGATAGGGCAACTTGTAATAAAAAGCAGCAAGTAAAAATGTATGCATGAAAAATAGCCGAAATGATGGGGCAAATCGCAATAAAAAACAGCGAGTGAAAATGAAAAAAAAAAATAGCCGAAATGATTGGGCACCGCGAAAAATCGCCGAAATGATAGGGCAATCGCGACCTCCGCGATATAAAAGCTGAAATGATAGAGCATCGCGGAAAAAGAAATAAAATATAAAAAAAAGGGTTTCAATTTATGCCCTACAGGTGATGTTCCATCACACCCTGTACACAATCCAAGGGCGTAAACAAAAAAGGGATCATACTTCTCCCCCAGGTTTCATCAGAAGAGGAAGCCAAGTCTCGACGGGCCCAAGGAGACCTGGAGATCGTTTCAACACTCGTCTCGTTACAACGGACACAACGCTAAGCTAAGCGGAACAGTGGCAACTCCTAGTTCCATGGCTCGGTGGTATACATATCGCCAACAGTCAAACCTCCATCCCGTGAAATGCGGATACAATCAGCAAAATTCCTGGTTACGTGGAACGCGGATAACGTCACTCTTTGACCTCGTGGAAAACGTCTAGAGCGGATCCTGGTCCTCGCAGAGCACGACAGTGAACCCGTGTGAAGCATCCAGAGCGGTGCCTAGTCTTCGCCGAGCACGGCAGTGAACCCGTGTGAAGCATCTAGTGCAAAATTCCTGGTTACGTGGAATGCGGATAACGTCACTCTTTGACCCCGTGGAAAACGTCCAGAGCGGATCCTGGTCCTCGCAGAGCACGGCAGTGAACCCGTGTGAAGCATCCAGAGCGGAGCCTAGTCCTCGCCGAGCACGGCAGTGAACCCGTGTGAAGCATCTAGTGCAAAATTCCTGGTTACGTGGAACGCGGATAACGTCACTCTTTGACCCCGTGGAAAACGTCCAGAGCGGATCCTGGTCCTCGCAGAGCACGGCAGTGAACCCGTGTGAAGCATCCAGAGCGGAGCCTAGTCCTCGCCGAGCACGGCAGTGAACCCGTGTGAAGCATCTAGTGCAAAATTCCTGGTCACGTAGAACGCGAATAATGTCACTCTTTGACCCCGCGGAAAACGCCCAGAGCGGAGCCTGGTCCTCGCCAAGCACGGCAGTGAACCCGTGTGAAGCATCCAGAGCAAATACCGGACTGTGGAGTCCTTAAAATCCACGGACTATGATGTCCTTAACCTCGACCGTAATGTCTTAAAACTAACAATCAACCACTCTGATTCTGTACTGATTCTACTTTGGTTTAAGGGTACATCTCTTCACTCCTTTGATGCCTGACGTTGAAATTCCTCAACGTCTTCAAAGAGGTGACGGGTCCCTGCAACCAAACATCGGACCGTGGAGTCCCTAAATCCACGGACTATGAGGTCCTTAACCTTGACCGTGATGTCTTAAAACTAACAACGGACTGTAGAGTCCCTAAATCCACGGACTATGAGGTCCTTAACCTTGACCGTGATGTCTTAAAACTAACAACGGACTGTGGAGTCCATAAATCCACGGACTATGAGGTCCTTAACCTTGACTGTGATGTCTTAAAACTAACATCGGACTGTGGAGTCCCTAAATCCACGGACTATGAGGTCCTTAACCTTGACCGTGATGTCTTAAAACTAACATCGGACTATGAGGTCCTTAACCTTGACCGTGATGTCTTAAAACTAACATCGGACTGTGGAGTCCTTAAATCCACGGACTATGAGGTCCTTAACCTTGACCGCGACGTCTTTAAACTACGATGCCTTGAGAAACCCCTGACTCCGTGAAACACGGACAAGGGCGACAACATCCAGCACTTGTAGGCCCTCACGACCTGTAAGAAAGAAAACTCTCTTGTGAGATCCTTATGACTCTCAAGGGAAAACCCGCTTAAGAATCCTTATGATTCTTAAGAAGAACTTACACTTATGGGATCCTTTCGACCCTGTTCCCGCCAAAAATTTCTGCGCAGAAGAGTCCAAGATATCAAATGACAGCGATACGCTTAAGGAAATGGGAACCAGTATCTTCCGGGCTGTTTTTTGACAAACTCTCGAATGAGAAACAGATAAATTCTGATGGTATCGAAAGCGGCTCGAAAATCCCTTAGATTTGATATATTATGGGCCTCGTAATTCATTCGGGATCAAAAGTTATGAGGAATTACGTGTCCACACGTGATGGGCCTTTAAGAACCCGCTGGAGGAGTCAAAAGATATAATAAAAACTCAGAAAAGACCCCAATGGGGCATCACGTGCTCACACGTGACCATGGGTCACGTGCAGACACGTGATGGGCTTTTAAAGCCTCTAAAATAATGAATAGAATTTAATTCTAAAAGTCAGAAATTACCTCAACGAGGTATCACGTGCTTACACGTGACCAATGATCACGTGTTGACACGTGATGGTTAAAACTGAAACATAAATAAGCGGCTGAGAAAGGAACCCAATTGGGGGTCACGTGCTCACACGTGACCAAAGGTCATGTGCCAGCACGTGACTGGCTTTAAAAACATTATAATTTAATAGAATTAAATTCTAAAAGTTTCTGAATCTTTCCAAATGGAAAAGGGTCATGGGGAACCGTTGGATTAAAAATCCAAAGGTGATTAAAAATCACCAATTTATGGAAAAATATTGGACTTGGAAAGATTTCCCCCCTAAATCTGACCGAGATAACAAATAGAATATCTTTGGATTTAAATCCAATGGTGAATAAAATTCACTTAACAATCTAAAGGCCCAGATTAATGATGAATGCAAATCAAATCTCTCAACATACAAATCAAATCTCTCAATGAGAGATTTGCTAAACAAATTGATTCTCTTCCTTCTCCTATAAATAGGAGCCAAGAAAAGAAGAGAGGGGAGATCTACTTTTTTGAGAGAAAAACAGAGAGAGGAGAATTTAATTCTCAAGAGGGAAGAAAAGAAAGGAGAATTTAATTCACAACAAAGAAAACCCTAGGTAAGAAAAGGGAAAAAGATAAACTTCAAACAGAGAATTTAATTCTCAAAATCCAAGAGTTTAACTCTTATACAAAAAGAACTTAGTTCTTCTTCTGGTTGAAGATCTGCACAGAGCACATCTCCCCATAACTTGAGAATTTAATTCTCATCGGGTCGAGATCCTGCCATGCAGATCCTAAACTTAGAAGGGGAATTGAGTTTTGAGAATTAATTCTCCTAAAACAAAACTAGGGTTTAACCCTAATCAAGAATTTAATTCTTTTACATATCTGGGAATTTAATTCCTTTGAAAAGAAATCAGGGTTTCATCCTAAATAAGAATTCAATTCTTAAAAGATCTCTGTTCATGAAAAGAACTAGGGTCACGTGCCCCCACGTGACCCTTGAAAAGATCCCCTGCAAAGAACTTTGAAGCATCACCCCATGTGCTCCCACGTGACCCTCATTATATATGGAACAAAAGTAAAGGCAGAAACAATTCTGGGCGCTCTCACGTGTTACCACGTGACCCCTAATAAATATTCTAATAAATCAGGGCATGATTATACATCACGTGCCCACACGTGATGGCTATGAAAATTAAAAGTGTTTAACACTTGTTTGCAGAACAAAATAAAGGGGATCTGGCCCCACTTTTTGATGCCATCACGTGCTCCCACGTGACTCTCAAAACGCAGAAAGAAAGATCAATGGGAATGAAGGCTTTGGGCGCTCTCACGTGTTTACCACGTGACCCCTTAGCAAACGTTCTAACAGTCAGCGCATAAATCCCCATCACGTGTCAACACGTGATGCTCGAAATAAAAAGGAAAAGTGTTTAACACTTATTCACAGATTTGAGGATAAAACAAAGGAGATATGGCTCCGCATTTAGGGCGCCCTCACGTGTCACCACGTGACCCCTAATGAGCATTCCAACAGACCAGAGCGGGGGCCTCCATCACGTGCTCACACGTGATGGCCGTCAGAATTAAAAGAGTTAAAACACTGATCTGCAGAATAAGATAAGGGAAATCAGGGCGCTCTCACGTGTCCACACGTGACCCCTCTCCCCTTAGTGTTTAACACTAATCCGAAGACTTTGTCCTCAGTGATTAACACTGATTTTCTTAGTGTTTAACACTAATTTGGAAAACTCTATTTGCAGTGTTTAACACTGATTTGCTTAGTGTTTAACACTAATTTGAAAACACTGTTCCTAGTGTTTAACACTGATTATCTTTTAGTGTTTAACACTAACTTGTTAATCTTATTCCCAGTGTTCAACACTGTTGACCTTTAGTGTTTAACACTAGCTTTAGCCCAATTGGCTAAGTTTCTAGAGGCGAAGCCTCTCCTTCAATGGACCAGCAGAGAGCCAATATTTCAAACACAATTGGACTTAGCCCAAATTGGCCATAAGTCCTCAAATCATCTTGAACTGAGCACATCTGCTCTTTCAACCAACTCATTGGTTCAAGGGTACATCTCGGAACTCCTCTGATATTTGTCGTTGTAATCCTTCAACGTCTTCAGAGAGGTAACGGGTCCCGACAACCACACATCAACACAGACTGTGGGGTCCTTAAACTCATGGGCTTATGCGTCCTTAAACCAAGATACGGACTGTGGGGTCCTTAAACCCGCGGACTTATGCGTCCTTAAACTAACGGACTAATGCGTCCTTAAACACACCTATATGGACTGTGGGGTCCTTAAACCCATGGACTTATGCGTCCTTAAACTACCAATGGACCATCATGTCCCTAAACTGGCAATGGACCACTATGTCCCTAAACTGGAACAACAGAGCCCAGACGCTCTTTTGTCGGATCTAAATGATCCCGTTAAGTCGATCTTAGTCTCAAATTAGACTAACGTATCCTTAACAACCGTTTAAGTTGATCTTAGCCTCAAATATGGCTAACGTATCCTTAAACCTTCAAACAGACTTTAGTCCCAAATTGGACTCTAGATCCCCCAATCAATTTTGGCTCAAGGGTACATCTCTAAACTCCTCTGACATTTGTCGTTGTAATCCTTCAACGTCGTCAGAGAGATGATGGGTCCCGACGGCCATACACTTAATGGACCACTATGTCCCTAAACTGGAACATTAGAGCCAATTGCTCTTTTGTCGGATCTAAACGATCCCGTTAAGTTGATCTTAGTCTCAAACTGGACTAACGTATCCTTAACAAACGTTTGAGTTGATCTTAGCCTCAAATATGGCTAATGTATCCTCAAACCAAAACCCCAAACCCAAATCTAAGATAACACGGATTTGGACTAATCCACGTCCTACGGGCGACGACATAAATTGGTCTCCGTATACAATCCACGGGCAACCACAAATAAAACAAACACCCACGACACGAAGTGACCAGCTGGAGAAGGAGAAAGTTGTTACCGTGATGCGGTAGCGTAATTAACTGCAGGGGCTTGCGCCTGCAGGGAAGAGCGTCCCCACAATCAAAAACCCCTCAGACGAGGGGGAATCTGACGAAGTCTGCTACATCGGCCGCATCCGTCTAAACCTCCGATACACGGTGCTATAAATTAACTTGGCCTCTTCGAAGAGGTAGACGGATAAAACCAATTAGCATCTGCCCCGAACCTCAGACAAGACGCCCATGTCTTGGCCGCCGTTCGGAGGGGAACAGATTCTGGCACGCCCGGTGGGACCTTTTCCTCTTTCCACTCCACACTTCGTGTGTCGTGTTCGCGAACGAATCGCGGTTTGTTGTGGTTGCCTGTGGATTCGAGGTACTAAGATTTGGTGTCTTGCTCCGTGCAGAAAACAGAAGATCAATGGCTTCAAACTGCACTACCTGCAACTGCAACTCTCGCTCCGTCCCTGCTGGAGGAGTGACTTACGGGCCCCAAGCGGCCTCCCTTTTCAAAATGCCAGTGGAGCAGGTAGCTCAAGCCACCGCTGGACTATTCTTCGGGACCCTGCTCCCACCAATGAGCTTCAATGCCTCAATGACGTTGCAAGAAGCCCCAAAGAAGTCGGTCTTTGATCGTCTTACCACTGCCGCGACCCCTCTCAACGGGTCGCCCAACTTCAATACCTCAGTTTTCAACAGACTGGGCCAGAACGTCTATAAGCCCGTGATACCCGAAGCTGCCATCCCAAAGCGGATAGCCATCCCGGCTCAAGCGGACAAAATTATCGGAAAGGCTCCTCCTTCCAAGAAGTCAATTTTTACAAGGCTGGCCATTCCTGTTGCTGCTCCAAGCGAGGTCCTCAAAGCTGCTTCCCCTGCCCAGAGGTCTGTCTTGGACAGATTAGACATTGCTTCTCAACGGGTGTCAGTCTTCAACAGGCTAGCACCAATAACGGTCTCTCCTCAAAGCAGGGGGCATGACGAAGTCGCCCCTACGGCCGAAACAACTCCATCCGCACGACACGCTCGACGTCGCCACTGGCGCCGAGTAAGGAAGGCTGGGGGCAACTCCCCCTCTGGATTTACTCCACCAGCTCTAACGGTGGGGATCGATGCTGCTGTTCCAACCGGGAACAGCTTTGAATTGCTGAACACGGTGCGTAGAAACTCTCCTACTACGGTGCTGAAGCGAACTCCTTCACCTGTGAAGAATACTCCAGAGAAGAAGCTAGAGCAGCCCCCTCAACGGCTGTCCTCTAAAATTTACAAGGTCTGGCGACAGGTCCAGGTGTCGGTGATTGATCAAGACTATCTCCGCCGACAGAAAAAGATGAAGGTTCGGCAGGAGAAGAATTACTCTGTCAAGCCGGAAAAAGCAACAGCTGGATGGGTGCCCACTGCAACGGCTCCCTCAACGTCAATCACTCAAAAGAAAAGGAGGCCGCAAAAAGCCCCTGTGAACATGGCGAACCGTAAAAAAGCTGAATCTAAACGCCCCAAGTCTGGGGGCGTGGTGGTGCACACTGTTTATATGGCTTCTGGAAAGGAGGAAAGCCGTGCTTCGACAGGTCACCGACCGCTCACCCGATCCGTGACGAAAGCCCAGGAGCAGCAACAGAAGCTTCAGGAGATGATGACTGCAATGGCCGCACTTACCGGGCCAAAAGAAAGCTCGGAGGCATCATCAGAGCAGCGTCATGAACAAGAAACTGACGCTGACTACCTACGCAGAGTCCTCGAAAAGAAGGACAAAGAAGCAGCAGAGCAAGCGGCTAACATAAAACAAATGGCGCTTCTCTTCCAAGATATGGTAGGGATGATGATCCAGCAAGATCCTCCTGCTGAAGATCCTCCGATTGTCCTTGTAGATGACAAAAGAGAGACATCGAATCCTCCACCGGCTCTGTCAACAGCCAAGGAGGAGACAATTTCCAAAGCTGCCCTGGAGGAATATATAGCTCAGCAAATACGAGCTCATCAAGCCAGTGAAGCGGATGACCAAATTGTTAGAACCGGACGGCCCTATCCGGGCTGGTATAACCAAATCAGTTACCCGCCGGGATATACGATCCCTAAGTTTCACGTATATAAAGGGACAGGGAATCCCCATCAGCATGTCGCTCAATTCAGGGCCTTATGCGGCAACACGGGAGGCGACGATAAACTCTTGCTCCGCCAATTCGTCGGCAGCTTATCGGAGACGGCGTTCGAGTGGTACTCTGAACTCCCAAATGACTCTGTCAAGACATTCGCAGAGATGGAGTTGCTATTCACCCAGCGTTTTGTAAGCGCTAGTGGACGCACCCCGATAACAGCACTGATCAACGCCAGGATAAGGCCAGGCGAAACGTGGGTTCAATACGCAACACGGTGGCGGAATCTGTGGTCGAAATGCGAACAACGCATAGAAGATGCTCCTGCAGTAGGCATGTTTGTGGGTACCCTTGATCCGCAAGCGACCATCTCATAGTTCATGATGTTCTCCAAGCCGACCACCTTCCAGGCCTTGATTGATAAGCTAGCCCAAATGGACCAGATGGGCCATAGGCCTTCCTCTTTAAAGACGGAACCTTGGAATGAGAAGGGCAAAGGGAAAGCAACCTTCGTCGCCAATACTCAACAACAGTCGAGCAACTTAAAGCCGGTTGTCTGTCAAAACAATATGCGTATACGCCCATCCCTCGAGGAGAGACTGGGACGTCCTTACTCGTTTCCTCAGGATAAAACGAGAAGACTCTTCGAGCTGGCAGTGCGCAACAGACTCATCAATTTGCCGAGTCCAAAGCGTCCGTTGCGACCAGGCAATGTCAACGATCCCAATTATTGCCCTTACCACCAAACGGTAAGCCATCCAATCGAGGATTGTTTCGTCTTTAAGGGGTGGATCGAGGATCAGTACCTACAAGGAAAGTTCGCGCTGGCTGAAAAGTGGAAAGTAAACCCACCACAGCCGCACACTCCAAAGAAGACGGACGCACCGGGGGCAACTTGTCATGTGATCTCCCACTCATTTACGGACGATGAAAAAACTCCTTGCACTGAGAAACTGGGGGCAGAGCCTGAGCCGGAATTCGCGTGGCCGTCAGACGAAATGATCGACACTTTTCTAGATGAGAGTCGTCTAAAAAGTAAAGCTGATCGGGAGCGCGAGATGGCCATATTTGAAAAGGCCAAACGCCGGCGACTGGACAAAAGGGTCGAAACACTCCCACCAGATCAAAGTACATCCGCCTCAAATAAAAACAGGATCAAGATAAGGAAACGAATCGCCAAAGCCATATCAATGGGGATGAGGCCGCCCTCTTTCAGAGAAAATTCTCCTGGTGGTATACAATTTGATGAAACGGACGTACACCCTAACTTCTGTTTATATCATCAGAGGATCGCACATCCTACTAAAGACTGCAACTCGTTTAAGTGTTGGTGGCAAGGATATGTCGCTCACAGGCAACACTTCAACAGGACAAAGCGTGAAGCTCGTAGACAGCGAAAAAATACGACAGATGAGCATAAAAGAGTTGCCGGCAATTGTCATAGGGACGAGCCCGGAGGATCACGAGTTCTCACCTTTGGAAGCGATTCTGACGAAGAAGCCGCACTCAACCCTCTCTTCAAGGAATTCATTTCTAAAACAAAAGAATTGGAGAGTTGCGAGAATGTTCAGCCGTACAATCTCACGCTACTCGGAAAGAATCTCGGACCCGCAAACGACGGAGCAAACGAAATGAGAAAGGAAAAGGAAAAAACGGCCTTTGTTGCCAACACTCAACAACAGCCGAGTGACCCGAGACCGTTTTGTCGTCAAAACAACAAGTCGCGATACCTCAATGAGAAGTTGAAACGTCCTTACTCGTTTCCCAAAGATAAAACAGAGAGATTGTTCGAGCTAGCAGTGCGCAGCAGGCTCATCACTCTGCCAGATCCAAAACGTCCATTGCAACCAGGTGACGTTAACAATCCTAACTATTGTCCCTACCACAGAGTAATGGGTCACCCACTCGAAAATTGCTACGTCTTCAAAAACTGGGTTGAAGACCAATACCAACAGGGCAAGTTCGCGCTGCCCGAAAAGTGGAAAGTAAACCCGCCACAACAACATGCTCCGAAAAGGGTGGATATGCCGGGGGCATCATGCTCATTCATAGGGAAAGCCCCATAGACCGAAATGTCGTTAAACTAACGATGGACCACTATGTCCTAAAACTGGCTGCGGACCAAAACGTCCTTAAACTAACGGCGGACCGCAATGTCCTAAAACTTGCAAATGACCGAAACGTCGTTAAACTACTCCCAACCCGCAGCATCTTCAGGCTGACGTCGCTAAAAAAAAAAGGGTACGTCCACAAGCAAAATGGGCACGGATGAAAACCCGAAAGGGCTCCGTGAGTAAAAACAGCAGGGCTACCGCCGAGTGTTCGTGAAAACCCGAAAGGGCGCGACCTCGTTAAAAAAAAAAGGAAAAAAAAAGAAGAAAAAGAACGGTATGTCCATAAGCAAAGTGGGCACGGATGAAAACCCGAAAGGGCTCCGTGAGTAAAAACAGCAGGGCTACCGGCGAGTGTTCGTGAAAACCCGAAAGGGCGCGACCTCGTTAAAAAAAAAAAGAGAGAATAAAAAAAAAAGAAAAAGAACGGTATGTCCACAAGCAAAACGAGCACGGATGAAAACCCGAAAGGGCTCCGTGAGTAAAAATAGCAGGGCTACCGGCGAGTGTTTGTGAAAACCTGAAAGGGCGCAACCTCGTTAAAAGACACCTACAGGGTCCTCTCGACCTTGTAAGGAGAAACCACCCGCGTGAGATCCTTACGACTCACAAGGGAGCAACACACTTAGGGATCCTCACGATTCCTAAGGAGAAATTACACTTGCGAGATCCTCACGACTCGTAAGGAGAACTCTCTTATGGGACCCTCACGGCTCATAAGATTTGAAAGTCTTAAGTTACAGAGACCTGAACCTGTTCTTAAGCAACCCCCACAACCTTTTGGCCCTACAAGCGGCTCAATACTTACCCTTGTATACAATCCACGGGCACGAATAAGCATTTCCCTAACCAAGTCCCACTCGTGACTGGGGATATGTCCATACGGTGAACAACTCTTATAAGTCCTCTCGACTTGTAAGGAGAAAACCCTTTTGTAAGATCCTTACGACTTACAGGGGAACATACACTTAGGAATCCTCACGATTTCTAAGGAGAAAACACACCTACGAGATCCTCACGACTTGTAGGGAGAAATACTTTTGTGAGACCCTTACGGCTCACGAAGTCAAAAGTCTTAGTCGACAGGATCCTAACCCTGTTTACTAAGCCACCTTTGTTCAACATCGACAGCGGCAAATGATGATTCGCTCCTGGCAATATCCCAGTTGTAGCGATGCTGATGCCTAAACTGGTATCAAATTCCAAGTCCTTTCATGGCAAATGATGATTCGCTCCTGGCAATATTCCAGTCGTAGCGATGCTGATGCCGAGATTGGCATCAGATTCTAAGTTTCACACTCGCGATAAGAAAAATCAACGGGCCACGAATGCATATGACATAGCCGAAATGATGGAGCAACTTGCAATAAAAAGCAGCAAGTAAAAATGTATGCATACAAAAACAGCCGAAATGATTGGGCAACTCGCAATAAAAAGCAGCGAGCAAAAAGAAAAATAGCCGAAATGATTGGGCACCGCGAAAAATAGCCGAAATGATTGGGCAATCGCGACCTCCACGATATAAAAGCTGAAAGGATAGAGCATCGCGGAAATAAAAAAAAATTTGAAAGAATGAAACTTTTTGCCCTGCAGGTGAGGTCACATTGACCCCTGTATACAATCCATGGGCACGAACAAGGAGGGAACCATATCTTCCCGACAGGCTCCAACGGAAAGCGAAGCCAAATCTCGACGGTTCATAGACAACCTAGAGACAATCTCGACATTTGTCGCAATATTACAGACACGACGTCAACAAATGAAGCAAACGAAGATCCCGAGCTTCAGGGTCTCGACGTCAACATCGACAACTTAGAAATCACCAACGGCGTTTCTCCTCACTCCAACCAGATACAGACATGACGTCAACAATCGACCTCAAAGTCGCAACGAAACGGAACCATGGCAAAGTCCCTAGTTCCAAATCTCAATGGCCACATCTGCAGCCCGAAGACCGACAACGGTGGGCCTCCTCATTCCAGCATGACACAGATGTTACACCATCAAGCGGAGCGACAAGAAAATCCCAGCTCCACCTCAACATCCGTCTCGATACAGTAGACGAGATGTCAACAATGGCATTCCTTCGCAGTCCAACAGGATGCAGAAGCAACATCGACGAAAGACCCCATGGTCAGCAAAGCGGAGTGACGGCAAAATCCTAGCTCCACCTCAGCATTCGTCTCGTTACAGCAGACACAATGTCAACAGCAGCGTTCCTTCGCAGTCCAGCAGGATGCAGATGCAACGTCAACAAAAGACCTCACGGTCGAAACAAATCGGAGCGACGGCAAAATCCCAGCTCCACCTCAACATCCGTCTCGATACAGTAGACGAGATGTCAACAATGGCGTTCCTTCGCAGTCCAACAAGATGCAGAAGCAATATCAACAAAAGACCTCATGGTCGAAGCAAAGCGGAACAACGGCAACTCCCAGTCCCATGACTCGACGATGTATTCCCACAGAGAGTCAAATCCCAACTCCGTAAAATGCGGATATAATCAACAAAGTTCCTGGTCACGTGGAACGCGGATAACGTCACTATTTGACCCCGTGGAAAACGTCCAGAGCGGATCCTGGTCCTCGCAGAACACGGCAGTGAACCCGTGCGAAGCATCCAGAGCGGAGCCTAGTCCTCGCCTAACACGGCAGTGAACCCGTGTGAAGCATCTAGTGCAAAATTCCTGGTCACGTGGAACGCGGATAACGTCACTCTTTGACCCCGTGGAAAACGCCCAGAGCGGATCCTGGTCCTCGCAGAGCACGGCAGTGAACCCGTGTGAAGCATCCAGAGCGGAGCCTAGTCCTCGCCTAACGCGGTAGTGAACCCGTGTGAAGCATCTAGAGCAAAATTCCTGGTCACGTGGAACGCGGATAACGTCACTCTTTGACCCTGTGGAAAACGTCCAGAGCGGATCCTGGTCCTCGCAGAACACGGCAGTGAACCCGTGCGAAGCATCCAGAGCGGAGCCTAGTCCTCGCCTAACGCGGCAGTGAACCCGTGTGAAGCATCTAGTGCAAAATTCCTGGTCACGTGGAACGCGGATAACGTCACTCTTTGACCCCGTGGAAAACGTCCAGAGCGGATCCTGGTCCTCGCAGAGCACGGCAGTGAACCCGTGTGAAGCATCTAGAGCGGAGCCTAGTCCTCGCCTAACGCGGCAGTGAACCCGTGTGAAGCATCTAGTGCAAAATTCCTGGTCACGTGGAACGCGGATAACGTCACTCTTTGACCCCGTGGAAAACGTCCAGAGCGGATCCTGGTCCTCGCAGAGCACGGCAGTGAACCCGTGCGAAGCATCCAGAGCGGAGCCTAGTCCTCGCCTAACACAGCAGTGAACCCGTGCGAAGCATCCAGAGCGGAGCCTAGTCCTCGCCTGACACGGCAGTGAACCCGTGTGAAGCATCTAGAGCAAAATTCCTGGTCACGTGGAACGCGGATAACGTCACTCTTCGACCCCGTGGAAAACGTCCAGAACGGATCCTGGTCCTCACACCAATATGGAGTGATCACCACCACGACATTCGTCTCGATACAGCAGACGCGATACCAGCAAACGAAGCGAAGGCCAAATTCCTAGCTTCAGGGTCTTGACGGCAAGTCATATAAAGCCTGAAAGACAATCGGAGATCATCCCACACCAGCACGGAGTGGTCACCACCTCGACATTCGTCTCGATACAGCAGATGAAATGTCACCCCAGCGTTCTTCCCCCAGCAGGATTCGGACGCGCCAAAGCAAACGGAGCGAAGGCCAAATTTCTAGCTTCAGGGTCTTGACGGCAAGTCATATAAAGCCTGAAAGACAATCAGAGATCATCTCACACCAACATAGAGTGATCACCACCTCGACGTTCGTCTCGACACAGCAGACGCAACATCACCGAAAGGAGCCACGGCAAAATCCCTAGTTCCAAACCTCGACGGTTCACCAGCAACCAAGAGACAACCATGACATTCGTCTCGATACAGAGGACGCGATGCCAGCAAACGAAGCGAAGGCCAAATTCCTAGCTTCAGGGTCTTAACGGCAAGTCATATAAAGCCTGAAAGACCACCGGAGATCATCTCACACCAGTGTGGAGTGGTCACCACCTCGACGTTCGTCTCGATACAGCAGACGCAACATCACCAAAAGGAGCCACGGCAAAATCCCTAGTTCCAAATCTCGACGGTTCATCAGCAACCTAGAGACAACCACGACATTCGTCTCGATACAGAGGACGCAATGCCAGCAAACGAAGCAAAGGCCAAATTCCTAGCTTCAGGGTCTTAACGGCAAGTCATATAAAGCCTGAAAGACTATCGGAGATCATCCCCACACCAGCGCGGAGTGGTTATGACTCATCGGGGCTCTCCAAAATGAGCCCAGCCTCAAGTAAAAAGCGGCATGGCAAATTCCTAGCGCTTGCTCTTCCGACGGTCAAACTGCCAAGGAGGATTGCTTGAAGACGTCTTGTCCAGCCCCCGAAGGGATCAGAGACACGGCAGTCGCAGGGCTACTCGAACAGCACGAGGAATACATCAGCTCATGCGACGGTACGACGGCCAAAACCCTAAGTACCACAGACCCTAACGGACTTCTGTCGTAAAGAGCAGAGGTTAACTGTGACGTTAGGATATTCTTGCGAGATCTGCTCGATTCGTTTCGACTCGTGAGGAAATTGATGTCTTTGCGAGAACTTCTCGATTCGTCTCGACTCGTGAGATAAAGCCTTAGGCAGTAGGGATTAAAAAACCTGTTTCCTAAGCACTGGGATCCTGCAAGTCGGCCCCAAATGGTCTCTTGCATACTATCCACGGGTCTCACTCTCCGAAGTCGAATTTTGACAAGGAGGGAAACAACCGCTTACGGGTCCTCTCGACTCGTAAGAGGGAAGAATTCTCTTACAAGATCCTTACGACTTATAAGAGAAACACACTTAGGAATCCTCACGACTCCTAAGGAGAAAATACACCTACGAGATCCTCTCGATCCGTAGGGAGAAAAGTCTTTATGAGACCCTCACGGCTCATAAAGTTGAAAAGTCTTAGGTGGCAGATCCTAACCCTGTCTCCTAAGCCATCACCGCCCTGTAAAGAGGTCAAGATGGACCATCTATGAGCCACACTTGCCAAAGCTACATGCCACTGAAATGGAGAACTTACTCATAAGCGTATAAACTACTCCACGTCAGAGTAAGACATAAAGAGATAAAAGGGCGCGGCTCATGGAGTTAAGGGTTTGGAACTATATCTCTTAAGAGTCAAGATTTGAGTCAATGATAAATGACGACGCTTGTGTCCGCTCGTTATCTTCTCAGATCAAGATTCTGAAAGTTATATACCAACCCGAAACTGGTCATACGCTATGCATAACTCTGCACTACTTCACCCACGTACATACTTACGTGGGCAAAGTAGTGGGGGGTATTTGTTCCCGCCAAAAATTTCTGCGCAGAAGAGTCCAAGATATCAAATGACAGCGATACGCTTAAGGAAATGGGAACCAGTATCTTCCGGGCTGTTTTTTGACAAACTCCCGAATGAGAAACAGATAAATTCTGATGGTATCGAAAGTGTCTCGAAAAACCCTTCGATTTGATATATTATGGGCCTCGTAATTCATTCGGGATCAAAAGTTATGAGGAATTACGTGTCCACACGTGATGGGCCTTTAAGAACCCGCTGGAGGAGTCAAAAGATATAATAAAAACTCAGAAAAGACCCCAATGAGGCATCACGTGCTCTGACCATGGGTCACGTGCAGACACGTGATGGGCTTTTAAAGCCTCTAAAATAATGAATAGAATTTAATTCTAAAAGTCAGAAATTACCTCAACGAGGTATCACGTGCTTACACGTGACCAATGGTCACGTGTTGACACGTGATGGTTAAAACTGAAACATAAATAAGCGGCTGAGAAAGGAATCCAATTGGGGGTCACGTGCTCACACGTGACCAAAGGTCATGTGCCAGCACGTGACTGGCTTTAAAAGCATTATAATTTAATAGAATTAAATTCTAAAAGTTTCTGAATCTTTCCAAATGGAAAAGGGTCATGGGGAACCGTTGGATTAAAAATCCAAAGGTGATTAAAAATCACCAATTTATGGAAAAATCTTGGACTTGGAAAGATTTCCCCCCTAAATCTGACCGAGATAACAAATAGAATATCTTTGGATTTAAATCCAATGGTGAATAAAATTCACTTAACAATCTAAAGGCCCAGATTAATGATGAATGCAAATCAAATCTCTCAACATACAAATCAAATCTCTCAATGAGAGTTTGCTAAACATATTGATTCTCTTCCTTCTCCTATAAATAGGAGCCAAGAAGAGAAGAGAGGGGAGATCTACTTTTTTGAGAGAAAAACAGAGAGAGGAGAATTTAATTCTCAAGAGGGAAGAAAAGAAAGGAGAATTTAATTCTCAACAAAGAAAACCCTAGGTAAGAAAAGGGAAAAAGATAAACTTCAAACAGAGAATTTAATTCTCAAAATCCAAGAGTTTAACTCTTATACAAAAAGAACTTAGTTCTTCTTCTGGTTGAAGATCTGCACAGAGCACATCTCCCCATAACTTGAGAATTTAATTCTCATCGGGTCGAGATCCTGCCATGCAGATCCTAAACTTAGAAGGGGAATTGAGTTTTGAGAATTAATTCTCCTAAAACAAAACTAGGGTTTAACCCTAATCAAGAATTTAATTCTTTTACATATCTGGGAATTTAATTCCTTTGAAAAGAAATCAGGGTTTCATCCTAAATAAGAATTCAATTCTTAAAAGATCTCTGTTCATGAAAAGAACTAGGGTCACGTGCCCCCACGTGACCCTTGAAAAGATCCCCTGTAAAGAACTTTGAAGCATCACCCCACGTGCTCCCACGTGACCCTCATTATATATGGAACAAAAGTAAAGGCAGAAACAATTCTGGGCGCTCTCACGTGTTACCACGTGACCCCTAATAAATATTCTAATAAATCAGGGCATGATTATACATCACGTGCCCACACGTGATGGCTATGAAAATTAAAAGTATTTAACACTTGTTTGCAGAACAAAATAAAGGGGATCTGGCCCTACTTTTTGATGCCATCACGTGCTCCCACGTGACTCTCAAAACGCAGAAAGAAAGATCAATGGGAATGAAGGCTTTGGGCGCTCTCACGTGTTTACCACGTGACCCCTTAGCAAACGTTCTAACAGTCAGCGCATAAATCCCCATCACGTGTCAACAAGTGATGCTCGAAATAAAAAGGAAAAGTGTTTAACACTTATTCACAGATTTGAGGATAAAACAAAGGAGATATGGCTCCGCATTTAGGGCGCCCTCACGTGTCACCACGTGACCCCTAATGAGCATTCCAACAGACCAGAGCGGGGGCCTCCATCACGTGCTCACACGTGATGGCCGTCAGAATTAAAAGAGTTAAAACACTGATCTGCAGAATAAGATAAGGGAAATCAGGGCGCTCTCACGTGTCCACACGTGACCCCTCTCCCCTTAGTGTTTAACACTAATCCGAAGACTTTGTCCTCAGTGATTAACACTGATTTTCTTAGTGTTTAACACTAATTTGGAAAACTCTATTTGCAGTGTTTAACACTGATTTGCTTAGTGTTTAACACTAATTTGAAAACACTGTTCCTAGTGTTTAACACTGATTATCTTTTAGTGTTTAACACTAACTTGTTAATCTTATTCCCAGTGTTCAACACTGTTGACCTTTAGTGTTTAACACTAGCTTTAGCCCAATTGGCTAAGTTTCTAGAGGCGAAGCCTCTCCTTCAATGGACCAGCAGAGAGCCAATATTTCAAACACAATTGGACTTAGCCCAAATTGGCCATAAGTCCTCAAATCATCTTGAACTGAGCACATCTGCTCTTTCAACCAACTCATTGGTTCAAGGGTACATCTCGGAACTCCTCTGATATTTGTCGTTGTAATCCTTCAACGTCTTCAGAGAGGTAACGGGTCCCGACAACCACACATCAACACGGACTGTGGGGTCCTTAAACTCATGGACTTATGCGTCCTTAAACCAAGATACGGACTGTGGGGTCCTTAAACCCGCGGACTTATGCGTCCTTAAACTAACGGACTAATGCGTCCTTAAACACACCCATATGGACTGTGGGGTCCTTAAACCCATGGACTTATGCGTCCTTAAACTACCAATGGACCATCATGTCCCTAAACTGGCAATGGACCACTATGTCCCTAAACTGGAACAACAGAGCCCAAACGCTCTTTTGTCAGATCTAAACGATCCCGTTAAGTCGATCTTAGTCTCAAATTAGACTAACGTATCCTTAACAACCGTTTAAGTTGATCTTAGCCTCAAATATGGCTAACGTATCCTTAAACCTTCAAACAGACTTTAGTCTCAAATTGGACTCTAGATCCCCCAATCAATTTTGGCTCAAGGGTACATCTCTAAACTCCTCTTACATTTGTCGTTGTAATCCTTCAACGTCGTCAGAGAGGTGATGGGTCCCGACGGCCATACACTTAATGGACCACTATGTCCCTAAACTGGAACATTAGAGCCAATTGCTCTTTTGTCGGATCTAAACGATCCCGTTAAGTTGATCTTAGTCTCAAACTGGACTAACGTATCCTTAACAAACGTTTGAGTTGATCTTAGCCTCAAATATGGCTAATGTATCCTCAAACCAAAACCCCAAACCCAAATCTAAGATAACACGGATTTGGACTAATCCACGTCCTACGGGCGACGACATAAATTGGTCTCCGTATACAATCCACGGGCAACCACAAATAAAACAAACACCCACGACACGAAGTGACCAGCTGGAGAAGGAGAAAGTTGTTACCGTGATGCGGTAGCGTAATTAACTGCAGGGGCTTGCGCCTGCAGGGAAGAGCGTCCCCACAATCAAAAACCCCTCAGACGAGGGGGAATCTGACGAAGTCTGCTACATCGGCCGCATCCGTCTAAACCTCCGATACACGGTGCCATAAATTAACTTGGCATCTTCGGAGAGGTAGACGGATAAAACCAATTAGCATCTGCCCCGAACCTCAGGCAAGACGCCCATGTCTTGGCCGCCGTTCGGAGGGGAACAGACCCATGGGGAGAAAAACTCTTTATGAGACCCTCGTGGCTCATAAAATGCGAAAGTCTTAGGAAGCAGATCTTAACCCTAAATCCTAAGCCATCGCTGCCCTGCAAGTAGGCCAAGATGAATTGTCCGCAAACGCATTCAATGAAAAGAGACACGCCGTTGAGAAGAAAAATGTATCTTTTATTCCATAAACCAAAATGGATACAACGTACAATTCATGAAAGAAACAAAAAGAAGATACTCTCATTCATGAGTATGTACAAAAAAAAGGGGAAAAGATACAAGTCCTCAAGCCGGCGGGCGATTTAGCAGCTTGGTCAGCTCATCCTGCTTTTGTTGGGCCACGGCCTCATGATTTAAGATCGCCAAAAGATGGGCCTCCGCCTGCGCCTGCTGGGCCTGATACGAAGCAAGCCGAGCTTCAAGCTCTTTCTCGGTGGCTTTATGAGCCTCGACCCTTTCATGAGTGAACGTGGCAGCTTTATCGAGAGCCACCACATCTTTGATGGACTCTTGAAGCACCCGCCAGAGTTCATACGCCTTGTTGGCCTCGGCGGTAAGATTGGCTTGAAGCTCGCTCAGCGCCTTAGAAGCCAACTCCTTCTCCGAGAATTTACGACCGAACCCTTTCCCCGCACAACAATACGTTCGCCACGTGTCGCCTTGTCAGGCCATTTAAGCCTACTGTCACGACCGCAGCCTCTGAAACAGGATAGGAACGCTCTAGACCATATAAATGGGCTTCCGATCGACAGCAATAATCGATCTAAAATGCGTTCACATCACCTGGTATGAAAAGCAACGAGAAAATTTCCGATGTTTATCCTATCTAGCATGTGTTCGCAATCATATGAACATCCGAAAAAGAAATAAAATTCGAAGCTTTAATGTGCATGCGACATGATGACAGTGTTGATAATTAAAGGAAGTTTTCATAAAAAGAACATAAAGTTTATTCATGCAAGCGAAAACATACATACGAGTACCGAGCCTACATGGAAGTTCAACATAAAGCATACAAAAAGAAGGACTAATTTAAAAATGCTACGCTAACGGGAAAAGGTCACCAAACACGGGATCAATGGCACAAGGGTTAACAAAGCAAAGGACAAAATTCTCCATCTCTCTCTCTGCTTTCTCCAGCACATCAAAGCGACGGTTCTCGCGAGGAGTCGCTCCCCATCGATTGGCGCCGTGTTCGTTCGCGAAAGCAGACATAATAGCTCGCCGGGCCTTTATCTGGCTCAGCAGATGAATTGAGCAATCCCTCAAAGCCTGAGTAATCAGGCACGCTTCGTGAAAGCCCTCAAGCTTTTCTTCAGCCGCGTCAAGCATTGCCAGGGTCATCTCCGCCGGGTGAGGAGGGATGTCGGCAAGCACGGCCGCGAGAATCATCCGGAGCCAGAGGGACCCCATCGGGAGGGGGGACCCCCTACGGATCGAGAGTTCATACATTGCCGAGTCACATTCGTCGTCGGTAAGGAGTGGATCCACCAACCGAGCAGCAAAGCGGGGGATCATCTCCTCGATAGGAACTTCCCATGGCTGTCGACAAGCATGAGGGCGATTGCAGGCCATGGCGCTCGTTTGTTTCTCAAGACAAATTACACCAAAATAAGAAAGAAAAAAATATAAATCTCTGTGAAGGGAAAAGAAGGCTATAGCCTCAGATATAAAGAAGTGCATTAAGTGTTGAGCGCGGAAAATCTTGCATGATGAAGCTATTTCCAAGGCCCAAAAAAGGAAAGGCATCGAAAATCAAGGGGATGGAACTATTTCCAAGGCTCCTTTTCTGCATCTGATATTGTGCACTAAAAATGTGGCATGGAAAATTTTTGAACAGTCCCATCAAAGGATCCCACGTGCAGAACACGTGAGCCCCAAACTTGACGTGCACTAGAAATGGAACAGCACCATGCATATTAAAAGCATCAGCAACAACAATAGTGAAATAATAAAATCCCACAGAAAGGCATGCAAACATACAAAGACATAATAGAACTTAGCAGTCATACTTCAAGAAGGTCATACAAAATAAAGAGAACACGTTTACAATGGTAAGACTTCAGACGCGGGGCACGGATTGAGAAACTCAAGCTTAACTTTGTCCAAGATTCTCCAAGCATTTCGAACCTCCCGAGTATATTTTCTCTCACGATCACAAGCGTCAGGGTCCTCGCGAATGTCCTCCACCCTCCGATAGGCGGCAAGTACGGCCGATTGCTGAAATGCCTGGTGCAAGAGATCAATAAGGTTGTCGTGCCTTCTCTTCGAGATTAGACTCATCAGATACACCGCATGTATCTTGTCCTTGGCAGCGTCCAATGCCCTGAGCGGTACACCGGCACAGAAGAGAGGAAGCGCCTCCCAAATTGCCAGCACGATGAGTCTCAAAATAGGAGAGCGACGGGGGAGTAGCCGATGGTTGTACTCGTCAAAGCGGCTCATAATCTCAGCATACTGAGCATTGGTGAACTCCTGGTTCTGACTGCGGCCCAGTGCGCGAATGTTCCCGTAGGAAATGATTTCGTCAAGGTCATACATATGTGCATCCATAATACCTGAAATAAAGGTCATGAGAATTGTTACAAAGCTTCTGTTGCATTGAGTACAGAAGGACAACCTAGGGCAAGGAAACCCTAAGAAGCCTCCATGTGAAGAAACTGAGTTCTTCATAGGAATTAAACTCCTTATTAAGAGAAGGGAATTAAATTCCCAGAAACATTTTCTTCAAACGGAATAAAATTCCTTAAAAAAGAGGTAACGGATCTCATCATCTCCCTAAAAGCATCAAGTGAACCCTAGGAGATCCATTGTTCGAAGATTAAATGGTTCTCTATTTTCGCTGATAAATTCAAAAAAATGGGTTCATATTAAAAGAGGTAAAACCCCTAATGTGGATTTAAAATCCAGAGAGTTCTTTTAAAATAAAGGTGCTTCGACCGTTCAACATCATTACCTGAGGAAAAAGGATCCTTCAACAGAGTTAAACTCTGGAAAATGTTTGAGACAGAGAACTAAGCTCTGGAAACGAGAATTAAATTCTCAAGGGAAAAAGTTCTCAAAGGAAGAAGATGAGCAAAGTGAAGGATCTTCTGAAGAGACATGGGTATTTATAGGATGTGATGGAGACGCTTCATCTCCCCAAATCCCTAGAGGAATCCAACGGTCACAAAAAGTGACAGCGTTGCACTCACGTGCAAACACGTGAGAACAACGTTGTGGGGGCATTTGTTTCCTGATTTAAAATCAGGAAAAGTTACGAAGGAGGCATCACGTTCTAGCACGTGACCAGCAGTCACATGTTGGCACGTGACACCTAAAAGTATCGGCAAGGCAGATTCAGCTTCCCGACTACATCAAAGAAAAGGGGTTCAGAAAGGGTCACGTGCTCCCACGTGACCAGGGTCACGTGCTCCCACGTGACCAGGGTCACGTGTTGGCACGTGACATTTAAAAGCGGCTTCAAAAGCACATCGGTTCCCTGATCAAATCAAGGAAAAAGGCTTCAGAAGAGGTCACGTGCTCCCACGTGACCAGGGTCACGTGTTGGCACGTGACACTCAAAAGCAGCAGACTTAATTCCCTGATCAAATCAAGAAAAAGGCTCCAGGCGAGGGTCACGTGCTCACACGTGACCAGGGGTCACGTGGTGGCACGTGACGGCTAAGCGGCAGCCAGAAGGCAGAGCGCAAAAAAGAAGAAGAGGTCTCGTTCCAAGGGGGTCACGTGGCCACACGTGACCGGCTTTCAAAGCCTATCTGTTAAATTCATAGAAAAGGCCTCTCAAATCTTTCCAAAGGAACCGATTGAATTAAAGATTTAAAGATTCTTAAATATCACCTATCTATGGAAAAAGCCTGAACTTGGAAAGATTTCCCCTTAAAATCTAACCGAAATAACAAAGGAGAATCTCTGGAGTTAAAATCCAATGGTGAATAAAATTCACCTAATAATCCAAAGGTCCAAAACGAATGGTGAATACAAATTAAATCTCTCAATGAAAGATTCACCAAAACTAATTGATTCGGCTGCTTCTCCTATAAATAGGAGCCAAGAGATACACAGAGAGATATACATGCAGAAAGGAATCGATACGTAAAAAAAAGAGGAGAGCCTTGATACTTTGGAGGAATTTGGATCTTCTGCAAAAGAAAACCCTAGGTAAGAAAGGGAAGGCTTTTTGAAAGGAAAAGAAAATTCAATTCTCAACAGAGTTTAACTCTGATATAAAACAGAAGAACATAGTTCTCTTTTTGGTGGAGGATCTGTAAAGTGCACATCTCCCCTTGAGTTGAGAATTTAATTCTCAATGGGTTGAGATCCTGCCATGCAGATCCAAAGCGTAGAGAGGGAATGGAAGCTTGAGAATTTAATTCTCACAGAACTATAGGAATTTAATTCCTTTAAAATAAAATTAGGGTTTGACCCTATGTTATGGGAATTTAATTCCTTCAGAATGAACAGAATCAGGGTTTAACCCTAATTAAGAACTTAGTTCTGTTAAAATAACAGGAATTTAATTCCCTCAAGAAAGAAGAAATGAGGGTTTAACCTTATTTAAGAATATAATTCTTCAAAAAGAAAGTAGGAATTTAATTCCTCTAAAGTTATTGCTAGGGTTTAACCCTATAAAGAATTCAATTCTTAAAAAGATAAACACATCCTCAAACAGGCAAAGGAATAGGGTCACGTGCTACCACGTGACCCCTGAAAAGAAACAGAAAAGAGCTTTAGGGCGCCCTCACGTGTCGATACGTGACCCCTAATGAACACTCTAACAGATCAAAGCGCAGGCCCCCATCACGTGCCCACACGTGATGGCTTTCAGAATTAAAAGTGTTAAACACTTATCTGTAGAACAAAATAAAGGGAAACAGGGCGCTATCACGTGCTACCACGTGACCCCTTGGCTGAAGCTTTAACGGACAAACACCAGAATTCCCATCACATGACAGAACGTGATGCTCCAAAGTATTCAATACTTTTGGCAGAATAAAATGAATTGAGGGCGCTCTCACGTGCTACCACGTGACCCCTCTTTCCTTAGTGTTTAACACTAAAATTGAAACCTCTATATTCAGTGTTCAACACTGATTTTCTTAGTGTTTAAACACTAATTTGGAAAACATCTATTTACAGTGTTTAACACTGACTTTCTTAGTGTTGAACACCAACCTGGAAAACCCTGTTTCCAGTATTTAACATTGATCTGCCTTAGTGTTAAACACTAATTTGAAATCTCCATTGCCAGTGTTTAACACTGATTTGTTTTAGTGTATAAACACTAATTTGAAAGCCCTGTTGCTGGTGTTTAACACTAACTATCTTTTAGTGTTAAACACTAACTTGTCAATCTCATTCTCAGTGTTCAACACTGATTGATCTTTAGTGTTTAACACTAACTTTAGCCCCATTGGCTAAGTGTCTAGAGACAAAGCCTCTCCTCTAATGGACCAACAAAGGGCCAATATCCTAAACATGATTGGACTTAGCCCAAGCTGGCCATAAGTCCTCAATTCAAATTCAACTGAGCCAATGGGCTCATAATATAATTAATTTGTCTTGGTTCCAAATTGGGCCAAAAATTATTTAATCTACCTCGGTTTAAGGGTACATCTCTTCACTCCTTTGATACTTGGCGTTGTAATTCCTCAACGTCTTCAAAGAGGTGACGGGTCCCGATGACCACATATTAATACGGACTGTGGGGTCCTTAAACTCATGGACTATGAGGTCCTTAACCTTGACCGGGATGTCTTAAAACTAACGACGGACTGTGGGGTCCTTAAACTCATGGACTATGAGGTCCTTAACCTTGACCGTGATGTCTTAAAACTAACATCGAACTGTGGAGTCCTTAAATCCACGGACTACGACGTCCTTAACCTTGACCGCAACGTCTTAAAACTAACACTGGACCGCAATGTCCTTAAACTACTTATTGACCGCAATGTCACTAAACTAAACAACAGGGCTCCCTTAATTGCTCTATTGTTGGATCTAAACGATCCCGTTAAGTTGATCTTAGTCTGAAAACTAGACTAACGTATTCTTGACAAACGTTTAAGTCGATCTTAGTCTCGAATGAGGCTAACGTATCCTTAAACCCGAAACCCCCAAACCCAAATCTAAGATAATACGGATTTGGACTAGTCCACGCCCTACGGGCGACGACATAACTCAGTCTCCGTATACAATCCACGGGCAACTAAACACAAAATAAACACATGCGACACGAAGTGACCATCTGGAGAAGGAGAAAGTGGTTACCGCGATGCGGTAGCGTAATTAACTGCAGGGGCTTGCGCCTGCAGGGAAGAGCGTCCCCACAATCAAAAACCCCTTAAGCGAGTGGGAATCTGACGAAGTCTGCTACATCGGACGCATCCGTTTAAACCTTCGATACATGGTGCCATAAATCAACTTGGCATCTTCGGAGAGGTGGACGGATAGCACCAATTAGCATCTGCCCCCGAATCACAGGCAAGACGTCCAGTCGCGCCGTCATTCGGAGGGGAACAGTGAAACCCTAATTTCTTTTTTAAGGGAGTTAAATTCCTGTGAGCTTTAGAGAATTAGGTTCTCAATTAGGGTTAAACCCTTGTTCTGTCCATTTTTAAGGAATTAAATTCCTATGATATAGGGTTAAACCCTAACTTTATCTCAAGGGAATTAAATTCCTATAATTCTGTGAGAATTAAATTCTCAAAACTCCATTCCTCCTCTATGTTTTAGATCTGCATGACAGGATCTCAACCCAATGAGAATTAAATTCTCAATTCATTGGGAGATGTGCACTTTGCAGATCCTCAACCAGAGAAAGAACTAAGTTCTTTTCTTTATGTAAGAGTTAAACTCTTTTGAGAATTAAATTCTGTTTTGAAGCCTCTCCTTTCTTACCCAGGTTTTTTCTTTTGCAGAGAATCAAATTCTTCCTTCTGAATTTTCAAGATTCCAAGGCTCTCTCTCTCTCTCTCTCTGTATGTGTGTCAAACTCTCTCCTTTGGCTCCTATTTATAGGAGAAGAAAAAGAATCAATCTGTTTTAGTGAATCTTTCATTGAAAGATTTGATTTTTTTATTGAGAGATTTGATTTATCTTCATCATTAATCTGGGCCTTTAGATTATTAGGTGAATTTTATTCACCATTGGATTTTAAATCCAAAGATATCTCTTTGTTATTTCGGTTAGATTTAGGAGGAAATCTTTCCAAGTCCAAGATTTTTCCATAAATTGGTGATATTTAATCACCTTTAGATTTTTAATCCAACGGTTTCAGATAATCCTTTTTCATTTTGGAAAGATTTGAAAGATCTTTCCTCAGAATTTAATTCTGTCAAAGAATAAGGCTTTTAAAACCGGTCACGTGTGGCCACGTGACCGTTGGTCACGTGTGCGCACGTGACCCCTGGTCACGTGTAAGCACGTGACCCCTGGAATAGGCTTTTCTTCTTCTGCGCTCTGTTTTCTGGCCGCTGCTTAACCATCACGTGCCATCACGTGACCACTGGTCACGTGTGAGCACGTGATGCCTCTTCTGGATCTTTTTCCTGATTCTTAATCAGGGAACAAGGTGCAAAAGGCTGGGCTAGGACGACGGTTCGGTACTCCGGGTCGCCTTGGCACGAAAGGTGGCATGGACGAGGCTCCACCTGCCATCTGATTGGCAGGGCGTTTGACTCCTGCAGACTGAGGTCTACCCCTTGGTTTTATCACTGCCTCATAACTGCGGGCAGCTTCCAGAGCATCCTCATGAGTCAAAAAATTTCCCGTGGCTAGAGCAGCCTGAATCTCCGTGTCCAGTCCTTGTTGAAAGCGACGGGCTCTGATCTCGTCCGTCGGTATCAAGTGTGCCGAAAAAAATTGTATAGAAAAGTGTATAGGAAAATTAGGGTTGTTACATTCTACCCTCCTTATAAAAATTTCGTCCTCGAAATTTGTAAAAGGAAAGTGTAACAGTTTTAAGAAAAGTTTGAAGACTGGAGTATAAATAGTGTATGAAAAATGTTTGAAGGAATGAAAAGATGCGAAGGTTTCGGTAAGATTGTAAAAGAGGTGAGAGAATTTTGGGTTAGGACAGATTCAAGGTATATGATGAAATGATAAGATTCAAGGAACATGAATTTATAATATTCAAGGAACATGAATTGTAAAGAATGTTTTAGTTGTTGGTTCTTGTGTTATATTGCTTAGGTTGTTCACGCAGAACAGAACTGCATAGTATGGTTCTATACAGTTCGGACCTGCATGGGCCACCAACAAAACCTGTCACACCCCGCTTCCCGGTGTACGGCGAAGGGGACGCGACGAGGTCCGCTACGTATATACTTAGAAGTACATACGCTAAGCGTATCTAAGCAATATAAAAATAAATCACAAGAGACAAAAGATATAGAAATAACAGCAACTTTATTAATAACATTCTTTTGTACAATGCATGGAAAGTAAATACAACTGAAATGAAAAACGATGCCTAAACAATGGCATAACAGGAAATGAAAATACTGAATAGAACAAGGTACAATGTCTAGAACTCGGGGTCTTCGTGAAACTGATCCAAGTCTTCACCGGTGGGCTCGATCTCTGCCGGGTCCAAAGCACCTAACGACATTCAAAGAAGAAAGAAATAGAATGTCTTCAGCGAACAGGTCGCTCGGTAAGTCCCAAAGATAAGGAAGAATTAGAAAAGACAGAATAAGAGGTATCTTCTAAAGAATAATATTGTAGAGTATTGTGTTCACGCTGTTGTTTGTAGCTTGGTACGGAAGGATGCCAGTGTATACGAGAGGGGTCTCAGTATGCTAGAGACCAGGGCAAATGGAAGTACAAGGCTCCGTTATACAACCCGGAACAACGGCAATTGGATTCATATTAGATGTCTTAATCTGACCACCTCGTGCCACCTTTAACACCTTCCGTACCAATCTACCCCTTAAACCCCGTAGTGTTTTGATTGCATTGTTGTATTGTAATGTATAAGTTGGATGACTGACCAAAATCATGATATCAGTAATCAGATTGTAACTGCATAATTAGGTAAATGGAATGACGGGATAATGGATGAATATCCATGGTTTGATTCAGTCAAGTTGTATAAATTGATAACTGGATTCTGGGATTCAGTGTTCATATTGAGTTGGAATATTATAAATTTATATAATACTTGAATCATATTCAAGTCAGATTATGATCAGACTCAAACCCGAGTAGGCCAAAAGAAATGTAAATCGAAGTTCTATAATTGTTAGAGTCCTTATTGTAATTTATAAAACTTGAGGGGGTTTTATGTAAAAATACTTTTGTATAGTTTTCAAGATACACCCCAAGTATTTATTATTCATCTTTATAGTTATAATGAGTGTGATTTTATTTTGTCTTATTTCTAGTGAAAATATTCTAATTACATAAATAAAGATATTAATCTGTAATATTGATTTATTTGAAATTCATGGTATTTTAATGTAACTTTTAATCTTGTAATTTTTAGGAAAAGGTGGAAACTTTATCTTATAATAAAATAGGTGTTTAAATGATAATTATACATATGTTTATACAAGAATAATTTTTAATAAATATTTTGTTTTCCAAAAATCTCATTTTTCTTAAATGTCGTATTTTAAACCTTTCGAGACCGAATGCTCCTTGCGGAGGTCTGAATCTCGCACTACTAAGCCGAGGGTGCACGATAAACCGTACTATCCCTAACGGGTTCCCCAAAGGTGGGTTGTAGTGGCGCTTTGCAAACATTTATAAATACCACACCTTTAGAATACGGTTTTATTAAAGTAAAAGGTATTTATTTGTAAAAGTCGTTTTTCCGTATTTTAGGTTTTAGGGTTTCATATTTCAACTAGACTAATTTTAAATGATCTAAACAACAAGTTGTTAAAAGCCTCAAATCTCCTCTTCACCGCCAATTGTGGCCAGGTAAGTACAAATGAGAAAAGGAGGGATCCGCTCACAAATCGTGAGACGGGCCTTTTAAAGTTACCTTTTCTCACTTGCCTAGCCTAGACACCACAAAGTCAGGTTTAGATAAACGATCGATGTCCACAACTTATCGTATTTCCTATTAAAAGATATTATTTTAAGAATGTATCAACCTAAAACTTTTAGAAAATGTTTTATAAAGAAAATGGTATTTTAATGTAAAATCTTGTTTTAACGTATTCTAAGTTTTCAAGGTAGCGTGTTATGATTTCATAAGAGTGTTTGAGGAGGTAGGTCATTAGCTCGTGATCTATTTTAAGGTATAGCAATGTTAAAGGGTTAAATGTGATAAACTAAACATGGTGGTATTTAAGTGAAAGAATACGATATATTGCAAAAGTTATCATTTCATGTGTGAAAACTTGTTCAAATTAATTTTTAAGTGATTAGTAGTTAACATGAAGATGTTTAAGCATTATGGAATTAGTGATAAGTGAGATTTGATAAAAAACCGAATCGGAAATCGGTTTGTTCCGATTTCCGTCAGGTTTATAAAGTCGTATTATTATGAAGGAAAAGAAAGGTAGAAAAGGAAAACTTACGGGTTTGGACAATGCTAGAGAGTGAGAGGAAGATAGAGGGTTTGCCGGTACTTCGAATCGTCGTTGAGAGGTCCTAGCACGATCGCCGGGATTTCGCCGTCGATTTCGTCAGCGCTTCGCCTTTCGCTCGTTTTCTAACGTACCAAGTTCTCTTGGAATTTTGAGAGAGTGGACTTAGAGAAAGTGATGAGAGGGTAGAAGGTATGGGGGTTTATATAGGGTTAGGGTTTTTAATAAAAATTATAAAAAATATATAAAATCATTAAAAAATCATTAAACCTTGGAGTTAAAGGGATTTAATGGGCATTTCATAACCGATCCAAATATTTAAAGTGTGCAGGTGAGAAGACCAGGTCAACACGGAACTTTTCCGTGTTGACGACTCGGCCGTCCGGCCGAGTCCGGCCGGCGGCGCCGGATCGAGTCGGCCGATCCGTCGGCCGACTCGGCCGAGTCGGGCCGAGTCAGAAGGTCGGAGGCCGGGGATTTTCCTAGGGAATATTTTGGTATATTTACTTTTTCATGCCCAGTACAAATTTTGTGAGTTATGGCCTTTTGACTGTTGACTTCCAAAAGAAATTAAAACAAAATAAATACAAAAATAATGTGGGGCATGAGATTTGAACTCTGGTGGCTTGGTTCAGCAATGCAAGGTATTATCAATAAGCTACAAGCTCCTTCTTGTATTATTGTGGGAAAATAAATACTTAAAGTGGTAACAGCAACATTAAATACCCCAAGTATACTTTAATTTTAAAACAATTTTATGTACACTAAAATTGGAGTTATTTAAAAACAAAATAATTACTTATATATATTGTGCTCAGGTTAAAATACTCCTTTATGGATTTTTTAAAAAAAAATTTGTATAGAAAAGTGTATAGGAAAATTAGGGTTGTTACATTGTACAAACCAAACTTGACACGTGGCACGAATCTCGAGGTAAGGCCTAAAGATCCGACCGCCCAAACTCGCCAAATGGCAGGCGCCGACGGTCCAAAATGCCCCGATTGTCTCCGTGCTTTGCACACTTGTCTTTTCGGCTCCCCTTAACTCCCCTGCACTGTTTGATTTTCCTACAATTAAACAGAGACTCTTCAATTCACTATTTAACACATTTTTAATGCATTTTAATCCAAAATTTTAATTCCAAAACCCTAATTCTTCACTATAAATACCACCCCATACCCTATCTCCCCTCTATTCTGAAAATTTCTAGCAAAATCATCCCAAAAGTTCCTACGTGCAAGTGGAGTCAAGTGGAGTTAGCAACCAAGCTCCTTTCATCGAAAATCGAAACCGTTTCCGGAGCTTCCACGACGCCACGAAACCCCCTCCCTTTTCCTTACTCCCTTCTCGAAGTTATAAAGCCATAAGACCCTCTCATCTCTTCTTCTTTTCATCTCCAATCATCTCCTAAAAATATATCGGTAAAGTGGAGTTACCTCCGATACATTTTTTTAAGAACTTGGAACTTTCTTTTCCTAATTCATAGGTCAAACTAATTTTACTACTCTACATATAACTTTGATTACGATCTTTTAGTTTTAAGTTTAACCAAAACTTCCATGTGAAACTATCATATAACGAACTTTTCATTAAATTACCATGAACTTTAGTATCACCCTCTTATCGATAATTAGTTTAAATACATTTAGAAAAACTTCACGAGGTAACGACCTACCCCACACGCACACTATGCTTTCATAGCACGGTACTCTAAACATATAGCTATTTTATAGAGTAAGATTTTCATTAAAATACCACACCTTTCCAAAACGGGTTTCTTTTAATCGGTATTTTGTAATCCTTGGCAGATACGTCTCTACAGTTAGTGATATGTATGCCTTAGAAGCCATTATTATATATTATAGTGGATGCTTGGACATATATATATATATATATATATATATATATATATAGGACTTTCTTGCTCGATATGATAGTATGCTATCTGGTTGCTCTTTATCTTAACATGTACACTTGTATTATTATACTGTCTCTCTGATACATGTTGATAAAGCCTATAGGATGTTAGCTTGACTACCAGGACTATGATGCAGATCATACTAGTGGGGCTTGTGTAGTCCACAAGCACATCCTTTAAACAGTTCCTAGTCGAGGGAGTATCGAGACAGGGCATCGATATTTCAGAGTAGACTAGTGTGTACGTTTCTTGACCCTGTATGGGGCGATGGTTGATCCCATGTCCATTGGTGTTTGACATCAAAGACTGTACACAGGTGCTCATTAGAGAATGGGTACACCGAACAGGACTCGCCGAGAACTCCTAGATGGTACCGTACCTATCGTTAGATAGAAGTTCTTTGGTGACACTGGTACAGGTTAGTCTGTAGACCCGAGATCGTCATAGTGTCTTGTGTGGTTCCCACTGTGCTTTGATTTTCTCCCTAGCACGGCTCAAAGGAGTCGTGCAAATAGGTGGATTTTGGGTACAGTCCCGAGTCACATGGAGGCAGTGAGCGATAGGAGGTCGTCTCTCCCGGTATAGGGAGTTGATGATGCGCTATGCTCGATTGGCTATAACAGCAAGTCCCTGGCCAGGGCTGATGAGATTTACTGATAAGTGTTATCAGTAGTTTCTCGAACGGTTATAGTCCACACATCGGCATGACTTATCAAGTTACTGGGGTCTGACGATTCCACCCCTAGACTTGATATGCGACATATCAAACGAAGAGACCGGACTATACGGTAAGTGTTGCTTATAGGCTTTGCGGGAGTTTGGACAAGCTTGCTTGTTGATCTTCTATTCGTTCAATATCTGGGTAGCCGTTTCATCCAGCTGGTACCGCTGACGGCTTGTGGGTGACTGATGTGATAATTACCTACTGCTGGCGTATTGAAGAGTCTTTAGAGTCTCACACAGAGGTTTCTTAGTTCAAGTGAAACGAAGTAGGACACATATGGTGATATGTGCGGGAGCTTGATTAAATACGAGTATGTGATACCGTATTCTAATCTAGCGATATTTGATATCAGTCGGGTTACATGTGATATAACCGGATTATTGAACCAAGTGTTGATTCAATGGAATATGTATATATGGTTAATATATATTTGATATATATTTGTATAATTGATATTAGCCGGATTATATTTGATATACCCGGATTATTGAATCAAGTGTTGATTTAATAATTTAATATATATATATATTATATATTAACTAGTAATGAATATTAGATGGTTATATGTGATATAACCGGATTATTGAATCAAGTGTTGATTTAATAATGTGATATACATATAAATAAGATATTAATCGGTTATATATGATATAACCGGATTATTGAATCAAGTGTTGATTTAATAATTTAATATATATTTATATTTCATATATTTATATATTAACTAAGCTCACTAAAGATTTTATTCTCTTATTATATATAATGATATATATATATACATATATATATGATATATATATATAATACTATTGTGTCATGGTGGATGATACATTGAATATGGGTGTATGAGATTCACACCAAGGCTAAAGATAATTAGGGTGATTATTTATTAAGAGGAAAATTAGAATGAGTTGAAAATGAACATGGCTTAGATGCTTGTAGAAGCATGTAGAAGTCATGACTCATCTCACTAATTTTGTTTTACTTTCGATATTTTCTCACCCAACCATATTATCTTTAGCCCATGGTTAACTCTCACACTTATCACTTGAGATATTTTCTTCACCCAAGTTCATCTTTTTCCTCTCTAGTTTTTCTTGAGTTGGAAAATAAAAAGAGAAATAGATTTCTAAAGTGAGCAAAATTCCTACTTCATCAACATACTCTCATCTAGCCCATAAGATTAGGTTGTTTACTTCACTAATTCTTGATTAGTGAAGAGTGAGTTTGAGTTAGAGAAACTTCAAGGTGGATCATCTTCGGCATCGAAGATCCATTAGCAAGCTCGTTCCTTTCACCAAGTGAAGCCTAAGAAGAGTTCTAGGGACTACTACTTGGAGCTTTAAAAGTAAAGGACCGGTCTACAAAGATTGTATTCTCTATTCACCTAGTGTAAAACTTGTTTACTTGCTAACAAACCCTAATTCTCTGGTTCGATTTAGGTTAGTGTAGCTTAGACCTCTAGATTTTTTTTAAATTGCATACTTGATGCATGTGGAAAGCTAGTAGAGGTGCTAAAACACACTTTCATAGTATCAGATCCAGGCTAGAGCACCAGGTAAGGTCTAAACGACGTTAAAGTGTTCGATCGAAATTCAAAAACCCGCATTTTCAAGGTTTCTGTCCATTTTTTCAAAAGTTGATATTTTGCAGATTAAAAATATGCAGAAAATTGTGCAGGGTATTTTATGGAGCCCCAAGAAGTATGAGTCCCAAATGCCAACAAAGCGCCATGGAACCGCGGCCTAAACTCCATTTTAGCCGCGGTTCCGCCGCAAGTTTGTGGTGTTATGGGGTCGTTCTTTTTGTGCTGCACCATTGTCATATTTGGTACTTTCTGGGTATTTTTAGTGAGGCTCAAGTTGTTGAGGTCTCTGTAATTTGTGGGTGTTTGATGAATCGATCGAAATGTTTAATATCGTCTAGATATTTATGATATATGATTCAATATTTGGAATCCACATTAATTAGTTTTGTGAAAACTAGTTTGAAGTTTGTAAATCTCGCGTTTTAGTCTCTTTTGATTGATTGCCACGGAGTTTCGATTCAGATCAAAACTCCGTCGCAATCTCGTATTGTACGCGAATAGTCGCTGGAAAACACTACTAGATAGCCACACCCCATTGCGTCGACCAAGTGATTATAGGAGAACACCGTAGCTAAAAGCATCCTCTCGGGTGCTCGCGGCCGTGGTGTTCCGCCTAAGTGCACTTCGTTGACGGCATCGGGGGTGCGGCAATCTATTAAAGTTTCCGACGAGCATTCGATCATTATATCTGGAATCTTGTTGAATTACCCGACTGACTATTGAAAAGTGTTTTCAATTTGATACTTAAATGCAAGATTTATTGGGTTAGGCATGAAATCCGAGATATAAGATATTCCGGGTTTATGATGTCTAAGGTTTATGCGGATTCTAATTATTGTAGTTTTCATTTCTTTTCTGCGGCCGTAAGTGTAATATGTGGTGTATCCCCGATCTCGTTGTTATACGTCAACGACATTAGGAATACACATATTTACTTACATTGATGACATGTGATGTTATGTGTTGCTTGTGATATATTGTATTGGATCGTCGTGATTGAATAGCCGGGTTTTTTTTACGTAAGATGAGAGTTTTTCTATTTTCATTCATTTAAAATGTTGTATATAATATTCTTTTATTGGGACACTTCCGGGTTGAGGATGATGTCTCCATTGATATATATTATTTACTTTTCCGCATTAGGATAGACCCAAGGCGGGGAGCACAAGTGACCAGGTTCTAGAGTACAGTGGGAGACCATCTCCAGGAGTCGAGACCAGGTCTCCTAACTCTAGAATTGGCAGGGTCACTTGCCGCTCTCGTAGGGGTCTAGGGATGCGGGTTTGGCAGTTCATCACGACCGTGGAATCCATGTTTTTCATTACTGGCTTAATTTAAAACACGAACCTCCTCGTATATCCAATATTTCATATGTTTGCTTCTGCTGCCTGAGTTCTGTGATGTAATCATATAACTGCGTAAGACGAATGCTATATATATATGATATATATAATAAACGTTGCTTATGTTTTGCACCCGCACTAGTCTATCCCTCGCTCTGTCGTTAGTTAAGTAACCTAACGGTGCATGACGGGACCCCGTGGCGAATGCGGATGGCATAAGCGTACGTTCTATTTTCGTTTCTTCTGTGATATTTAGGAAACATAAATGATGGGACGTCATTAATAAGATTAATGAAAAGAAAAGAAACCTAAAAGATGTTGTAGAATCAAATTTTTCAAAAAGATAGCTCTAGTTCTTGCTCTGCATAGCGGTATTCCATTATGAATATCCAGCACCTCATTCGATGAGGAAAGAGCCTAGATCCCTTCACCGGGAGTGACCTCTTCAGCAAAACTAGCAGATGCTACAACCCACTCGGTTTGTTTTGAAAACTATTCGATTTTTAAAAGCGGAGCTTAAACCACTTTTTTTCAAATCACTAGATTCTACAACGATATCAAGTTAATTACGTTAAAGGTTTTCTACAAAACCAGTCGTAGCCCTCCTTCATTTCAGATAAGTACTAGTTAGTATTTGTGCTGTGTTTGTTGACCATAGTCAAAGCGTAGTGTGCGGTAGATGATTAGTGCTTATTTGCCGCATATGATGCAATTGGATTAAGGTAGTCGTACGACCTTATTGACCATAGTTAAGGGTCGTACGGGTGGGTTTAATTTAATCATGAAATGACGGGTAGAACTTGACTAGCACTTATGATTTGTTGACTATAGTTAAGATCATAAGTTGCTAAGGGTAAAAACAGATTTTGGGAATTTCAAGTGTTGAAATTTGCAATGAGATTGCATACCTTCTATGAGATAGTTGGATCCCAATACCCACTGCAAGTAAGAGTTACTCCTGAGAGAGTTTTCCACTTTACAATTAGCTGATCCAGTAGGTGTCTAAGAAAGGTGTTAACGGGGTTATGCCCCTGCGGAAACGAGGTTATTTGATTAGTTCCATGCGAAAGCATAGGGAGACTCTCTCGGAGTACCAATACCTTCCTGGCTGACCGATTAGCGAACTTGTAGGGTATAATTGTAACATTTCAGGAAAATAAAAATATTATTTTCGGAATTTAAATAATTAAAATAATAAATTTCATGAATATTATTAAAGCATGAGAATTACTTTTAGTGAGATGGTATAAATATATATCAATAGTTTGGAAAATATTTGGAGATTTATATAAATTATTGATTTTGAAAGAATATATGTGATTTGGATATTTTATAAATTATTATACAATTAATTGTATACAAGTTAATATTAAACTCGATTAATATTTTACTAATTATGTTTTAACCATGTTTATGTACATGGCATGCAACAAATTCACTAGTTACATTTTGTGTCATGAACTGTGGCTTTAAATACTTATTTGCATATATATAGTTTTTGTTTTGATTTTATATATGAAAACGGGAAAAAAAGAAAAGAAGAGAAGATATTTTGATGGGGGGAGGGTGACATGTGACATGAGAGAGAGGGGGGTTTCTTCACATGGTTCCCTTCTCATTTCCCATCTTCATCTCATTTTTCCTCCTCCTTCATCTCCCTCATCCTCCACCTCCTCTACCTCCCTCAATCACCTCCAAAACCACCACTAAACCCCATGCCCCCTTCACAAAAATTACTCTAAACGTCACTACAAACCCCAAGGTGGTATCAAGTTAAGGTTTTGAAGACTTTGGGCAACCCAAGAACTTTCTTGAGTTGCCAAATGAGGTAAATCCTACCTCTTTAATTAAGTTTTTAGTGTTTCTTACATCCTATAGTGAGTTAGAATTAAACCTATGTGTTTAGTGATGTTAGAATTTTCCTAGAAGAGGTTTAGGGTATAAGTTGAGTTGTGATGGTGTGTTTGAGAATTAGATAGTCTACAACCCTTTTAGTGTGTGAATCCTGGACCAACTGAGCATAGAAACCCCAAGACTTGAGCTTAGAATTTCCCGATGTCGGTTTCTTTGATTTTTGAGGAATATAAGGAATCTGTAGCAACTTGGGATGTTCATAAGAAAAACAAACAACTACATTGACCTAGATGGACCAATAGAAGACCACCACAGGAGAACGAGAACAAATCTGTAGGGTTCCTTAGCACCCTCACGGTGTTTACTAGAGCATCGAATATGCCATTTCAAAATTTTCTAGAGAGCTAAAGAACCCGAACGAGGATCGAACTAGAGACTTAGGGTTTTCTAGATTGTGAACACTTTACAAACTAAAGAGAAGAAGGAATACAACCTTTGTAGACCGGTCCTTCGCTTCAATAGCTCCGTGTAGTAGTCCCTTCGCTGCGATCATGAACTCCCGGACTCTTGAGAGGCTCCACAAGATGTACGGAACAAGCTTGCATCGAAGTCTTCGAGGCCGAAGATGATCTACGTCGAGAAGACTCTAGCTCATGCTATCTCTTCACTAATGGTGAGATTAGTGAAGCAAACACCCTAAACTAAATGGCAAGTAGTAGAGGATGATGAAGTAGGAAGTGGGCTCACTTTAGTTTTATTTTTCTCACAATAAATCATCACTTAGAAAAAGCTAGCAATATTTTTCTCTTGAGGAAGAAGAAGAAGTGACGAAGAAAATGAATGAGAGAGTGAGGTTAGAATTGCAACCATGGTGAGTTAGTGTCATGCCTAACTCATGTAGAGAATAAACCATAGCTATGAGTTAAGGGTTGGGTTAAGAAATATCTTAAGCAATGACAAAAGAATGGACTTGGTCAATATTTTCTACAAGCTTCTCCAAGCTTCAACCATGACTCATTCCAAATCTTTTGTGAATTACTTAATGATAAATAAAACCCAAATATAAACCCTAGAATGGTATAAGTCTCATACATACATGTTGTAAGTGTAACCTAACATGACACAACAATATAAATCACATATATATTTTGTGTACAAAAAGAAAACAATACATTTAACATATATCACATATATATCAATGTATCATAAGTGAGAAATATAATTACTTAAGTGAGCTGATATTAGTTAATGTAATTTAATATATCAAATATATAATTCTACATTAAATTATTAAATCAACCCTTGATTTAATAATCCGGCTATGTCTCATATAACCGACTAATATCAAATGTATCCTTTTATCGAATCAGCATTTGATCCGATAACCCGGCTATATCATATATAACCAATCGATACATATATCGCGAGAATAGAATGCGATATCACATACACGCATTAATCTCGGTCCCACACATATCACATACGTGCTCCTACTCCGTTTCGCATGAACCAGGAAACCTCTGTGTAGGACTCTAAAGACTCGTCAATACGCCGGCAGTAGGTGATGATCATATCAAACACCCACAAGCCGCAAGCGGTCTGCTAAACGTAACGGCCACCCGGGTATTGAGCGATCAGAAGATCAACAAGCAAGCCTGCCCGTACTCCTGCGAATCCAATCAGTAACACTACCGTACAGTCCGGTCTTTTCGTTTGATATGTCGCATATCACAGCCTGGGGGTGGTATAACGTCAGACCCCAATAGCCTGATAAGTCATGCCGATGCAAGGTCCATAACGGTTCGAGAAACTACTGGTAACACTTACCAGTAAATCTTGGCAACCCTGGCCAGGGATTTCATGTTATGGCCAATCGAGCACAGCGCAACATCAACTCCCAATACCGGGAGAGACGAAACCCCTCCTATCGCTCATTGCCTCCATGTGACTCGGGACTGTACCCAAAAACCACATGTTTGCACGATCTCTTGACCGTGGTATGGTGGAAATCAAAGCACAGTGGGAATCACACAAGACTCTATGACGATCTCGGGTCTACAGACTAACCCGTACCAGTGTCACCAGAGAACTGCTATCCGACGATAGGTATAATACCATCTAGGAGTTCTCGGCGAGTCCGTTCAGTATACCCAGTCTCCACTGAGCACCCGTATACCTTCTCTGATGTCAAACACCAATGGATATGGGATCATCCATCTCCCATCATATGGGTCGAGAAGCGTATACGCTAGTCTACTCTGGAGTATCGATGCCCTGTCTCGATACTCCCTCGACTAGGAACATTTGAAGGATGTACTTATCGACTACCATGTCCCCACTAGTATGATCTGCATCATAATCCTGGTAGTCAAGTACTCATCCTAAAGGTTTTATCAACATGTAATAGAGAGACAATAAGTGTACATGTTAAGATAAAGAGCAACCAGATAGAATACTATCATATCGAGCAAGAAAGTCCTCCCTATAAATGTCCAAGCATCCACTACAATTTACATCGCATGTACAGTAATGGCCTCTAGGGCATACATATAACTAACAATCTTCCACTTGCACTAAGGCCATCTGTTGTAGTATCCAATACCCAACAATATAGCAGTGGTTGTAGTATCCCATACTCAACCATCCCATAGAAGTCTCTCTAGGGGTAAGCCCTTTATGAGTGGATCCGCTGTGTTATCCTTCATGTCAACTCTCCTAACCTCGATCCCTTGGAGATCAACCATCTCCCTGATCAGGTGATACTTGCCTCAGAATATGTCTGGAACGCTGATGGGAACGGTGTTCCTAGGCCAAAACCACAACTCCATTGTTGTCACAATAACACTTATTGGACGCTCAATGGTAGGAACCTTGTTCATCTCATGAACAAGAAATGTCCAGACAGCCACTTTGGCAGTATCATTGGTAGCAATGTATTCAGCCTTTATCGTCTAGTATGTCACGGTATCTAGCTTGGAACTCTTCCAACATACCGTCCCTGCACTGAGGGTAAAGACAATGCCTGTGACTGACTCTCAGTCGACCTTATCACTCTGGAAGCTCGAACCAAGAACTTTCTTTTAGTGCTTCTCAAGTACTTAAGAATGTCCTCCACAGCTTTCCAGCGATTCTCCCAAGATCCGATTGATTCCTGATCACTACACCTAATGAGTCATCTACATCTAGTCTGGTACATAACATCGCATACTCTGATAGAGCCTACTGCAGAAGCATAGGGTATCCTTTGCACGCGAGCTCTCTCCAAATCAGTCTCGAGAGACATCTTTTTGGAGAGAGTGATCCATGAGTAAGTGGGCGAACCACCACGTTTAGAATCTTCCATACTAAACCCCTTTAGTATGGTGCTTATGTACCTGGATTTAGGACACTCCCAACATCCACATAGATCTATCACCATAGATCATAATCCACAAGATGTAGCAGGTATCATCCAAATCTTCTATTGAGAATCCCCGTGATAAGAGGAGCTTGACCGAGTGTAGCATAGGAAACCCTTTCCTATCAAGAGTATGTCATGTACGTACAATACGTGGAAGACAACCTTACTCTCTACAACCTTCTTCTATATACAAGGTTCATCTATCCTTTTGATGAAGTCAAACTCTTTGACTGTCACATCAAAACAGATGTTCCAACTCCGCGATACTTGCATTGATCTTGATGGACTTAAGCATAGTTTTGAAAGTCTCAACTTTTCCATCTACACCAAGAATCTTCTCAAGATCCATTTGCTCCCAATGGGTTTTACCCCTTCAGGTGCAACATGCAAAGTCATACTTTGTTGGTGTATATGGATTCTATCTTTGATCGCATAGCATCCAACCATTTCACTGAGTCCCCACTCGTGATGGCCTGCTTGAACCTAGTTGGGCCATCATCTCATGATGCAATCCTCGCTCCCACTGTCACCGAGAATACCGTAGTATCTCTCAAGTGGATGAGGAACCCTACCAGATTCGCGGAGAGGCTGAGGTTCGTTGGAGACTATTGAATCCTTTGGTTCTACCAAATCATCAACTGTTAGTTTGTCTAGCTAGAACAGCTTCCAGTTCTACCTCATGACCACTAGTTTCTTCACAAGAAATTCCCTTTCTAAAAAGGTGGCATGCTGAGAAACAAAACGCCTTTTGCTCCTCAGAGTGGTAGAAGATATCCCCTTGCGAATATTCGGGATATCCTGACAAACTTGTACAGAACTGACCTTGCCTCAAGCTTGTCCGGATTCTGCCGTTCAACATAGGCCGGACAACCCCATATCTTAACTCGTTTAAGACATGGTCTCTTCCCACACCATATCTCATATGTAATGGTAGGCCCTGATTTAGACGGAACCCCATTAAATAGGTATGCAGCTTCTCAAGTGCATAACCCCAAAAAGGAAACAGGTAACTCAGCAATACTCATCATAGAGCGCACTATATCTCATAGGGTGCGATACCTCCGTCCCGATACACCGTTGTACTATGGTGTACTCTAAAGAGTAAGCTGAGAGAGAATCACATTCTACTTTTAGAAACTCCAGGAACTTCATGCGCGAGTATTCACCTCCTCGATCACATCATAGGACTTAATACTTTTACCCGTTTGGTTCTTAACTTCAAGCTTATATTCCTTGAATTTCTCAAAAGTTTCAGACTCGTGTTTCAACAGGAACACATTTCCGAATCTTGAGAGATAGTCGATGAATGTAATGAAGTATAAAGAATCAATCCTAGCATGTGTAGACAGGGGACCTATATACATCATCATGTATCAATCCCAAGAGTTCACTGACTCTTTCTCTGTTTCCAGTAAACGGAGCTATGGTCATCTTATGTTTGTGACAAGACTGGCAAGTATTATAAGATGAAAATTCGAACAGATTCTTATATTCATTCTTATATAACTTAGCTGGTCGTGTCGCATTGATATGACCTAGTCTACAATGCCATAAGAAGGATTCGTTCATTTCTGAACTACTCCTCTTGTGTGTGTTCTACATACTTTGAACTGTGGTTTGATTTAGAACGTATATGCTATTATATAACATGCCTGATCGAATCAACTCTTGATTCAGGAAAATATTCACAACATTATCCTCCAATACAGAATTATATCCTTCTTTAACTCATTAAAGAAACTGATGTAATGTTGTATATCAGGTTCGGTATTTAATAACATTTGTTCAGAATCAATGTATCTAATACAAGGTGATATCTGCCAACAGACTTGGCTGCAACAATTGCACCATTCTCTAACACTTATAGACATATCACCCATTCTCAGTTCTCTACCTTTCTGTAGCCCATGTAACTCTTACATATGTGGGATCCTTATCCGGTATCACATACCTAGGACGTAGAGGATACTGAAAAACAGTTCTCGGTAATGAACACACCCGAAGAAGATGCATCAACATGCACTTTCTTAGATTGGGTGGCATGGGAATCCGGATATTCCCCTATTTCCTGCTCGGACTTATAACAATTATAAGATAGAGCGGAACCAACGTTCCCTAGCTCAGTATAATAAGCAGGTTTGGTCAATGCATCCATATTATTATCTTGATTAAGGCGTAACATGGTCGCTACCAGGAGAGAGAGAAGAAAACACTCTGCGTGCGCTCTTGCAAGATCAGATTGGTTATTAGTTTATCTAATCAGGATGGCTCCCACTGTTTTAGTCAAATCTACCTTCAAACCCTAAAAGGTAAGACTAACCGGGATTAATTATACCCTACAAGTTCGCCAATCTTTCGGCCAGACCAGTGTCGGTACTTTGAGGGAGGTTCCCCGTGCTTTCGCAAGGACCTAATTAAAATAAACCTCATTTTCCCAGGGGCGTAACCCCGTTAACACCTTTCTAGACACCTACTTGATCGGCTAATTGTAGTGTGTAAAACTCTCCCAGAAGTAACTCTTACTCACAGTGGGTATCGGGATCCAACTATCTCATAGAAGGTATGCAATCTTATTGCAAATTTCAACACTTGAAACTCCCGATAATATTTTACCCCAAGCGATCTATGACCTTGACAAGGTCAACAAACTATAGACCGCCAAGTTCAACCCGTCATTTCCCGATTGAATTAAACCCACCCGCACGACCCTTGACAAGGTCAACAAGGCCGCACGACTACCCTAATCCAATCGCATCATATGCTTTGCAGATAAGCACTAATCAGCTACCGCACACTACGCCTTGACAAGGTCAACAAACGTAGCACGAATACTAAATACTACTTATCTGAAATGACGGAGGGCTACGACAGGTTTTTATGAAAACCTTTTGCGTAATGAACTTGATATCGTTGCAGAATCGAGTGATTTTGAAAAGGAGTGTTTTTGAGGCTTTTACTAGTTTTGCTAAAGAGGTCACTCCCGGTGAAGGGATCTCCGCTCTTTCCTTATCGAATAAGGTGCAGGATATTTAACAAATACCACTATGTAAAGCAAAAACTATAGAAGCAATCAAAAGACAAACCGAGTGTGTAGCATCTGCTAGTTTCGCTAAAGAGATCACTCCCGGTGAAGGGATCTCGGCTCTTTCCTTATCGAATAAGGTGCTGGATATTCTACAAGGAATACCGCTATGCAAAGCAAGAACTAGAGCTACCAGTTTTTAAAACAAGTTTCTACAACATCTTTAGGTTTCTTTTTCTTTCATTAATCTCATTAATGAATTCCCCCCAATTATGCTTCCTAAGCATCATATATGAAACGAAAGCAGCAATATTAATTATATCTCATATATATAATATAGGCATTCGTCTGAACATATCACAGAGCAGCAGAAGATTCATATATGAAATATTGGATATACTAGGAATTCCGTATTTTAAATTAAGCCTGTATAAAACACGGATTCCACGGTCGCGATGAATAGCCAAACCCACATCCCTAGACCCCTACGAGAGCGGCAAGCAACCCTACTAATTCTAGAGTTAGGAGACCCGGTCTCGACTCCTCGAGATGGTCTCCCACTGAACCCTAGAACCCGGTTACTTGTGCTTCCCGCCTTGGGTCTATCCTAATGTGGAAAAGTAAATAATATAAATCAATGGTGACATCATCCTCAACCCGGAAGTGCCCCAATAAAAGAATATTACATACAAGTTTTTACATGAATGAAAATGAAAAACTCCCATCTCACATAAAAAAAACCCGGCTATTCAAAACACGACGATCCAATAGAACATATCACAGCAACACATAACATCACATGTCATCAACGTAAGTAAATATGCGAATCCCAATTGTCGTTGACATATAGCACCGAAACCGGCGATACACGACATATTACACTTACGGTCACAAAAAAGAAAGTGAAAAACTACAACAGTTGGAATCCGCAACCACCTTAGATATCATAAACCCAATATATCACATACTTTGGATTTCATGCCCAACAAATGAATTCCTTAGACATCGCATGTCTAACAATTATAAACCCCGCATTTTAGTCTCGATATTGAAAACACTTTCCAATAATCTGTCGGGTAATTCAACAAGATTCCCGATAACTTGATCGAATGCTCATCGGAACCTTTAGTAGACGGCCGCACCCCCGCTGCCGTCGACGAAGTGCACTAAGGCGAAACACCGCGTCCGCGAGCACCTAAACGGATGCTTTTAGCGACGGGGTTCTCCTACAGTCACTTGGTCGAGGCTATGGGGCGTGGCTATCTAGTAAGGTTACCCGGCGAGTATCCGCGTACGCTACGTAATTGCGACGGACTTTTGATCAACATCAAAATTCCGTGGCAACCGATCAATTGATACTAAACCGCTAGATTTACAAAATTCAAACTAGTTATCACATAACTTATTATGTGGATTCCAAATATTGTATCACAATCACAGAAAGCTATGCGACGTTAAATATTTCGATCGAATCAACGAATTCCCAAATTTCCCAGAAAGCTCAACACTTGAGCACAGTTAAAGTTAACCAGAGACATACCACAGTACCTACGGACCTACAGCTGAAGGGCCCGACCCAAGCCTTTTAAGTGGCGCCGCGGATCCGCCGCCAAAACCATGTTTTAGCCGCGGATCCGCGGTCACTTAGACGGGTTAGGGTTTCGTTCTTCAGGTGTGTCCATAGAATTCCCTGCATGTTTTTCTGAATATTTTTAACATGGAAAAATCCAACTTTTGGAAAAATTTCCAGAAAATGGGAAAATTAGGGTTTTCTGAGTTCGATCGGACTTTTAATCTCACCTACGCAACGCCTAATGCTCTAGCTAGGCTCTGATACCACTGTAGGGTTCCTTAGCACCCTCACAGTGTTTACTAGGGCATCGAACATGCCATTTCAAAATTTTCTAGAGAGCTAAAGAACCCGAACGAGGATCGAACTAGAGACTTAGGGTTTTCTAGATTGTAAACACTTTACAAACTAAAGAGAAGAAGGAATACAAACTGTGTAGACCAGTCCTTCGCTTCAATAGCTCCGTGTAGTAGTCCTTTCGCTGCGATCACGAACTCCCGGACTCTTGAGAGGCTCCACAAGATGTACGGAACAAGCTTGCATCGAAATCTTCGAGACCGAAGATGATCTACGTCGAGGAGACACTAGCTCATGCTATCTCTTCACTAATGGTGATATTAGTGAAGCAAACACCCTAAACTAAATGACAAGTAGTAGAGGATGATGAAGTAGGAAGTGGGCACACTTTAGTTTTATTTTTCTCACAATAAATCATCACTCAGAAAAAGCTAGCAAGCTTTTTCTCTTGAGGAAGAAGAAGAAGTGATGAAGAAAATGAATGAGAGAGTGAGGTTAGAATTGCAACCATGGTGAGTTAGTGTCATGCCTAACTCATGTAGAGAATAAACCATAGCTATGAGTTAAGGGTTGGGTTAAGAAATATCTTAAGAAATGACAAAAGAGTGGACTTGGTCAATATTTTCTACAAGCTTCTCCAAGCTTCAACCATGACTCATTCCAAATCTTTTGTGAATTACTTAATGATAAATAAAACCCTAACATAAACCCTAGCATGGTATAAGTCTCATACATACATGTTGCAAGTGTAACCTAACATGACACAACAATATATATCACATATATATTTTGTGTACAAAAAGAAAACAATACATTTAACATATATCAGATATATATCAATGTATCATAAGTAAGAAATATAATTACTTAAGTGAGCTAATATTAGTTAATGTAATTTAATATATCAAATATATAATTCTACATTAAATTATTACATCAACTCTTGATTTAATAATCCGGCTATGTCTCATATAACCGATTAATATCAAATGTATCCTTTTATCGAATCAACACTTGATCCGATAACCCGGCTATATCACATATAACCAATCGATACATATATCGCGAGAATAGAATGCGGTATCACATACACGCATTAATCTCGGTCCCGCACATATCACATACGTGCTCCTACTCCGTTTCGCATGAACCAGGAAACATCTATGTAGGACTCTAAAGACTCGTCAATATGCCGGCAGTAGGTGATGATCATATCAAACACCCACAAGCCGCAAGCGGTCTGCTAAACGTAACGGACACCCGGGTATTGAGCGATCAGAAGATCAACAAGCAAGCCTGCTCGTACTCCTGTGAATCCAATCAGTAACACTACCGTACAGTCCAGTCTCTTCGTCTGATATGTCGCATATCACAGCCTGGGGTGGTATAACGTCAGACCCCAATAGCCTGATAAGTCATGACGATGCAAGGTCCATAACGGTTCGAGATACTACTGGTAACACTTATTAGTAAATCTCAGCAATCCTTGCCAGGGATTTCATGTTATGGCCAATCGAGCACAGCGCAACATCAACTCCCAATACCGGGAGAGACGAAACCCCTCTTATCGCTCATTGCCTCCATGTGACTCAGGACTGTACCCAAAAACCACATGTTTGCACGATCTCTTGACCGTGGTATGGTGGAAATCAAAGCACGGTGGGAATCACACAAGACTCTATGACGATCTCGGGTCTACAGACTAACCCGTACCAGTGTCACCAGAGAACTGCTATCCGACGATAGGTATAATACCATCTAGGAGTTCTCGGCGAGTCCGTTCAGTATACCCAGTCTCCACTGAGCACTCGTATACCTTCTCTGATGTCAAACACCAATGGATATGGGATCATCCATCGCCTATCATATGGGTCGAGAAGCGTATACGCTAGTCTACTCTGGAGTATCGATGCCCTATCTCGATACTCCCTCGACTAGGAACATTTGAAGGATGTACTTATCGACTACCCTGTCCCCACTAGTATGATCTGCATCATAATTCTGGTAGTCAAGTACTCATCCTAAGGGCTTTATCAACATGTAATAGAGAGACAATAAGTGTATATGTTAAGATAAAGAGCAACCAGATAGCATGCTATCATATCGAGCAAGAAAGTCCTCCCTATATATGTCCAAGTATCCACTACAATATACATCGCATGTACAGTAATGGCCTCTAGGGCATACATATAACTAACAAAATCTCCCCACTTAGACCGGAGACACAAGGCTTTTTGGCATTCTCACCGGTCATGTTGTCGGATATGGTGTTGGGGTTTGGCCTGTAGCTCCCAATCCTTATAACCTAGCCCATGTATTGTTAGTTTAGTCTCAATATACCTGAGCAAAAATCGGGGAACATTTTGAGTTGGTTTTGGCTATATTTTTTCGATTTCTAAAACTTGGTTTTTGGTATTTGAATTTGGTTTTGGTCGTTGGACGTTTGTACGTCAACGACGAGGGTTATTTGGTTGTTTTGCATGCGTAAGCTATAGATTCTAACCTATGAGCACTTCGCGTGTCGTGTCGGTTTTCGAATAGAATTTTGATGCGATACGATATGTTTTGATATGTAGGTACCTTCGTATGGACTTCGGGACGACAAGGGAGAACAAGACGTCATCGACTTCGGCAAGCGAGGATGATGTGAGTAGATGTATATCTACGGGGGAAGTCAGGTGGATGGCGTATAGCACCCCCGCAACCGTAGAATATGGTGTATATATATTATATGTGTGTGTGTGTGTGTGTGTGTGTTTATGTGAAACTTGGATACCTAGCAAATAGGGTTACTAAGAGACTATAGGTTAGATTAAGCGTACTTGTAGGATAGTTTACTCTTAGTTTAGTTCCTTAGTCGTGAGTCGTCGGTTTACTTTGTCACGCACACACACACTTGTTATGATATGTGTGTATATATATGTATGTATATATATATATATATGTACATATATGGGTATGTGATATATATATGAGAATAATGGAGGAAAGATGCCATATGAAGGAATTTCCTCCTATGGCGTCGAAAAAATACACTCTCCCTCATTTTTTCCGACGATCGGCATCCACCATCTTCATCGTTATCATCTAAGATGTGGGTACACCAAATTTCATGTGATTCTACAACCTTTTCACCGTTGATTTAGCAATGTAAAAAGTTTTATTGTCGGTAAACCGTTAATTTTGAACCCACTAAATCAACGGTGAAAAAGTTGTAGAATCACATGAAATTTGGTGTACCCACATCTTAGATGATAACGATGGAGATGGTGGGTGCCGATCGTCAGAAAAAATAAGGAAGGGTGTATTTTTTCGATGCCATAGGAGGAAATTCCCTCCTATGGCCTCTTTCCTCCATTAACCGCTCTCTCTCTATATATATATACTATACATATACGTGTATGATGAGGATATGATGTATTATATGGTTTGAGTCGATACGATCGAGCAGGATGTCAAGAGATAATTGATATATGATTTGGGATGAGACATCGTTTATGATGCAATATATTAGCGGATCGTTGGGCGTTATATACATACATGCGATAACATGTGACTTGATATATAATAGATTGTACGAGACCTTAGATCCGTAACCTGATTATGATATTGTACGACGATTGATACCGTACGAACTATATGATTTATATATGATATTTGACCCGTACCCTCGATTTTGAGAATGCCGAACGACAGACTATATCGTACGAGATATATATATATGATGACTGATCCGCACTCATAACTCGAGGATGCCGTACGATGGATATTACCGTACGTGATGCTATGAGGCTGGATCGCCGACTACAAGATATATCGATTCAGATATACTTTCTGTTCCCGCCAAAATTTTGGCTCAAAACCGGCTCCTTATAAAATAAAAAAAACAATAAAAAGAAAAAAAAAAATAATAATAAAAGGGAAAGTTTCCTTTTCAGAGCAAAGCTCTGTTCAAACCCCAAGGAGAGAAGTGAAGCAATGCTTCTGTTTCCCCCAATCAGAGCAAAGCTCTGTTTTAAAAAGATAATAAAATTCAAATTAAAATAAAAGAAGCAACGCTTCAGTTGCGCTGCGCGACACGTGTCAGCGCAGTTGCCCTGCGCGACACGTGTCAAGCGCAGGTGCGTTTACGCCAAATAGAATTAAAATTTCAGTAAGATCTTTCTGTTCTTGTTAAAACAAGAAGATTGTCTTCTGTTAAACAGAAGCCCTTGGATCAAAGATCCAACGGTGGGGAAAAATCCCCAAATCACTCAGAGAATGATCTCTTTAACAAATTTAACAAACTAATTGGCACTATATAAAGGCCCCTAGACCCCAAGTCTAGAGAAGAAGACAGAGAGAAATAGAGAAACACAAAAACAGAGAGAGAACTCTAAACAATTTTTGGAGAAGAACTCAAAAAGAGGATAAAAGGTAAAAACCTTTGAATAAAAAGAAGAATTTTTTCTAAAAAGATCATTGATCTAAGAACAAGATCAAGGATCTTCAATAAAAAAAAGAATAAATAACAAAGGCATTGCCTTTTTTATGAACCATTGGTTCTGGAATCTTAAAGATTCTTTTCTTGAATCCTAAATTGGATCAAGAAATTAAAACAGTGCCTTGCACTTGTAAGTCTGCACTGTTGCGTTCCTGGGTTGGCGCAAGCCACCAGAGAGCGCCACGTGTCAGCTCCAAGACCACTTGCGCTATGCGCTTTTAAATAGAGCATTGCTCTCTGAAATTGGCGCAACTCACCAGAGCGCGCCACGTGTCAGCAGCGCAACAGCGCAGCGCACTGGCGCAGCGCACTGGCGCAGCGCACTGCGCTTGCGCTCACTAGAGCGTGACACGTGTCACCTCCACATGCGCTTGCGCGCAATAATTGGTGCAAAGTGCCTGACAGGCCACATGGCCACTGTCAGTTTGATTAATGCACTGCATTATTTACAGAAGGGCCAAGCCCAATTAAAAAGGGCCTAACAGGCCTAATAAAATGCAATGCATTATTTTAAAAAAAGGCAGAGCCCAAACAGAAACAGATGCTGCGCATCATTTAAAAAGGACAGAGCCCAAATCAAAAAGGCCTAACAGGCCAAAAGAAAATGCAGTGCATTACTAAACATGGGCAAAGCCCTAGCACAGGCCTAATAGGCCAAAAGATAAAAACGTTGAATATTCTCAACTGGACTTAGCCCAATCATGGCCGTAAGTCCTCAAATTAAATTAACTGAGCAAGACTGCTCTCTTAAATCAATTTACACCCGGTTCGAGGGTACATCTCTTTACTCCTCTGGCATCCGTCGTTGTAATCCCTCAACGTCATCAGAGAGGTGATGGGTCCCGAAAACTACACACTGCTACGGACTGTGGGGTCCTTAAACTCATGGACTATGATGTCCTTAACCTTGACCGTAATGTCTTAAAACTAATACCGGACTATGATGTCCTTAACCTTGACCGTGAAGTCTTAAAACTAATATCGGACTGTGAGGTCCTTAAACTCATGGACTATGATGTCCTTAACCTTGACCGTGATATCTTAAAACTAACATCGGACTGTGAGGTCCTTAAGCTCACGGACTATGATGTCCTTAACCTTGACTGTGATGTCTTAAAACTAACACCGAACTGTAGAGTCCTTAAATCTATGGACTATGATGTCCTTAACCTTGACCGTGGTGTCTTAAAACTAACATCGGACTGTAGAGTCCCTAAATCCACGGACTATGATGCCCTTAACCTTGACCGTGATGTCTTAAAACTAACACCGGACTGTGAGGTCCTTAAGCTCACGGACTATGATGTCCTTAACCTTGACCACAACGTCTTAAAACTAACATTGGACCGCAATGTCCTTAAACTACCTATCGACCGCAATGTCATTAAACTAAACAATAGAGCCAATTGCTCTCTTGTTGGATCTAAACGATCCCGTTAAGTTGATCTTAGTCTGGAGATTAGACTAACGTATGCTTAATGAACGTTTAAGTTGATCTTAGCCTCAAGATGGCTAATGTATCCTTAAACTAAAACCCCAAACCCAAATCTAAGAAAATACGGATTTGGACTAATCCACGTCCTACGGGCGACGAAATAAATTAGTCTCCGTATACAATCCACGGGCAACCACAAACAAAACAAACACCCACGACACGAAGTGAAATTCTGGAGAAGGAGAAAGTTATTACCGCGACGCGGTAGCGTAATTAATTGCAGGGGCTTGCGCCTGCAGGGAAGAGCGTCCCCACAATCAAAAACCCCTCAAGCGAGGGGGAATCTGACGAAGTCTGCTACATCGGCCGCATCCGTCTAAACCTCCGATACACGGTGCTATAAATCAACTTGGCATCTTCGGAGAGGTAGACGGATAAAACCAAATAGCATCTGCCCCGAATCTCAGGCAAGACGAACCTATGCGGTCGCGTCTCTGTATTCGGAGGGGAATAGATTCTGGCACGCCCGGTGGGACCTTTTCCTCTTTCGACTCCACACTTCGTGTGTCGTCTTCGCGAACGAATCGCGGTTTGTTAATGATTGCCTTTGGGTTTCAAGTTACTAAGATTTGGATTTTTGCCTGGCGCAGAAATCAAGCATCAATGGCATCCAACTGCTCGAGCTGCTCGAAGTGCGAGTGCAACCGACGCTCCGCCTCACCTGGAGGTGTAGCCTATGGGCCTCAAGCGGCCTCCATCTTTGCTATGCCGGTGGAACAAGTGACGCAGGCCACCACCGGTCTGTTCTTCGGGACCATACTCCCGCCTGCAAGCTTCACCATTCCAGTGCTCGCACCGGAAGCGCAAAAGAGGTCGATCTTCGATCGGCTTACTGCTACCACGGCCCCTCTCAATGGGTCGTCCAATATCAAGCCGGCAGCCTCTGTCTTTACCAGGCTGAACCAGAATTCCGATGGGCCCGCCAAGAAGCCCATGAACCCTGAAGTGGCCGTCCCGACGAAGATAGTCACCTCTGCTCCTGAAGTCGTCAAGGCGGCTTCTCCTGTTAAAGAGTCAGTCTTTTCAAGGCTGACCATTCTGACTCCTGCTCCTGCTCGAGGGTCTGTCTTTGACAGATTGAACATCGCCACTCAAAGGACAACATCAGTCTTTAAGAGGCTGGCACCGGCAGCGCCTCATCCGGACAGGGGGCAAGAAGAAACTATCCCTATCGCCAAGCCAGTCCCAACAGCTCGACACGCTCGACGTAGCCACTGGCGCCGAGTAAGGAAGGCCGGGGGTAACTCCCCCTCAGGGCTAACTCCACCGGCTTCGATGGTGGAAGTTAATGCTGTTGTTCCGACTGGGAACAGCTTTGAACCGCTAAGGAGGGTACGCAAGAACTCTCCGACTGCCACACTGAAAAGATCTCCTCCACCTGCGGAGAGAGTTACAGAAACTAAGCTGGAGCAGCCCCCTCAACGGCTGTCATCCAAAATTTACAAGGTCTGGCGAAGGGTTCAAGATTCCGTAATCGACCAAGATCACTCTCGCCGGCAGAAAAGGGCGAAAGTGCAGGAAGAAAAGAACCGTCCTGAAAAACAGCAAAGGATGACAACCGCCAGGGCGCCCGCTGCAACTGCCCCCTCCACGTCGACTACTCAAAAGAGAAGAAGACCGAAGAAAGTTCCCACACCTGTGGCGAACGTCAAAGGCAGTGAACCCAAACGCCCTAAGTCCGGGGGCATTGTGGTACACACCGTCTATATGGCGTCCGGGAAAAAGGACAGCCGTACATCCACAGGTCATAGACCGCTTATGCGGTCGGTGACTAAAGCTCAGGAGCAACAGCAGAAGCTCTAAGAAATGATGAACGCGATGGCCGCACTCACTGGGCCAAAAGAAAGCCCCGAAGCGTCCTCGGATCAACACCAGGAGCAAGAAACTGACGCAGAATTCCTTCGTAGGATATTGTAGAAGAAGGACAAAGAGGCTGCGGAACAAGCAGCCAACATAAAGCGAATGGCCCTCCTGTTCCAGGACATGGTGGGTATGATGATCCAACAAGACCCTCCTGCTGAAGATCCCCCGATCATCCTTGAAGATAACAGGGGAGAAAAATCAAACCCACCTCCGGCTCTTTCAACAGCCAAAGAGGAGACAATCTCCAAAGCTGACTTGGACGAATATATAGCTCAGCAGATACGGGTTCATCAGGCGACTGAGGCAGCCGGTCAAGTTGTCAGAACAGGGCGACCATATCCGAGCTGGTATGATCAGATCAAGTACCCGCCGGGCTATACAATACCGAAATTCCATGTCTACAAGGGGACAGGCAATCCCCATCAACATGTGGCCCAGTTCAGGGCGCTTTGTGGCAACACTGGCGGCGACGATAAGCTCTTGCTTCGCCAATTCGTCGGCAGCTTGTCAGAAACAGCGTTCGAATGGTATTCCGAACTCCCGAACGATTCTGTTAAGACGTTCACTGAAATGGAGTTGCTATTCACTCAGCGATTCGCGAGCGCCAGCGAACGCACCCTGATAACAGCGTTGATTAATGCCAGGGTGAGACCAGATGAGACCTGGGTCCAGTAAGCTATACGCTGGCGAAACTTGTGGTCGAAATGCGAACAACGCATTGAGGAAGCGCCTGCGGTGGGCATGTTCGTAGGTACCCTAGACCCTCATGCCACTATCTCACAGTTCATGATGTTCTTTAAGCCGACCACATTCCAGGCTTTGATCGACAAGCTGGCCCAAATGGATCAAATGGGTCACAGACCCTCTCCCCTAAAGCCGGAACCGCGGAACGACAAGGGTAAAGGGAAGGCAACCTTCGTTGCGAACGCTCAGCAGCAACCCAGCACCCCAAAGCTAGCGGATCAATTGGGAGAGAGACGGCGGTATTATAATGAGAAAATGAAGCGCCCTTACTCATTCCCACGGGATAAGACGAAGAGGCTATTCGAGCTGGCTGTGCGCAACAGGCTTATCAACCTGCCGAATCCAAGGCGACCGCCACAACCCAGTGAGGTGAATAACCCCAATTATTGCCCTTACCATCAAACGGCAAGCCATCCGATCGAGGATTGCTTCGTCTTCAAAGGATGGATTGAAGATCAATACCTACAGGGCAAGTTTGCGCTGTCCGAGAAGTGGAAGGTGAATCCGCCACAGCCTCACACCCCTAAAAGGGTGAATACGCCGGGGGCAACATGCTCTCTCGTTGAAGAAACTCCATGGGAGGTTGTGCCATCAGCCAAAACAAAGAGGATGCTGCATGATCTTCAAACATGCCCAGCGATCAGGTGGAAGAACCCGTTGGAACCTGATATCATTGAAGGGATGCTGAAGCCGCGCCCAAATCCAAAGATCGGTGGTGATGGCCCAAGTACTCACACCCAGCCGTCAAAATCTTCAAAGAAAAAGAAGAAGAGATCCAAAAAGACCGTGAAGCCTGGCGACAAGCGCACGGACTTGCAGAAACAGATTGACGCGTTGGAGGAGTACAATCAAAAAGCGCGGACTCCCATCACACTCCAAGAGTTCCTCAACCACGTCTTTCAGGAGGAAGATAATGGAGAGAGCTCGTCAGAGGAGTCTGAGGGATACGTGGCGAGTTGTCATGTGATCTCCCACTCATTTACGTATGATGAAAAAACTCCTGGCACTGAGAAACTGGGGGCAGAGCCTGAACCTGAACTTGTATGGCCGACAGACGAAATGATCGACGCCTTTCTAGACGAGATTCGTCTGAAAAGTAAGGCTGATCGAGAACGCGAGACGGTCCTATTTGAAAAGGCCAAGCGCCGGTGATTAGACGAAAGGGTTGAGGCACTCCCGTCAAATCAAAATACATCCATTGCGGATAAAACCAAATTCAAGACGAGGAAAAGGTTTGCTAAAGCCACGTCAATGGGGATGAAGCTACCACCCTCTGAAGGAAACATTGCCGGCAAAGCAGAAATGCACCCTTCCTACTGCTTATATCATCGAAAGATTTCGCACCCCACCGAAGAGTGCAAAGCTTTCAATAGATGGTGGTAAGGGTATGTCGATCACCGGCAACATTTTAAGCGGGAGAAGCGCAGAACTCGTCGGGAACGGAGAAATACGACTGAGGAGCTTAGAAGAACTATCGGCGATTGTCGCATGGTTAACGCCGGGGAAGTGCAAATTCTCACATTCGGGAGCGACTCTGACGAGGAAATGACCCTTAGCCCTCTCTTTAAAGAGTCCACCTCGGAAAAAGAGGAAGAGCCTAAGGCCTGGGAAAATATCCAATTGCGTAACCGCACGCTACCCGAAAAGAATCTCAGATCCACGAGCAGAAAGGATAAGGGAAAAGAAAAGGTCTCTGAGGATATCGTTCTAGATGACCAAGTCATGAAAGAGCTGACTGCCAAGGACCCGCCAAAGGAAAATAAGGTGGATTACAACATTCTGGCACACTTGAGAAAGCTACCCTCGCAACTCAGCATTCTTGACGCCCTTTTACTATCTAAAGAAGCAAGGGATTCATTGATCAAAGCGCTGCAAGAGCCAGAACAATTCCAGGCTTTTCTCGCTGAAGAAAAGATGAAGGACGAGTTGGAAGAAGTGCACACAGCTGATGTCACTTTCGGTGATGAAGACCTTCTCCTTGGGACGTGCGAACACAACCGTCCCCTCTATGTCTCAGGGTACTGCCACGATATAAAGATAGGCAAAATCTTGGTTGACAATGGGTCCTCCGTCAATCTCCTCAACGTGCGGGTGTTAAAGGAAATTTGCATGAGCGTCCAGCACCTCGCTTGGGATAAGATCACCATCTCCGGGTTCGACTCTCAATCATCATGAACTCTCGGATCTGTGATACTAACATTACGCTTCGGACTACTCGTCATGGACATCAAGTTTCACGTCATTGACGCTAAGACCTGCTACAACGCTCTGCTCGGCCGACCCTAGTTACACGAGTACAACATCATCCCTTCTACACAACACCAGTGTATGAAATACTTTAAGGATGGTCTCGAGTACACCGTGACGGGAGAGCTGAACCCGTTCTCCGTAAACGAAGTCCGCAAATACGAAGATGCAAAATACTTCTTGCCAGATTTCGAAGACACGGAGAGGTGCCACAAGCCGGAGAATAAAGCTATCGCCACCATCCCTGTCTTCGGGAGTGATACCGAGGAGGAAGAGGAGATAGTTTATTCAGGTCCACCCCAACACAACAAGCCGGGACCGTCCGCTCCCATGTTGATCTTTGGCAGTGACTCGGAAGATGATGTCCATACTATATTCTCTGCTCGGCCTTCAATACAAACATCCGCTGATGAAGAGCAAAATCTGCAAGTCGCCATGGTTCCACTTAAACACCATAAAGAACTGGATGCGCTCGATACCTACAGTGTAGAGGAGCTGTGGACGTTCTATGTCCCTCCCAGGCGAGAAGGCGAAAAGGCAATTCTGTTCTACCGCTCTGAAGAAACCAAAGTGGAGAAAGAGATCTGGCACGGTGCGGATCCTATACTTGACAGGCTTCAGCCCATCCGTTTGCCTAGATATTATACAGAAGGCTTGAAGAGGCTGCTGAAGCGCTAGGGGATACCCTTTAAACAGACCGTTCGAAAAGCCAAATTCTATGACAAGATCTGGAATGTTCCCGGAACTCAGCACAAGTTGCCCAATAGGAGAATGGAAGCGATCGGGCTTGGATATGTTCGGTCTAAGAAACGAGAGCTGCTCCGCGACTGCTACGCCGTGCATGACTTCAATGAAAAAAGGGACGCTTAATGGGAGGACGCTGACCTTAAGCCGGAAAAAGTCCCCGACGTGAAAATGCCCAGTCTTTCGTTCGAAGAACAAATGAACAAGCTTATAAGGGAAGCTGGTCAAAAAGTTCGAGACGACCATTACCGCGAAATAGCCATCTATGAGAAAGCCAAAACGCAACGTCTCCTACAACAGGCCGCGAAAGATGAAAGTGCCGCTCCCTGTCAACCTGTGGTAAAAAAGGCTCGGCGCAGAGGCAGAAACAAGTCGAAAAGCGAAAAAGGCGCTCGACAGCAACAAAGCGGGACTAAGAAGCCATGCAAGCAGGAATCGAGTGGTCCAGATCTCTCCCTTGTAAACAAGATGAGTCGAGCATAATCTTTTTCTCGGGACAAGACGAAGAAGATACTTGACCAAGCTATAAAATACCAGATGCTTACACTGCCGGAGTCCAAGCACCCCGAACAAGCAGGCGAAGTTTCTCACCCAAATTATTGCTCCTATCACCGAGTAATAGGGCACTCTCTCGAAGACTGCTTCACCTTCAAGAATTGGGTCAAAGATCAGCATCAGCTTGGAAAGTTCGCTCTGTCTGACAGCTGGAGAGTAACGCCGCCACAGAAGCATCAACCCAAAGCTACGAGAGCAGAACCAGTTCCACATCGGTCTTGAAAGCGAGCTCGTACTTGTCACATGATAACAATATCAAAAGAAAAGTCTGAGAACATGGATGACCTTCCCTGGTGCTTCGAAAACAACAATGACGAGGTGATCTCAGAATTTCCACCAGTACCAAAAGAGCTGGAGGATGGAATACATACTACTGCAGATAACCTCAAGAAAATTGAGTTGGGGACGGCAAACGACCCACGACCGACGTTCGTTAGTGAACTGCTGTCTGAAGAAAGGGTGGCTTCATTAAAAGACGTGCTTATGCAGTATAAAGATTGCTTCACATGAAACTATTCCGAAATGCCAGGACTAGACCCAGAAATCGCTGTGCATGAACTGGCGATATCTCCGGACGTCAAGCCAGTCAAACAGGCGCCGAGAAGAATGCGGCTCGAACTCGAGATGAGCATCAATGCCGAGGTCAAGAAGTTAATCGACTCTGGCTTCATCCAAGAAGTTCAATATCCCGACTGGATCGCCAACATCGTCCCGGTGATGAAGAAAAATAGGACTGTGCGTATCTGCGTGGACTTCCGGGATCTCAATAAAGCTTGCCCGAAGGACGATTTCCCAGTGCCAGTCACTGAGCTGATGATAGATAACATGTCCACTCACGAAATTTTCTCCTTCATGGACATCTCATCAGGATATAATCAGATAAAGATGCATCCCGAAGACCAGAAGCACACCGCTTTCCGGACCCCTCTGGGAATATTCTGCTACAAGGTGATGCCCTTCAGTTTAAAGAACGCCGGTGCCACCTATCAGAGGGCCATGACGAAGATCTTCAATGACCTAATACATGAAATCGTCGAATGCTATATCGACGACCTCGTGGTGAAAAGAAAATCATACGAGGAACATCTCGAGCATCTGATCGTATTTCAACGCCTTCGACAATACAACTTGAAGATGAATCCTCTCAAGTGCGCATTCGGAGTTTCCTCGGGCAAATTCCTGGGGTTCGTTGTCCGACACCGCGGTATCGAAATAGATCCGTCAAAGATCAAGGCGATCATGGAAATGCCCCCGCCAAAAACTCTCAAGCAATTGCGGTCTCTCCAAGGGAAGCTCGCGTACATACGGCGATTTATAGCCAACCTTTCAGGTAAGTGCCGTCCGTATAGTCACTTGATGAAGAAGGGGACCCCTTTCGTTTGGGATCACAAATGCCAGAGCGCACTGGACGAGATCAAGCAGTACCTCCAGAATCCGCCAGTGTTGGCTGCTCCGGTTAAGGGAAAGCCTCTCATCCTTTATACAACCGCCCTCGAAGGTTCCTTAGGCGCATTATGGGCCCAAGAGAACGACCAAGGGAGAGAAAGAGCACTCTACTATTTGAGTCGGGTTCTACTGGGGGCAGAAAGCAACTATTCCCCCATTGAAAAACACTGCCTGGCGTTGATCTTTGCGATAACAAAGCTCAGGCACTATGCGTTGGCGCATGAAGTCTGTCTCATTTCGAAGGTAGACCCCCTTAAATATTTAATGTCGAAGGCCATACTGACAGGGAGACTCGCTAAATGGGCCTTGCTCTTAATGGAGTTTTCAATAACATATCAGCCTCTCAAAGCAGTGAAAGGCCAGGCCATCGCCGACTTCCTCGCTGAGCATCCGATACCGGCTGATTCCCCTCTGAATTGTGAACTGCCAGACGAGCACGCATTCGATGCAATCGACGGTGGTGGTAACCGATGGGAACTTTAATTTGATGGAGCGTCTTCCGTAAAGAAGCGCAAACAAAACACGCCTATAATCAAGTCGGGGGTAGGACCCATCTTCATAAACTCCACAAGGAGAGATAATGCGCTTTGCTTTCTCCTTGACAGAGCAGAGGACGAACAATGAAGCTGAATACAAAGCTTTAATGGCAGGCCTTGAGATCGCCATCGACATGGGAATTGAAAACCTCATCATATATGGAGATTCTCAACTGGTCGTCAGTCAAGTAAATGGCGACTACCAAACGTGCAAACCAGAGTTGGTGAAGTACGGCGAAAAGGTGCAACAACTGTTGACCCAAATTCCTTCCTACATTTTGGAAAGCATACCGCGCGCAGAAAATAGCAAGGCGGACGCGTTAGCCAAGCTCGCTAAAGAACTGGCCGACGAGAACCTCGATGACGTAAGAATCATGGTGCAAAGCCGTCGGGTTCTTGCACCGGTAGAGATATCTCCGGAATCATCCGAAGAAAAGGGAGCGACTGAGCAGATGACCCTGCAAATAAAGGACCAAGAAAAGGCTGAGGATTGGAGAGAAGTCTTTATAGACTACTTCAAATCCCGTCGAACACCCGAAGATGCGTCCTCAAGACATCAGCTTATGAGACGAGCTCTGTCTTTCGCCTTCGTCAATGATACTCTATACAAGAGGTCGTTTGATTCTCTGTGGTTGAGATGCCTGGGACCTGACGAAGCGAAAAGAGTCGTTCAGGAAGTTCACGACGGACTCTGCGGTTCTCACCAAGCAGGCCCGAAGATGAAGTTAAAGATTAAAAGGATGGGTTATTATTGGCCCATGATGATTCAGGACTGCCTCGAGTATGCGAAGCAATGCCACTCATACCAGATCCATGGGGACTTTATCCATCAGCACTTAAATCCTCTACACCCAACAGTGGCTAGCTGGCCATTCGAAATGTGGGGAACTGACATAGTTGGCCCCATCGAACCAGCATCGTCTAGGGGACATCATTTCATCTTGGTGACGACTGACTACTTCTCCAAATGGGCAGAAACAGTACCGCTGAGGGAAGTGAAGACGGAGAATATCCTCCATTTCTTCAAGACGCACGTCATTTACCGGTTTGGAACCCCGCGACGGATCATCTCCGATAACGGGTCAATCTACAGAAGCCACAAGATCAGTCGCTTCGCGCAACAGCATAATATAGACTGGAGATATTCCTCGGTTTATAATCCCCGAGCAAACGGTCTAGCTGAGGCTTTCAACAAGACCTTGACGAAGATCGTGAAGAAGACGGTGTCCCGAAATAAGAAGGACTGGCATGAGAGACTGCAAGAAGCTCTCTGGGCGTATCGAACTACGTTCAAAACGGCCACAAACACAACGCCGTACGCATTGGTTTTTGGTACAGAAGCAGTACTCCCCCTCGAGATAGAGTTACCCTCTCTACGAGTGGCAGTCCACTATGAGCTAACGGATGAAGAAAATGCTCACCTTCGGCTTGAGGAGCTTGATACCCTTGATGAAACCCGGCTCATAGCGCAACAAAATCTGGAGGCTTATAAAGCAAAGATGACGCGCTCATATGAAAGATAGACCAGGCCGAGGACATTCCGCCAAGGCGAACTCGTGCTAGTGGTCAAAAGACCTATGATCCCCAATCGTGCCAAGCGAGGAAAATTCGAGCCAAACTATGAAGGCCCGTACATCATAGACAAGGTCTACCAGGGTGGAGCCTATCTACTCATAGACATGCATGGCGAAAGGCCTTTCAGGCCAATAAACGTGCGCTTCCTAAAGAGATACTACGCTTGACGAGTCATGGCCTAGGTCAACGATAGATGACGATGACTATGTCCGCTCGCTATCATCCTAAGCCCAAACTCTATCAGTGGTAACCGGCTTCCTTAACGACGGACCGAAACGTCCTTAAACTAATGATGAAACGAAACGTCCTTAAACTAACGACGGACCGAAATGTCCTTAAACTAATGACGGAAACTGGCTGTTGACCGAGATGTCAATAAACTACGGTGGAATGCAACGCCCCAAAGGCTGAAAAAAAACGGTATGTCCATAAGCAAAATGGGCACGGATGAAAACCCAAAAGGGCTCCGTGAGTAAAAACAGCAGGGCTACCGGCGAGTCTTGTGAAAACCCGAAAAGGCGCAACCTCGTTAGAAAAAAGAATAAAAAGAATATAAAAAAAAGAAAACGGTATGTCCATAAGCAAAATGGGCACGGATGAAAACCCAAAAGGGCTCCGTGAGTAAAAACAACAGGGCTACCGGCGAGTGTTTGTGAAAACCCGAAATGGCGCAACCTCGTTAAAAGACACTTGCAAGGTCCTCTCGACTTTGTAAGGAGAAACCACCCGCGTGAGATCCTTACGACTCACAAAGGAGCAACACACTTAGGGATCCTCACAATTCCTAAGGAGAAATTACACTTGCGAGATCCTCACGACTCGTAAGGAGAACTCTCTTATGGGACCCTTACGGCTCATAAGATTTGAAAGTCTTAAGTTACAGAGACCTGAACCTGTTCTTAAGCAACCCCTCACAACCTCCGATATGGCCCTACAAGTGGCTCAATGCCAACCCTTGTATACAATCCACGGGCGCGAATAAACATTTCCCTAACCAAGTCCCATCCGTGACTGGAGATATGTTCGCATGATGAACAACCCTTGTAAGTCCTCTCGACTTACAAGGAGAAAACCCTCTTGTAGGATCCTTACGACTTACAGAGGAACATACACTTAGAAATCCTCACGATCCCTAAGGAGAAAACGCACCTACGAGATCCTCACGACTCGCAGGAAGAAATACCTTTGTGAGACCCTTACGGCTCATGAAGTCAAAAGCCTTAGTCGACAGGATCCTAACCCTGTTTACTAAGCCACCTTTGTTCAACATCGACAGAGGCAAATGATGATTCGCTCCTGGCAATATCCCAGTTGTAGCGATGCTGATGCCTAAACCGGTATCAAATTCCAAGTCCTTTCATGGCAAATGATGATTCGCTCCTGGCAATATTCCAGTCGTAAGCGATGCTGATGCTAAGATTGGCATCAGATTTCAAGTTCCACACTCGCAATAAAAAAATCAGCAAGTTAAAAATGCATATGAAATAGCCGAAATGATGGGGCAACTTGCAACAAAATCAGCAAGTAAAAATGTATGCATGCAAAAAAAGCCGAAATGATAGGACAACTCGCAATAAAAAGCAGCGAGTAAAATAAAAAAAAATAGCCGAAATGATGGGGCAACTCATAATAAAAAGTAGCGAGTGAAAAAGAAACAGCCAAAATGATTGGGCACCGCGAAAAATAGCCGAAATGATTGGGCAATCGCGACCTTCGCGATATAAAAGCTGAAATGATAGAGCATCGCGGAAAGAATAAAAAAAATGAAAGAATAAAACTTTTTGCCCTACAGGCGAGATCACATCGATCCCTGTATACAATCAAGGGGCATAAACAAAGAGGGAACCATACCTTCCCAACAGGCTCCATCAGAAAGCGAAGCCGAATCTCGACGGTTCATAAACAACCTAGAGACAATCTCGACATTTGTCGTAATATTGCAGACATAATGTCGACAAATGAAGCAAAGGAAGATCCTTAGCTTCAGGGTCTCGACGTCAATATCGACAACTTAGAGATCACCAACGGCGTTTCTCCGCACTCCAACCAGATGCAGATGTGAAGTCAACAATCGACCTCAGAGTCGCAACGAAACGGAACCATGGCAAAGTCCCTAGTTCCAAATCACAATGGCCACATCTACAGCCTGGAGACCAACAACGGTGTGCCTCCTCATTCCAACAGGACACAGATGTTACACCATCAAACGGAGCGACGGCAAAATCCCAGCTCCACCTCAGCATTCGTCTCGTTACAGCAGACGCAATGTCAACAACGGCGTTCCTTCGCAGTCCAGCAGGATGTAGATGCAATGTCAACAAAAGACCCCATGGTCGAAACAAAGCGGAGTAACGGCAAAATCCCAGCTCCACCTCAGCATTCGTCTCGATACAGCAGACGAGATGTCAACAACAGCGTTCCTCCGCAGTCCAACAGGATGCAGATTTAACGTCAACGAAAGACCCCATGGTCAGCAAAGCGAGGTGACGGCGAAATCCTAGCTCCACCTCAGCATTCGTCTCGTTACAGCAGACGCAATGTCCACAACAGCGTTCTTCCTTCGACAGGATTCGGACACACCAAAGCAAATGAAGCGAAGGCCAAATTCCTAGCTTCAACGTCTTGACGGTAACTCATATAAAACCGGAAAGACCATCGGAGATCATCTCACACCAACATGAAGTGATCACCACCTCGACGTTCGTCTCGACACAACAGACGAAATGTCACTACAGCGTTCTTCCTCCAACAGGATCCGGACACACCAAAGAAAACGAAGCGGAGGCCAAATTCCTAGCTTCAGGGTCTTAACGGCAAGTCATATAAAGCCTGAAAGATAATCGGAGATCATCTCGCACAAGCGCGGAGTGGTCACCACCTCGACGTTCGTCTCGATACAGCAGACGCAACATCACCAAAAAGAGCCACGGCAAAATCCCTAGTTCCAGACCTCGACGGTTCACCAGCAACCTAGAGACAACCACGACATTCGTCTCGATATAGAGGACGCGATGCAAGCAGACGAAGCGAAGGCTAAATTCCTAGCTTCGAAGTCTTAACGGCAAGTCACATAAAGCCTAAAAGACAACCGGAGATCATCCCACACCAACGTGGAATGGTCACCACCTCTATGTTCGTCTTGATACAGCAGACGCGACAATCAAACAAACGGAGCCACGGCAAAATCCCTAGTTCCAAACCTCGACGGTTCACCAGCAACCTAGAGACAACCGCGACGTTCGTCTCGATACAGCAGACGAGATGTCACCCCAGCGTTCTTCCTCCTGCAGGGTTCAGACGCGACAATCAAACTAATGGAGCCACGGCAAAATCCCTAGTTCCAAACATCGACGGTTCACCAGCAACCTAGAGACAACCGCGACATTCGTCTCGATACAGCAGACGCGATGCCAGCAAACGAAGCAAAGGCCAAATTCCTAGCTTCAGGTTCTTGACGGCAACTCACATAAAACCTGAAAGACTATCGGAGATCATCCCACACCAGCGCGGAGTGGTTATGACTCATCGGGGCTCTCCAAAATAAGCCTAACCTCAAGTAAAAAGCGGCATGGCAAAATCCCTACGCTTGCTCTTTCGACGGTAAGATTACCTGGAAGATCACTTGAAGACGTCTTGTCCAGCCCCCGAAGGGATCAGAGACACGGCAGTCGCAGGGCTACTCGAACAGCACGATTGCCTATCCAGGAATATATCAGCTGATGCGACGGTATGACGGCCAAAACCCTAAGTACCACAGACCCTAACGGACTTTTGTCGTAAAGAGCAGAGGTTAACTGTGACGTTAGGATATTCTTGCGAGAAATGATCGATTCGTCTCGACCTGTGAAGAAATTGATGTCTTTATGCGGCTCGACTCGTAAGATAAAGCCTTATGCAGTAAGGATTAAAAAACCTGTTTCCTAAGCACTGGGACCCTGCAAGTTGGCCCAAAACGGTCTCTTGCACACTATCCACGGGTCTCACTCTCCAAAGTCGAATCTCGACAAGGAGGGAAACAACCGCTTACGGGTCCTCTCGACTCATAAGAAGGAAAAACTCTCTTGTAGAATCCTTACGACTTATAAGAGAAAATGCACTTAGGAGTCCTTACGACCCCTAAGGAGAAAATACACCTACGAGATCCTCTCGATCCGTAGGGAGAAAAGTCTTTGTGATACCCTCACGGCTCATAAAGTTGAAAAGTCTTAGGCTACAAAGACCCTAAACTTGTCTCCTAAGCCCTCGATACCATAGCCATGCTTTACTTTGCACTACTTCACCCACGTACATACTTACGTGGGCAAAGTAGTGGGGGGAATTTGTTCCCGCCAAAATTTTGGCTCAAAACCCGCTCCTTATAAAATAAAAAAAACAATAAAAATAAATAAATAAATAAATAATAATAAAGGGGAAAGTCTCCTTTTCAGAGCAAAGCTCTATTCAAACCCCAAGAAGAGAAGTGAAGCAATGCTTCTGTTTCCCCCAATCAGAGCAAAGCTCTGTTTTAAAAAGATAATAAAATTCAAATTAAAATAAAAGAAGCAACGCTTCAGTTGCGCTGCGCGACACGTGTCAGCGCAGTTGCGCTGCGCTCTGCGCTGCGCGACACGTGTCAAGCGCAGGCGCGTTTGCGCCAAACAGAATTAAAATTCCAGTAAGATCTTTCTGTTCTTGTTAAAATAAGAAGATTGTCTTCTGTAAAACAGAAGCCCTTGGATCAAAGATCCAACGGTGGGGAAAAATCCCCAAATCACTCAGAAAATGATCTCTTTAACAAATTTAACAAACTAATTGGCACTATATAAAGGGCCCTAGACCCCAAGTCTAGAGAAGAAGACAGAGAGAAATAGAGAAACACAAAAACAGAGAGAGAACTCTAAACAATTTTTGGAGAAGAACTCAAAAAGAGGATAAAAGGTAAAAACCTTTGAATAAAAAGAAGAATTTCTTCTGAAAAGATCATTGATCTAAGAACAAGATCAAGGATCTTCAATAAAAAAAAAAGAATAAATAACAAAGGCATTGCCTTTTTTATGAACCATTGGTTCTGGAATCTTAAAGATTCTTTTCTTGAATCCTAAATTGGATCAAGATATTAAAACAGTGCCTTGCACTTGTAAGTCTGCACTGTTGCGCTCCTGGGTTGGCGCAAGCCACCAGAGAGCGCCACGTGTCAGCTCCAAGACCACTTGCGCTATGCGCTTTTAAATAGAGCATTGCTCTCTAAAATTGGCGCAACTCACCAGAGCGCGCCATGTGTCAGCAGCGCAACAGCGCACTGCGCTTGCGCTCACCAGAGCGTGACACGTGTCACCTCCATATGCGTTTGCGCTCAATAATTGGCGCAAAGCGCCTGACAGGCCACATGGCCACTGTCAGTTTGATTAATGCACTGTATTATTTACAGAAAGGCCAAGCCCAATTAAAAAGGGCCTAACAGGCCTAATAAAATGCAATGCATTATTTTAAAAAAAGGCAGAGCCCAAACAGAAACAGATGCTGCGCATCATTTAAAAGGGACAGAGCCCAAATCAAAAAGGCCTAGCAGGCCAAAAGAAAATGCAGTGCATTACTAAACAGGGGCAAAGCCCTAGCACAGGCCTAATAGGCCAAAGATAAAAACGTTGAATATTCTCAACTGGACTTAGCCCAATCATGGCCGTAAGTTCTCAAATTAAATTGACTGAGCAAGACTGCTCTCTTAAATCAATTTACACCCGGTTCGAGGGTACATCTCTTTACTCCTCTAGCATCCGTCGTTGTAATCCCTCAACGTCATCAGAGAGGTGATGGGTCCCGAAAACCACACACTACTACGGACTGTGGGGTCCTTAAACTCATGGACTATGATGTCCTTAACCTTGACCGTGATGTCTTAAAACTAATACCATACTATGATGTCCTTAACCTTGACCGTGATGTCTTAAAACTAACATTGGACTGTGAGGCCCTTAAACTCATGGACTATGATGTCCTTAACCTTGACCTTGATGTCTTAAAACTAACATAGGACTGTGAGGTCCTTAAGCTCACGGACTATGATGTCCTTAACCTTGACCGTGATGTCTTAAAACTAACACCGGACTGTGGAGTCCTTAAATCTATGGACTATGATGTCCTTAACCTTGACCGTGATGTCTTAAAACTAACATCGGACTGTGGAGTCCCTAAATCCACGGACTATGATGTCCTTAACCTTGACCGTGATGTCTTAAAACTAACACCGGATTGTGAGGTCCTTAAGCTCACGGACTATGATGTCCTTAACCTTGACCACAACGTCTTAAAACTAACATTGGACCGCAATGTCCTTAAACTACCTATCGACCGCAATGTCATTAAACTAAACAATAGAGCCAATTGCTCTCTTGTTGGATCTAAACGATCCCGTTAAGTTGATCTTAGTCTGGAGATTAGACTAACGTATCCTTAATGAACGTTTAAGTTGATCTTAGCCTCAAGATGGCTAACGTATCCTTAAACTAAAACCCCAAACCCAAATCTAAGAAAATACGGATTTGGACTAATCCACGTCCTACGGGCGACGAAATAAATTAGTCTCCGTATACAATCCACGGGCAACCACAAACAAAACAAACACCCACGACACGAAGTGAAATTCTAGAGAAGGAGAAAGTTATTACCACGACGCGGTAGCGCAATTAACTGCAAGGGCTTGCGCCTGCAGGGAAGAGCGTCCCCACAATCAAAAACCCCTCAAGCGAGGGGGAATCTGACGAAATCTGCTACATCGGCCGCATCCGTCTAAACCTCCGAAACACGGTGCCATAAATCAACTTGGCATTTGTTCCCTTCCGAATGACGGCCGAGACTGAACGTCTTGCCTGAGATTCGGGGCAGATGCTATTTGGTTTTATCCGTCTACCTCTCCGAAGATGCCAAGTTGATTTATGGCGCCGTGTATCGGAGGTTTAGACGGATGCGGCCGATGTAGCAGACTTCATCAGATTCCCCCTCGTTTGAGGGGTTTTTGATTGTGGGGACGCTCTTCCCTGCAGGCGCAAGCTCCTGCAGTTAATTACGCTACCGCATCGCGGTAGCCACTTTCTCCTTCTCCAGAATTTCACTTCGTGTCGTGTGTGTTTGTTTTGTTTGTGGATGCCCGTGGATTGTATACGGAGACTAAGTTATGCCGTCGTCCGTAGGACGTGGATTAGTCCAAATCCGTATTTACTTAGATTTGGGTTTGGTGTTTTAGTTTAAGGATACGTTAGCCCTATTTAAGGCTAAGATCAACTTAAACTTTTGTTAAGGATACGTTAGCCTAATTTCCAGACTAAGATCAACTTAACGGGATCGTTTGGATCCGACAAGAGAGCAATTGGCTCTATTGTTTAGTTTAATGACGTTGCGGTCGATTTCCAGTTTAGGGACATGGTGGTCCATTGGTAGTTTAAGGAAATTGCGGTCCATTAGTTTAAGGACGCATAAGTCCGTGGGTTCAAGGACCCCACAGTCCGTATCTTGGTTTAAGGACGCATAAGTCAATGAGTTTAAAGACCCCACAGTCCGTGTTGATCTGTGATTGTCGGGACCCGTCACCTCTCTGACGTCGTTGAAGGATTACAACGATAGGAGTCAGAGGAGTTCGGAGATGTACCCTCGAACCGGATATAAATTGATTTAGGAGAGCAGCCGTGCTCAGTCAATTTAATTTGAGGGCTTACGGCCATGATTGGGCTAAGTCCAGTTGAGAATATTCAACGTTTTTATTTATCTTTGGCCTATCAGGCCTGTGCTAGGGCTTTGCCTCTTTTTAATAATGCACTGCATTTTTGTTTTGTTTGGGCTCTGCCCTTTTATAAATGATGCAGAGCATCTGCTTTGTTTGGGCTCTGCCCTTTTTATAAATGATGCAGAGCGTCTATCTTGTTTGGGCTCTGCATTGCATTTTTATTTTGTTTGGGCTCTGCCCTTTTATAAATGATGCAGAGCATCTATTTTGTTTGGGCTCTGCCTTTTTTAATGCATTGCATTTTATTTTGGCCTGCTAGGCCTTTTTGATTTGGGCCTGGCCCTTCAGTAAACAATGCAGTGCATTTGTCAGGCGCTTTGCGCCAATCATTGAGCGCAAGCGCTTGTGGTCGTGACACATGTCACGCAAGCGCAGTGCGCTGCGCCAGTGCGCTGCGCTTGCGCTGCTGACACGTGGCGCGCTCTGGTGAGTTGCGCCAATTTCAGAGAGCAATGCTCTATCTTAAAAGCGCATAGCGTAAGTGGTTCTGGTGCTGACACGTGGCGCTCTCTGGTGGCTTGCGCCAACCCAGGAGCGCAACAGTGCAGTTTTGCAAGTGCAAGGCACTGTTTCAATAACTTGATCCAATTTTAGATTCAAGAAAAGAATTTTTCTGAAATTCCAAAACCAATGGTTCATAAAAAGTGCAAGGCACTGTTATTATTTATTTATTTATTTTATTGAAGATCATTGATCTTGTTCTTAGATCAATGATCTATTAAGAAGAAATTCTTCTATTTTATAAAGGTTTTTTTTTTACCTTTTTCTTGAATTTTCTTCAGAATTCTCTCTGTTTTGAAGTTCTTGATCTCTCACAATGTTCATCCCCTTTTGAGTTGGGGTCTAGGGGTCTTTATATAGTGCCCATAGATTTGTTAAGTTTGTTAAAGAGATCATTCTCTGAGTGATTTGGGGAATTTTTCCCACCGTTGGATCTTTGATCCAAGGGCTTCTGTTTTACAGAAGACAATCTTCTTGTTTTAACAAGAACAGAAGGATCTTACTAGAATTTTAATTTTGTTTGGCGCAAACGCCCCAGCGCGTGACACGTGTCGCGCAGCGCACAGAGCGCTGCGCGACTGCGCTGACACGTGTCGCGCAGCGCAGAGCGCAGATCATCTGAAGCGTTGCTTCTTTTAATTTTGATTTAAATAGAGCCTTGCTCTGATTGTGCGCGCTGCCTTGGGCGCTGCGCTAACGTATCAATTTCTGACACGTGGCGCATTGCGCGCAGCGCACGGGATTTGAAGCATTGCTTCAATTTCTGAATTTTTGAAATTCAAACAGAACTTTGCTCTGATTGGAGGAAACAAATGCCCCCCACCGTTGCGCTCACGTAGCGCACGCGTGAGTGCAGCAGTGGCAAGATCCTAACCATTAGATCAACCGGTGAGGTGAAAGGGCGCAGGCGCCTATAAATAGGACCCTTGGTCCTTAAAAAATTTTTACCATTTTTCAAGAACTTGATTTTCAGAGCCTTGCTCTTGCTTAAAAATTTTAGAGCCTTGCTCTTGTTTCTTCCCAAGAACTTCAGAGTTCAGAACTTAGAATCATCTTAGGTAAAATTAAATTTAATTAAATTTAATTAACAGAGCCTTGCTCTTATAGATCTTTGATCTAAAGAAAACCCCTTTGGGGTTTCATCAACAGAGCCTTGCTCTCAAAAGTCCATAGATCTACAGAAATCTTGTTCATGGGTTTTAACCCATGAACAGAGCTTTGCTCATGGATCAAATGTAGATCTTTTTGATCTGAAAATGAAGAACTCCTAAGAGTTTTCATGGATCTTTAGGATCCCAAATTTTTTTTAATCTTTAGGAGTTTAAAGAAATTTTTTCTTTTAATAGATTTTCTCATCATTATCACAGAGCTAGGCTCTTTTAAGGAATTTTATTCCCCTGAGACCAGAGTTTGACAAGTGTCACTCTGTGACAGAGCTTTGCTCTGAAAGAGGAGATTTTCTCCTTGTCTCTAGGAATTTTTATTATTAATGAGAATATTCTCTTAGGGATTAATTGACAGTCTCATCCAATGATGGGGCTGTCTTATTAACTAATGCACTGTCATCCAGATTTTGTGGGTCCCCCTTTGGCTCCCTACCCACTGTATTGCAGTGTGGTATAAATTTTAAAATGCCAGGCATTGGAATTACGATACTGACGGTTGATTTTTGTCCCCTTGCAGTGAACATGTCTACTGATTTGTCTTTCCCGTTTGTTCGTTCGGAGGGAGGATTTCCCGAAGCACCCGTAGACCGTAAAGTCCTAGCTATGATCAGGGACCACGACCCGGAATATAAGAATCTTCATCTTTGGGGGTCGTGGTACAATCAAATTATCATGGGCCGACAGAGTTTTTCATGCGCAGTACCATCGGAGCCTATTACGGCGATCCACTATGCCAGCCCACCCCTGGTGCAGTATGCCGTGGAGATGGTCGATTGGACTTCAAAGGGCCTTCTTCATCCTGCTATAGATGCAATTCCGGTTCAGCCTTCTATGGTTTTGGATATCCTAGGACGCCGTATTTGTCAAGGTGAGGCGCGACCTTGGGGGCAATCATATAACATAGGTCTAATCCCCCGCCATCCGATCGGCTACCTGACATGGGCTCGCTACATTTTGTCGGCGAAGAAGTCGCAATTGATGAGGCTAGGGTTGTACACTGCAGTTTACGTTTCCCTCTTCCAATATCCCACGCTTCCCACCTGGTGGTTTAAGGCCTTTCTGGAGCAGTGGAACATCCCTACTCACACTTTCCTCGCAATGGACCGGGAAGTGTCGATTTCTTTGGAGGAATTCACAGAGGTCTCCGGCTTACCGGTTATAGGGGAGCACTATGAGGAGCTGCTTCCTACAGACGATTATGTCTTCGGTGCTAAGCCGGCAATAAGGGGCCTCACTACGGAGAATGCTGTTCAACATCAATTTCCAAGTTTGATCAAAGTGTTGAACATCTACGAGGCCCTCTTTATCGAACGTGGGAGCCGCGGAGTCAGCTTCGAGGATTTCATCGCCCGGTTCCTTCACCCAAACGTTCTCTCAGCAGAAGCTGCTAAGTACGCCACCCTTGATGACCCTTTTGGTTTAGGTTTGGACAACCTACCGGTGAAGGAGGTAGATCAAAAGAGTTTTTTCCTTCCTAACTCTCCGGTTATCTCTTTTGCGGAGGTTGCAGCCCCTGGGATGGACGAGGAAGCTTTCTTCTTAGGATTTCTTAGGCTATGGCTGAGTTGGTTTGCGCTCCCGATGCATTCTCGCCATATGCGGCCCTCTGTCTTTTACCCAGCTCACCGGATGACCATTGGGGTAAAAGTGGCCGTTGGGATCGCCGGCTTGGCACACCTGTATCACGGCCTTAGTAAAGCGGCAGATGCTAATGAGCCTGGGGTACTGCACGTGATCTTCCCGATGCACTACTTCGTATCATGGCCTGAGCTACATACCTTGGGCGTCTTCGGTATGCACAAAAGGCCCTCGTTCTATGACAGGTGCAGCTTCCCCCGAATTATACGACTGATCGGCGCCTCAATTGTAACTCCATCGCCACGGAACGCCAGGGGTTTGCTCCTTCGCCCCCACACCATTGGAGACGGGATATCTTTCATTGACAAAGTGCTGACCATTGGAAAGGCGTCTACCACCACAGTGCGGCCATTGCAAGATACTTTCAAAGATGGGGCCTCAGTTCTGACGGCTCGGGAGACCCTCCATCTATATTCTATCAGACCGGGCTTCCTGGTGTTTAGGCACAATGGTGTGGCGCTTTTCATGAGATACAACCCGCATCGTTTCGCCCAGCAACTGAGCTACAATCAAGGGGTACCATTGGAGGCTTTCTTACTGGAACCTGCTGCTACTGAAGAAGGGATGGAGAGAACGCTGCATCACTTCATGCGTCTGAATACGGGTTCTCATTTTTTTATCAGCGAGCCGGCTTGCGCCCCATGAATCCTCAATTCATATATAGCGTGGTACAATCATTCGACGGGCGCCATTATAAAAGAAGAAAAGAGATTGTTGGTCGACCGTAAGGGTGTGCCTCCCGGCAGCGACCGCAAAGCTCCTCTGGTGCCAAGGACCCCCGTAGTACCTCCGCTGAAAGATGCTAGAGCCGAACCACCGCGTGTGTTGAGTCCTCCACGTGGATTGCCGCTTCCTGATACTGCGGATGCACCACCAGCGCCTCGTGCTCCAGTGGAGACGGTAATTGTGGCTTCGCCGGAGTCTGGTGTGGGCGCGGATATCGGGACCCGCCGCCCCAAGGTGCCTGCAAAGCGCAAGTCGATCCCGGATGCATCCTGTAAGTGCACGGCGGTGCCCCGGCCGTCGATCCGACGCCGGAAATGCGGAAACGAAAAACTTTGCGAAACTTGCAAACCGGCACCACCGCGCACTATCAACCCGGATCGGGCCATTAACCTAACTATTAGCAAACTAAAAGATTGGGTAGAGAGATATACCAAGCGATCCGTGTCCTTCGGTCTTCGTCTCCACTCCGATCTCCCGCGGAAACTCCGTTCGTCACCTCCTCGTCGGAAAGGGCACCACGTAGCCGATTTCTTTTACGGGCTCCCACCTCTGGACCGAGGCAACTCGGACGTGAAGTTGGCTAGCCGACGCGTCCAAGGAATGCTGTAGACTAGTGTAGAAACCATTATCTCATTTGGGGTGATTGAAGTTGCCTTTTATGTGGAGGTGGAGAAATCAACAAAGGAAAGGAGCTATGGAATTTTGGTGGCTATGGAAAAATGAGATGAAGCAAATCCATTCACACACAAATGAACCCCTCTCTCCCTCCCCTCTAATGTGGCCGGCCTCACAAAAAAATGGTGGAACCCCATTGCAATAATGCAAGGAAAGAATATGTAGGATAAAAATGAGAAGAAGAAAAGGTCACACCATTTCTAATCTAAACCCCATCACATTTAATGCAAAGGAAATGACTAAAAAGAATCTCATCATGAAGCCACACATTTACAAAGGACCCCCTCCACAAATACTAATTTGCACAATTGCAAATTAGCCCCTCCATCGGAAAAGTCCGGCCGGGAAGGAACAAAGGAAAACTGGCCGGAACGGAATGCAAACTGGCAACTTCAGAAAACTGATCCCGTAATAAATTACAGGAAAACCCCGCTACTGTATATACATACCCGCATTTGTATTCCCACTGAATACAAATGCAAAGAGACAAAATCTACACTGTCTAATACTAGGATCCGGCTTAAACCAAAGCCCGCTAGTAAAATCCGTCTGATCACGATCCGTGCAATACCGCACGTATCTGATCGAACCCTGCCATATCTCCATACGGCCTCTACAGCGTTTCGCCCGAAACTTGAGAAACTGGTCTGTGGGGGACTCTAAAGACTCGTCAATACTTTGGCTGTGGATTTAACCACTAGAACGTCAGAGGTATTAGCCAATACGTGACGGGCTACCAGGTATTGACCAAAAGGGACGTCGATGAGCGAACTCATCCTGACACCTTACTGAGCCTGTCAGTGACAATATCCGTACAGTCTGGTTCGTTCGTCTATGAGCATCGCATGGCGGGCCTAGGGGGTTGGTAAAAGTCAGACCCCCAAAAGCGGTACAAGTCGTGTCGGAGTGTAGTCCAGAACACCCTGAGATACTACTGGAATACCTACCAGTAAATCTCCTGCCTCGGCCGAGGGCTTTGTGTAATGGCTCTCCTAGACACAGCGCGACCTCACCCCCAATACCGGGAGAGACGAACCCCTGCAGATCCGCTCACTGCCTCCATATGGCTCGGGACTGTACCCAACTAAAACCTGTTTGCACGTCTCCTTTGAGCGTGGTAGGGTAGTAATCAAAGCACAGTGGGAACTCACACGAGACAAATGACGATCTCAGGTCGATGAACTAACCTGTACACATGTCACCAGGGAACTGCTATCTGACGTCTGGTATAATCCCAACTAGCAGGTTCCCGGCGAGTCCTGTCCGGTGTACTCATAACCCAATGAGCACCTGTATACATCTTAGGTGAACCAACTGACACCAGTGGCTTGTGAGACCGGCCACCGCCCCTCGTCGGGGTCTCGACTGTATACACTAGTCTACTCTGGAGAATCGATGCCCTGTCTCGAAACTCCTACGACTAGGGACCTTTTAAGGATGTGCTTATAAACCCCAGCTCCCACATATATGATCGCTATCATACTGCTGATAGTCAAGCAAGAATCCTAGGGGCTCTATCAATGTGCAATAGTGACCTGTAAGGTCACCTAAAGCAGTACACGATGATAAAGATAAACCAGATAGCATACTATCATCTTGAGTAAGACTGTCCTACCGGGACAGGTCCTCCCTCAATCATTGCAATCACGTGCCTGTGATCCAATAATTGACTCTGAGGGCACTATCTCCAACACACCAAGGGCTGGTGGGCAGAAGAGGAAGAAGAAGTCGCTCTTCTCGGCTGACGTTGCGTTCGGTTAAGAACCTCATGCTCCCTATAGAGAAGGCTTGGGCGAGTATGGGACCAATAAAGGATTGGTTATGCCGCCGGATGACACGAATCTGGCGGCCGCCATCCCAGCTTCAGAGCGATTGGCGAGGCATGACGCGTGGCTAGCTAAGCTTGCGCAATTGGGTAATTGCTAGTCGCATTTTTTTTTTGCTGCATCATATCTTTATTGTTGTCTTTGACTAATGTTTTTCCCCTCTTTTTCTTCAAACAGGCATCACCACTGAAGAAGCCATTGCTGCTTCCCTCAAAACTTTCCAAGAGGAGGAACGACTCAGAGCGTCTTTAAGCCTTGGTACATTTCGATTCATTAAGTCTTTATTCTCCTTTTGTTATGGTCAATCTAATCCCATTTTTTTATCGCAGGAACCACAATGCCGGTCCCGCCAAGTGACGCGGAGACTCTTCCCGGGCCAGCCGCTGATGTTTCGGCCTCTTCGGGGCTACCGCGAGAGACCCGACTTGAAGAGCCGATGAGAGATGCCTTGAAGGCTCTGGAGGCAACTCTAAACGAGGACGACGACACCTTGATGAAGGAAGCGTCGAAGAGGTCCATCGCGACGGCCCGGGAGGAGAAGAAGCGGTTGAGGCGCGAAGCGAAGGCACGCAGGGCTGCTTTAGCCATTGTAGCGGGCCCAAGCACCGTCCCTCGTGCTGATACTCCCTCAGAAGAGCCCCCGGTCGCCTTGTCTACAGCTCACAGACAGGCGGTGCGCGCGAATAGGGAGGCTAACGATAAGTCCACCTCAGGTAATATTCCTTTCAAAATTTTGTTGTAAGAATTATAAATCTGTCGGTTCTTATATATTCTGTCCTGCAGGGCCAAGTCCAACCAAGGGGGAGGCGGAGACCGTCGAACCTGAGGGGCCAGAGGAAGAGGTATTGGTCGAACCCGAGCCGATGGCGGACGACACAACCGGGATTGCCGGGCCCGAGCTAGTGGCTGAAGAAATGGTCACGTCCACTATACCTGAGAAGGTGGCCGATGCCGAGCCCGAGGCAACAGCGGACGGAGAGCCTGAGACCGATGACCCTGTGGCAACGGTGGACGAGACGGCCGCGACTGCTGAGCCCGAGGGCGTAGCGGGTGAGGTGGGCATGATTCCTGAGGACGAGCTGACCGCTTCTTCACGGAGGATGCTCCATCGAAATAAAGCTCCCATCGGGTATCATCACCGTCGATCGCATCAAACGCATGTTCGTCTGGAAGATCGCAATTTAAAGGAGAATCGGCGGGTATCGGATGCTCGGTGAGGAAGTCGGCGATGGCCTGGCCTTTCACTGCCTTGAGAGGTTGATACGTTATCGAGAACTCCATCAAGAGCAGGGCCCATTTAGCGAGCCGACCTGTTAATATGGCCTTCGACATTAAATATTTAAGAGGGTCCACCTTCGAAATGAAACGGACTTCATGCGCCAACGCATAGTGCCTGAGCTTTGTTATCGCGAAGATCAACGCCAGGCAGTGTTTTTCAATGGGGGAGTAGTTGCTTTCTGCCCCCAGTAGAACTTGACTTAAGTAGTAGAGTGCTCTTTCCTTCCCTTGATTGTTCTCTTGTGCCCATAATGCACCTAGGCAACCTTCGAGGGCGGTTGTATAAAGAATGAGGGGCTTTCCCTTGACCGGAGAAGCCAACACTGGCGGGTTCAGCAGGTATTGCTTGATCTCGTCTAGCGCGCTATGGCATTTTCGGTCCCAGATGAACGGGGTTCCCTTCTTCATCAGGTGGCTGTAAGGACGGCACTTGCCTGAAAGGTTGGCTATAAATCGCCGTATATACGCGAGCTTCCCTTGGAGAGACCGCAGCTGTTTGAGAGTCCTTGGCGAAGGCATTTCCATGATCGCCTTAATCTTTGACGGATCTATCTCAATACCTCGGTGTCGAACGATGAATCCCAGGAATTTGCCCGAGGAAACTCCGAATGCACACTTGAGAGGGTTCATCTTCAAGTTGTATTGTCGAAGGCGTTGAAATACGGTCTTCAGATGCTCGAGAGGTTCCTCGTATGATTTGCTTTTAACCACGAGATCGTCGATATAGCATTCGACGATTTCGTGTATAAGGTCATCAAAGATTTTCGTCATGGCCCTCTGATAGGTGGCACCGGCGTTCTTTAGACCGAAGGGCATCACCTTGTAGCAGAATATACCCAAAGGAGTCCTGAAGGCGGTGTGCTTCTGGTCTTCGGGATGCATCTTTATCTGATTATACCCTGATGAGCCGTCCATGAAGGAGAAAACCTCGTGAGTGGACGTATTGTCTATCATCAGTTCGGTGACTGGCACTGGGAAATCGTCCTTCGGGCAGGCTTTATTGAGATCCCGAAAGTCCACGCATATGCGCACTGTCCCATTTTTCTTCATCACGGGGATGATATTGGCGATCCACTCGGGATACTGGACCTCCTGGATAAAACCAGAGTCGATCAGCTTCTTGACCTTGGCGTTGATGCTCATCTCAAGCTCGAGTCGCATTCTTCTCGGTGTCTGTTTGACTGGCTTGACGTTCGGGGATATTGCCAATTTGTGTACAGCAATTTCTGGATCTAGTCCCGGCATTTCGGAATAGTTCCATGCGAAGCAATCTCTATGCTGCATAAGCAGGTCCTTTAATGAAGCCACCCTCTCTTCAGACAGCAGCTCACTAATGAATGTCGGTCGCGGGTCATTCGCCGTCCCAAACTCAATTTTCTTGAGGTTATCCGCAGTGGTATGTATTCCATCCTCCAGCTCTTTCGGTGCTGGCGGAAATTCTGAGATCACCTCATCGCTGCTTTTTTCGAAGCACCAAGGAAGGTCATCTGTGTGCTCGGGTTCTTATTTTGACATCGTTATCATATGACAGGTACGGATTCGCTTCCAAGCCCAATGTGGAACTGGTTCTGCTCTCGTGGCTTTGGGTTCGTGCTTCTGTGGCGGCGTTACCCTCCAGTTGTCAGACAGAGCGAACTTGCCAAGCTGATACTGATCTTCAACCCAATTCTCGAAGGTGAAGCAGTCCTCGAGAGGATGCCCTATCACTCGGTGATAAGGGCAATAGTCCGGGTGAGAGACTTCGCTTGCTTGTTCGGGGTGTTTAGACTCCGGCAGTGTAAGCATCTGATGTTTTAGAGCGAGGTCAAGTATTTTCTTCGTCTTGTCCCGAGGAAAAGAATACGCTCGACCCATTTTTCTTATGAGGGATAGATCGGACCTGCTCGATTCCCGCTTGCGTGGCTTCTTAGTCCCGCTTTTTTGCTGTTGAGCGTCTTTTTCGCGTTTCGACTTATTTCTGCCTCTGCGCCGTGCCTTTTTTATAACAGGTTGACAGGGAGCGGCATCTTCATCTTCCATGGCCTGTTGGAGGAGACGTTGCGTTTTGGCTTTCTCGTAGATGGCAATTTCGCGGTTATGGTCGTCTCGGACTTTTTGACCAGCTTCCCTTATAAGCTTGTCCATTTGTTTTTCGAACGACGGACTGGGCACTTTTGCATCGGGAACTTTTACTGGTTCAGGATTAACATCTTCCCATTGAGCATCCGCTTCTTCATCGAAGTCATGCACGACGTAGCAACCGTGGAGTAGCTCTCGTTTCTTGGACCGAATGTATCCAAGCCCGATTGTTTCCATTCTCCCATTAGGTAACTTGTGCTGAGTCCCGGGAACGTTCCAGACCCTGTCATAGAATTTGGCTTTTCGAGCGGTCTGTTTAAAGCATATCCCCTGGCGCTTCAGCAACCTCTTCAAGCCTTCTGTATAATATCTGGGCAGATGGATGGGCTGAAACCTGTCAAGCGTAGGATCCATACCGTGCCAGATTTCTTTCTCCACTTTGGTTTCCTCAGAGCGGTAGAATAGAATTGCTTTTTCGCCTTCTCGCTTAGGAGGGACATAGAACGTCCGCAACTCCTCTACACTGTAGGTATCGAGCGCATCCAGTTCTTTATAATGTTTAAGCGGCACCATGGCGACTTGCAGACTTTGCTCTTCGTTAGCGAATGTTCGTATTGAAGGCCGAGCAGAGAATACAGCATGGACCTCGCCTTCTGAGTCGCTACCAAAGATCAACATGGGAGCGGGCTGTCCCGGCTTGTTGTGTTGGGGTGTACCCGAATAAACTATCTCCTCTTCCTCCTCGGTATCACTGCCGAAGACAGGGATGGTGGCGTTAGCCTTGTTCTCCGGCTTGTGACACCTATCCGTGTCTTCGAAATCCGGTAAAAAGTATTTGGCATCTTCATATTTACGGACCTCGTTCACGGAGAACGGGTTGAGTTCTCCCGTCACGGTATACTCGAGACCATCCTTAAAATACTTCATACACTGATGTTGTGTAGAAAGGATGATGTTGTACTCATGTAACCATGGTCGGTCGAGCAGAGCATTGTAGCATGTCTTGGCGTCTATGACGTGGAACTTAATGTCCATGACGAGTAGCCCAAAGCGTAGCGTCAGTATCACAGACCCAAGAGTTCTTGATGATTGGGAGTCGAACCCGGAGATGGTGATCTTATCCCGAACAAGGTGCTGGACGCTCATACAGATTTCTTTTAACACCCGCACATTGAGGAGATTAACGGAGGATCCATTGTCGACCAGGATTTTGCCTATCTTTATATCGTGGCAGTATCCTAAGACATAGAGAGGGCGATTGTGTTCGCACGTCCCAAGGAGAAGGTCTTCATCGCCAAAAGTGACATCGGCCGTGTGCACTTCCTCCAATTCATCCTTCATCTTTTCTGCGGCCAGGAAAGCTTGGAATTGCTCCAGCTCCTGTAGTGCCTTGATTAACGAATCTCTCGCCTCTTTTGATAGTAAAAGGGCGTCAAGAATGCTGAGCTGCGAGGGTAGCTTCCTCAGATGTGCTAAGACGTTGTAATCCACCTTATTTCTCTTCGGCGGGTCCTTGGCAGTTAGCTCCTCCACAACTTGGTCATCTAGGGCGATCTCCTCAGGGACCTTCTCTTTTCCCTTATCTTTTTTATTTGAGGGTCCGAGATTCTTTTCGAGCAACGTCTGATTACGCAGCCGGATATTTTCGCAGACCTTCGGCTCTTCTTCTTTTCCCGAGGTGGACTCTTTAAAGAGGGGGCTAAGAGCCAGCTCCTCGTCAGAATCGCTTCCGAATGTAAGCACTTGTGATCCCCCGGCGTTAACCATGCGACAATTGCCGGTAGTTCTGTTAAGCCCTTCGGTCATATTTTTCCGCTCCCGATGAGTTTTGCGCTTCTCCCGCTTAAAATGCTGTCGATAAGCAACATATCCTTGCCACCATCTATTGAAAGCTTTGCACTCTTCAGTGGGGTGCGAAATCTTCCGATGATACAAGCAGTAGGAGGGGTGCATTTCCACTTCACCAGTAATGATTCCTTCAGAGGATGGTAGCTTCATGCCCATTGATATGGCCTTAGCAAACCTTTTCCTCGTCTTGAATTTGCTTTTATCCGTAGTGGATGCATTTTGCTCTAGCGGAAGTGTCTCAGCTCTTTCGTCAAGTCGCTGGTGCTTGGCCCTTTCAAATATAGCCGTCTCGCGTTCCCGATCAGCTTTACTTAGCTTCGTTGAGGAATGCGTCAATTACTTCATCTGATGGCCCCAGATTTTTTGGTTCAGGATCTGCCCCCAGCTTTTCAGTGCAAGGAGTCTCCTCATCGTCCATCAACGAATGGGAGATCATATGGCAGCTCGCCACGTATTCCTCAGATTCATCCGACGAACTTTCTCCCTCATCTTCCTCTTGAAAGACGTGGTTGAGAAACTCTTGGAGTGTAATGGGAGTCCGTGCTTTCTGGTTGTATTCCTCCAGCGCGTTAATTTGTTTTTGCAAGTCCGTGCGCTTATCGCCAGGCTTCACGGGCTTCTTGGATTTCTTCTTCTTCTTCTTTGAAGATTTTGACGGCTGGTTGTGAGCGCTTGGACCACCACCATCGGTCCTTGGAGTTGGACGCGGTTTCAACATCCCCTCAATGACCTGTGGTTCCAACGGGTTCTTCCACTTGATCGCTGGGCATGTCTGAAGATTGTTCAGCATTCTCTTTGTCTTGGCTGACAGCAAAACCTCCAATAGGGCTTCTTCGACGAGAGAGCACGTTGCCCCCGGCATATTCATCCTTTTAGAGGCGTGAGGTTGCGGCGGATTCACCTTCCATCTGTCGGATAACGCGAACTTGCCCTGTTGGTACTGGTCTTCAAGCCAATTTTTGAAGACGTAGCAATCTTCGATCGGATGACCCAGTACTCGGTGATAGGGACAGTAGTTGGGCTCATTGACATCATTTGGCTGCGACGAACATTTTGGATCCGGCAGATTTATGAGTCGGTTGCGCAACGCCAGCTCGAATAATCTTCTCGTTTTATCTCGGGGAAACGAGTAAGGACGTCCTAGCCTCTCCTCAAGGGGTACGTGCGGACGCATATTATTTTGACGAACAACCGGCTTCGAGTTGCTCGGATGTTGTTGAGCATTAGCGACAACGATCGTTTTCCCCTTCCCCTTTTCATTTCGGGAGTCCGGCTTTGGAAGAGGAGGTCTGTGGCCCATCTGATCCATTTGCGCTAGCTTGTCGATCAGGGCGTGGAAGGTAGTCGGCTTGAAGAACATCATAAATTCCGAGATGGTTGCTTGCGGATCAAGAGTTCCCACAAACATACCCACTACAGGAGCAAGAGTTCCCACAAACATACCCACTACAGGAGCTTCTTCAATGCGTTGCTCGCATTTTAACCATAAGTTCCGCCACCGTATAGCATATTGGACCCATGTCTCGCCTGGCTTCATCCTGGCGTTAATCAATGCCGTCATCAGGGTGCGTTCACTGGCGCTTGCAAAACGCTGGGTAAACAACAGCTCCATCTCCGCGAAGGTCTTGATAGAGTCGTTTGGGAGCTCAGAGTACCACTCGAACGCTGTATCTGACAAGCTGCCCACGAACTGGCGAAGCAACAACTTATCATCACCGCCGGTGTTGCCGCAGAGCGCCCTGAACTGGACAACATGCTGGTGAGGATTGCCCGTCCCCTTATAGACATGAAATTTGGGTATTGTATAGCCCGGCGGATACTTGATTTGATCGTACCAACTCGGATATGGTCGTCCTGTTTTTACGACCTGACCGGCTGCCTCAGTCGCATGATGAACCCGTATTTGTTGGGCTATATATTCGTCCAAGTCAGCTTTGGAGATTGTCTCCTCCTTGGCTGTTGACAGAGCCGGTGGAGGATTTGACGTTTCTCCCCTATCGTCTTCAAGGACGATCGGGGGATCTTCAGCTGGAGGATCTTGTTGGATCATCATCCCCACCATATCTTGGAACATGAGGGCCATACGCTTTATGTTGGCTGCTTGTTCAGCAGCCTCTTTATCCTTCTTCTCCAATATCCGACGAAGGAATTCAGCGCCAGTTTCTTGCTCCTGGCGTTCATCCGAGGACGCTTCAGGGCTTTCTTTTGGCCCAGTGAGTGCGGCCATCGCGTTCATCATCTCTTGGAGCTTTTGCTGTTGCTCCTGAGCTTTGGTCACTGACCGTGTAAGCGGTCAATGACCTGTAGATGCACGGCTGTCCTCTTTACCAGACGCCATGTACACGGTATGAACCACTATGCCCCCAGACCTAGGGCGTTTGGGCTCGCCACTTTTGATATTCGCCGCAGGCGTGGGGACTTTCTCCGGCCTTCTTCGCTTGTAGGCCGTCGAAGTTGAAGGGGCCGTTGATTTGGGCACCCAAGTGGTCGTCGACTTTCGTTGCTTGACAGGGGGATTTTCTTCCTGCCGACCTTTCGACTTCTTGTGCTGGTGAGAGAAATTAGGATCAATCACCGATTCTCGGACTTGTTGCCACGTTTTGTAGATCCTGGAGGACAGCGATTGAGGAGACTGCTCCGACTTTTCTGCTTCCACGGCGGTCTCTACCGGTGAAGGAGATCTTTTGAGTACCGCAGTTGGCGAATTTTTGCGTACCCTGTTCAGCAGCTCAAAGCTGTTCCCAGTTGGAACAGCAGCATTAACTTCCACTGTTGGAGCTGGTAGAGTTATCCCAGAAGGGGAGTTGCCCCCGGTCTTCCTTATCCGGCGCCAGTGGCGTCGTCGGGCGTGATGAGTTGTCGGTATTGGTTCAGCGACAGAGACATCTTCTTCTTGCCCCCTGTCCGAATGAGGCGCCGCTGGTGCCAGCCTCTTAAAGACTGAGGTCGTCCTTTGAGTGGCAATATTTAATCTATCAAAGATAGATCCTCGAGCTGGGGCAGGAGCTGGAATAGTCGGCTTCGAAAAGACTGACTCCTTGACAGGAGAAGCCGCTTTGGCGACTTCGGGAGCAGCCGTCTTCTTTGGGATGGCCTTCTCAGGTATCATGGGCTTTTTGGCGGGCCCTTTGGAGTTGAAGCTCAGTCTAGAGAAGACCGAGGGGTTGAACGACCCGTTGAGAGGAGCCGTGGGAGTAGCAAGTCGATCGAAGACCGACTTCTTTGAAGCTTCCGGTACGGGCACAGGGATAGTGAAGCTTGCTGGAGGGATCATAGTCCCGAAAAACAGGCCGGTGGTGGCCTGAGTCACTTTCTCCATAGGCATAGTAAGGACGGAGGCCGCTTGAGGCCCATATGCTACACCTCCAGGTGAGATGGAGCGTCGGTTGCATTGGCACTTCGAGCAGTTCGAGCAATTTGAGGCCATTGATGCTTGATTTCTGCGCCAGGCAAAAGACCAAATCTTAGTAACTTGCAACCCAAAGGCAACCATTAACAAACCGCGATTCGTTCGCGAAGACGACACACGAAGTGTGGAGTGGAAAGAGGAAAAGGTCCCACCGGGCGTGCCAGAATCTGTTCCCCTCCGAATGACGGCCGAGACTGAACGTCTTGCCTGAGATTCGGGGCAGATGCTATTTGGTTTTATCCGTCTACCTCTCCAAAGATGCCAAGTTGATTTATGGTGCCGTGTATCGGAGGTTTAGACGGATGCGGCCGTTGTAGCAGACTTCGTCAGATTCCCCCTCGTTTGAGGGGGTTTTCATTGTGGGGACGCTCTTCTCTGCAGGCGCAAGCCCCTGCAGTTAATTACGCTACCGCATCGCGGTAGCCACTTTCTCCTTCTCCAGAATTTCACTTCGTGTCGTGTGTGTTTGTTTTGTTTGTGGATGCCCGTGGATTGTATACGGAGACTAAGTTATGTCGTCGCCCGTAGGACGTGGATTAGTCCAAATCCGTATTTACTTAGATTTGGGTTTGGTGTTTTAGTTTAAGAATACGTTAGCCCTATTTAAGGCTACGATCAACTTAAACTTTTGCTAAGGATACGTTAGCCTAATTTCCAGACTAAGATCAACTTAACAGGATCATTTGGATCCGACAAGAGAGCAATTGGCTCTATTGTTTAGTTTAATGACGTTGCGGTCGATTTCCAGTTTAGGGACATGGTGGTCCATTGGTAGTTTAAGGACATTGCGGTCCATTAGTTTAAGGACGCATAAGTCTGTGGGTTCAAGGACCCCACAGTCCGTATCTTGGTTTAAGGACGCATAAGTCCATGAGTTTAAAGACCCCACAGTCCGTGTTGATGTGTGGTTGTCGGGACCCGTCACCTCTCTGACATCGTTGAAGGATTACAACGATAGGAGTCAGAGGAGTTCGGAGATGTACCCTCGAACCGGATGTAAATTGATTTAGGAGAGCAGCCGTGCTCAGTCAATTTAATTTGAGGACTTACGGCCATGATTAGGCTAAGTCCAGTTGAGAATATTCAACGTTTTTATTTATCTTTGGCCTATCAGGCCTGTGCTAGGGCTTTGCCCCTTTTTAATAATGCACTGCATTTTTGTTTTGTTTGGGTTCTGCCCTTTTATAAATGATGTAGAGCATCTGCTTTGTTTGGGCTCTGCCCTTTTTATAAATGATGCAGAGCATCTATCTTGCTTGAGCTCTGCATTGCATTTTTATTTTGTTTGGGCTCTGCCCTTTTATAAATGATGCAGAGCATCTATTTTGTTTGGGCTCTGCCTTTTTTAATGCATTGCATTTTATTTTAGCCTACTAGGCCTTTTTGATTTGGGCCTGGCCCTTCAGTAAACAATGCAGTGCATTTGTCAGGCGCTTTGTGCCAATCATTGAGCGCAAGCGCTTGTGGTGGTGACACATGTCACGCAAGCGCAGTGCGCTGCGCCAGTACGCTGCGCTTGCGCTGCTGACACGTGGCGCGCTCTGGTGAGTTGCGCCAATTTCATAGAGCAATGCTCTATCTTAAAAGCGCATAGCACAAGTGGTTCTGGTGCTGACACGTGGCGCTCTCTGGTGGCTTACGCCAACCCAGGAGCGCAACAGTGCAGTTTTGCAAGTGCAAGGCACTGTTTCAATAACTTGATCCAATTTTATATTCAAGAAAAGAATTTTTCTGAAATTCCAGAACCAATGGTTCATAAAAAGTGCAAGGCACTGTTATTATTTATTTTATTTTTTTGTTGAAGATCATTGATCTTGTTCTTAGATCAATGATCTATTCAGAAGAAATTCTTCTATTTTATAAAGGTTTTTTTTTACCTTTTTCTTGAATTTTCTTCAGAATTCTCTCTGTTTTGAAGTTCTTGATCTCTCACAATGTTCATCCCCTTTTGAGTTGGGGTCTAGGGGTCTTTATATAGTGCCCATGGATTTGTTAAGTTTGTTAAAGAGATCATTCTCTGAGTGATTTGGGGAATTTTTCCCACCGTTAGATCTTTAATCTAAGGGCTTCTGTTTTACAGAAGACAATCTTCTTGTTTTAACAAGAACAGAAGGATCTTACTAGAATTTTGATTCTGTTTGGCGCAAACGCCCCCAGTGCGTGACATGTGTCGCGCAGCGCACAGCGCAGCACGACCGTGCTAGCGCTACTGCGCTGCCGAGTGTCGCGCAGCGCGACTGCGCTGCCGCGTGTAGCGCAGCGCAGAGCGCAGCGCGACTGCGCTGCCGCGTGTAGCGCAGCGCAGAGCGCAGATCATCTGAAGCGTTGCTTCTTTTAATTTTGTTTTAAATAGAGCCTTGCTCTGATTGGGCGCGCTGCCTTGGGCGCTGCGCTAACGTATCAACTTCTGACACGTGGCGCGTTGCGCGCAGCGCACGGGATTTGAAGCGTTGCTTCAATTTCTGAATTTTTGAAATTCAAACAGAGCTTTGCTCTAATTGGGGGAAACAGCATCTTCGGAAAGGTAGACGGATAAAACCAAATAGCATCTGCTCCGAATCTCAGGCAAGACGAACCTACGCGGTCGCGTCTCTGTATTCGGAGGAGAACACTTTCGATTCCTATTTACTTTCGACTCGGTTCTTAGTTTGGTCTTTAGTTGCTTAGATAGATGTTATCTTAGGCTCGAGTCATACATATTTTCAAAACTAATGAATCGTAGGCATTTTCAAAGGATAAACCGAGGGACGCTGCGGATTTTCAAAAGACATCACTTTTCTCAAAACACCGTAGTCCCTACGTTTCTAAAAACAAAGATTCGTGCTTTTTTAAACACGATAAACGGTATGGCTCGTATATAGATTTATACACCTTATTGTTGCTTTTACTATTTACTTTCTATTATGATCTCGTCTGCTAGGACACTTGCACCATTACCGATGATGCGTGTGTTGCACGTACACTTGCTTGCCGGCTCACACACATCAGCATTGGTAATTGCCATTTCACGTACACTTTAGTAACCGTTACTTCATTCGTATACCCTGATAAATTGTAGCTAAGTAGTACTGTTTTGCATTTGTGATATCATATGCTAGTTTAGACTTCGTATTTCTTACTTAGATTCCACATGCATTTGTATACATACATTCTGGTTATGCACCGCAGTTTGGCTTTATGCCGGTATTCATTATCTCCTTATTAGCTCATAATTATGAGATTCCGATTTTCATGAGATTTATGGATTTGGAAAACCGCATGTGAATTCGAAAACTTATGCTCCTTTTAAAGAAAAATGCGGTTTTTCCTTTGATATGATGTGTGGTGTCCACCATAAGATTTCTCGGTTCTGGAGCATATATGATATATGATTACCCGCTACGAGGAGCGAGGGCGACACCGTCTGCGAGTACATGGTGGACCCGGTGCGGTACCCCGGGACAAGATTGACGTATATAGAGAGATAGAGACGTTGAGCCCGGCAGGGGAGCACTACCGACCGGTAATAGTTTAGGCCGATCCGGACTGACGGTGCCCGAGATAGTTGGCGCGGCGGATATCCGGAGCATACCGACCATAGTCGTGAGATCAGATGATATGGGCCAATCCGGACTGACGGAGCCCGAGATTCAGATGATATGGGCCGATCCGGACTGATGGAGCCCGAGATACGAGGATTATGTGTCGCTGATGGACACGGTTTTCATGATGTTTTCGAGTGTCGATGCATGGCACTCGGGTTTTATCATGATTTTGTGTGTCGTTGCTGGACACACGTTGATTGATGCATTTATACATGATACACATGACATGTAGTTACTTTGTGACACGGACACGAGTACTTGGCTTTACACATATGCTTATATTATTACCTTTACTGCTACTCGATGTTATTGTGCTACTATTATTACCGTATCGTACTGTATGACCTAGGAGATAGTTATACATTCGGTTTCTACTCGGTGATGTCTTCTACTCACGAGTTGGCAACTTACCCCCGTTGTGCCACAGTTTACTTGCAGGTTTGACCGCACAGGTTCCGTTGCGGCTTGCTGGCACACTGCTTTCTCCAAGGTGATTGCATTGTTTAGGTGGGATACATTTGCATTGTGACCACCATTCTACTTGTATATTTATTTCAATTGTATCTAGTTAAGCTCCATCAACCAGACTTTGTATATTTGTAGACTTAGAAAACGTAGTTGTATATTCTTTCGGCCTTAGAGTCACGCTCTTGTACTTATTTATTATTGCATTTGGTTTCTTGATGATGTTATGTTTTCTTTGCTTTACTTCGCTTTACTTCTGTGTTTTGATCCTTGCCTTCGGCGTTGTATATTTACATTATTGCGTTGTTGTTTCCGCCAATTGGCGAAGAGCTAGCTCCCGCTTGGGGATGCCTATATTTATTATTGTTTGTATTGTTTCGGGTTAAAAATTACAAAGGAGGTGCTGCCGAAATTTCAAATGACGAACATGTTTTCAAGATAGATAAAAAACATTGTATTTCTTATGCTATTACTTATGTTTCAAGGAAAGAACCTGATTTCAGTAAATCTTTATTTCAAAACTTCACCTCCAATATTTTCCCTAAAAGGTTTAGATTTCTGGGCTTTTGGCTTACTTTAATTAGGTGTGGTCCTATAGACTTCACATGATTCAAGTGCCAGTCGCGTACTTTTTCCGGGTCGTGACAGTAATTAATCCTGGCTAATCTTACCTTTTAGGGTTTGAAGGAAGATTTGATAAAAACAGTTGGAGCCATCCTAATTAGATAAGATAATAACCAATCTAAGTTTGCAAGACCGAATGCTAAAGTGTTTTCTTCTCTCTCTCTCTCTCCAGGTAATGACCATTACACGCCTTAATTAAGATAATAAAATGGATGTATTGACCGAACCCGCTTATTATACTGGGCTGGGGAACGTTGCTTCCGCTCTATCTTATGACTGTCATAAGTCTGAGTAGGGGATAGGGGAATGTACGGATTCCTATGCAACCCGAACGAAGAAAGAGCATGATGATGCATCTTTTTCGGGTGTGTTCATTATTGAGAACTGTTTCTCAGTTAGCTCTACGTCCTAGGTATTAGATACCTGATCAGGATCCCACATTTGTAATATGTTACAAGGGTTACGAAGAAGTAGAGAACTGGGAAAGGATGATATGTCCCTCAGAGTAGGGAACGGAGCAATTGTTGCTGCCGAAGCTGTCGGCGAATATCACCTTGTATTGCCAAATGGTAATACATTGATTTTGAACGACTGTTATTACGTACCGTCGATGATGTGCAACATTATATCCGTTTCTTTATTAGATAAAGATGGATATAACTTTGCACTAGAGAAAAATGTTATGAATATTTTCCTAAATCAAGCGTTGATTGGGTTTGGTACGTTATGTAACGGTATATACATTCTAAATCAAAACACGGTTCTAAATATACAGAACACACACAAGAGGAAAAGTTCAGAAATGAACGACGTCTTCTTGTGGCATTGTAGACTTGGTCATATCAATGCGACAAGACTAGCTAAGTTGCATAAAGATAGATATTTGAATCAGTTTGAATTTACATTTTATGAAACTTGCCAGTCATGTCTCAAAAGCAAGATGACCAAAACTCCGTTTACGGGACACGGAGAAAGAGCTACTGAACTCTTGGGATTGATACATAGTGATGTATGCGGTCATATGTCTACACATGCCAGAAATGGTTCCTCATACTTCATTACATTCACCGATGATCTCTCAAGATTCGGACATGTGTTCCTGTTGAAACACAAATCTGAAGCTTTTGAGAAATTCAAGGAATATAAGTCTGAGATAGAGAACCAGACGGGTAAAAGTATTAAAGTCCTTCGATCTGATCGAGGAGAAGAATACTTGAGCACGGAATTCAGAGACTATTTAAAAGAGAATGTGATTCTCTCTCAGCTTACTCCTCCATATACATCCCAACACAATGGTGTATCGGAGTGGAGGAATCGCACCCTATTAGATATGGTGTGCTCTATGATGAGTGTTGTTGAGTTACCTATTTCCTTTTGGGGTTATGCACTTGAGACGGCTACATACCTATTGAATAGAGTTCCGACCAAATCCGTGCCTACCACTCCATATGAGATATGGTATGAGAAGAGACCATCTCTTAAACGAGTTAAGATATGGGGTTGTCCGGCCTATGTTAAAATGCAAAATCCGGACAAGCTCGAGGCAAGGCCTGTTATGTGCAAGTTTGTAGGATATCCAAAGAATTCATATGGATATATCTTCTACCACACTGAGGAACAAAAAGTGTTTGTTTCTCAATATGCCACTTTTTAAGAAAAGGAATTTCTTGTGAAAGAAATTAGTGGTAATGAGGTAGAACTGGAAGAAGTTCCAGCTACACAAACTACAACTGATAATTTAGTAGAACCGGAGGATTCGATAGTCCCCGACGAACCTCAGCCACTCCGCAGATCTAGTAGGGTTCCTCATCCACCTGAGAGATACTACGGTTTTCTCATAGACGGTGGGAGCGAGAATTGCATCATGGAAGATGATGACCGAACTTGTTTCGTGCAGGCCATCATAAGTGGGGACTCTGTGAAATGGCTGGATGCTATGCGATCTGAGATGGAATCCATGTACACCAATAAAGTATGGACTTTGAAAGTTTCTCCTGAAGGGGTAAAACCCATCAGGAGCAAGTAGATCTTTAAGAAGAAAATTGGTGTAGATGGAAAGGTTGAGTCTTTAGAGCCCCACACAGAGGTTTCCTAGCTCAAGCGAAACGAAGTAGGGCACATATGGTAATATATGCGGGAGCTTGATTAAATACGAGTATGTGATACCGTATTCTAATCTAGCGATATTTGATATCAGTCAGGTTACATGTGATATAACCGGATTATTGAATCAAGTGTTAATTTAATGGAATATGTATATGTGGTTAATATATATTTGTATAATTGATATTAGCCGGATTATATTTGATATACCCAAATTATTGAATCAAGTGTTGATTTAATAATTTAATATATATATATATATATTATATATTAACTAGTATTGAATATTAGACGGTTATATGTGATATAACCGGATTATTGAATCAAGTGTTGATTTAATAATGTGATATACATATAAATAAGATATTAGTCGGTTATATATGATATAACCGGATTATTGAATCAAGTGTTGATTTAATAATTTAATATATATTTATATTTGATATATTTATATATTAACTAATATTGTGCTCACTAAAGATTTTATTCTCTTGTTATATATAATGATATATATATATATAATACTATTGTGTCATGGTGGATGATACATTGAACATGGGTGTATAAGATTCACACCAAGGTTAAAGATAATTAGGGTGATTATTTATTAAGTGGAAAATTAAAATGAGTTGGAAATGAGCATGGCTTACATGCTTGTAGAAGCATGTAGAAGCCATGACTCATCTCACTAATTTTGTTTTACTCTAAATATTTTCTCACCCAACCATATTATCTTTAGCCAATGGTTAACTCTCACACTTATTACTTGAGATATTTTCTTCACCCAAGTTCATCTTCTTCCTCTCTAGTTTTTCTTGAGTTGGAAAATAAAAAGAGAAATAGATTTCTAAAGTGAGCAAAATTCCTACTTCATCAACCTACCTCATCTAGCCCATAAGATTAGGTTGCTTGCTTCACTAATTTATGATTAGTGAAGAGTGAGTTTGAGTTAGAGAAACTTCAAGGTGGATAATTTTCGGCATCGAAGATCCATTAGCAAGCTCGTTCTTTTCACCAAGTGGAGCCTAAGAAGAGTTCTAGGGAATACTACTTGGAGCTTTAGAAATGAAGGACCGATCTACAAAGGTTGTATTCTCTATTCACTTAGTGTAAAACTTGTTTACTTGCTAACAAACCCTAATTCTCTAGTTCGATTCTAGGTTAGTGTAGTTTAGACCTCTAGATTTTTTTTAAATTGCATACTTGATGCATGTGAAAACCCAGTAGAGGTGCTAAGACACGCTTTCATCTACAACTCTCGTTAGGGGACCCGCTAATGGATGGTGTGGATTATCGCACATTCTTGGAATAGTAGAGCGAGATGCAGAACTCCTCACGGAGTATTCGATCTCGAAAGGAAATAAAATACGGTTTTTAAGAAATGCGACTTTTCTAAATAAAACTAATTTTTGAACAATTATATAAAAATATGAATCTGTATTTTTTAATAAAAAACATATAAACTATATTTATATAAAAAAATATGAAAGATTAAACATTTAATAAAACACCATCAAGTTTCCAAAAGACCTAGTTTTCATAAAAATACCATAAACTTTTAAAAACTAGGTTTTTATCATTAAAATACCCAATAATTAAAATACATGCCAATGAAAACCCTAAATCTTGTAAATCACCCTCGAGCTTATTTTTAAAACAATATTAACATATTTTTCATAAAACCCCCTCGAGATATGCAAACAATAGTTTAAGGACTATATAATTAACATAGGTTTAAACGGTATCATTTCTCTTGAGCCCCAGAGAGTCGAAGAAAGTGAGTGCTTGCCTATTCAGGTTAGACAACTTAACGAAGTTATCAGTGGCAATTGTCTTAGAAAAAGACACAAATCTTGTCGTCCATGTGCAGCAGTTGCCGATTACTCCCGAACCTAAGAAATTCAAGAGTTAAATCTGTTCACAAGTTTCTGACTTCAACAGGAATCTACATTCGACCCAGAATCCAAAATCAAACATGAACTTATATACTTGATCATGAACTTGAATACTCTAATTCAAATATCAAACTCAAACTTGCATACTTGACTCGACTTGACCAAACCATGATTATAACTTGACATGAACTTGACATGAATACCTGAACACATACTTACATCTTGAATATGAACCTGTACATTTTATATCCATGGATTCGGCCAAGACCTATAATCTTAATCTATACAATACAATACGCGGGGATAAAGGGATAGATTGGTACGGAACGTATATCGTGGCACGAAAGATCATTTTAAAAGACACCTATATGAATTCACGTGCCGTTGTCCTGTGGGTTATAACGGGGCCTTGTACTACATGTTACTATAGTCCACGGGGTAAAATGGACTCCTCTCGTATACATGAATACCTTCTTTATCAAACTACAAATAATCACGTTAGAATAACTATCATATACTAGTGAATGATTATATACAATTTTACATGTCCTCTGTTTATTTGGTTTCTATTCACATTATATACTATCTTCTCTTAATTCTTTTGGGACTTACCGAGCGCTAGTTCGCTGACGACATTCCTTTCTGTTTCTTTCTTTAGGATGTTCGTCAGGAGGACCAGACTCTGAGGAGATAGAGTCGAGCCCGGAGGACTTGGACCAGCTTGCTGTACAGCCAGATTACTAGCTCTTTCCAGCCTACACTTACTTTCTGTATGCCATTGTTTAGACGTTTGCTTTATTTATTGTATCTTTTATTTTCAGACAGTTATATGTAAAGTTGAATGTAAATAAAGTTGCTGTTTTATTTTATTACTCTTATCATTGTTATTCATTGTTATATTGTTTAATTACGCTTAACGTATTTATTTTCATAGTAAATACGTTGCGGGCTTTCCACGTCACCGTTTCCGTCTATTGGGAAGCGGGGCGTGACAGGTTTTGTTGGCGGCCCATGCAGATCAGTTCTGCATGAAGTCTTAAGCAATATATCATAAGAAATATAAGAATCAGCAACTATACATTCCTTACATTTCAAATTCCTTGAATCTATTCTATTTTTTCTTTTTCTATCAAGGTGATGGATTCTTCTAACAACACCAGTACCAACGTCAATGGAAACACACCACCACCTACCTTACCACCTCTCCCTACCATTGCTGCTCCAATTAATGTACAGACGGTGCTTTTAGAAGCCATCAGAAGTCTTCTGGAGGGTCAGCAACAGCAGACTGCTATTCTCATGAACCGCCCGGAAGCCGAAGCACCCGGAGTAAAACAATTTCGTGCGTTGCGTCCAAGGAATTTTTCAAGAAAAGAAAGTCCTCTTGAGGATGAAGAATGGGCCCAGAGTATAGAGGACGACCTTGTCGCGGCACAGGTACCTGACATAGCTTGGGTTCATGTGGCCAAGTTCCAGCCCACCGACAACGCAAGAGTTTAGTAGAAAGCCGAGAAAAGCCACCTCACACAACCCATAGAGTGGAAGACGTTCCGCGATCTGTTCGATGCGAAGTTCTTCCCCGAGATTTCCCGTTTTGAGATGGAACAATAGTTCATCCACCTACAGCAAGACTCTATGTGGGTAAAATCAGTGGATGAATATGATATCGAATTCATCATGCTTAGCAGGTAAAGAATTCATATCAAATTATGTTCCGTAAGACACGTCACTATCCTGACATCAATATCTTATCAGGTTCGCGGCACACTTGATCCTGACCGATGAGATTCAGGCTAGACGATTCCAACAGGGCTTAGACCTAGAGACTCAGGCGATATTAGCCACAGGCGACTACCCAGCTCATGAACTCGCCCTGAAGGTAGCACGCCGTTATGAAGTTGTGGTCAAGAAGAAGGGTAAGCCTCAAACAACCGGAATCAAACACCCTGCTACACAGATGACAGGAGGAGCCTGTTCTAGGCCGATTTTGCACCGAAGAGGCCAGGTGGATCGTTTAACCGGTCCGGTCCAGATTTCTATTTCTACTGCAAGAGAACTGGACACTCGGCGAAGAACTGCAGGCGTGCAAATAGCCTGTGCTTGATTTGTGGCGCATCTACTCACGCTATAGGAGCATGCCCATATCGTATTAATACAGCACCAGCACCCAGACCCGCAATCACAGCCCCGCAAAGGCCAACCATTCAGGCACCTGCACCCCGTCTAGCCCTTCCTGCACCAGCTCCACGTAGACCACCTACACAGCCTCATCGTCAATTCCATCAGGCACAGAGAAACGTGCCTCAAGGGCAGAGGAATGTGCCTCCGGCAAGGATGAATGTACCGAGACGACAGACTTTTACAATAACGGTCGAGGAGGCCGAAACCACAGGACAAGTCATCACAGGTAAATTCCCCCATCTTTTCAACATTTCAATCCTTGTGTATCGTTATTCTTTTCATATATCTAAACACGATCTCACACAACTTAGGTATTATACTAGTAGCTAGCCTTCCTGCACTCGCACTTTTTGACACTGGAGCTTCATACTGCTTCATGTCACAACGATTCGTGAGAACGCACGCGATTCCCGTGAAGCCACTCATTTCAAGTCGGAATGTCAGTTCTAGGAATGGAGTCTTGAAGGCAACTTTGGGATATGATCAGTGCCCAGTTGTAGTTTTCGATCGAGAATTCTACGCAAATTTCAAAGTACTGGACATACCAAATTTCGATGTTGTGTTGGGAATGGATTGGCTGGGAGTATTCTATGCTACTATTGACTGCCGTCAAAGGAGGGTAGTATTTGAGATACCAGATCACCCAGTCTTCTATTTCAAAAGTGGAGATAAAACCTTGGAGCCAGGAAGCTACCGTGCTAAACCGAAGAATGCAGAAGTGTTCCCTCTACCAGCTGAAGAAAAAAAACATGAAGTAGTTCGAGAGTTCGAGGATGTGTTCCCTGAAGACACATCAGGTTTGCCTCCCGATCGAGCTCTTGAATTTAGTATTGATTTACATCCTGGTGCACAACCTGTAATCAAAGCTCCATACCGATTAAGTCCGGAGGGATTGAAGGAGATCAGCATTCAGTTGGACGAACTACTGAAGAAAGGTTGGATCTGATCCGGTACTTCAAGTTAGGGATCTCCGGTGTTACTCGTGAAGAAGAAGGAAGGTTCCTACAGGATGTGTGTGGATTATCGAGCTCTGAACGAAGTGGCAATTAAGAACAAGTATCCACTACCGCGCATCGATGAACTTTTCAATCAGTTAAGTGGATCTTGTGTCTTTTCAAAGCTAGATCTTCGTTCGGCTTATCATCAGGTGAAGGTCAACTAATCTGACATTCCAAAGACGACGTTTAGAACTCGTTATGGTCATTATGCATATCTCGTAATGCCATTTGGAGTGACCAATGCACCTGCCATCTTTATGAGCCTGATGAACCAAGTTTTCCGAGAGTACTTAGACAAGTTTGTTGTTATCTTCATCGACGACATCCTGGTCTATTCAAAGAATCGAAAAGAACACGCCGAGCACTTACGCATTGTCCTGGAGACATTACGACAACATCAACTCTGCGCCTAGTACAGCAAGTGTGAATTTTGGCTAGATCAAGTCGGATTTCTCGGACATTTTGTTTCAAAAGAAGGAATCTCGGTGGATCCAGCTAAGGTGTCAGCTGTCAGCGAGTGGCCGACACAAAAAACGGTGAAAGATATAAGAAGTTTCTTGGGATTAGCAGGATACTACCGACGATTCATTGAAGGCTTCTCAAAGATCGCAGCACCCCTGACCAAGCTCACACGTAAAGATGAAGTATTCGTGTGGTCAGAAGCATGTGAGAAGGCTTTTGTAGAACTCAAGACAAGATTAACCTCTGCATCTATTTTTGTAATACCGGATCAATCTGGCGGATTCGTTGTGTATTGTGATGCATCCGGTAAAGGATTAGGATGTGTTCTACACCAGCATGAAAAAGTTGTGGCTTTTGCATCAAGACAGTTAAAGGTCCATGAACGCAACTATCCAACACATGATCTAGAATTAGCAGCTGCCATCTTCGCACTCAAGATTTGACGCCACTATCTTTTAGGAGAACGAGTGGATATACACACTGACCACAAAAGTCTAAAGTATATATTTACTCAGAAGGAACTCAACATGCGGCAGAGAAGATGGCTACAACTCATGGCAGACTTCGACATCAACCTACAGTATCATCTTGGAAAGGTGAACGTAGTTCTTGATGCATTTAGTCGCCAGCCATTAGAAATGAACCTTACCACTCAGTGGAGACTACAACAAGAACTGCATGGATTGGAGATTAAAATATTTGTGCCAGGTAACGCTTCATCTTTGATGAACTTACAGGTCCAGTTCACTCTTGTCAATCATATCAAGGCAGCTCAAGCAAATGATGCCAAGCTACAAAGGATACAAGAACAAGTAGAAAGTGGACTATGAACTGACTTCATCATCCACGAAGATGGATCCTTGCGACATGGAAGCCGTTTATGCGTACTGGTCGGACCTGTTCGAGAAGAGTTGATAAAAGAAGCTCACAGCTCTCCGTATTTGGTACATCCCGGTGGTACGAAGATGCACAAGGATCTACGGCAACACTACTGGTGGCATGGAATGAAGCGCGAAGTACCAAGGAGCGTAGCCAAATGTTTGGTGTGTCAGCAAGTGAAGGCTGAACATCACAAAACTGCTGGTCTACTTTAACCGTTACCAATCCCAGAATGGAAATGGCGGTACATTACCATGGACTTCGTAGCTGCTCTCCCAGCAGCACCAAGGGTAACAATGCAATTTAGATTATTGTGGATCGACTCACCAAGTCGGCTCATTTTATTCCATTTCAAGTTGGTCAGTCAACCGAGACGTTAGCAAAGAAGTACATGGAGGTAAGCATAAATCTAAAGTAAGATTTAAACCTCAAGATGTACCATACTTGATACCCATAAACTCATGCAGGAGATTGTGAGATTACACGGAGTACCTATTTGCATCGTCTCTGATCGTGATACAAGATTCCGATCACAATTTTGGCAGAGTCTGCAAGCTAGCCTGGAAACGGGTCTGAATTTCAGCACGGCGTATCATCCACAAACGGACGGACAGTCCGAGCGAACAATTCAGATCCTGGAAGACATGCTGAGAGCCTGTATGTTAGACTTCAGAGATTCGTGGGAAGATCGCTTACACCTTGTGGAGTTTTCATACAACAGCAGCTATCAGGTAAGCATTAGGATGGAACCATTCGCAGCACTCTGCGGACGGAAATGTCGTTCCCTGTTGAGTTAGGACGACGTTGGAGATCGTGAACTCCTTAGACCAGAGATGATCGTGGCAACTGTGGACGTGGTTCGCACGATCATAGAAAGGATGCGAATAGCCCAAGACCGACAGAAGTATTGAGCAGATGCAAAGCGTCGACATCCGGAGTTCCAACCTGGAGACCATATATTCCTGAAGATCTCTCCAAACAGAGGAGTGATCCGTTTTGGCAAAAAGGGTAAGTTAAGTCCAAGATACATAGGACCGTTCGACATACTCGAACGAGTTGGAGAAATGGCATACCGTTTAGCACTACCACCCTCATTGGAAGGAGTGCACAACGTGTTCCACATATCCCAGCTACGACGATATGTGAGCGACCCCAGCCACATACTTGATCACTCAGAGCTCACAGTACAAACCGACCTAACCTGTGAGCAACAACCAGTTGAGATTCTGGACCGAAAGGTGAAAACATTACGGAACAAAGAGGTAAATTTGGTCCGAGTGATGTGGAGAAAGCATTCGCCAAGAGAATCAACTTGTGAAAGAGAAGAAGATATGTGTGCACGATACCCTTACTTTTTTGAAGATTAGTCTCTACATAATTGTAAATTTCGAGAATGAAATTTTTATAAGGAGGGTAGAATGTAACGACTCTGAAACCACTGTACAGAAATTTCTTGTTATTGTACAGAAAAGAGTATTACAGCCTGTGTAAGAGTTAAAAGTTATTTTTGTTAAATAAAAGCAAGAAGCAACTTGTAGCTCACTGGTAAAACCTCTACACTGTTGTGACATAGCCTGTGTGTTCGATTCCCATCAGTCCCAATTATTTTTCAGATTTTTCTTTTTAATTTTTCGAAAGCCCAAGAGTTGCACGTGCAATACACGGAGAAACGAAAAGTTTCAGAAAAATCAAACAGGCACAATGAGCTGTACACACCCAACTTGACACGTGGCACGAATCTCGAGGCAAGGCCTTGATTGAATGATTTCGGATTGTGTAGTATGAAAATTGTAAAGAAATCACAACCAAAAATATTTTGACCGCAATCAATAACGGTGTCGGATGTAGCGCGTTAGTAAGTGCGGATCGTCCACAGGGAAAGTGTAATCGTTCGTATTTCAAATTAGATGAGTTGAAACTTTAAAGGAAAGAAAAGAAACAATTCATGATTTGTAAATTGAATTTCAAGAATTAGAAAAATCTAGATCTAAGAAAACATTAAAATCAAGAATTGAGATGTGATGATTTCCAAATCAAATATCAAGAATCGAAGTGAGGCTCGTAGGAATCGATCGGATCTATAGATGTGATGAAATCTAGCGATTACGTATTCTTATCCATCGATGAATTGATACTAGATCGATGATGATCGACGAGAATTAGGGATTTCTTGTGAAACTAGGGTTTCATCTTCTATCCCTTGTTCCTTCGTCGATATCATTCATATTCTAGCCTCTAGTAAATTCAAGAATCGATCGTGGATCCCTAATTTCGAGCGATCACAATCAAGAAAGCATCGCAACGAAACTAGGTTGTCGATTCTTCAATTTGCTACGGTTTACAAAACTCGTAGGACTTAAGAATCGTTTTAAGATTTGTTACATCATCATTCTATTAATCGTCTCGACTCCTTTACGAGCGGAGTTTTACTCAAACATCACAACAAGAACCACAATCACAAAGTGAGATCGAATCATGATGCAAGAATTTAAAGAAAGCAAGATTAAAGAATTTCACCTTTTATTTATCAACAATTCCGTTACAATTCGCTCAAGAACTACAAGAGGAAGGAACTTGATCGTCGATTTCGGTTTCGCTCGTCTCCTTGAGTCGCGGATCGGCTTAGATCACTTGCTCGATTGAAGATCGGCTCCGCTCCTAAAAGGTTGAAAGCTTCTTGCTTGAATGGTACTCGGGATCTTGAATTTGGCTTTGGATTTTGAATTAGGGTTTACAAGTTGTGTCACTCAACTTGTATTGAATTTGGGAAGAGAGGAGAGATTAGCCATTAACCCTAGATCTAGATTTCCTTTTATAGACCTCCTAACCCTAGATCTAGGATTCAAAATTTGAATTTCCCTCCAAAAGTTTGTTAGCTAGAGAGGCTTCTAGAAGTAGTTAGTTGGAGGGAGCTTCTAGAACTAGGTTGTTAGGCCAAGCCTTCTAGATGAAGCCACGTGGAAAATCTGGAGTCTTCTGGAAGCTTGGCCATAAATAATAAGCACATGGGGAAAATTTGCAGGGCTGACGTCATCATATGGCCGCGGATCAGCGGCACGTGCCTCCTCAGGCCGCGGATCCGCGGTCACGTGAGGGACTTACTGCTTCATTTTTTTTAGCTCTGCTTCCTTTTGATTTCTGGAATATTCTCTGATATGCTGAAACTTGTAATTAATCCTTGATCACTGCCAGATCTCTAGCCTTTGAGTTGGCGTATTTTATCAGCATTATTTTCACAATTTTGGCTCGGTTTCTGAATTTGCTGCACAGACTTCGAAACAAGTGTTGTGCAATACAAGGATGATGCGATGCCATGATAAACAGTCAATTTCCCTAAAAATGCCGGTTTTAGAGTATAACACATGCAATCTGTTATTTTATGACTGTTTTGTTAATATGTGCAATATGAATACCGAACACCTCTAGATGAATGCAAAAGATAGGGAAATTGACGTGTTAAAAATACATTATTTTCGACTGATCAAATTCCCCCAAACTTATTTTCGGTCGTCTCGAGCGAATTGTTTTATTAAAAAGAGAAGGAGAAAATAAAGAAAAAGAAAAACTAACTAGCACACTTTCGTAGGCAACACGATTGCACTGAGCACGTGCAACAAGCCTTTAAACCTCTAGGTGTCCCTAGTAGGAGGAGTGTTGTCTCCTGAGGGTTTTCAGCGGATTGCACCCACAAAATCCAATAATAAAAGGAAGATCATGAATATTACATTTAAAGAAAAGAATATTAAAAGAAAAGCCTTGAAAATTAGGGTTTCCAACTAAGCTAACTTTTCGGTTGACATGAGCCCTATCTTAATAGTCATGAAAAGATGTCAGAAATCACGTCCTCCCTCAATACAACATCGTCTTATTCTTCATTCCTATCTTTCTTCCAAACATCGATCATATAACCCTACGTGTGTGTAAAGAACATCCCTATACCCGGAGAATTCAATTCAAGCTATCATACTCTTGTCCATCCACCTCAGTACTTTTTAATTAATGAATATTTAAATGAATTTGCTCACACACTTTCATGCGACCGTTAATACTTCTTGAGGTACTAACCGACCGATTACTCATGTGCTTGCTTATTTGGTGTTTTTCCTCGTCTTGCACCACCTAAGGCTTAGCGGTGACTCCCAGACCAGTTGGCCTTAGGCACTAGGTGAAGAGGCACCCTCGCTATATTTTTTTTATTGCTGCCTTGGCGATAACAAAACCAGTGTCCATTTTTCTCACCATTTTATATTTTCTTCATTTTTTTTTATTTCCTTCATACTTTGGCTTTTAGACAAGAGCATGTCAAGGTATCCTCTACTATCCCGAGTTTCAAGACGTGTGTAAGTGCGAATAGCAGGGTATCAACGTTCAAAATGTTTGGCTTTCAGAATAGGAACTATTTTTCAGACTTATTTTTATCCTCAGATTAGTGACTTCTTTCATCTTACTAACCCTTGGGATAACGGCTCATAACTACTTAGTACTAGTTCGTATAAGAAAACTTCTAATTTTCTTGGTTTTCTTAAATTTTTCTAATCTCAAGGATGTAATTTTTCACTATCTAATCTTTTATTATCTTATTTATGTACAAAATATTTTTATTTTTATTTTTTGAAATTTTTTTAAAATTTTTATAGGTTTTCAAAGAAAATGTTTTGTGCTTATGCAAAGTATGATGCAAATGATGCACAAATAAGCACAAACCTCCCCCAAACTTATTTTCAGCAGTGTCCTCACTGTTGCCATCCGCTAAATCTCGAAAAACCTGTAAGCCTGGGAGGAAATTTATTAATGGGGGTAAAATATTTAAGTGAAGATCCTCCCCCAAACTTATTCTTGGCTCACAATCTTGTAAAAATTTTCTTTTCAAGAGCCAGATTATACCCACCCCCCAAACTTGAGTTAAGCCATGTTAATCTTTGAAAATCACAAGAGGGAGTCAAGATCAGTGGTCGATGCCAAGCTTTCCAAAGACCGAAAGTTAACACCAACCATTCGAAAATTTTATCAATACAGTGCTCTGGTTGGTGGAAGAAGAAGTGGGGAAAGGGTAAGTGGTAGAATAGAATGGGTGTGCGTCTCATTTTGGAGAGACGATGCAGTGAATGTGATGGATTACTCGCATTCTTTTTACAGTCCAGAAGAAGGGGTGGAGGTTCAATTTCATTGTTTGGGAGATGATTCATCTCAACACCCGTGTCATTCAAAAATGCGAGTTTTTCAGCGAAGATTTCATCAATACCCCGGAGAATAATGTCATCACACAGCGCGGGGTGATCTTCAGACTCTAAAAGCAGTTCATAATCAGTGTTGGTTGTTGACTCGGACATCTCGGTGGAAGAGTCCGTATGTGTATGATACATAGTTGGGTCAAACAATAACATATGAAAAGAGTCAAGATCAATATCATGAGGATCATCAAATTCGCTGCTGTCGACATCCATTAAGTCGACAGAACAGGCCTGAGCAGTAGGTTCGGAGGGTACACTTCCCAACTTGTAAATGTTCAGCTCAATTGACCTATTCCCGAAGGATAGGGTCATAGAGCCATTACGATAGTTGATGATAGTGTTGGAAGTGGTCAAAAAGGGGCGACCTAAAATCACCGGAATTTGATTCCGTGGGTTCGCTACAGGCTGTGTATCAATTACAATAAAGTCCACAGGGAATATAAATTCTCCGATTTTTATTAACACATCCTCCAGTTCACCCCTAGGTTTGGTGATTGATCGGTCAGCCATCTGGAGAGTGCAATGGGCTGGTTTCAACTCTCCGATCCCTAACTGCTCGTATACCGAGAAAGGAAGCAGGTTAACACTTGTGCCAAGGTCAAGTAGAGCACGGTTGATGTGTTTTTCCTCGATAGAAATGGAAATCGTAGGATAGCCAGGATCCTTACGTTTCCTCGGTAATTGTTAGGGAAAGGCTGCGTCTACTGTTTTTGCTATGAATATCTTCTTGGGCACTTGAGTCTTCCTCTTTCTAGTGCACAAGTCTTTAAGAACTTTCGCATAAACGGGGACTTGTTGGATAGCATCTAGAAGAGGGATGTTGATGTTAACATGTTTAAACATTTTAGTGATCTTCTCCATTTGTGGAATCAGTGTGTTTCCCCTTAACCGATTCGGATAAGGAGCTTGAGCAATAAGATCAGGGTCCAACACTGGAAAAGATCGTGTGGGTGGAAACGATCTAAGAATAGGAGTGGGGATCGTTTTCGGTGAACTAGAAGAGCTGGGCTGAGGTGTCGAGCCGTGGGGAAAACGGAGAATAGGCTTGGAAGAAGGTGGTGGGGTAGAAGAACTGGGGTCAGAATTAGAAGTAGAAATGGAAGGAAAGGTCTCAGCCGGGGTATCATCGATAGATTTTTCTGTGTCATCAATCTCTTCCCCAACGTGATTGTCAAGCACTCTTCCAGATCTCAACGTGATTGCATTCACATGATGTGAATAGCCAGGATTGGGTAAAGGTTGAGCTGGAAGTTTCCCTTTCTCTCTTGCACTCATTTCAGCTTTTAATCGTGCAATTTCTTCTTCCATCGATTTAATAGTCTCGCTTTGGGACGTAGAGTTTTTCTTTATATCATCGACGGAAGTTTTTATTGTCAAAAGCAAGTTCATGAATGAAGAGGATTCATCGGTACCGGTCAACTGCAAAGAATTAGACGGTGCAGGTGTGTTGACCGGATTTTGGAAGTTTTGTGCTTGGAAGGGGGCTGACTCAATGGAAGTGGTTGCTGTTGTGGTGGAGGGACCCTTTGGAAATTGTTTTGAGTTGGAACCGTGTTTTGAAATTATGATTGGTTCCAAGCAAAGTTAGGGTGATTCCTCCAACCCTGATTATAAGTGGAAGAAAATGGATCGTTTCTAGGTCTTTGAAAAGCAGCATTGGTATGCTCGTGACCTTGAAACGGAGAATTCAATGGACATTCTTCCGTGAGATGTGATGGATCAGAACAGCATCCACATACAGTTTTGGAGAGTGACATTTGATTTAGGGCGGCAGCTAAAAATTTATTTTCCATAGTGTCGAATTTCTTGTGTAAAGCTGAAATTTCAGCTCTAACTCCTATGGAAACATCATTGCCATCCCTAGATGATTGACTCACACCCTCCCACTGTAAAGATTTTTCAGCGAAATCTTCTAGGAATTTCCAAGCTTCCCCATCATCTTTGGTCATGAAGTTGCCTTGACACATGGATTCAAGGGTCTGTCTTGTGTTAGGATTAATGCCCTCATAAATGATTCGGCACAGATCCCATCTGGGGATTCCGTGATGAGGACATTGAACTAACAGATCCTTGAAGCGTTCAAGACATTTTGAGAATGTTTCATTTGGAAGCTGGGTGAATTGATTGATTTCGCCATGGAGTCGAGCTGTTTTATGATTGGGGTAAAATTTCTTTAGGAATGCTTTGACGAATTCTTCCCAATTTGAAATGGAATGTGCGGTGGTGTTATACAGCCACTTCTCGGCTATATCGCACAAGGTAAATGGGAGAAGACGAAAACGCATAGTATCCACAGAAAACTGTGAAGTACCCATCATTGCGCATACATTTTCAAATTTGGTGATAAACACATATGCGTCTTCAGACTCGAGACCGTGGTATTTGGGTAGAAGGTTGATGTATTGGGGTTTAATCTCAAAATTATCCCCTTTGGCTGGTGGAATGGAGAGACAGGTCGAAAGAGGACCTCGTGTAGGATAGCACCTCTCTTGGAGAGAGATGTGGGGTGGATTCTGCGCACCTGCGGACGGCGGCAGATTAGTGGTAAAGAAGTTCGATGGAGAAGGATCCATCGATGTGGGAGTGGTGGTGGGTAAAGAAAAGGTAAATGTAGAAATACCGACTTTCGGGTCGATCGGGAGAACGCGGACTAAACGGGCACTAGAATCCCGTGTCCAGCCTATCTTGCACTAAAAAGGGTTAGTACAAGTGGCAGCGTAAAAATATAATTAGGGGAATGATGAATGCGGTGTTTGTTTTGAAAAATATACGGATTTTTGAAAAAATAATGCGAGCACAACAAATGCGACAAGCAAAACCCTAATTCTATTGGTCGCCTAGGTCAAAACTCTAGACCGCTCCTAACTGCCAAAAGACAAGTCGCAGGATAAATCCTTCACTGACTCTTTGTCTCTCCTGTGGCCAGGTAAGTGCCAGGTAAGTGGGAGGTTCTCCACTACGTAAGTAGTGGGCCTAATTAAGTAACCACTAGCCTTCGACACACTTGCCTTAGACACCACAAAAGAAACGCGGATAAGCAATGAATTACCCACGGCCTTCTTCTGTCCTAAGTGAGCGCGACGGTCCTTAGAGTTATCTCTAGATCTTTTTTAGTTAATGAGGGTAATGCGGATGCAAGTTTGTGATTTTTGGGGCTTAGAAAGGGTAATGAACTCCCCACCTAATCTGGATTTGGTCTTTGCCCCTTAAAGTCCGTATTAATATGCAAACAACCAAAAAAATCAAAACACGCACAATTTTTATTGCTTTTTGCGGCGCTGCGATTATTTGCAAAGAAACCTGCAGAAAATTGTTAACTGGAGCAGATTTAGGAGAATATAAGAATGTTGAGAAATTACCAGAGAACGTTTGAACAGTGATCCAGCAGATACGCAGCGGAACCGCCGCAGGAGTCGCCTAATGCCGCGCTTCCGCGGTTGATTAAAGAGATCACTGCACACAATTTTCTACAGAGGCTCTTGTTCACTTACACAGCTCTCTGGAATGCTTGGAAAAATTTTATCCAAGCTCCAATGATTCCAGATTTCCTCGCAACAAATCACAACGACACGTTTAGGGTTTGTGCGAATTTAGATCTAAAAATATGGATGGAATAAACTTTTCAACTCAAATTTAGAAAAAAAACGAACAATTAGCGCACTATCCCCGGCAACAGCGCCATTTGATTGAAACGTTTCTTTGTGTGTCGGTTTAGAAAATGAATAGAAATCACAATCAAAGATTATTTTGACCGCAATCAATAACGGTGTCGGATGTAGCGCGTTAGTAAGTGCGGATCGTCCACAGGGAAAGTGTAATCGTTCGTATTTCAAATTAGATGAGTTGAAACTTTAAAGGAAAGAAAAGAAACAATTCATGATTTGTAAATTGAATTTCAAGAATTAGAAAAATCTAGATCTAAGAAAACATTAAAATCAAGAATTGAGATGTGATGATTTCCAAATCAAATATCAAGAATCGAAGTGAGGCTCGTAGGAATCGATCGGATCTATAGATGTGATGAAATCTAGCGATTACGTATTCTTATCCATCGATGAATTGATACTCGATCGATGATGATCGACGAGAATTAGGGATTTCTTGTGAAACTAGGGTTTCATCTTCTATCCCTTGTTCCTTCGTCGATATCATTCATATTCTAGCCTCTAGTAAATTCAAGAATCGATCGTGGATCCCTAATTTCGAGCGATCACAATCAAGAAAGTATCGCAACGAAACTAGGTCGTCAATTCTTCAATTTGCTACAGTTTACAAAACTCGTAGGACTTAAGAATCGTTTTAAGATTTGTTACATCATCATTCTATTGATCGTCTCGACTCCTTTACGAGCGGAGTTTTACTCAAACATCACAACAAGAACCACAATCACAAATTGAGATCGAATCATGATGCAAGAATTTAAAGAAAGCAAGATTAAAGAATTTCACCTTTTATTTATCAACAATTCCGTTACAATTCGCTCAAGAACTACAAGAGGAAGGAACTTGATCATCGATTTCGGCTTCGCTCGTCTCCTTGAGTCGCGGATCGGATTAGATCACTTGCTCGATTGAAGATCGGCTCCGCTCCTAAAAGGTTGAAAGGTTCTTGCTTGAATGGTACTCGGGATCTTGAATTTGGCTTTGGATTTTGAATTAGGGTTTACAATGTTAGTGTATATGCCCTAGGGGCCATTATTGTATCATACTAGTTTGTATATTACTTAATGGAAGCTTAGGATATTCACATGTATATAACAGTCTTGCTAAACATGGTAGTATGCTACTTGGTTTTTCTATCTTAATATGTGAGTATACGTATTGATAGAGCTCTTAGGATCTTGCTTGACTACCAGCGTTGTGATGGCAGTCACACTAGTGGGGGCTGGGTAGTCTACAAGCACATCCTTTTTCAGGTCCCTAGTCGTAGAATTATCGAGACAGGGCATCGATACTCCGGAGTAGACTAGTGTGTACGCTTCTCATCCCAGTTGGGGAGATGGTCTGTCCCACAGCCGTCAGTACGTCGTACTGGAAATAGTATACAAGTGCGCGTTGGGTTACTGGTACACCGGACAGGACTCGCAGGGAACCGTTGGTTGGTTTTATACCAGTCGTCAGTTAACAGTTCCCAGGTGACATGAGTACAGCATAGTCCGCAGACTTGACACTGCTACTTCGCCTCGAGTGTGTCCCACTGTTCTTAGATTGCTACCCTACCACGGCTCAAAGGAGTCGTGCAAACAGGTAGTAGTTGGGTGCAGTCCCGAGCACTTGGAGGCAGTGGCGGTTAGACAGGATTCGTCTCTCCCGGTATTGGAAGTTGATATCGCGCTGTGTCAGAGAGCCATTACGCAAAGTCCCTGGCCAGGGCAAGCGAGATTTACTGGTAGGTTCCAGTAGTTTCTCAGGGTGTAATGGGCTTCACTCCGACACGACTTATACCGCTATTAGGGGACTGGCGCTTGCCGCCCCCCTAGGCCCGATATGCGATAGTCTTAGACGAACAGACCGGACTGTACGGAGATTGTCACATCAGGCTCAGTAGGAGTTCGGATGGGTTTCCTCATCGGCCTTCTTATCGACATCTACCTGGGGACCGTTACGTACAGCTAGTGCCGCTTGCGGTCTGTGGTTAAACCCACTGCCAGCGTAGTAATCGAGTCTTTAGAGTCCCACACAGAAAGTTTCCCTGCTCCAAGCGAAACGATATAGAGGTCGTATGGTTTTACGACAAGGGTTCGGACGCATACGTGTGTTTACGCACGCACGACATTCGGACAGTTTTTACTAGCCGGCTTTGGTTTAAGCCAGTTTCTAGTATCGGGTTATTGGATTTATACAGTCTAAAGTTTTTCCGTGTTTTCATGGATTGGAGGGGCGTTCTCGTAATTTCGCAAGAAGCTTCTAGAAGGATGGTGACTTGGGGGTTTAGGTGGCATAAGCATTAAATGAGATTAGTGACTCATTTGTGTGATTCATCCTTGTCATTAATGCATCATAAATGGTTAATGACTCATGTAGATGAATCACTCATATGTATTTATGAAGCATGGTTGTTAAATCGTTTATTTATTTATTTGATAAATAATAATGCTTCATATATATCATGATAGATCATTATCTCTTCTCATTCTCATGCTCACCTTCTCTCTCCTCAAGCCCACTCTCTCTTCAAACCCTAATCTTACCATGCATGTGTTGAGACCAAGGATTAGAATAGACTAATCAATCCATAACCCAACTCTATATCACCTAGGTTGCTTAGATTAGCACTTTAAGAAACCTAGTTACCTCAAGTTAAAGGTGAAGCTTGGAGTAAAGCTCTCGGGTGGATCATCTATTATGTGGAGGAGGCCGAGAAGGAGGTGGATAACAAAAAGGAGAAGGACACGGTTCATTAGGTATAATCACTTCTCATAGTAGTTAACAACTTCTATGTTTCTTGTTAGTTATAGTTTAGCAAGGATTCTCGGTTAGTCGATGTTTATGCAAAGAACAAGATCGTTTTTCATTTTTCCGCATCCCCGCAAGTCGTGGGGTGTTGTACATCGACTTACAGTGGTATCAGAGCCTCGCTAAACAATAATTAACTTATTAGCAAAGTCGTATGAATTTCGAACGCAAAACGAACCGAAAAAGACATCGATATCACTAAGTTTCTGTCGAATTTAAAACAGGCTCTAAAAATTTTTCAGGGACCTGCAGTATAACCTACAGAGTAATATAAGAACACTGAAAAAAATTGGGTTCATGAATCGGCCATACAGTCGCGGAACCGCGGCTGATCCCACCGATCCGCCGCGGATCCGCGGCCGATTTGGAGCCGATTCAGCCCAAGTTTTTTCAGTTACTCTTCTGTGATATTTTTGTGTTTTCTGGAATGTTTATTTTCTGCTCAAGTCTCAGGTGCACAGAGAAGTTTTGGGAGTAGAATCTGATGTGTTTGCTCGATCGAAATTATACGATGTTTGCTAATTTGATTATATCTGTGTTTGTATAATGTGTTCGTAAACCTCCCCTAACTGCTAGTATGTCGGTTGGCAGGGGGTTGCACATTTCTGTAATGGATTTTACTGTTTGTGGTTATGAACTGTATTGGATTGTTGTGATAATTAGCCGGGGTTTTGTGATGGGTTATTATTTTAATTCATTCAATGTAATTGTAATATGTTGTAATATTATTTTGCGGGGCGCATCCAGGTTGCGGTTGTAGCCACCGTTGTATTATTTCATTTTACTGTTTTTGCTCCTAGGACAGACCTAAGGTGGGGTGCACAAACTACCGGGTACTTTGAAGTGTTTAGTGGCCTACTCACGTTGTTGAGGGAGACCGGTTCACTTCGGGTACTTGGCGAGTAGTTTGCCGTACCCGTAGGGGTCTAGGGTGGGGTAATGGCTATTTATCACAACTGTGCAATCCGTCTTTTGTTGCAGGCTCAAAGCAAACGCGGATTGCTTGTATATCCAATAATGTTCATCTGAGATCTGGAATGCCTATTATTGCGTCTGACGAATGTACAATATCTATATATGATAGCTATTTAGACGTCACTTATGTTTTACACCCGCGCTAGCCCAGCCACCGCTCTGCCGTTAGTTAAGTAACCTAACGGGTGATGACGGGACCCAGAGGCGAATGCGGATGGCATAAGAGGACGTTGTATTTTCGTTATTTTCTGCAATGATAGGTTAATGATGGGACGCATTATTATTAATGCAAAGAAAATAAACCAAAGTTTAATCGTTGGAACAATTTAAAAGAAACCACTCGGTTATTTTTAAAACAGAAGATATTTTTTAATTGCGGAGCTTTAACCACTCCTTTTAAAAGCTATCAGGTTCCTTCGGTTATATCAAGTTCACTACGTTCACGGTTTCGCCAAAACCATTCGTAGCCCTCCGTCATTTCATTTGAGTATTCAGTAGTATTCAAGCTATGTATTTTGACCTAACGCCAAGGCATAGTGTTTGGTAGCTGCTGGGTATTCATTTGTTGCATAGATAGATGAGTTAGTTTGGGACAGTCGTATTATCATTTTGGCCGAACGTCAAGGATATATACGGATGGGTTCAAATTAACAAGATAAAGATGGGTAGAACTTGACATGTGACTTATGACATTTTGACCTAACGCCAAGGTCATAAGAGCATAGGGCAAAAATTTATATCGGGAATTTCTAAAGAAACTGAAATTTGTAAAGAGATGCATACCATTTGGAGTTTGATGAATGTTGGTAGGATTCCTTCAGCATTATCAGACGATGATATTTGGATCCCGATCCTACTGTGAGTATATGCTACTCATCAGGAGATTCGTCACTTAACGATCAATGCTATAAACCAAGTAGGTGCCGAGAAAGGTGTCAGCGGGGCTACGCCCCCAGAGAAAAGAGGTTATTTAATTAAGGAACTTCGCGAAAGCGTTGGAAAACCTCCCTCGAAGTATCGACACCGGCCTGGCTGAACGGTTAAGCAAGTATTGTACGGTGAGAATAGTCCTGGCTATATCTTCCTTTTTGGTTTGAGGAGGGATTCGAGAAACAGTGGGAGCCATCCAGTTTAGATAAACTAAAAACCACTCTAAACTTGCAAGAGTATCATGCAAAAGTGTTTCTTCTCTCTCTCCTACTTGCAGCGACCCTGAAAATGACTGGACTTAAATTACTTTTAGAGAAAAATATACTGACAGGGCCAAACTATAAAGATTGGCTGCGGAATGTCAAAATGGCTTTGACCTATGACAAATTGGGGTACGTCCTCACCGCTAAGGCACCTGCAGTCCCAGGTCCCAAATCCAGTAATGCAGATAAGGAAATCCGCAAAACCTGGGAGTATGATTGCGCGAAGGCCAAGTGCATCGTGCTTGCCTCGATGAACAATGAACATCAGAGGAGGCACGAGGATATGGAACTAGATGCCATATTTCTCCATACAAAGGAACTTTATGGAGAGCAATCTCGTATAGCAAGATACGAGACCTCAAAGAACTTGTTTCGAGCGAGGTTGGCCGTCGGATCATCGGTAGGAGAACATGTCCTAAAGATGATAGGCTATATAGAAGAGCTCGCAGACCTTGGGACGACTTTGGATAATGAGCTCTATACAGACCTTATTCTCCAGTCCCTTCCTTCCACCTACACCCAGTTTATTCTGAATTTCAACATTCAAAGAAAAGAAGTTGAACTTCCAGAACTCCTTAACATGTTGAGGAGTGCAGAGGGCACCTTGCAGAAGGCAAGGGAAACACCCGCTATGTTTGTTAGCGGTGCTTCTTTTTCCGGGTCCAAGGCTAAGGCCAAAGGAAGGAAGAAGAATGCCGCCACCAAACCTAGAGGAGGTGTTAGTAAGGTGGGAGCGAAGGGAAAGAAAAAGATTGCAGTGCCAGTAGTGGCCCAGGATGAGTGCTTCCATTGTCACAGGAAAGGACACTGGAAGAAGGATTGCAAGGCGTGGAACGCCAAGAACCAGGGACCGAAGTAAGCTGTGGCTTCGACTTCAGGTGTGTTTGTAATTGAGAATTGTCTGTCAGTCAACTCTACTTCCTGGGTATTGGATATCGGATCAGGATCTCATATATGCAATTCATTGCAGGCACTAAGAAACCGTAGAGTGCTGAAGGATGGTGATATGACCCTGATGGTTGCTAACGGAGCTAGCGTGGGAGCTGTGTCCGTAGGGGATTATCACCTGGGATTGACGAGTGGACATATTTTGGTTTTACATAACTGTTTTTGTGTACCTAGTTTAACGTGTAATATCATATCAGTTTCCTTGTTATCAAATAAAGGTTATGATTTCACGTTTGTAAGCGATGTTGTTAACATCCACCTTAATCATAGTTTGATTGGGTCCGGTACACTGGATAACGGTATATATGTCTTAAACAAACTCCAGATTTTCAATGTCCAGAACACACTAAAAAGAAAGTCTCCAGATTTAAATAAGGCTTTCTTATGGCATTGTAGACTAGGTCACATCAATGAGACAAGATTAACTAAGTTACATAGAGAAGGATATTTGGACTCGTTCGAATATCAAACTTATGCCATTTGTGAATCATGTCTCAAAGGAAAGATGACAAAGACTCCATTTACTGGACATGGAGTAAGAGCGAGCAGCTCTTAGGACTCATACACAGCGATGTATGTGATCCAATGTCTACACATGCAAGAGGTGGTTTTTCCTATTTCATTACTTTTACAGATGATTACTCAAGATACGGATTCATTTATCTGATGAAACATAAATCCGAGGCTTTTGAAAAATTCCAGGAGTATAAGAATGAAGTAGAAAACCAAACCGGCAAAAGTATCAAGACACTAAGATCTGATCGAGGTGGTGAATACTTAAGTGCCGAGTTCCTAGGTTACCTAAAAGAGAAAGGAATTCTCTCTCAGCTTACTCCTCCATACACTCCACAGCATAACGGTGTATCGGAGAGACGGAATCGAACCCTATTGGATATGGTACGTTCCATGATGAGTAATGCTGAGTTACCGTGATCTTTCTGGGGTTATGCGCTAGAATCAGCGGCATATCTTTTGAACATAGTTTCTACCAAGACTGTGCCTACCACGCCATATCAGATGTGGAGTGGGAAGAAACCCTATCTTCAGTATCTAAAGATATGGGGATGTCCAGCTTTTGTTAAAAAGCAGCATGTGGACAAGCTCAAGGCACGATCAGTAAAGTGTCAGTTTGTGGGATATCCAAAGAACTCCAGGGGGTATCTATTCTATTACACAGAGGAACAAAAGGTTTTTGTTTCTCGTAATGCCCATTTTCTAGAACATCAATTTTTAGAAAAGGAAACAAGTGGGAGCGAAATAAAACTGGAAGAAATTCCAGAACCATAAACTACTACTGAAAGTTTGGTAGAACCAGTAGTTCAAGAAGAACAGGACATTCCCGCACCCCTCCGCAGGAGTAGTAGGCCGTCTCATCCGCCTGAGAGATACTACGGATTTCTCATAGATGGGGATAGAGAAGATTGCATCATTGATGATGATGAACCTACTAGCTTCCAGCAGGCCATCCAGAGCGGCGACGAGGTACGATGGCTAGATGCAATGCGGACCGAGATGGAGTCCATGTACACCAACAAAGTATGGACTTTGGACTTTGCTCCAGATGGGGTAAAACCCATAGGATGCAAATGGATCTTCAAGAAAAAGATTGGTGTAGATGGACAGGTGGAAACCTATAAGGCTAGACTTGTTGCAAAGGGTTTTCGTCAAAGACCTGGTTTGGACTATGACGAAACTTTTTCTCCAGTGGCTATGCTCAAATCCATTCGGGTCCTTCTTGCTATTGCTGCCTTCCATGATTATGAAATCTGGAAGATAGACGTAAAGACGGCTTTTCTGAATGGTAATTTAGAAGAGTGCGTCTATATGGATCAGCCAGAAGGTTTCAATCAGAGTGGGAGCAGCGGGAAAGTATGCAAGTTGCTTAAGTCCATTTATGGACTAAAACAGGCATCGCGGAGTTGGAACATCTGTTTTGATGAAACGGTCAAAGAATATGACTTTATCAAAAATCCAGATGAACCATGTATATATAGTAAAGTTGTAGCACGAACTGGCGTATTCCTCGTCTTGTACGTGGATGACATTCTATTGATAGGAAATGACATTCCTATGCTACAATCTGTCAAAGGATTCTTGTCACACAGGTTCTCCATGAAAGACCTAGGAGATGCCTCTTACATTCTGGGGATCCGGATCTATCGTGATAGATCCAAGAGGATGTTGGGACTTTCGCAGTCCAGTTATATCGACACTATACTGAAAAGATTCAGTATGGAAGATTCTAAGCGCGGTAATCTACCGGCTTGTCACGGAATCACCCTATCCAAAAAGATGTCTCCCAAGACTGATTTGGAAAGGGATCGCATGTCTATTATACCCTACGCTTCTGCGGTAGGCTCTATAATGTATGCGATGTTGTGCACCAGACCAGATGTAGCTTACGCACTCAGCGTGGTAAGCCGGTATCAGTCAGACCCAGGGGAGAATCACTGGATAGCAGTAAAGAACATTCTCAAGTACCTGAGAAGGACTAAGGAGATATTCTTGGTTTACGGCGGAAAAGACCTCAAGATGGAGGCCTTTGCTGATTCCGGCTTCCAGAGTGATAAGGACGATTCCAAGTCCATGTCAGGTTATGTCTTTACCCTCAATGGAGGGGCGGTGTGCTGGAAGAGTTCCAAGCAGGACACCGTTGCTGACTCGACGATGGAAGCGGAGTATATTGCTGCTTGCGATGCCGCAAAAGAAGCGGTCTGGATGAAGAAGTTCCTAACAGAACTTCAGGTGGTTCCTACCATTGTTGATCCAATACCTCTGTATTACGACAACAACGAAGCTATAGCTTTAGCGAAGGAACCAAGGTCCCATCAGAAGTCCAGACACATCTTAAGGCGGTATCACCTGATCAGGGAGATCATTGATCGTCGGGAGATCGAGGTCCGGAGAGTTGCTACTGAAGAGAACATTGCTGATCCATTCACGAAGGCCCTACCTCAGATTCAGTTCGAGAGGCTACTCGAGATCATCGGTCTTCGATATGCCAGTACATGGCCCTAGTGCAAGTGGGAGATTGTTAGTGTATATGCCCTAGGGGCCATTATTGTATCATACTAGTTTGTATATTACTTAATGGAAGCTTGGGATATTCATATGTATATAACAGTCTTGCTAAACATGGTAGTATGCTACTTGGTTTTTCTATCTTAATATGTGAGTATACGTATTGATAGAGCTCTTAGGATCTTGCTTGACTACCAGCGTTGTGATGGCAGTCACACTAGTGGGGGCTGGGTAGTCTACAAGCACATCCTTTTTCAGGTCCCTAGTCGTAGAATTATCGAGACAGGGCATCAATACTCCGGAGTAGACTAGTGTGTACGCTTCTCATCCCAGTTGGAGAGATGGTCTGTCCCACAGTCGTCAGTACATCGTACTGGAGATAGTATACAGGTGCCCGTTGGGTTACGGGTACACCGGACAGGACTCGCAGGGAACTGTTGGTTGGTTTTATACCAGTCATCAGTTAACAGTTCCCAGGTGACATGAGTACAGCATAGTCCGCAGACTTGACACTGCTACTTCGCCTCGAGTGTGTCCCACTGTTCTTAGATTGCTACCCTACCACGGCTCAAAGGAGTCGTGCAAACAGGTAGTAGTTGGGTGCAGTCCCGAGCACTTGGAGGCAGTGGCGGTTAGACAGGATTCGTCTCTCCCGGTATTGGGAGTTGATATCGCGCTGTGTCAGAGAGCCATTACGCAAAGTCCCTGGCCAGGGCAAGCGAGATTTACTGGTAGGTTCCAGTAGTTTCTCAGGATGTAATGGGCTTCACTCCGACACGACTTATACCGCTATTAGGGGACTGACGCTTGCCGCCCCCCTAGGCCCGATATGCGATAGTCTTAGACGAACAGACCGGACTGTACGGAGATTGTCACATCAGGCTCAGTAGGAGTTCGGATGGGTTTCCTCATCGGCCTTCTTATCGACATCTACCTGGGGACCGTTACGTACAGCTAGTGCCGCTTGCGGTCTGTGGTTAAACCCACTGCCAGCGTAGTAGTCGAGTCTTTAGAGTCCCACACAGAAAGTTTCCCTGCTCCAGGCGAAACGATATAGAGGTCGTATGGTTTTACGACAAGGGTTCGGACGCATACGTGTGTTTACGCACGCACGACATTCGGACAGTTTTTACTAGCCGGCTTTGGTTTAAGCCAGTTTCTAGTATCGGGTTATTGGATTTATACAGTCTAAAGTTTTTCCGTGTTTTCACGGATTGGAGGGGTGTTCTCGTAATTTCGCAAGAAGCTTTTAGAAGGATGGTGACTTGGGGGTTTAGGTGGCATAAGCATTAAATGAGATTAGTGACTCATTTGTGTGATTCATCCTTGTCATTAATGCATCATAAATAGTTAATGACTCATGTAGATGAATCACTCATATGTATTTATGAAGCATGGTTGTTAAATCATTTATTTATTTATTTGATAAATAATAATGCTTCATATATATCATGATAGATCATTATCTCTTCTCATTCTCATGCTCACCTTCTCTCTCCTCAAGCTCACTCTTTCTTCAAACCCTAATCCTACCACTCATGTGTTGAGACCAAGGATTAGAATAGACTAATCAATCCATAACCCAACTCTATATCACCTAGGTTACTTAGATTAGCACTTTAAGAAACCTAGTTACCTCAAGTTAGAGGTGAAGCTTGGAGTAAAGCTCTCGGGTGGATCATCTATTACGTGGAGGAGGCCGAGAAGGAGGTGGATAACAAAAAAGAGAAGGACACGGTTCATTAGGTATAATCACTTCTTATAGTAGTTAACAACTTCTATGTTTCTTGTTAGTTATAGTTTAGCAAAGATTCTCGGTTAGTCGATGTTTATGCAAAGAACAAGATCGTTTTTCATTTTTCCGCATCCCCGCAAGTCGTGGGGTGTTGTACATCGACTTACATACAAGTTGTGTCACTCAACTTGTATTGAATTTGGGGAGAGAGGAGAGATTAGCCATTAACCCTAGATCTAGGTTTCCTTTTATAGACCTCCTAACCCCAGATCTAGGATTCAAAATTTGAATTTCCCTCCAAAAGTTTGTTAGCTAGAGAGGCTTCTAGAAGTAGTTAGTTGGAGGGAGCTTCTAGAACTAGGTTGTTAGGCCGAGCTTTCTAGATGAAGCCACGTGGAAAATCTGGAGTCTTCTGGAAGCTTGGCCATAAATAATAAGCACATGGGGAAAATTTGCAGGGCTGACGTCATCATATGGCCGCGGATCCGCGGCACGTGCCTCCTCAGGCCGCGGATCCGCGGTCACGTGAGGGACTTACTGCTTCATTTTTTTAGCTCTGCTTCCTTTTGATTTCTGGAATATTCTCTGATATGCTGAAACTTGTAATTAATCCTTGATCACTGCCAGATCTCTAGCCTTTGAGTTGGCGTATTTTATGAGCATTATTTTCACAATTTTGGCTCGGTTTCTGAATTTCCTGCACAGACTTCGAAAAAAGTGTTGTGCAATACAAGGATGATGCGATGCCATGATAAACAGTCAATTTCCCTAAAAATGTCGGTTTTAGAGTATAACACATGCAATCTGTTATTTTACGACTGTTTTGCTAATATGTGCAATATGAATACCGAACACCTCTAGATGAATGCAAAAGATAGGGAAATTGACATGTTAAAAATACATTATTTTCGACTGATCAGGCCTCAAGATCCGACTACTTAAACTCACCAAATGGCCGGCGCCGATGGTCCAAAATGCCCCAATCACCTCCGTGCTTTGCACACTTGTCTCTTCGACTCCCCTTAACTCCCCTGCACTGTTTGATTTTCCTGCAATCAAACAGAGACTCTTCAATTCACCATTTAACACCTTTTTAATGCATTTTAATCCAAAATTTTAATTCCCAAACTCTAATTCTTCACTATAAATACCACCCCATGCCCTAGCTCCTCTCTATTCTGAAAATTTCTAGCAAAATCATCCCAAAAGTTCCTAAGTGCAAGTGGAGTCAAGTGGAGTTAGCAACCAACCTCATTTCATCGAAGATCGAAGCCGTTTCCAGAGCTTCCGCGACGCCACGAAGCCCCCTCCCTTTTCCTTACTCCCTTCTCAAAGTTATAAAGCCGTAAGACCCTCTTATCTCTTCTTCTTTTCATCTCCAATCATCTCCTAAAAATATATCGGTAAAATGGAGTTACCTCCGATGCATTTTTTTAAGAACTTGGAACTTCCTTTTCCTTAATTCATAGGTCAAACTAACTTTACAACTCTACTTGTAACTTTGATTATGATCTTTTAGCTTTGAGATTAACCAAAACTTCCATGTGAAACTATCATATAACGAACTTTTCATTAAAATACCATGAATTTTAGTATCACTCTCTTATCGATAATTAGTTTAAATACCTTTAGAAAAACTTCACGGGGTAATGACCTACCCCGTATGCACACTATGGTTTTATAGAAAAACTTCACGGGGTAACGACCTACTCTAAACATATAGCTATTTTAAAGAATAAGCTTTTCATTAAAATACCACACCTTTTCAAAACGGGTTTCTTTTAATCGGTATTTTATAATCATTGGCAAATACGCCTCTACAACTCTCGTTAGGGGACCAGCTAATGGATGGTGCGGATTATCGCACATCCCTGGGATAATAGAGCGAGATGCAGAACTCCTCACGGAGTATTCGATCTCGAAAGGAAATAAAATACGGTTTTTAAGAAATGCAACTTTTCTAAATAAAACTAATTTTTGAAAAATTATATAAAAATATGAATCTGCATTTTTTTAATAGAAAAACATATAAACTATATTTATATAAAAAATATGAAAGATTAAAATTTTAATAAAACACCGTCAAGTTTCCAAAAGACCTAGTTTTCATAAAAATATTATAAACTTTTAAAAGTTAGGTTTTTATCATTAAAATACCCAATAATTAAAATACATGCCCATGAAAACCCTAAATCTTGTAAATCACCCTCGAGGTTATTTTTAAAACAATATTAACATATTTTTCATAAAAACCCCTCGAGATATGCAAACAATACTTTAAGGACTATAGAATTAATATAAGCTTAAGCGGTATCATTTCTCTTGAGCCCCCGGGAGCCGGAGAAAGTGAGTGCTTGCCTACTCAGGTTAGACAACTTAACGGAGTTATCAATGGCAATTGTTTTGGAAAAAGACACAAATCTTGCCGTTCATGTGCAGCAGTTGCCGATTACTCCCGAACCTAAGAAATTCAAGAGTTAAATCTGTTCACAAGTTTCTGACTCCAACAGGAATCCACATTCGACCCAGAATCCAAAATCAAACACGAATTTGTATACTTGATCATGAACTTGAATACTCTAATTCAAACATCAAACTCAAACTTGCATACTTGACTCGACTTGACCGGACCATGGTTATAACTTGACACGAACTTGACACGAATATCTGAACACATGCTTACATCTTGAACATGAACCTGTACATTTTATATCCATGGATTCGGCCAAAACCTATTGTCAGGAATATGTATGCCCTAGAGGCCATTATTGTATGATATAGTGGATGCTTGGACATATATATACAGGACTTTCATGCTCGACATGATAGTATGCTATCTGGTTGGTTTTTATCTTAACATGTACACTTGTATTATTATACTGACTCTTTAATACATGTTGATAAAGTCCTTAGGATGTGGACTTGACTACCAGGACTATGATGCAGATCATACTAGTGTGGCCTGGATAGTCCACAAGCACATCCTTTAACAGTTCCTAGTCGAGGGGATATCGAAACAGGGCATCGATATTCCAGAGTAGACTAGTGTGTACGTTTCTTGACCCTGTATGGGGAGATGGTTGATCCCATAACCATTGGTGTTTGACATCAAAGATTGTACACAGGTGCTCATTAGAGAATGGGTACACCGAACAGGACTCGCCGAGAACTCCTAGACGGTACCATACCTATCGTCAGATAGCAGTTCTCTGGTTAGATTCTAGGTTAGTATAGCTTAGCACCCCAAGATTTTTAAAATTGCATACTTGATGCTGGTATTATCCTAGTGGTAGTGCTCAGACACACTTTCATGGTATCAAAGCCAAGCTAAAGCATTAGACGATGTATAGAAATTACGAAACCGAAACAACTCCGAAAATTGTAAACCCAAAACCCTAGTTTATGTCGTTTTTTAAAAGTCCTCTAAAAAAATTTAAACAAGTGCAGAATGTTGCATGTGATGTAACTAGAACACCATAGAAAAACGAGCCCCAAATGATAAACTTTGGCCGACCACATTGTGCATTTTCCTGGCCTGGCCGGTTCTTCCTTAGATTTTGGGCTTGAGTTTTTTTATGGTGCTCGGAGATCTTGGGTTTAGGGTTTCAGGTAGTGTTTGATTTTGCCTATATTGCATGTGATGTTATCTTTCGTATTGGTGAAATTCGGAGTGTTTTGAAATCGCAATTTAATATCGTTTCGGGTTTAAGTTATGATATGTGATACAATATTTGGAATTCATATTAATTATTTTTGTGAAAACTAGTTTGTTATTTGTAAATCTAGCGTTTTAGTCTCGATCGATTGCTACGGAGTTTCGATTTGGATCAAAACTCCGTCGCAATCGTGTATCGTACTCGAACAGTCGACGGGTAACACTACTAGATAGCCACGCCCCAAGCCCCGACCAAGTGACTATAGGAGAACCCCGTTGCCAAAAGCATCCGCTCGGGTGCTCGCGGACACGGTGTTCCGCCTAAGTGCACTTCGTCGACGGCATCGGGGGTGCGGCAATCCACTAAAATTCCCGACGAGCGTTCGATCAAGTAATCGGGAATCTTGTTGAATTACCCGACTGGTTATTGAAAAGCGTTTTCAATTCGAAACTAAAATGCAAGGTTTATAGGGTTAGGCATGAAATTCGGAATATGTGATATTCCGGGTTTATGATATCTAAAGTATATGCGGATTCTAATTATTGTTGTTTTTCATTTCTTTTTTGCGACCGTAAGTGTAATATGTGGTGTATCGCCGATCTCGTTGCTATATGTCAACGACATTCGGGATACGCATATTTACTTACGTTGATAACATGTGATGTTTATGAGTTGCTGTGATATGTTATATTGGATCGTCGTGATTGAATAGCCGGGGGTTTTGCGTAAGATGAGAGTTTTTCTATTTTCATTCATGTAAAAAATGTATGTTATATTCTTTTATTGGGACACTTCCGGGTTGAGGTTATTGTCACCATTGATGTATATTATTTACTTTTCCGCATTAGGATAGACCCAAGGCGGGGAACACAAGTAACCGGGTTCTAGAGTCCAGTGGGAGACCATCTCGAGGAGTCGAGACCGGGGCTCCTAACTCTAGAATTGGGAGGGTTGCTTGCCGCTCTCGTAGGGATCTAGGGATGTGGGTTTGGTTGTTCATCACGACCGTGGAATCCGTGGTTTTCATTACTGGCTAAATTTAAAATACGGACCTCCTAGTATATCCTATATTTCATATGTTTGCTTCTACTGCCTGAGTTCTGTGATGTGATCATATAACTACATGAGACAAATGCTATATAGATATAATATATATAATAAACGTTGCTTATGTTTTGCACCCGCGCTAATCCAGCCCCCGCTCTGTCGTTAGTTAAGTAAACTAACGGTGCATGACGGGGCCCCGTGGCGAATGCGGATGGCATAAGCGTACGTTCTATTTTCGTTTCTTCTGTGATGTTTAGGAAACATAAATGATAAGACGTCATTAATGAGATTAATGAAAAGATAAGAAACCTAAAGATGTTGTATAATCAAATTTTTCAAAAAGGTAGCTCTAGTTCTTACTTTGCATAGTGATATTCCATTATGAATATCCAGCACCTCATTCGATAAGGAAAGAGCCTAGATCCCTTCACCGGGAGTGACCTCTTTAGCAAAACTAGCAAATGCTACAACCCACTCGGTTTGTTTTTTAAAACTACTCAATTTTAAAAGCGAAGCTTAAACCACTCATTTTCAAATCACTAGATTCTACAATGATATCAAGTTCATCACATTAAAGGTTTTCATCAAAACCATTCGTAGCCCTCCGCCATTTTAGGAAGTAGAGTACTTGGTATTCGTGCTACGTTTGTTGACTATAGTTAAGGCGTTGTGTACGGTAGCTAAGTGATGTCTTCCTATAAAGCATATGATGCGATCGATTGGGACATTCGTACGACTTTGTTGACCATAGTTAAGGGTCATACGAATGGGTCTAAATCAATCATGAAATGACGGGTAGAACTTGACTAGCGTTTATGATTTGTTGACCATAGTTAAGGTCATAAGTCACTAGGAGTAAAAACAGATATTGGGAATTTCAAGTGTTGAAATTTGCAATGAGATTGCATACCTTCTATATGATAGTTGGATCCCGATACCCTCTGCGAGTAAGTGTTACTCCTGAGAGAGTTTTCCACTTTACAATTAGCTGATCCAGTAGGTGTCTAAGAAAGGTGTTAACGGGATTATGCCCCTGCAGAAACGAGGTTATTTAATTAGTTCCATACGAAAGCATAGGGAGACTCCCTTGGAGTACCAATACCTGCGTGGCTGACCGATTGACGAACTTATAGGGTGTAATTAATCACGGCTAATCTTACCTTTTAGAGTTTGAAGGAAGATTTGATAAAAACAGTGGGAGTCATCCTGATTAGATAAAATAATAACCAATCTAATCTTGCATAGAGCGCACGCTAAAGTGTTTACCTCTCTATCTCCTGGTAGCGACCATAACACGCCTTAATCAACATAATAATATGGATGTATTGACCGAACCCGCTTATTATACTGAGCTGGGGAACGTTGGTTCCGCTCTATCTTATGGCTGTCATAAGTCTGAGCAAGGAATATAGGAATATCAGGATTCCCACGCAACCCGAACAAAGAAAGAGCATGATGATGCATCTTCTTCAGGCGTGTTCTTTACCGAGAACTGTTTTTCAGTTTGCTCTACGTCCTGGGTATTAAATACCGGATCAGGATCCCACATTTTTAATATGTTACATGGGTTAAGGAGAAGTAGAGAACTGGGAAAAGGTGATATATTTCTCAAAGTAGGGAATGAAGCAATTGTTGCAACCAAAGAAGTTGGCGAATATCACCTAGTGTTACCAAATGGTAACACATTGATCCTGAACAACTGTTATTTCGTACCAAACATGATGTGCAATATTATATCAGTTTCTTTATTACATAAAGAAGAATATAACTTTGTATTGGAGGAAAATGTTATGAACATTTTCCTAAATCAAGTGTTGATTGGGTTTGGCACGTTGTGTAACGGTATATACGTTCTAAATCAAACGATGGTTCTAAACATACAGAACACACGCAAGAGGAAAAGTTCAGAAATGAACGAAGCCTTCTTGTGGTATTATAGACTGGGTCATATCAATACGACCAGACTAGCTAAATTGCATAAAGATGGGTATTTGAATCCGTTCGAATTTACATATTATGAAACTTGCGAGTCATGTCTCAAAGGCAAGATGACCAAAACTCCGTTTATTGGACACGGAGAAAGAGCTACTGAACTCTTGGAACTGATATATAGTGATGTATGCAGTCATATGTCTACACATGCCAGGAATGGTTTCTCGTACTTTATTATATTCACCGATGATCTCTCAAGATTCGGACATGTGTTCTTGTTGAAACACAAATATGAAGCTTTTGAGAAATTCAAGGAATATAAGTACGAAGTAGAGAACCAAACGGGTAAAGTATTAAAGTTCTTCGATCTGATTGAGGAGGAGAATAATTGAGCACGGAATTTCGAGACTATTTAAAAGAGAATGGAATTCTCTCTTAGCTAACTCCTCCATATACACCACAGCATAATGGAGTATCGGAGCGGACGAATCACACCCTATTAGATATGGTGCGCTCTATGATGAGTGTTGCTGAGTTACCTATTTTCTTTTGGGGTTATGCACTTAAGACGGCTGCATATCTATTGAATATGGTTCCAACCAAATCTGTGCCTACCACTTAATATGAGATATGGAAAGGGAAGATACCATGTCTTAATTTTATTAAGATATGGGATTGTACGGCTTATGTTAAAATACAAAATCCGGACAAGCTCGAGGCAAGGTCTGTTCTATGTAAGTTTGTAGGATATCCCAAACATTCGCGAGGTTATATTTTCTACCACACCGAGGAACAAAAGGTGTTTGTTTCTCGACGTGCCACCTTTTTAGAAAAGGAATTTCTTATAAAAGAAATTAGTGGTAATGAGGTAGAGCTGGAAGAAGTTCCAGCTACACAAACTACAACTGATGATTTGGTAGAACCAGAGGATTCGATAATCCCCGACGAACCTCAGTCACTCCACAGATCTAGTAGGGTTCCTCATCCACCTGAGAGATACTACGGTTTTCTCATAGACGGTAGGAGCGAGAATTGCATCATGGAAGATGATGACCCAACTAGTTTCGAGCAAGCCATCACAAGTGGGAGCTCTGTGAAATGGCTGGATGCTATGCGATCTGAGATGGAATCCATGTACGCCAACAAAGTATGGACTTTAGAAGTTGCTCCTGAAGGGGTAAAACTCATTGGGAGCAAGTGGATATTTAAGAAGAAAATTGGTGTAGATGGAAAGGTTGAGACCTTCAAAGCTAGATTTGTTGCTAAAGGTTTTCGTCAACGACCTAGTGTCGATTATGATGAAACCTTTTCTCCAGTAGCTATGCTTAAGTCTATCAGGATCCTACTTGCCATTGCTGCATACCATGACTACGAAATCTGGCAGATGGACGTCAAGACCGCTTTTCTAAATGGTGATTTAGAAGAGAGCGTGTACATGACACAGCCAGAGGGCTTCGTAGACAATGGGAGCAGCGGAATGGTGTGCAAGCTGCTTAAATCAATCTACGGATTAAAACAGGCATCGCGGAGCTGGAACATCTGTTTTGATGTGGCGGTCAAAGAGTTTGACTTCATCAAAAACGTAGATGAACCTTGTATATACAAAAAGGTTGTAGAGAGTAAGGTTGTCTTCCTCGTATTGTACATGGATGACATACTCTTGATAGAAAATGATGTTCCTATGCTACACTCGATCAAGCTCTTCTTATCACAAAAGTTCTCCATGAAAGATCTAAGTGATGCCTCCTACATTCTGGGGATAAAGATCTATAGAGATAGATCTAAGAGAATGTTGGGATTGTCCCAATTAAGGTACATAGACACCATACTAAAGAGGTTTAGTATGGAAGATTCTAAGCGTGGTAATTTACCCGCTTGTTCAGGAATCACTCTCTCCAAAAAAATGTCTCCCAAGACTGATCTGGAGAGGGCTCGCATGACAGTGATACCCTGTGCTTCTGCAGTTGGGTCTATCATGTATGCAATGTTATGTACCAGACCGGATGTAGCTTACGCACTAGGTGTCGTGAGTAGGTATCAATCAGATCCTGGGGAGAAGCACTGGACAGCTGTGAAGAACATTCTTAAGTACTTGAGAAGGACTAAAGAGATGTTCTTGGTATATGGTAACGGTGAAGTCCAGATGGAGTCCTTTACCGATTCAAGCTTCCAGAGTGATAAGGACGACAGTAAATCGGTCTCGAGTTTTGCCTTCACCCTCATTAGAGGGACGGTATGTTGAAAGAGTTCCAAGCAAGATACCGTAGCAGACTCGACGATAGAGGCTGAATACATTGCTGCCAACGATGCTGCCAAAGAGACTGTCTGGATGAAGAAGTTCATTGCTGAACTTGGTGTGGTTCCATCCATTGAGCATCCAATACATTTGTATTGTGATAACAATGGAGCTGTGGTTTTGGCCAAGGAACCCCGGTCCCATCAGCGATCCACACATATTCTTAGGCGGTATCACCTGATCCGGAAGATAGTAGATCGCCGGGAGATCGAGGTCAGGAGAGTTGATACGAAGGACAACACAGCGGATCCACTCACGAAGGCACTCCTCCAGAAGCAGTTTGAGAGACTATTTGGGATGTTAGGTATGAGATACTACAACAAATGGCCTTAGTGCAAGTGGGAGATTGTTAGGATTATGTATGCCCTAGAGGCCATTATTGTATGATATAGTGGATGCTTGGACATATATAGAGAGGACTTTCTTGCTAGACATGATAGTATGTTATCTGGTTGCTCTTTATCTTAACATGGACACTTGTATTATTATACCGACTCTCTGATTCATGTTGATAAAGCCCTTAGGATGTGGACTTGACTACCAGGACTATGATGCAGATCATACTAGTGGGCCTGGATAGTCCACAAGCACATCCTTTAACAGTTCCTAGTCGAGAGGATATCGAGACAAGGCATCGATATTCCAGAGTAGCCTAGTGTGTACGTTTCTTGACCCTATATGGGGCGATGGTTAATCCCATAACCATTGGTGTTTGACATCAAAGATTGTACACAGGTGCTCATTAGAGAATGGGTACACCGAACAGGACTCGCTGAGAACCCCTAGATGGTACCATACCTATCGTCAGATAGCAGTTCTCTGGTGACACTGGTACAGGTTAGTCTGTAGACCCGAGATCGTCATAGTGTCTTATGTGGTTCCCAATGTGCTTTGATTTCCTCCCTACCACGGCTCAAAAGAGTCGTGTAAACAGGTGGATTTTGGGTACAGTCCCGAGTCACATGGAGGCAGTGAGCGATAGGAGGGGTTTCGTCTCTCCCAGTATAGGGAGTTGATGTTGCGCTATACTCAATTGGCTATAACAGCAAGTCCCTGGCCAGGGCTGATGAGATTTACTGATAAGTGTTATCGGTAGTTTCTCGAACCGTTATAGGCCACACATCGGCATGACTTATTAAGTTGCTGGGGTCTGACGATTCCACCTTTAGACTCGATATGCGACATATCAGACAAAGAGATCGGACCGTACGGTAAGTGTTACTTATAGGCTTCACGGGAGTTTGGACAAGTTTGCCTGTTGATCTTCTAATCGCTTAATACCTGGGTAGCCATTACGTCCAGCTAGTACCGCTGACGGCTTGTGGGTAACTGATGTGATCATTACCTGCTGCTGCCGTATTGACGAGTTTTTAGAATTCCACACAGAAGTTTCCTAGTTCAAGCAAAACGAAGTAGGATACATATGCTGATATGTGCGGGAGCCTGATTAAATACGAGTATGTGATACCGTATTCTAATCTGGCGATATTTGATATCGGTTAGGTTATATAGGATATAACCGGATTATTGAATCAAGTGTTGATTTGATAATATGATATACAGATAAATGATATTAGTCGGTTATATATGATATAACCCGATTATTAAATCAAGTGTTGATTTAATAATTTGATATATATTTATATTTGATATATTTATATATTAACTAATATTAATGTTCACTTAAGATTTTATTCCTTTACTAATACATTTAATATATATGTGTGTGATATATATTAATAAATGTATTTGATTTATCTATTTTGAGAAAATAGATAAATTAGGTGGATATTGAAGAGATTTTTGTGGCATGGGGTTAAGCATGGCTCAAACATTTATTTATTCATTTGGCATCACTATTGAAGTATGGTTGGGTTAAAGTATTGGTTTTTATTACATGCTTCAATAAGTGAGGATTTATGTGAGTCATTCTTCACTTGCTATTCTAGACTTGCTCAAAAACTTAGCTCATTTCTTCACTTCATATTCATCTCCTTCTTCATCAAGATCCTAACCCTCACATGAGTTGTGAACCCTAGGGTCTTATGAGAAGATTTCTAAGTGAGCCAAAACCCCTACTTCATCAACCTACACTCATTTAGCCCATAAGTATAGGTTATTTCCTTCACTAATACTTGATTAGTGAAAAGGTAGTTTGAGTTAGAGAAACTTCAAGGTGGATTATTTTCGGCCTCGAAGATCGCAAAGCAAGCTCGATCCTTTCTTCAAGTGGAGCTAAGAGGAGTCGTAGAGACTACTACTCGGAGCTTTAGAAGAGAAGGACTTGGTCTACAAAGGTTGTAGTCTCCATCACTTAGAGTAGATCTTGCTTTATCATATGTTAAATCCTAATACTCTAGTTAGATTCTAGGTTAGTGTAGCTTAGCACCCCAAGATTTTTAAAATTGCATACTTGATGCTGGTATTAACCTAGTGGTGGTGCTAAGACACACTTTCACCTATAATCTTAATCTATACAATACAATACGTGGGGATAAAGGGGTAGATTAATACGGAACGTATATCGTGGCACAAGAGGTCACTTTAAAAGACACCTAAATGAACTCACGTGTCGTTGTCCTGTGGGTTATGACGGGGCATTGTACTACATATTACCATGGTCCACGGGGTAAGATGGACTCCTCTCGTATACATGAATACCTTCTTTATCAAACTACAAATAACCACATTAGAATAACTATCCTATACTAGTGAATGATCATATACAATTTTACCTGTTCTCTGTTCATTTGGTTTCTATTCACATTATATACTATCTTCTTTTATTTCTTTTGGGACTTACTGAGCGCTAGTTCGCTGAAAACATTCCTTTCTGTTTCTTTCTTTGGGATGTTCGTCAGGAGGACCGGACTCTAAGAAGATAGAACCGAGCCCAGAGGACTTGGACCAGCTTGCTGCATAGCCAGATTACTAGCTCTTTCCAGCCTACACTTATTTTCTGTATGTCATTGTTCAGGCATTTTCTTTATTTATTGTATCTTTTATTTTCAGACAGGTGTATGTAAAGTTGAATGTAAATAAAGTTGTTGTTTCATTTTATTACTCTTGTCATTCTTGTTCATTGTTATATTGCTTAATTACGCTTAACGTATTTATTTTCATAGTAAATACGTTGTGGGCTTACCACGTCGTTGTTTCCGTCTATTAGGAAGCGGGGCGTGACACGAGCTTTCGCGAAGGAATAAAAAAGGTCGGCCGAAATCATCATGGATTCCCAATGACATGGATGCGAGGCAAGATAGAATATCGGATGCACGATGCAATATTTGTCATCAGGAGGGGCACAACATGCGTCGTTGCCCAAAACGCGGCGAAGCAGGCAATTATTTAATATCTTAGTCGTTTATGCTTCTTTATACTATAACCACTTATAGAATCCTATTCATAGATATTGCTTTATGCTGTTAACCCATATACTGTTAACCCATATAGAATGTTATTCGTTGATGTTTGTTTTATATATTCATTATATATTTTCCATGCAAATATTGATAATCGTTGATATTGTTTTTCGGCTCCGTAGCATTGATGCATCCACGAATACGTGGTGCCGAAGCTCCTGTTGGTGGAGCTGCTAGTGGTCGAGGCGGTCGCAGTGGTTGTAGACCTCTTGCTATTGGTGGAGCCCATGTTGATGGTCGTGGAGCTCTGATTCGTGGTCGTGGTCGTAGTCGTGGTCATAGCAGGGATCAGCCCGCAGAGCAGGTGTACAGTAGGTCACATGGGATGCACACGAGCCCTGCTGATCGGACACTTCTGACGCTATAGCGGCAGCATAGATCAAAGGCTGTTTAGGCAGGTACGGTAGTTTCAGACATTACTTTCCGTTCGCATGAGTACCTGCATATGATAGATCGGATACGCCCGTTGTTAGTGGAGCTTGGCTTATATGGCGTTAGTCTCATTGGGAGTATTCGTCTAGACCATGCCTCCTGACAACATTAATACAGCGCTGGAGGCAATAGACACATACTTTCCATCTATTAGTTGGTGAGATGACGCCTACACTGCAGGACATCAGTATGATACTAAGACTCCGAGTTGAGGGCCGAGCAGTGACTGGTACGGCATGACATGATTGGTCGGCCTTGGTAGAGGAGTATTTGGGTGTCGTGCCAGCAGATAGTGTGATTCAGGGTTCACACGTACGGTTCAACTGGTTGCGTGCGCAGTTTCTCGACACTATCACCCAGGATTCGTCAGAGCATCAGATCAAGTATTATGTGAGAGCTTATATTATGTCGCTATTTGAGGGTCTCGTATTCCCGTCCTCCGCCGGCTACATGGTATCACTATGGTATTTACCTTTGCTTACACATCTGACTGCTGCGAATGTAGGAGCGTACAGCTGGGGCATCGCGGTTCTTTCTTGCTTATATCGTAGGTTGTGTCGTGCGTTGCTGGGTGGAACACAGTTGACTGGATGTTCTGTGTTCTTACAGTTTTGGGCTTAGGAGAGATTGCATCTCGGACGACCTGGTATTACACAGGTCACGAATAGATGGGCTGCGGAGTAGAGGTCCCTACTCGGGGTATATTGGGAAGGTGCACATACATGGACGGAGAGCCCATTCCAGTGCCTCGATTACTACAGGGATGAGCTGAACACACTCCGGGATGAGGTTGTATCATGGCGTCCTTGCAGAAGGGACGTAGTTGCATCCCTACCACCACTGTGCTCAGTTCATCATGAGATATGGTTGACCACGGCGCCACTCATCCACTTCGCTATCGTCGAGGATTATTATCCGGACAGGATGATGCGGTAGTTCGGCCAGCACCAGGCCATCCCTCATGAGCGAGTATATGATTGTGCTCTGCATAGGATCGATGGGCAAGGCAGAGCAACTGAGGACTGAAGAGTAGTGCATCGAGACCATGTTCACCGGTGGGACGTGGATTGGGCTGCTCGCGTTATTCAAGACACCCCACCATACGATGCAGCCCGCTGCGAGTACATGACTTGGTATCGCTCGATCACTTGTTTGTACGTTGTCTTGCCCGACCAAAGACGACTTTCTAGAGCCTGATGCCGGTCCCTCGACCACTCGACCTATGTACCAGTCTCGAGCTCCTTCTGCAGTTAGGATGGTATGTTATTTTACTTTGTATTCCTATTCTGTAATTTTCATACGGTACGATTTATATTATCATTGTACTAAAATGTTTCCTTTTTTTCTAGGTATCACATGCATGGACACTTATACGTCTCTCCATCCAAACTCTAGCGAGCGATGCCGCGGCTGGAGTGAGAGAGTTCGCACAGATTACCTTCAAAGAGTGCCGTTGTATTGTGACTGAGGCGGGAGAGGCCACCAGATTAGAGGCGATGGTTGCAGCTCCCCTTCCTCCTATGCGTAGACGCAGCAGCTTACTACGACAGTCAGACCAGGCTGGATCTTCACGTATACAGAAATAGACCGGTCAGGCTGCACCTTCGCATGCATAAGAGGAGACCGGTCAGGTTGGACCTTCGCATGCACAGGAAGAGCCCCGTGAGTGTTTACTTTTGCATGCACCGGATGAGCCCGGTGAGTCACGACCTTCGCAGCCATCTATGCCGCAGTTGACTCAGGTTGATATCGCAGGACCTTCACAGATACCGCGACCACGTCTGAAGAAGAAGAAGAGATTTTATCCCGTTTTCATTTGATTGCGTATTTTGTAGAATTATATTGTATCAAGGACATATATCATTCATGTAATGATATTAGCATTGATGTTGTAATGGTATCCACCCTTCGAGGTGTGATTTTTATTTTAGTATCAGTTTTGTGATTCCACCCTTCGAGGTGATGTTTGTTTACCGCCGAGTGTGACGTGTAGTGCTATGTAGCACAGATTATTATATATTTGTGGATAGATCTCAATATATACAAAGAAGATGCTGTCCGTTTTATTTTTAAAACGTGGTTACATAAGTATTTTTTGAGATAAACATGGTTACATAATTATTCGCATGAAGTCGGTGTGCCATTTGGCATCAAAAAAGTTGTATTAACACATCAAATGAAGACAATAAATCTGAACCTATATTTCATGAACTCAATTGCTAAGGGATTTTTAGTTTCTGGTGCTGGGTAGTTCCAAGAAAAACGCTACTGGTAATAGCGTTTTCCTTATATTGAAAACGCTACTGTCGGTAGCGTTTTCATTTGGCATAAATCTCTCAACCCGAGACTTCTCGTGTTGGTTGGATATGCCTGTTTGAAAACGCTACCAACAGTAGCGTTTTCATTAGGAAGAAAACGCTATTGTCAGTAGTGTTTTCCTTCCCTCACCAACTGCAACTCGAGAGCTATTCCTACGTGGCAGTAGAGAGGTCTATTTTGGGAATTAGTTTTGGGCCAGTATTATTTTTGGAAATATTTTATTAAATAGTATTATTTTGGTAAAAAATTCCAATGGACTGCTATATATAATCTATGTAAGGTAGGGATGCAAGCGAGCCAAAGGGATGCAAGCGAGCCAAGCTTGAACGATTCAGGATCAGCTCGAGTTCGTATCAAATATTTTCGGCTTAGGGTCAGTTCAAGTTCGGCTCGGCTCGTTTAACTCGGCTCATTAACGGCTCGATTACAAAATAAGCCGAGCACACAAATGAACAAACAAGTTTCGCTCAAAGAGAAATATTCTAAAGCATTTTGGTATGATTTCATTTAAGGCATGATTTTTTTTTTGGAGGATCGGTATTTATGTATTGAAAAATTGACAATGATTTTCAAATATATACCAAAATATGGTATAATACATAATCTGGCCGTAAATGAGCCTAATTTTTATCTCAAGTTTAATTTGGTTTGTTTATTAGCAAACCGAACTTGAACTAGCTTTCAATGAGCCGAATCCATGTTGGCTCAGTTTGGTTAACATCTCTAATTTTGCACCAGAGAACCGAAGAGTTGTATTTACGTAAATAAATATGAGAAGTAAAGAAGATTTGCATACAACGACCAAGCAAATAAACATCATGTACCTGATACGTAAGATTCATAAAATACATGTACAGCAAAACGCAAACATCAAACATCAAAACTCGACAGGGTATACAAAGACATGTTTCAATGCTTTTAAATCAAACAAGAGACTAAAAGGTGCCATAGAAGGAGATTTCCTCCTAAGACGACAAAAAATGTTAACTTCACACATTTTAGTTCCACGATCGACACCATACATGTTAAATGCAAATAAGAAATATACTGCATAAAGAAGAAGAGAAAGAAACACACTAAAACTTCATATTTCAGCCAATCCATCTATCTCCAAGCTAACTTCAGGAATTAGACATCGACTTCACTCGTGGTCGATACTTGGGCACACATGCTTCCAAAGAACTGAATCCACAATTCCTCAAATATATTTCTTACTGAATGAAACTGACAAGGTGGCAAGATTAATGAAAAATAGGGGGCAAAAAAGTATGAAAATGAATAATCAAACGAAAAAAGATGCCTTTTCGACTCTTGTCAAATCTTGAATAATTTTCGATGGCAACGGCTAAAATCCCAGTTGTAACATGCGGCTCATAATTGGAAGATGACCATCATTTTCCAGCAAGGGCATAGGAGACGAGTCACATATACGTCCAAGGACTTATAGGAGACTAATCCATCACCAATCAAAGAGAATCAAAAATAAGATGAGGTTGGTTGGCTTTGAACACCAAGCAAAAGCTTTGCAGAGAAACTTTTTCGTGGTTTAATGGCAACATGGGACTTGCTGCTGCTGGTTTGTTTAGCACTTGCTCAAGCGGTTTCTGCGAGCATCGATCCTAAGGATGGAAATTGAGTATTCATAATCTTCATCGAAGAAATACGGTAAATGATTAATTGATATTCACCAATTGCAGCTACCGCTCTTCGAGGTATAATGGATCAGTGGAAGAACCCGCCACCAAGCTGGGGACCATCGGACGATCCTTGCGGTGCTCAATGGGTAGGAGTTACCTGCAATAACTCCAGAATCACCTCTTTGTAAGTATATTTCCCAATAAAACAATAAATTTCAATTTCGCCTTAGGGCTTGTTTCATGTACTCTTACTCGCTGATGACTTATCAGGAAGCCCTCGATGATGAGTCTCAATGGTACACTGAGCGGCGATATAGGGCAACTCACAGAATTGCACTTTTTGTATGTTCTGTTATCTGCAAGGGTTAATTGAAATAAAACCCTGTAATTTACCAGGGAAAGGCAAATATATCCCCTCAAGTGATTTTATTAGCGCAAACATCCCACTCCTCATCGACCAAAATGTCCAAACCCCATAAAAACGGTCAAATTCAACTCTAAACAACTCTGATGATTGAAAACTCTAGAACTTGTTTATGTTGCTTAGAGTAGAATTTGAGTGAATTTAGGGGTTTGGTCGATGAATAGAGGGGGTGATAGTAAGTCACTTGTAGGGGTATGTGCGCTATCTACGCAAACTATGGGGGAAACTGAACTGAAAATTGTAAAATCAGAAAATGACGACTCATGCAGGGATTTACCCTATAACAACGAACTTGGAGGTTCGCTGACTCCGAGTTTCGAGGACCTGAAGCAACTAACCACATTGTAAGAAGCCTTGTGTTGGGGTCAAAAATTACACCCCACAGTCGAAGTTAAAACAAAAAAGTCAACAAGTCAAAATCAACGCCCAAACAAATGGATCCAAGTCCAACCAATTTGGGCCCACGCCCAAACTGTCTTAAGCCCAAGCGAAACCGGCCGGCCATCAAAGAAGAAAGAATAAGAATTATGCAATAAATAAATTTAGATGTAATTTTTAGAAATAAATGTAAGAGAATGTGGGCAAAAAGCCAAAATTGTAGGCCGTGAGACTAAAAGTGCAAAAGTGTGCATATGGATGCAAGAAATAGGCAAAAGCCAATTTGTAAAGCTCAAGGGCCCAAATGAAAAGTGTAAGGGGTATTTAAATCCCACCCAAGTGAAGAAGAAGAAAAATTTGATTCACCAAAAATTCTAGGGTTTTGAGCCGCCTCTCGTTCTCTCTTTTCACCTCTCGCGGGTTCTTTCTGCCTCCTCTTCAAAAAAAATTATTTGAACCCAAGCCACATTAAAAAAATAAAGGAGTCAATTCTCTGTCATATCCCCAGAGATAAAGAAAGATTTTCCTTGTCCTTTTTCCTCTCATCCTTTAATAACTAGAGATTAGAAAAGAGAAAGGAGGCGTTTTTTATTTTTTATTATTCAAGACCCAACTTTGACGATGTGAAAATCCAATAAGGCACTTTTATACCAAACAGGAAAAAGTTATGGTGACTCCATCAAAGGGAAAGCTTTCGGGCTTTTCCCTTGGGAAAACCCTTGGGAATGCGGATTTCGACCCGTATTTCTCTTTCGGTGAATCGGGAATGCAGACTTCAGTCTGTATTTCCCTTTAGAATACGGATTTCGGTACGTATTTCCATTTTGGTAAGTGCGGAGTTTTCCGTGCTTCACCTTTTCGTACGATAAATCGACGAATTTAGCTGTTATGCTGCCAAAAGTTGGTCGAAATCCGTACGCCTGGTCCCGTTTACCAAATTAAACGATATAATACAAAAAATAAATGAATGAATTAATAAATAAAAATATTTTTTTAAAAAAAGGATAAAAAATATATTAATAATAAAAAAAAAATTAGGAGGGCCGAAGCCTCGAATCCCTCCCTAAAAGGGGAAGGTCCCCGAAGCTTCGGGGCCTACTCCCCCACGGGTCATCCAAAAGGGGAGGTCCCCGAAACTTCGAGGACCCGCTCCCTTTTGGGAAGCCCCCCGAGTGTTCGAGGACCTTCCCCTAAAGGGAAGAGGCCCCTAATTAGTGGAGGTCCTTCCCCAGGGGAGGTCTCCGACCCCTTTAGGGAGGTTTCCCAAAAGGGGAAATCCCCAATAAAAATTTATTGTTAAAAAAGAATAAAACCAAAAAATATAAATAAGAATAAAACACAAATAAACAAATAAAAATGAACACGTATTTACATTTATTTTCAAGCACAAACGTTCCGTATTAAGTTCGCATGATTCTCACGACCCGTTAATCGGAGGTTCCCTCGCTTCGAAGCGAGAGGTAATTAACGACAATTTTGTCCGCAGCTGCCGGAGAAAAGGATCCCCACAATCAACAAACCTCAGCCTACCCAAGGCAGGGGGAATCTATACAATGCTGGAAAAGCGAGCATATTCTTATCTCAATATGGTGGTGAAAAACACTCTGTAGATTCTGGCAAGCCCGATGGGACCTATCTCTCCTCCTATATATCGGGTCAATCGATTATGCGAACTCATTTAATATACACATCATTGTTGTACTGAAATCATATTCCTTCATGCAGATTAGCAACTTTCAACTACAATTCCAAATTCAACGACGATGTCTCCAAGAACAAACTCAGCTCTCAATGCAACCCCGATCTCATACACGATCAAGACTAATGATCAAGTGGTTCTCCAGGCAAACCTCATTCGGCAGTGGGAGGAACCGCCGCTTCAATTCGACGCTATTCTATTCTTTTCAGCCTTCGGTGCTCCTACTGTGGAGGCTCCAGCAAGCCAAGTGGCCAAATCGGCCTCAAAAGGGAAGATGATGAATGTCGTAGTTGCAAAGGCGTATGAGCCCAAACGCATGTCTGTTTTCGAACGGCTCTCTGTCGCCCCAGCTGGGGGCAGGACCCTAAACTCAAACGAGACAGCAAGATGTCTCGGGCAAGCTCAAGCGATGCCCCTGACGACCGCACGCTCAAATGTCTACTCCAGACTTGGTGCCAGTCAACCTATGGCAGCTACCAAGAAAGGATGTCCGGCGGGCCCTCAAAACTGAGAAGCTGTGGCAGAAACGGCTCAGATACCGAGCCAATAAAAGGGCAAAGGCTCCTGCTCATTTAGAATTATTGAGGTTCCAAATAGATGGTTACCCGCGGCGCAAGCTGGACTGGCCATTAAAATCGCCGACTCTTTTGATCCATTAAAACTGGTTCAGAAGAACGTTGTGACCGCTAAAATCAAAAAGCAAGCAATTTGAAGAGTCGTGCAAAGAGGCATGTCCAAGCCGTTGACTCAACAGCGTGACCCTATCTCATCAAGAGTCTACCAAGCGCATCTCGCCGCGCGAAAGCAACGGGGAAAGTTCCAAAAAAGATTACAAGTGCCACCTAAGGACCTAACCAGGCCGACCGTCTTCAGTCGCTTGTCTTTTACTTAAAAGGAAGGGCCACGACGACAGTCCGAAAGACCAGCTGCCAACGATAAAAGGATGGTCGGATGCATGATCCACACGGTTTATATGATAGGCACGCGCCCAGTGATAACCTTCGCAGCAAAGCAAAGATGGGGCTACCACTTCCCAGGACCAGCCTCCTCCGGAAGACAACGAAAACCATTTCAATGGGAATGCTAGGAAAAAGGATCCCTCAATTCATGAGTCGAGCTCTGACAACGAAGCGGGGCCGACTTTCCGCCCTAGGACCGCAGGACGAGCAACTCCAAGAACTCCGGAAACATATCAGAAGCAAAGAAAAGGAGATGACCATGCTTTACTCCAAAATTGATGATTTGACGAATGTCGTAATGCAGCTCATACTCCAAATTGCTCGGTCGCGGCCCAATCAAACACGACTACTCATGGGCTAGGTGACAATAACCCTAAGCAGCTGATGCCCGTCCCCCTAAGTCCAAATGTAGGCGAGCCATATAAGAGTCGACCACATTCAGCTTCGGGAAATATTTCGACTCTCGATGACAATAGTGCACTAACTTAAGATAAAATCATGGACTTGGTCACCAACAAAGTCAAGACATTGGTGGCCGAAACCGAAGCACAGAAAGATGCTGGCAGTAGTGGAAGACTGTACCTTGCATTATATGATCTCATGGAGTTTCCCAGCGGGTACGTCATCCCCAAATTCGGAAGGTTCGATGGGACAGAAAATGCAAACCAGCACATTGCCCACTTTAAATCATCGTGCGGGAATACTGGGGGCAATGATGCTCTCCTCCTCCGCTAATTCGTTAATAGCTTGACCAACGTTGCCTTCGACTAGTACGCAAGCATACCGGACGGCTCGGTCACGACCGCTCAAATGGAATCTTTATTTAAGCAAAGATTCATGAGTGTCAGCGATAAAATCATCATTGCTGACCTTGTAAGGACCAAGCCAAAAAACAAAAGCAACACAGATTTTATAGCCCGACGGCGCAGTCTCTCTGTCGAGTGTGTACCGCCGTTAGAGCAAGACCAATCCGTCGGCCTTCTTATACGAAATCTCGGCAGGCAACTGGATGATTCCTTTCTTTTGCACAACTGGTCTTAAAATATTCCATGAACTGACCAAGAAGGTTCAGATGTTGGAACGCTCAAAGTCCGAGTCTACTCAGGATCTCCAATTTACTAATAAGCCAAAATATCTGAGGGACGATAACCGCAGAGGCGAAAGTTCCAACAGTACCGATTTTTTCAACAAACAAGGAACGAGCGGGTCGAAGACCAACAAATCTCGAAAGCCAGCACTAGAAGGATGGCTAATTTTGGAGGAAATGATAGGGTCTACTCCTTCATAAAGGACAAGGTCCATAAAATATTCAAGGATGCTCTAAAGATGGTCTACAGCTACCAGAACCAAAGAGACCAAATGAAGAGAATATGGATGATAACCCCAATTAGTGCCCATACCACCGAGTGTTAGGGCATACTATCGAAGACTACCACATTTTTAAGGGCTGGGTTGAGGACCAATACAAGGCTGGGAAAATCTCATTGTCCCCTGGCGTGTTGACAAACGATCAAACCGCGACCGTCAATTTTATACAAACAAAGACTAAAGTGTTTCGGGAACCGACTGCTCTCAATTATTCCTCCTTCCCTTAAAGGAGCGGACCACGTCAACAATTCAAAAGCCCAGCAAATAGCGTTACCAATGAGGCGACAACGGACGAACACACAATCTATAAATCTACATGGTCGGACCTGTGGAAACAAATTCTCCTACGCTTCATAGTCATGATAATGATATGGTTGCCGCTGCCCAATACCGGCTCGGTTCAGATGATGATAAAGACTTTGCCCATACCGCTAAGCAAAAGGAACCCTTAATTCTTGGAAGATCAAGCTCAGGCAGGAAGGATAACACAGTCGTCATCCCCAAAACTACGGAACAAGCATTATTCCAAGAGCTTCATAAACAGCTTCGGGACAGAGACGGAGTTGGCCAAAGTTTGTTCCAAAGTTGCCGATCTGGTGAATGTCATGGCAAATCTCACAACCCAAGACGTTCGAATGCAGTTACAACAAAATCAAAATTCGGTCCATGAACGAAGGATTAACACCCCAAAGCAGCCAACAACTATTCCCTCCAGTCCAAGAGCGAAGCATCTTCACGAAAGTCGACAGCGGCCAGCCTCCAGGGAAGTCCTGACGCATGACTGCGGCAAGTTGACACGGGGCAAATCAAAGGCAAGTAATCAGCGGATCTCAAAACTCTTCAGGACCTGACTGAAAAGGACCAATTAATAGAGCGTGCAAATACTGAGTCCATCCTGGATCTCTAAATCAACAATAAGTCCAGGTACCGAAAGGGCAACAGCCGTAAAGACGAAAGTTCCAGCAATACCAGCTCTTTTAATACGCCTACTGACTGGGGTAAGTAAACAATGGTCGGATCAAAGACCGACCGATCTCGAAAACCAATGTTGGGAGGGAAGAATCGCCTCTGGAAGAGAAGTTGAATAAAGTCTATTACTTTAGAAGGGACAAAGTCCATAAAATATTCAACGACGCCCTAAGTAATGGTCTACAATTACCAAAATCGAAGAGACCGCAAGAAGTGAATATGACCGACAACCCCAAATATTGCCCATATCACATAGTGGTGAGTCATACCATTGAAGACTGTTTTGTTTTCAACAATTGGGTTGAAAAACAATACAAGGCGGGAGTGATCTTACTGTCTTCCAACGTGCTGGGGAACAATCAAGCCGCAGCCATCAATGATACACAAATAAAAGCCGAAACCCTTCAGGAGTAAACTCAATTGCCCATCCCGAGAAATGACTCAAGTATGCCACAGCATTCGTTGGACGCATGCTTGTCCAATATACGAACATTACGAGGCTTTTCAAGAAAACCAAGAAATTAAATAAAAGGATCAAGGCCTGCTGTCTCAGCCACCAATCCGGCTCCACCAGATTCAAACTCCAAGAACCTTAAATAACTTTGCAATAAGGCGCCAACAAGGGCAAACAAAAAATAAGCACAGCGCTGACCCTTAAGTCGTTAAACTAGGAGATAAAAAAAGGTCAGTCCACAAGCGAAAAGGGCACGAATGAAAACCTGAAAAAAATTCATGAGTAAAAACAGCAAGACTACCCACGAGCTTGTGAAAACCCGTAGGAGCGAAACTCTTAAAGAAATCCCACAAAAGCAAATGATGAGTTGCTCCTAACATTATGCTTCAGTATTAGCGTGATGATGCCAAACCTAAACCAAAATCCCAAATCCCCCAGTAGCAAATGATGAGTCGCTCCTGGCACTATACTTCAATGTTTGCATGCTGATGCCGAACCCAAAACCAAAATTCCAAATTCTCCCAGGGCAAATGATGAATTGCTCCTGATACCCGTGCTCCAATGTTAGCAACACTGATGCCAGCCCGGAATCCAAAAGAAAACCTTACGGACCTCAAAAAAAGGTCCAAGTCCCACTCGACAAATGCGTTCAAGCTTAGAAGGTCCCGCCGAACAAGGCAAGAATCAAACAAATCAAATTAAAGTCCCACCCAGCTGTACTTCCAAGCTCAAAGGTCATGCCGGATAGATTAGAACCTACCAAATTACATCAAGTCAAATCAAATCGGATACCGAACGAGTTGCCTCTGGAGCCCAATTCCAGTGGTAGAAATGTTGACTCCACTCCCAAATCACATCAAGTCAAATCAAATCGGGTACCGGACGAGTTGCCTCTAGAGCACAATTCCAGTGGTAGAAATGTTGACTCCACTCCCAAATCACAAAAAAAACACGTCAAGCAACGGCCTCCGCCTAGGTGACACGTCAAGCAACAGCCTCCGTAATGGTGACACGTCAAACGACTCTCCGCCTCTGTGATACGTCAGCAACAACCTCCAACCCCGTGGCAGTGACACGTAACGACTCTCCGTCTCGGTGATACGTCAACAACGATTTCCGCACCGGAATCACGTCAACAGCGACTTCCGTGCCGATGATACGTCAAACGACTCTCCGTACAGGAATCACGTCCACAGCGATCCTTTATGCCGGTGATACGTCAAGCAACGACCTCCGCACCGGAAGCCCGATAACCGGCGACCTCCACGTCGCAAAAAGGAACCGAGTCAACCTCTCCACGAAAAAGATCCATCAATTTCATGCATATGATGCACAAATGCGGCATGCACTTTTTGATCGAGGCACTTTGTTGGGGTCAAAAATTACACCCCACAGTCGAAGTAAAAAAAATTCAAGTCACTCAGTCAACGCCCAAACAAATGGACCCAAGTCCAACCAATTTGGGCTCACGCCCAAGCAAGTGGACCCACGCCCAAACTGTCCCAAGCCTAAGCGAAGCCAACCATCGAAGAAGAAAGAAAAAAAATTATGCAATAAATAAATTTAAATGTAATTTTTAGAAATAAATGTAAAAGAATGTGGGCAAAAAGCCAAAATTGAATACCATGAGGTTAAAAGTGCAAAAGTGTGCATATGGGTGCAAGGAATAGGCCAAAAGCCAATTTGTAAAGCCCAATGGCCCAAATTTAAAGTGTAAAGGGTATTTAAACCCCGTCCAAGTGAAGAAAAAAAATTTGATTCCCCAAAAATTCTAGGGTTTTGAGCTGCCTCTCATTCTCTTTTCACCTCTCGTAGGTTCTCTGCCTCTTATTCAAAAATAATTATTTGATCCCAAACCCCATTAAAAAAAATAAAGCGCGAGTCAATCCACTGCCACATCCCCGGAGATAGAAAGATTGTCCTTGTCATTGTTCCCTGTATCCTTTAATAACCAGAGATTAGAAAAGAGAAAGGAGACATTTTTTATTTTTTATAATTCAAGACCCTACTTTGAAGACGTGAAGATCCGGGGCACTTTTATACCAAACGGGAAAAAGTTGCGGTGACCTCATCAAAGGGAAAGCCTTCGGGTTTTTCCCTTGGGGAAACCCTTGGGAATGCGGATTTTGATCCGTATTTTTCTTTCGGTGGCTCGGGAATGCGGATTTCGATCCGTATTTCCCTTTCGGTGGCTCGGTAATGCCGACTTTGGTCCGCATTACCCTTCATAATGCGGATTTCGGTCTGTATTTCCATTTTGGTGAGTGAGAAGTTTTCCGTGCTTCGCCTTTTTTTACGATAAATCGACGAATTTAGCTGTTATGTTGCAAAAATTTCGTCGAAATCCGTACGCCTAGTCCCGTTTACCAAATTAAACGATATAATAAATAAATGAATGAATGAATAGATAAAAATATTTTTAAAACAAAAAGATCAAAAAAATATAATAAAAAAATTAGGGAAACTGAAGCCTCGGGTCCTCCCTCGAAGGGGGAGGTCCCCGAAGGTTCGGTGACCTACTCCCCCGGGGGGGTCCCCGAAGCTTTCGGGGATCCTCCCCCAAAAGAGCAGGTCCCCGAAACTTCGGGGACCTGCTCCCCTTTGGGAAGCCCCCCAAGTGTTCGGGGACCTCTCCCCAAAGGGAAGCACCCAATCAGTGGGGGTCCCCCCCTTTAGGGGGTCTCCCCAAAGGGGAAATCCCCAATAAAAAATTGTTGTTAAAAAAAAAGAATAATAAAAAAGAATAAAAGAAAAAAGAAAAATAAATAAGAATAACACAAAGAAACAAATAAAAATAAAAATGAAGTGAACACATATTTACATTTATTTTCAAGCACAAACGTTCCGTATTGAGTTCACATGATTCATATGACCCGTTAATTGGAGATTCCCTCACTTCAGAGCGAGAGGTAATTAACGGCAGTTTTGCCCGTGGCTGCCGGAAAAAAGGATCCCCACAATCAACAAACCCCAGCCTACCCTAGGCAGGGGGAACCTGTACAATGCCTGACAAGCGAGCTCATTCCTATCTCAATAGGGTGGCAAAAAACAACCTATAGACTGATAGCAACATATTCACTGAATTTTCATCATAGAAGCCATTGGCCCCAGAGGCTGTTTCTGCGAACATTTTTCTTTTCAGAATCTTTGTTGGTTGCAGCTTCACCGGCATCATACCAAGTGAACTGGGCAATATCCCATTACTCTCATTCTTGTGAGAATCTCATGCTTCGTATTATAGATCTTCAACAGCTAAATTTGCAGTCAGTTTATTTTGTTCATCTTATTTTCTCTTAAAGAGCTCTGAACTCAAACAAGTTTACTGGAAACATACCTGCATTGCTTGGTGGACTTTCCAAACTTTACTGGCTGGGCCTGGCAGACAGTCAACTGAGTGGACCTCTACCCGTCTCTCATAATAAGGCACCCGGCTTAGATCAGCTTCTGCATACAAAGCATTTGTAAGGATTTTACTCTTTGTATCTTTTCAGAAAGGAGTAAGAAAAGGGTTAATTGCATACAATACTCATGTATATTCCTATCTAGTACTTATCATCCTTCAGTTGGTTTGGTACATGGCCCTAAGATTAATCTTGAATGACTTGGGAGAAATTGGCCTAATTGTCGACTGACCTGAGAACATCATGTGCTAATAAACCAATTGAGTCATAATCGGTCTGATATGACTTGAAAGAGAAAAATTAAACCGCAGTGGGTGTCATACGCTAATAACCTAGAAGAGAAAAATTAAACCGCAGGGGGTATCATACGCCAGTTGATGATAAGCGCTAGACGAGGTAAAGATGAGGGGTGTAATATGCAATTAACCCTAAAAGAAATCTCCCTCAGCACATATGCTCTCTTATTTTTCATACATGATTTCTCTGTCTCTATCTTTCGATCTTCAACGGTCACTTCAACAAGAACAAGCTGTCAGGTCCCATTCCCGAAAAGCATTTCAGCTCTAATATGTCACTGATACACTTGTAAGCATCTATCATTAAATTTAGTTTCTTTACTTCTCTCAGTTCGACACTGAATCCATTTTATGTCCCTTGGCAGACTTCTTGATGGTAACCAATTCACGAGACAGATACCAAGCTCCCTAGGATTTGTGCAATCGCTCAATGTTGTGTCAGTATCCTCTAACTAATATTCTTCATTTCATCCATTTATTCTCTCTGATTGCAATGCTCCTCCACTACTATCAGGCGGCTCGACAAAAATTCTCTAACTGGAGACATTCCATCAAATCTCAATAACCTTACCAAACTCGGCGTACTGTAAGTGTTCCATTCAAATAAACATGACATTATTAAAAAATGGGTAAATTTCAGGAAATTACCCAGAAATTTAGTAATTTTCATATAAATACCATACTGCTTATAAATTCCAAATATAAATACCGTGATTTTAAGCTCATCTCAACAATTTTCAACATAATATCCTACACATCTTTTGATGAGATCATTTTATTTGATACGCCTTTTTGTTAATCAGTGTTAAGAGCATCGGACACTAAATTGAAAATCTCTAAAAGATCATGGTATTTATTTGCAATTTGCTAAGTTTGAACTATTGACAAGCAACTTACAAAACATTAAGGAATTTAAGTAAAAATCTCCAAAAGTTTAAAGGTAGTTGGTGAAATTTAGATATGATGTGTTGGGGATATATCGGTTATAACTGCTTCCCTATGCCATTTCTCTCAGCAATTTGGCAAACAACAAGCTATCTGGAACGCTGCTAGATTTAACTAGGATGAAGTATCTTATCTATGTGTAAGAAGCATCTGAACTTAATCTCGACTGTCTTTCCTCTATGAACTATAGAAGCCAATGCCTTCTAATTCTGGTCTTCAGAGATTTGAGCAACACCACATTCGATCCATCGGAAACCCCAGCCTGGTTTTCAGGGCTTCAAACCCTCACAACTCTGTAAGTTCTCCGCGAACCTAATTTAAATTGCTAAAGGTAAAATATTGTTGAAGTTTTAGGCCATCATCTCAACTAGGACCATCTTGTTGTTGATTATCTAGAGTAATTGATTTTGGAGGTATTCATGGCGAGGTTCCACAAAAGCTCTTCAGTTTTCCTGGGATAGAAAGAGTGTAAGTGGTGTACGAAAAGTAAATTATGATCCAACAAAAAAAGGTAGAAACTGAGCCCGACACGCTTTTTATAAACCTTTGACAGGATACTGAAAAACAATGCATTCAATGGTAGCTTAACATTTGGAAACGGCATCAGCAGCAACTAAAGCTTGTGGACTTTGAAAACAACAAGCTTACCTCAGTCACACAGACAGCAGCATACAATAAGACTCTAATGTAATGCCCTTTTCGATATGCCACTCAAACTTACGCTAAAATTGAAACCTGATGTTTCTATAAATGCATGCAGACTTGCTGGAAATCCAGTATGTGTGAGCTCGAATGAAGGTTATTGTCGCCTTCAGAAACAACTATCAACCCCTTAAGCAACCAATATCACTAAATGTGGCCCCATATCATGTGCATCAGACCAAAGCATCGATCCTCTGAGCTGTTTCTGTGCTTATCCTTACCAAGGACAAATGGTTTTCTGAGCACCCTTGTTTCAAGACTTGACAAATACCACCAATTTTCAATTGTTGGAGGCCAGCTTGTGGACAAAACTTGGCCCAACTCCGGGCTCAGTCTCTATCGATAGTCTCTTCCTTAATAGTGATCACTATATTAAGCTACAGCTAAAGCTATTCTCATCAGATGGAATATACTTCAACCGATCAGAGATTTCGAGAATCAGGTTCAAACTCAGCAACCAAACCTCTAAGCCTCCAAGCATATTTGGACCATTTTCCTTCATTGCATCACCATACCCTTCTCAGGTCTCTATTTACTATTTACCAATAGAGTTCAAAGTAATTTTTTTCTCAGTTATAAGATGCATGTTTACTCATATTTTAGATGGTGTTGGCATTGGTGTCGGTGTCGGTGGTGGTGGAGGATCTTTGGTTAATGCTGGTGTGATAGCTGGAATAGTCATTGGTTCAGCTTTACTTGCCCTCGGGTTAATAATAGGGGTTGGGCTCTATGCATTACAACAGAAGAAACGAGCTCAAAGAACAACGGAATTAAGCAGGCCTTTTGGTAATTGGATAGATGTCTACGAGGCAACCTATATTTCAACTATACTAGACATGTGTCACCAAGATAACATGCAGTCCATTGGAAAAGCATACTCGAAACTTGAGATCGCAAACCTTTTGTCTTTGTTTCAGCATCATCGGCACCCAGTGGTAACGATGGTAGCAGTGCACCACAACTGAAGGGAGCTAGATGGTTTTCTTATGATGAACTTACGAAAAGCACCGATAATTTCGCAGACGTAAATGAAATTGGCTCGGGAGGATATGGATTAGTGATGATAATCTGGAAAATCCGTCATTATAGTTCTTATTTGAAAACTTCCACAAGAATGCAAAATTTGTTATTCTTCAGGTCTATAAAGGGATGCTTGAAAATGGCCAAATGGTTGCCATAAAGAGATGGCAGTAAGGATCCATGCAGGGTGGACTCGAGTTTAAGGCTGAGATCGAGTTGCTATATAGGGTTCATCACAAAAACTTGGTGGGGCTTGTAGGGTTTTTCTTTGATCAAGGGGAGCAGATGCTGGTATATGAATTTGTTTCTAATGGAACACTAAGAGAAAGCTTGGCTGGTATGCTTTCTCAAATAATATATCCAAGATCTTTCGCAAAGAAGTATCTCTATCTTTTACCATTGATATTGTCTGTTTTAATATACAGGAAAGAGTCACATACAACTAGACTGGAACAAGAGACTTAAGATTGCCCTAGGTTCAGCTAGAGGATTAGCTTATCTTCATGAACTTGCCAATCCTCCTATAATTCATAGAGATGTCAAGTGTGCCAACATACTTCTAGACAAGGACTTGACTGCAAAGGTTGCAGACTTTGGTCTCTCAAAGTTAGTAACGGACAGTGTTTCTACCAACGTGAAGGGCACCATGGTAAGTATTTGCCCTACGCTTCCAATATATACAGGAATTAGGTATAATCTAATCACTAAATCTCCATGCCACTACACCAAAACTCTGAAGGGTTGCGGGATATCTTTTTATATTTTTACACACACCTGTGGGTTGAGAGAGCCCTATTTACGGGCCAATACCCAGACTTTTACGCATCAGTATTATTTTATCCCGCTATTTAAATACGTGCCCGGTGGGATTTGAACATGGGCTACTCTGTTTCCATATAAAATGTCTGTTTTAATGCACCGAAACATTAAAGTTGTGGTGAGGACTGAGGGATGCATTTTTATATTTTAACACTAATCAATACTTCACAACTTTGTCAGGGATATGTAGATCCAGAGTATTATATGACCCAAGAGCTAACTGAAAAGAGCGACATTTACAGTTTTGGTGTGGTGATGCTTGAAATGATAACTGCTAGGCCACCAATAGAGAAGGGAAAGTACATTGTACCTGAGGTGAAGGCGGCAATGGATAGGGACGACGAAGAATACTACGGCCTGAAGGAGTTGATGGATCCCCTTATTCAAAACAACACTTGTCTAATAGGTTTTAGGAAGTATGTTGTGTTGGCAATGAAATGCGCGAAAGAACCAGCAGAAGATCGTCCAACAAGTGAAGTTGTGAAGGAAATTGAGACGGTGCTGAATGACAATGTACTGAACACTAACTCGACTTCAACATCTTCTTCTACTATGGATTTCATTACCGCAAAGGAACCTTTTCGCCAGCCTTATGATGATCTCCTCCCTACAAAGGAAATCAACAGCAATGCATTTGAGAACAGTGGAGGACCCACGTTGCCAACTAAAATTGAACCCAAGTAGCACACACTGTTGTAAAACGCCCCATAAAGCACCTCTTTAGCAGAATGTGGCCATGAGATGCTTCACTTTTGTGAAAAGCGACATTATAAAGCCTTTGTGCTACTTTACAAGCTTGATGCCCCACTTTGACTCGCATTATGTGCTTGAACCAACCCGTTTTTGGCATGTCAATATGAAATAGAGGCCTCACTAAATTTTGAATTATTGAATTAAATTTAATCCTTTAGAGACCTTATGTTGGTGATAAATATATGTTAATATTTTTTTAATTTGCTTCAATATATTTCCAATATTGGTTAGAAACTTTACTAAGAAAATCATTTTTAAAAAACATCACTTATTTTTTAAAAGTTCCTATTTATCTAATTTTCTATCATTATCATTTACAAAAGCCAGCCTTCCCGCTTTGTTATGCTTTCCCCTTTCCACAGCATTGATGATATGTATGCTTTCTGTATCTTTAACCCTTTCCCCTCAACAACCCTCCTCAAGGAACAGACCGCACTCCATGCCCCCCCCCAACAAAAGGGGGGGTAAGATACACGGTGCAGCTAAAGCTCCTCCACAATTCTCTTTGCAAATGGACAGTTCATATGGAATGTTTCTTTCTCCAGGTTCCATCAGCTGATATTTATATGCTTCCATATGTAGTTACTAATTTGATGACTATATATGTTCCCGATCAATAGCAAAGCAGATTTCAAAATTATGATACTGATTATAAAAATGGAGTACCTTGGAAAAGGTGGCACCTGTTGCAACAGAAACTTCCATGACATAAACTAATGATAGATGAGAGATCACCAACTGTAGCGATTCTACAATGAAACCTTAATATTTCAAAATGACAATCAAGCAATTTTACACTGATACAGGGACTAGTCTGGTACAAAAATAAGAAATAATACAAGTAACCAGTGCTTGTATTAAAGGACTGTGGTAAAAAATACACTTCCTGTCAGAATGAACTTTTAACTAATCAAGAACAAAAAATATGTAACAAAGAAACGGATTTTTTTTTTATAATAAACAACTAAGCCGGCCTGCCGAAGTTTGTTAGCACATGTACACGAAAACAAAGTGGCACCACTTAGTTATGATGTATGTTTTGCTAAACAATATAATTGAGGATATGCAACATCTGCAGCACTAAAGGAGTTCAGTAATATGAAAGTCAAAAAGGCATTTGATGAACTATAACATTAATTTAGGAAAAGATAAAAGGGGAATTAGAGTTATTCAACGGTCGTAGAGTTGTCATGAAAGGTACTCAATGAAATGAAAGAGAGTAAATTTAAGGTAATGAAAGTCAAGCAGTTAAGTTGAAAGAAACGATACAGCACAAATATAATTGAATATTGCAATTAAAGCAGGAAAAAAGGTATTATACTGCAAAGTGTTATTTGTGCAACTTTTACCAATCATTTCAAAAAGGATGCGACTCATTTTTAGTCAAATTAAGGATAAATTACAAAACCAAAAATCCAACAATATGAAATTTATCAGCTGTCACCGGATCAGAGATCCTTTTTCCCTCTCATTGTCGAATTTGATAAATTTAGCATCCATTGCTTAATGTTGGTATAACAAGTCAATATCACAAACTGAGAGAAGCAAAGTGACATAATCAAGGCCTCAAAGAGAAATGGATACTTTTCTGGAGGCTGCAGCATCAAATAAATGATATGAAGTGCAAACGAACATAATAATGGCAAAACCATCAATGCTCTCCTTCTGAAAGATAACTTGTGTTCTCTTGTGTAGCATCTTCCACCAGGTGAGTAAAATATAAGACCAAAGAGAGCAAGAAGAGCCATGTATTGTAAGACCAAACGATCCCGTACAAGAAGAGGATACATTGAAAGCATAGCATAATACACTGACCAGCCAAATAGGAGAGGTTCCTGTTTAGCTAAAAGGCTTGCAGGTAGAAGAGGCAGAAGGATCGACTTCTCATGTACTGCAGATTTTCCAGCATTCAATACTCAATTAAGAACTAAATATACATGCTGCTATTGAAGGTTTAAAAACAGGGAGGGGGTACCTTGGTAAGAGAACAAGTAAAAGGAAAATGAGCTATTCAGCAGAGCATAAAGGAAACCATGATCGCTTGGAGCCTTTATTTGCTGAATGAGTGAAGGTAGAAATGCTGAAACGGTCATGATCGAACTGAGAGCCTTCAAATAGTGTATCGAAAACAATCTCTTCCATTTTATAATAACTGAGGTACTGCACCAAAAGTTGGCCACATAATCCTCATATATTCCTCTTTCAAAAGGAGCTAATCGAGAAAGGACCTGCATAATATTCATAAGAATTTAACCTTAGTTAATAGGAGGAAAAAGTATAATGAAGCAATTTAGCAGATATGTTTATTTTAGAGCCTCTATCATGGGGGGTGCGGGTGGGGGTGGGGGGGAATTAAAGATTGAAAACATTAGTATATAGTGGTAGATTACAAGAAATCTTATATGTAATATGAGATATAGATAGACATTATTTATTCCATACCAAGATTCCATGTCTAAATAAAGTAGAAGTAAGAAAAAGCATGCATTGCTGACTGATTGGAAGTTAATTGTTTGATTTACCTCTTTTATTGCATCCAGAGAATACAGATACGGCCACCAAACAACTGCAAATGTTGCGAGGACCACGATTCCAAGTTTCATGATCTCAAAAATCGGATTCTTGCGCCCGAGGCACTTCCCAAGAAGATGACTGAAGAATGCCGGTGCAAAGTACATACTCATCTGAAAACATAGCATATATGTCATCAATAGAATGACGCTAAAATCAATACAGCAACAACAACAAAGCCTCTTAATTTAATTCTTCAAAGCCATAAGCGCTGCTTTTCTCATTCAGCTAAAATCAATACATCAACTACATTAATGACATTTTTGTGCATTTCCACCACCTTAGACTTTTTTTATAATTAAATCTAATATGTAATTTAGATGACTTTCTCCTGTGTTAAATGTTGCTGTGGGCACACAAGAGAGAAAGGGCAGGTGGGTCCCACCCCACTTAAACCCAAGTGGGACATCCTCCCCCCTCCCACCCTCTTGCGCCTGCAGCCCCATAACAGTCTTATCCTATATCATGTGTAATGCTCTAATATTCTACCGACATGAGCAGAAAAGCAATTGTATGAAGAAAAAAAATTCTATGCAGTCCAAACTTAGTTATTTGAACAGTCTTGAAACATGATTAGACTGTATCTCAATTTTGAACAATCTTGAAACATGATTAGACTATCTTTCAATTTCTCATAAATTTCGTGTTGATTCTAGAATGAATTAATGGAATATTTGGGGGGGGGGGGGGGGGGGGCAACCAGTTAGGTGATATATAGTCATATTCCTAGGGCATAATCAAACCGAACATACATTTTGTCACTGCCACCAACGGCCTTTCTACCAAATATTTGGGGCCAGATACTTGTGGTTCCCTCATTTTTTCCTATATTCATCTTAGTTTTGGGTCAAAACAGTCAATATACCACTTCCTTTATTACATGGATGCGATGTGCATTTTTCTATAAGTTACGAAAGGGTATAAAATCGAATTCGGTTACAAAAAAAAGTACTGAACACTGGAGATCACTTTAAACTAGAGAACAGAAGCATGCATAGGGTCATTTCTCCAATAAGGAGTTTGACTAAGAGCGGGGTGTGGATATGAATGCAGATACAATATGACTTATATTCTCCAATTCGCAGCTTTCCAAGGAAACTAGGATGTGATCTAGAGAGAGACGTTAAATATCTATATTTAAAATACATTTGGTCTTATAATTATCAAAAAATATGTTTTGTTTAATAAACAAGCTCGTTTTATAACTTAGCCCTTAACAAAAGCTTGTGGTGTCACCAAATATTGCTCAGAATGTATGCCATTAATCAACAAGGATTCATAAAAATGAACTAAACATTTGGATTTATGTTTGAAAGGTGATGGTTGCATATCTGAGTTTATCATATCCAAAATTTAAAGATACCTGTTTATGATTGATAGCAAGACTGAAGAGAACAGCCGCAACAAGCTCATTACTTGATAGCACAGCAGCAATGGCCCCTAGAGTCAGCCCAAGACTTATACAATTATACTGAATAGAAACACTAAATTAAAAACCCAATGATAATCAAAACAGCAAAAACCAAAACTAAATAATCATTAAAAAGCTACAAAGACAAAACTACCTGGAAATGGCCATGATCAATCAATATCAGACAAGGGTTTAACAAAATCATGGACAGAAGCCATGGCTCAGATCCCTGGGTCCTCCCACGGCGGTAAACATACACAAACCACACAGCAGCGGGAAAGAAAACCATCAAATCTGACGTAATCACAGTCCACCTCATCATCAACTTCCTGCAACTCAACCAAGATTCTAAATCGTTACCCAACAACATTGAATATCACTATAAAAATGCCATGATCTTTCAGCATTAGTTCTTAAAATACATACGGAATATTGTATAATTTGCAAAAAAAAAAAGTTAACATTTGTTGCAAAAAGGTTCCAGCTTTCCATGTTTGATTAGCAACAGCTTGAGTTGGAATCGGAAACGAAGTATCAAAATGCAAATCTGTGATCGCTGGAATTACTAGGGGTGCCTCTCAAACTTACAATAGTTGCAAGCACCCACATGATGAATTGCATTTCGCATACACCTATCCATTATTTTCCTCATCAAGATCATGTTATTCAAAATTGCAGTTATAAAGTATTAGACTAATAGCAGTAGCAGCAGCATGAGAAAGCAAGAACTCACGAATGATAAGACTCGAAGCCGCGAGAATCGAAGAGGCACACCGAATCGGGGAGCGAGTAGTTGAGGAAGAAGCCATGAAGCAGGGACTGGTAAGCAGTGAGAGGGGGATAGTCGAGGCCCCAGTAGGAGAGGTTGTTGGCTGTGGAGCTGCGGTACCATTGATTTGAGGGTAGGTTTAGGGTTAGCTCCATCCAATGGCGCTGGGCTTCGTAGTCGCCGTACATTGGGGGCGTCGATTGGCCGGAGTAGGGGCCTAGGGCTACGAGGACGCGCACGAGGAGGGCGAGGAGGATGATGAGGGCTGTGGTTGATGGGGTTAGGGTTTCTGTCGACCATGGGAATTGTTGTTGGTATAGGGTTAGGGTTAGGGTTTCTTCTGCTGGTGTTCTCTTCTTCTTCGCCATAGATCTCCTCTTCGGATCTTTGTGTTCGGCTTTTCTAAAATCCATTTTGAACCCTTGAAATTTAGCGAATTCTAAATACAACATGTGAGGCCCGGATGGGATGTGCAGTTCGGAAAACTGGAACAAAAAGCACAACCGGGTTTTTCAGGACCTGTTTGGAGAGCAAAGATTCACTAGAATCCTCCTGTGATGCAAAAAAAGCATTAACTGATTATCCACGGTCCATGATGTGATACATAGACGGTTGAGATTTGAAAAGAAAAATAAATAGCCTGAAATAGAAATTGTTTTTTTTATCTCAACCGTCCATGTATTACACCATGAACGATGGAAGATTAGCTTCTGCATTTTTGCATCAAATGGGAATTCTACTAAATCGTTGTCCTTGTTTGGATATGGAGTTAGGAAAGCTGTGGTTTATTTTTAAGTGGATGTAGAAAGGAACAAACTGTGGTTTGCAAGTCCTGGACTCCAAAATGGAGTTTACAAAACTTTGGTCATATTGGAGTTAATATAACTACGGTTATCTTAACTTGTGGGCTGAAATAACTGTAGTTATATCAACTCCAAAATGATTCTCAAACAAGACAAAGCAAACATGAGTTAGGTTTGCTAACTTTATGAAACTGCAGTTTAGAAAACAATACTCCATTCCCAAAGAGGGCCTCAAGGTTTTTGTGTTAACGCCATTAAACTTTAAAAATGCGATGAACCCCTCTTGAACCAGTAAATATTGTACGAAAATGTTCATTTCTTTAATTAGCTTAAGGCTTGAATGGATTAAATGACCCTAAAATAATTTTGTGCTTTGATTGAATAGCCTAAAATTAGCTGAATATAACATTTTTGGGGAAAATATCCTTACAAAATACCCCTCAAGTGCTGTTTATGGCATTTTAAAAATTCAATGGTGCTATCTTCAATACCCTGAAAGCTCAATGATGCTTTACGAAATTTATCTTCATTCATCCTCACAAAAATTTATCCTCAATTCAATGGTGATTTCTTCCCCTCTTGGAAAGAGTGCGGGATTCGAATCCCAGGAACCCCAGAAGGAAAGTGGACACAAATTAACGTTTTCGGGGCAAATTCGTAGGTATCCTGAATGCGTGTGTTGTGTGATTGTGTGTGGTGTGTGCAGGTGTGTTGTGTGCGGTTTGTGTGGGTGTGTTGTGTACTCAGGCGAGGGCTTACGGGCCTAAAAAAAATCCAACTCAATGATGCTTTACAAAATTCTTGCCCTTACAAAAATTTATCCTCAATTTTAAGTGGAGACAGAGAGAGTATGCAAACTCTAGCTTCTAATGCCCGCCCTTTATTTTAAGAACTCAACTTTCATGGGCATTTGACTTTGGAGTTTCTTAACTCTAAAATGTTTTTGGAGTTATCTTGAAAATGGGTGTTTTCTCCGTAAATTTTGAAAGTTTAGAAAACTTTTGATTGGATTAGAGTTTAGTATTGGAATTTTAATAACCAAAGTTTTCTGAGGGTTAAAAAAGGGCCTGGGAGCGCCGTCCCCCCCCCCCTCCCGCCAAACGCACATGCTAACAAGGGTGGGACCCACCGGTGCAGTCCCATACCCACTTGCTTGTTTTTTAGCTGCAAGCATTAGGCCAGGGGAGCTCTTTAGCCCAATGACCTCTTTCTAAAGACCCAGGCTTATTTACTGAAAAATCCTCTGGGTTTGGACTCGTGACAGAAAACTACCATTTTCTTTGAAAATTATAAAAAAAACACTCTGATTTAATGGTCATTGGTCAATGTTGGTTAACGTTAAAAGGATGAGTTGTTCATGGAAAACGAGCAGAAGGGGAGGTCGGGGCAACGGGTTCAGAAAGGCGGAGGGGGCGAAGGTTGGGAGAGGGGCGATCGAGGCATGGAGAGAGCTGGGGCGGTGGAGGGGCGATCGGGCCATGAGGGGCTGGGGGAGGGGCTGCAGGGTTCCTAGGCACACTAGTGAGGTCTCCCAAGCCATCAACCATGGCTATTTCAAAATTTTATGGTGCCTACAAACCCTAAACTACGGATCGATAACTAGATGTCTAGGCGAAAAGAAAGCTAGCTAACAACTTAGCTAAAGAGAATACGGAAATACAACCTTTGTAGATCCGGTGCTCCACCTCCACGGCTCCGCAACGATGTCGTCTCCGCTGTCCAAATCAAATCCGGGCTCTAGAGTCGGCTTCGTCGGAGAATGGGCAAGCTAGGTCGTCGATGTCCATGCCGAAGATGATCTACGTCGAGGCATCGATGAATCAAGCTCCACCTTCACCAAACCGTGAAAAGTTGTGAAGGAAACATACTCTACTACTTGGCAAGAGGTAGAGGATGAAGAAATAGGAAGTGGGTAGACTTTAGAATTGGATTTCTCACTCATTTCCAACAATCACCATTGATGGACCTTGCTTTTCTTCACTTGAAGAATGAAGAAGAAGAAGAAAGATATTATGATAAGTTAATAGAAAATGAAAAGAAAATGAATTCTTATCATAATTCTAACTAGAGTTAAGTGTAGAGAATGAATCATGGTTAGTGGGAATGGTTAGGGTTAAGGATGAGATAAGGATGGTTGACTTTAACAAAGCTTCATGAAGCTTCAACTAAAGAACAAAAGAAGCCACCATTCTTTTCTCATTTTCATTTATTCATTTATCAAAAATAAAAAGGATAAATAAATAGATAAATGAATAACAAATTATAAACCCTAACCATTTCATTAACCAAGGTTTAATCTTTACACTTGAACCCTAGCATGACATGTATCATCAAACATGATACAATCAAGTGCACAAAAACATATCGCATATGCAATGCGCACGAACCAAGTGAGAAAATCCGTCTAAAGTGAACCGATACTAGTTAATGCAAAGTAATATATCAAATATATAATTATACATTAAATCATTAAATCAACACTTGATTCAATGATCCGGTCATGCGCACATAACCGACTGGTATCAATAGTAACATCTTATCGAATCAACACTTGATCCGATAACCCGGCTATATCGCATATAACCGATCAATGTCACATCGCGAGAATCAAATACAGTATCACATACTCGTATTATTCTCGGTCCCGCACATATCTCATATGCGCTCCTATTTCGTTTCGCTTGAGCCAGGAAACCTCTGTGTAGGACTCTAAAGACTCGTCAATACGCCGGCAGCAGATGATGATCATATCAATCACCCACAAGCCGCAAGCGGTCTGCTAAACGTAACGGCCACCCGGGTATTGAGCGATCTGAAGATCGACGAGCAAGCCCGCTCACACTCCAGTGAATCCGACCAGTAACACTACCGTACAGTCCGGTCTGATCGTCTGATATGTCGCATATCTCGCCTAGGGGTGGTATACGTCAGACCCCAATAGCTCAATAAGTCGTGTCGATATGAGGTCTATAACTGTTCGAGAAACTACTGGTAACACTTACCAGTAAATCTCAGCAACCCTGGCCAGGGATTTCCTGTTATAGCCAATCGAACACAGCGCAACATCAACCCCCTATACCGGGAGAGACGAATCCCCTCCTATCGCTCATTGCCTCCATGTGACTCGGGACTGTACCCAAAAACCACCGTTTTGCACGCCCTCTTGGACGTGGTAAGATGGAAATCAAAGCACAGTGGGAACCACACAAGACTCTATGACGATCTCGGGTCAACAGACTACTCTGTACCAGTGTCACCAGAGAACTGCCATCTGACGTGAGGTATAATACCATCTGGGAGTTCTCGGCGAGTCCGTCCAGTGTACCCAGTCTCTACTGAGCACCCGTATATCATCTCTGATGTCAAACACCGATGGATATGGGATCATCCATCGCCCATCTATATGGGTCGAGAAGGTACACGCTAGTCTACTCTGGTATATCGATGCCCCGTCTCGATACACCCACGACTAGGGACTTTGAAGGATGTACTTATGGACTACCATGTCCCCACTAGTATGATCCGCATCATAGTCCAGGTAGTCAAGTACAGATCCTAAGGGCTTTACCAACATGTAACAGAGAGACAATCAGTATATACGTTAAGGTAAAGATCAACCAGATAGCATACTATCATGTCGAGCAAGAAAGTCCTCCCTACATATATCCCAGCATCCACTACAATATACATCCTATGTACAGTAATGGCCTCTAGGGCATACATATAACTAACAATCTCCCACTTGCACTAGGGCCATCTTTAGCAGTGGTTTGAAGTATCTCATACTCAACCATCCCATAAAAGTCTCTCTCTGGGAACAGGCCTTTGTGAGTTGATCCGCTGTGTTGTCCTCTGAGTCTACTCTCCTAACCTCGATCTCCCTGGAGATCAACCATCTCCATGATCAGGCGATGCTGCCTTAGAATAAGTCTGGATCACTGATGGGACCGGCGTTCCTCGGCATGAGCCACAACTCCATTGTCTCACAATGGTAGGAACGTAGTTCATCTCATGAACTGATATACACCCAAACATCTTCTTTGGTAGCATCTTAAGTAGCGATGTATCCAGCCTTTATCGTCTAGTATGTCACGGTATCTAGCTTGGAACTCTTCCAACATACCGTCCCTTTACTGAGGGTAAAGACAATGCCTGCGACTGACACTCAGCCGTCTTTATCACCCTGGAACACTTCCAGTGATTCTCCTCAGGATCGATTGACACCATCTCACTACATCTAGTGAGTATCCTAACATCCATTTAGATCTATCTCATAGATCCAAAACCCAGGATTTAGTAGGTATCATTTTGATCCTATATGGAGAATCTTTGTGATAAGCGGAGATTGATCGAGCGTAGGATAGGAAACTCCTTTCTTATCAAGAGTATGTCATCCACGTACTCTACGAGGATCGTCACCATACTCCCTACTACCTTTTTGTATATACAAGGTTCATCTACTATTTTGATGATGTCAAACTCTTTGACTAATCCATCAAAACAGACGTTCCAACTCCGCGATGCCTGCTTTATCCTATAAAATATCTTGCACACGTTTCCGCTGCTCCCACTGTCTACGAGGCCCTCTGGCTGTGTACTTATAGACGCACTCTTCTAAATCATCATTTAGAAAAGCAGTCAAGACACCCAACCACTAGAGATCGTAGTCATGGTATGCAGCCGTGGTAAGTAGGATCTGGATGGACTTAAGCATAGCTACTTGAAAAGGTTTCATCATTATCCACGCCTGGTCGATGACGAAAAGCTTTAACAAGTCTAGCTTTGAAAGTCTCAACTTTTCCATATACACCAAGTAATCTTCTCAAGATATACTTGCTCCTGATGGGGATTTAACCCTTCAGATATAGCAACTAAAGTCCATACTTTGTTGGTGTACATGGATTCCATCTCAGATCACTAAGCATCCAGCCATTCTTACAGAGTCCCACTCTTGATGGCCAGCTCGAAACTAGTTGGGTCATCATCTTATGATGTAATCCTCGCTCCCACTGTCATAGAGAAACAAAAGTATCTCTCAGGTGGGTGAGGAACCCTACTAGATCGGCGGAGAGGCTGAGGTTCGTTGGCATCTACTGAATACTTTGGTTCTATCAAATCATCAGCTGTAGTTTGTATAGCTGGAACCTTTCCAGTTCTACATTACAGACCTTGCCTCGAGCTTGTCCGGATTTTGCTTTCCAGATATAGGCCGGACAACCCCAAATCTTAACCAACTTAAGATATGGGCTCTTCCCTTTCCATATCATATATGAAGCGGTAGGCAACTGATTTGATTGGAATCCTATTCAATAGGTATGCAGCTTCTCAAGCACACAACTCCCTAAAAGGAAAAAGGTAACTCAGCAGTACTCATCATAGAGCACACCACATCATATATGGTGCATCTGCTCCACCCCGATATACCATCGTGCTATGGTGTATTCGGAGGAGTAATGCTGAGAGAGAATCTCATTTTCCTTTAGAATAGTCCAGGAATTCCGTGCTCAAGTATTCTCCTCCTTGATCTCATCATAGGACATAATACTTATACCCGTATTTTGGTTCTCTACTTCTAACTTATATTCTGTGAATATCTCAAAAGGTTCGGACTCATGTTTCAACAGGAACATATGACTGAATCTTGAGAGATTATCAGAGAATATAATGAAGTATAAAGAACCAGTCCTGACATTTGTAGACTGGGGACCTACATACATCAACATGTATCATCCCAAGAGTTCACTAACTCTTTCTCTGTTTCCAATAAACAGAGCTGTGGTCATCTTATCTTTGTGACATGACTGGCGAGTTTCGCAAGATGTAAATTCAAACTGATTTAAATATGCATCTAAATGTAACTCAGCCAGTCGGGTCGCATTGATATGACCTAGTCTACAATACCTCAAGAAGGATTCGTTCATTTCTGAACTCTTCCTCTTGTGTGTTCTGTATACTAAAGAACTGTAGTTTGATTTAGAACGTTAATGCTTTTAGATAACGTGCCTGAACCGATCAACTTTTGATATAGGAAATGTTCAAAACATTATCCAACAATACAAAATTTTATCATTTCTTTACTAATAAAGAGACTGATATGATTTTGTATATCAGGTTCGGTATCTAATAACATTCGTTCAGAATCAATGTATCGGTAATACAGGGTGACAGTGACCAACAGACTTGGCTGCAACACTTGCCCCGTTTTCTGTCTCATGAAACTTATCACCCGTTCTCAGTTTTCTACCTTTCTGTAGCCCTATGTAACAGATTACATATCTGGGATCCTGATCTGGTATCACATACCCAGGACGTAAAGGATACTGAGAAACAGTTCTTTGTAACGAACACACCCGAAGATGATGCATCAGCATGCACTCTCTTCGTTTGGGTGGCACGGGAATTCTGGTATTCCCCAATTTCCTGCTCTGTCTTATAACAATTATAAGTAGGAGCGGGACCAACGTTCCCCAGCTCAGTATAACAAGCGGGTTCGGTCAATTATCCGTATTATTATCTTGATTAAGGCGTGATATGGTCGCTACCAGGAGAGAGAGAGAAGAAAACACTCAGCGTGCGCTCTGTCAAGAATAGATTGGTTATAATTTTATCTAATCAGGATGGCTCCCACTGCTTTTTATCAAATCTTCCTTCAAACCCAAAAAGGAAAGACTAGCCGGGATTAATTACACACTACAAGTTCGCCAATCTTTCAGCCAGGCCAGTGTCGGTACTTTGAGGGAGGTCCCCCGTGCTTTCGCACGAACCTAATTAATGTAAACCTCGTTTTCCCAGAGGCGTAACCTCGTTGACACCTTTCTAGACACCTACTTGATCGGCTAATTGTAATGTATAAAACTCTCCCAGGAGTAACACTTACTCGCAGCGGGTATCGGGATCCAACTATCTCATAGAAGGTATGCAATCTCATTGCAAATTTCAACACTTGAAATTCCCGATAATATTTTGCCCCTAGCAGCTATATGACCTTAACATAGTCAACAAATCATAAGTGCTAGTCAAGTTCAACCCGTCATTTCCCGATTGAATTAAACCCACCCGCACGACCCTTAACATAGTCAACAAAGTCGCACGACTACCCTAATCCAATCGCATCATATGCTAATACAGATAACCAATAGTTAGCTACCGCACACTACGCCTTAACATAGTCAACAAACGTAGCACGAATACTAACTAGTACTTATCTGAAATGACGGAGGGCTACGACAGGTTTTTCTGAAAACCTATTGCGTAATGAACTTGATATCGTTGTAGGATCGAATGAATTTTGAAATGGAGTGTTTTTGAGGCTTTTCTAGTTTTGCTAAAGGAGTCACTCCCGGTGAAGGGATCGTCGGTCCTTTCCTCGTCGAATGAGGTGCGGGATATATCATATATATCACTGTGCAAAGCAAAAACACTTAAAAGCAATCAAAAGACAAACCGAAGGTAGTAGCATCAGCCAGTTATTGCTAAAGGAGTAACTCCCGGTGAAGGGATCTCGGTCCTTTCCAAATCGAATAAGGTGCAGGATATATCACATATACCGCTGTGCAAAGCAAGAACTGTAGCTACCTGTTTTATTTTGAAATTCGATTCTACAACATCTTAGGTTTCTTTTTATTTCATTAATCTCATTAATGAAGTCCCATCATTTAAGTACCTAAACATCACAGATAGATATGACGTACACTTATGCCATCCGCATTCGCCTCGATGTCCCCTCGTGCACCGTTAGGTTAGGTAACTAACGACAGAGCAGGGCAGGGCTAGCGCGGGTGTAAAACATAAGTAACGTCTATATAATATATCATATATACTATATACTGTATCTATCAAAGAACATCACATGATCACATCACAGATATCGCAGCAGAAGAATCATATGAAATATTGGATATACTAGGACGTCCGTGTTTTCAATACGAGCCAGTATAAAACACGGATTCCACGGTCGTGATGAATAGCCAAACCCACACCCCTAGACCCCTACGAGAGCGGCAAGCAACCCTACCAATTCTGGAGTTAGGAGACCCGGACTCGACTCCTCGAGTTGGTCTCCCTCTGGACTCCAGAACCCGGTTACTTGTGCCCTCCTTCTTGGGTCTTTCCTAGTGCGGAAAAGTAAATAATATACAACAGGTGACAACTCCCGCAACCTGGAAGCGCCCCAATAAAAGAATATTACATACAAGTTTTTACATGAATGAAAATGAAAAACACTCATCTCACATAAAAAACCCCGGCTATTCAAACACGACGATCCAATATAACATATCCAGCAACACATAACATCACATGTCATCAACGTAAGTAAACATGCGCATCCCAATTGTCGTTGACATATAGCAACGAAACCGGCGATATCACATATTACACTTACGGTCACAGAAAAGAAAGTGTAAAACTACAACAGTTGGAATCCGCAACCACCTCAGACATCGCATGCCTGACCAAATGAATTACTTAGACATCGCATGCCTAACAATTATAAACCCCGCATTTTAGTCTCCTTATCGAAAACACTTTTCAATATCAAGTCGGGCAATTCAACAAGATTCCCGACAGTCTGATCGAATGCTCGTCGCAAACTTCAGTAGACGGCCGCACCCCCGATACCGTCGACGAAGTGCACCAAGGCGGAACACTGCTACCGCGAGCACCCGTACGGATGCTTTCGGCGACAGGGTTCTCCTACAGTCACTTGGTCGGGGCTATGGAGTGAGGCTGTCTATTAAGTTTACCCGGCGAGTATCCGCGTACGCTACGTGATTGCGACGGACTTTTGATCACATCAAAATTCCGTGGCAACCGATCAAGTGAGACTAAAGTGCTATGTTTATAACATTCATTTAGTTATCTCATAACTATTGTGAATTCCAATTATTGTATCCCATTCCAGATAAACAGAAAATGTCAAACTTTTCGATCGAACAATCGAACACCCAAGTTTTCCCGAAACTGATCAACACATGAAACAAGTATAACAACATTCCGTTCGTGCCTCAGTACCAACGGTCCAGCCGTAGAAGGGTCAAGCCAACGCCTCACATGTGGCACGCCGTACTGCCCCAAACCCGAAGGTTCAAAGGGCAGTTCAAGACGGTCACATAATCGAGTTAAGGTTTGTGTCTTCTAGAGGGACCATCGCGTTACTTGCACTACTTAGAACGTCGTTAAACTACGGAAAAATCCAACACTTGGAAATTTCCCGACAGGGGAAAAATTGGGTATTTATATCCGGTCGAACTTTTTAACATATTCAAAAATTATCCGGAACGACACATAGACAAAGTTTGACAATCCGATCGAATATATGAACTCCCAATACAACCCAAAATACTCAACTCTTTATTTCAGATTAAAAATTCCCAGGAAAACCAGCACTGAAAAATAGGAGTTACTGTGCAAAATTGAGTGCCTAATAAGACAAAACGGCGGCGGAAGGGCCGCATTAGCACGATAATGCCGCGGTTCCGCCGCACTTTAGAAAGATCATTAGGTAATTTTTGCATCGTAATTCTTAGATTTACCTGCTGATTTTTCTGCATATTTTTAATTTGCAAAAATCCACATTTTACAAAAAAGTACATAGAGCAATTTGGAAATCGGATTTCGGTTCGATCGGACTTCAAACTCCGTCTACGCTTCGCCTAAGGCTCTAGCTAGGCTCTGATACCACTGCAGGGTTCCTAGGCACACTAGTGAGGTCTCCCAAGCCATCAACCATGGCTATTTCAAAATTTTATGGTGCCTACAAACCCTAAACTACGGATCGATAACTAGATGTCTAGGCGAAAAGAAAGCTAGCTAACAACTTAGCTAAAGAGAATACGGAAATACAACCTTTGTAGATCCGGTGCTCCACCTCCACGGCTCCGCAACGATGTCGTCTCCGCTGTCCAAATCAAATCCGGGCTCTAGAGTCGGCTTCGTCGGAGAATGGGCAAGCTAGGTCGTCGATGTCCATGCCGAAGATGATCTACGTCGAGGCATCGATGAATCAAGCTCCACCTTCACCAAACCGTGAAAAGTTGTGAAGGAAACATACTCTACTACTTGGCAAGAGGTAGAGGATGAAGAAATAGGAAGTGGGTAGACTTTAGAATTGGATTTCTCACTCATTTCCAACAATCACCATTGATGGACCTTGCTTTTCTTCACTTGAAGAATGAAGAAGAAGAAGAAAGATATTATGATAAGTTAATAGAAAATGAAAAGAAAATGAATTCTTATCATAATTCTAACTAGAGTTAAGTGTAGAGAATGAATCATGGTTAGTGGGAATGGTTAGGGTTAAAGATGAGATAAGGATGGTTGACTTTAACAAAGCTTCATGAAGCTTCAACTAAAGAACAAAAGAAGCCACCATTCTTTTCTCATTTTCATTTATTCATTTATCAAAAATAAAAAGGATAAATAAATAGATAAATGAATAACAAATTATAAATCCTAACCATTTCATTAACCAAGGTTTAATCTTTACACTTGAACCCTAGCATGACATGTATCATCAAACATGATACAATCAAGTGCACAAAAACATATCGCATATGCAATGCGCACGAACCAAGTGAGAAAATCCGTCTAAAGTGAACCGATACTAGTTAATGCAAAGTAATATATCAAATATATAATTATACATTAAATCATTAAATCAACACTTGATTCAATGATCCGGTCATGCGCACATAACCGACTGGTATCAATAGTAACATCTTATCGAATCAACACTTGATCCGATAACCCGGCTATATCGCATATAACCGATCAATGTCACATCGCGAGAATCAAATACAGTATCACATACTCGTATTATTCTCGGTCCCGCACATATCTCATATGCGCTCCTATTTCGTTTCGCTTGAGCCAGGAAACCTCTGTGTAGGACTCTAAAGACTCGTCAATACGCCGGCAGCAGATGATGATCATATCAATCACCCACAAGCCGCAAGCGGTCTGCTAAACGTAACGGCCACCCGGGTATTGAGCGATCTGAAGATCGACGAGCAAGCCCGCTCACACTCCAGTGAATCCGACCAGTAACACTACCGTACAGTCCGGTCTGATCGTCTGATATGTCGCATATCTCGCCTAGGGGTGGTATACGTCAGACCCCAATAGCTCAATAAGTCGTGTCGATATGAGGTCTATAACTGTTCGAGAAACTACTGGTAACACTTACCAGTAAATCTCAGCAACCCTGGCCAGGGATTTCCTGTTATAGCCAATCGAACACAGCGCAACATCAACCCCCTATACCGGGAGAGACGAATCCCCTCCTATCGCTCATTGCCTCCATGTGACTCGGGACTGTACCCAAAAACCACCGTTTTGCACGCCCTCTTGGACGTGGTAAGATGGAAATCAAAGCACAGTGGGAACCACACAAGACTCTATGACGATCTCGGGTCAACAGACTACTCTGTACCAGTGTCACCAGAGAACTGCCATCTGACGTGAGGTATAATACCATCTGGGAGTTCTCGGCGAGTCCGTCCAGTGTACCCAGTCTCTACTGAGCACCCGTATATCATCTCTGATGTCAAACACCGATGGATATGGGATCATCCATCGCCCATCTATATGGGTCGAGAAGGTACACGCTAGTCTACTCTGGTATATCGATGCCCCGTCTCGATACACCCACGACTAGGGACTTTGAAGGATGTACTTATGGACTACCATGTCCCCACTAGTATGATCCGCATCATAGTCCAGGTAGTCAAGTACAGATCCTAAGGGCTTTACCAACATGTAACAGAGAGACAATCAGTATATACGTTAAGGTAAAGATCAACCAGATAGCATACTATCATGTCGAGCAAGAAAGTCCTCCCTACATATGTCCCAGCATCCACTACAATATACATCCTATGTACAGTAATGGCCTCTAGGGCATACATATAACTAACAGGGGCCAGTCGGGACAAGCAGAGGGTGGTGGTCCAAGGTCGCCAGCGGTGATGGTGGCCGGAGAAGAGAGGAAAATGATGGAGATTTTTTTTTTATGAAATTAGTGTTAGGGTTATAATGGGGTATTTTGGGGATTTTAACTTTTTTTGCTGACATAGCAACTTAAGTGGCGTGGCATAGTCTATGATGATATGGCACCGTTAAACAAGTTAGTTTCTTATAATTTTAAAAGAAAATGATAGTTTAGCTTCATGGACGCAAACCTATGGGGAAATTTTGGTAAATAAGAAAAGACCAAAATTCATGCCAAACACAGCATAGTTATAATTTTAAAGTTAGTTTAGATAACTCTATAAAACTCTGGTTATCTAAACTTAACTCCATTCCCAAACATGGCCTTTCTATAGTTTGAGATTAAAGATTAATTCTGATCGGTCATTAACAGCTTAGTTGGTATTTGATACTTTCCTTCATAGAAAGAGTGTGAGGTTCAATCCCGAGGAGGAGAAGTGGGCGCAATTTAACGTTTTCGGGACAAATTCATGGATTCTCTGGATGAGTGTGTGTTGTGTCCATATGGTATATTGTGTGCATAGGTTTAGGCTTATCGGCCAGCTTCCACAAAAAATTATAAATAGATAAAGATTTTAATTGTGTAGTGTGGAATAGAAGAGGGGGAATGTAGTAAAATGAGAACCCCAAAAATAATTTTTTTGGTAAATTTTCAAACACCCCCACCCCATCCCTCCCCCCGCGCAAGCTTTCACGCTGGCAAAATTCCCTCGGCCTCAAGACGGTTGTTAAAAACCCTTGGAAAAATTTCCGGTTGTCAAAAAAACCTTGCTTACGGTGTCTGCATAGTTGTCTGCTATATCTAATTTTTGTGTGATATGTTTGCAGTTGCTTGCGGTATCTATGCAATTGTCTGCGATATATGTAACACCCTGGTGCATTTATATGATATTTTATTTGGGGTATCTTCCAATCTTGCGACAACTTCTTGTTTATTATTGTTTTTGGGTGCGGATAATGCATTTGGTAACTGTAGATAGTATCCGACCCGACCCGCATGCTTGAAACCCATTAAGGTTCAAGATTACTTCATAGATTTGCTAGTACAGAGGATCCGTGCACATCTAGATTCAATACACACTTATATGATATATTTATCTGCATATCTTTTAAATAATACAAATAATAGTCAGATAATATATTTTAATATCTAGCATGGCATGTTATCATACCCCATATCATATGTGTGCATCCATACATCGTGTTCATGTCCAAATTGATAAAACAGACTCGTTTGGATCGCTACGTATATTTACGTATATCCGTTCTTAGGAGTATGCATTTTTATTAACCGGACATTGCATTATAGTTTTAGCTTGTATGTATATTATCCATATTTTAAAACTAGAATTTTAGAAGAGACCCGGATATTTTTCGGAGTATTTTGATATTAGCTATATAATCCAAGAAAATATATTATAATATTTATATAAAACCAAACTTAACAGTTTTTAAATACATAATTAATATATATATATATATATATATATATATATGAGGTTAATGGAGGAAAGAGGCCATAGGAGGGAATTTCCTCCTATGGCGTCGAAAAAATACACGCTCCCTCGTTTTTTCCGACGATCGGCACCCACCATCTTTATCGTTATCATCTAAGATGTGGGTACACCAAATTTCATGTGATTCTACAACTTTTTCACCGTTGATTTAGTGGGTTGAAAATTAACGGTTTACCGACAATAGAACTTTTTACATTGCTAAATCAACGTTGAAAAGGCGGTGGAATCACATGAAATTTGGTGTACCCACATCTTAGACGATAACGATGAAGATGGTGGGTGCCGATCGTCGGAAAAATTAAGGGAGAGTGTATTTTTTCGACGCCATAGGAGGAAATTCCCTCCTACGGCATCTTTCCTCCATTATTCTCTCTCTCTATATATATATACATATATAATATAATATAATATATATTTAACTAAATAATTCTTTCTCTCTCTCTCTTCTCGTAGATTCTCTCTTTCTCTCTTATTCTTTCTGTCTCCCTCTTTCATTTCTGTTCTTCCTTTCATTTCTGTTCTTCTCTCTCTGTCTCATTATATATATATATATATATATATATATTAATTTAACCCTATATTATCTTAACACCCGTCTCTCTCCTTTCTTTCCTTTTCCCTCTCGTGATCCCTCTCGTCGTCACGAGAAACTCGAGCCCTAACCCTCGTCCCTTGCCTTCGCCGCCGACTGCCCCACGACCTCGCCGACCATGACCTCATCACCCTCGTTACAACCTCCTCCGATTCCACCTCCTCTCTTCTCCTCTATTGTCACGCCCCACTTCCCAGTGTACGGGTAAGGAGACGCGACGAGACCCGCGACTTATTTATTCAAAAGTAAACACGTTAAGCGTAAATAAGCAATATAATAAATGTACACAAGAAATGACAAAAGATATAAATCAACAGCAACTTTTTATTGATTAAACATTCTTTACAATACACTGGAAAGTAAATACAATACTGGAAAGCAATGCCTAAACAATGGCATGAACTGAAAGTAAAAATATATACAAGTGAATTAGAGCTCTGGGTCCTCAATGAACTACTCCAAATCGTCCTGGCTGGGCTCGATCTCCGGAGAGTCGGGTCCTCCTGACAGCATTCCAAAGAAAGAAGAGAAAAGGAATGTCGTCAGCGAACAATCGCTCGGTAAATCTCAAAAGAGAGAGAAAATAGAATGGACAATTAAAGAGAATATAACTGTATAATGTATGTTTGTTATGCTAACGTAGTTGTTTGTAACTTGGTACAGAATGTGCCAGTGTATACGAGAGGAGTCCAACTTGCTCCGTGGACTAAGGTATATGGAGTACAAGGCCCCGTCAAAATCCACGGGACAACGGCAACGGATGTTCAGGTTAGGTGTATTATAGTGACCATCATCGTGCCACTTTTAACACATTCCGTATGAGTTTACCCCTTTAAAAACCCCGTAATGTATTTTGTATTGATTTTAATGATTCGTAAATATAATACTTACCGAGACCGTGGTATAGATTGTTCATGTAAACGGATAGTCATGTAGTCAAGTCAATATATATCTATGGTTCGGTCAAATCAAGTCATGTTGATATTGGATAGTATTCCGATATTCATATTTAAGTTCCATTATATATGGAGTCATGTTGTATTGGAGTTATATTTGAATTGTATTCATGTATGGATTGTATTCAGATTAGACTGAGACTTTGACTAAGTCAGACACTTAAAACAGATTTGAGTCCTAAATTAGGTTTATGAGTTATCGGTAACTGCTGCACATGGACGGCAGGATTTGTGACTTTTTCCAAGCCAATTACCATTGATAACCCCGTTTTAGTTTTCTACCTTAAATAGGCAAGCACCCACTTTCTCCGGCTCTCTGAGGCTCAAGAGAATTGGTCCCGCTTAAACCTATATTTACTACGGTCCTTAATGTAAATTAATATAACTTGAGGGGTTTTATGAAAACTATTTTTAGTATAATCTCAAAATAATCCTCTAGTATTTATTTATCGTATTTATGGTTTTCATGTATGTAAATTTTAAAAATGAGGTATTCTAGTGAATAAATACCTAGCTTGAATAATATATGATATTTTTGTGTAAATTTGACTTGTATGGATTCTTGATAGTATTTTCATGAAACTTGTGATTCTTTTCTTTTATTTGGAAAAACGTGAAATTTATTATATATTTAAAATAGATGATTTGATAATATTTATATATAATTATAAAAAAAAATATTAATAGAAAATCACGTTATTCTTAAAAATTGCATTAAAAATTCTATCGAGATTGGATGCTCCATGAGTAGGTCTGCATCTCGCTCTACCAGTCCCGAGGATGTGCGATAACCCTCACCATCCCGATCGGGTTCCCCAAAATGGGTTGTAGAGGCTTAATTGCAAGGAATATAAATAATACAAATTTAAAGAATACGGGTTTTAATAGTTTATGGTATTTTAATGTAAAAGCCGTATTTGTCCCAAAAATATTGTTAAAAAGAAATCGTGCTATGTCAAGATGCGTGTTGTGAGAGGTAAGTCGTTACCTCGTGAGATTTTCCTAAAGGTTGATAAAAGGTGTCGTATGTAAAGTTTACGATATTTAAACGTAAAAGTGCAATAAAAGTTACATAGCATGGTATTTTAATATGAAACTTATTCTCAAAGTTTGTTTTAAGATTATTAAACAAGATATAATAATTTGGAAGATTGGTTATTAAGAAAGATGGTGTTTTTAACAAATGTAGAATCGGATGTCGGAATAACTCTACTTCTGACGAGTTTTGAAAAGAGAACTTTTTAAGTTAGAAAGAGAGAAGCAAAGAGGGAACTTACGAGTTGGAATGAGAGAGGAAGTTGAGAGTTTCGTGAAGTCGCGGGGTCGCCGGAATTTTCTTGAATCGTCGCCGGAAAGTGACCTTGGGCTAACTCCACTTGTACACTTCTTTGACTTGGAAAAATTTGAGAATTTTTTATAATGGATTTCAGAATGGAGAGAGCTGGGGTATGATGTGATATATATAGGAGAAATTAGGGTTTGGAGGATTGAAGAAAGGAATTAAAAATGCATTTTAAATAGAATTAAAGAGTGAAATTACACTCTGTGGATAAATGCAGATAAATCAAACAGCATGGGAGTGGTGGGGGTAGGCCTAAGGATTTAGGGTTAAAAATATGGAGGCAATACCGACGGTCCAAACCGGTGGCGCCGGCCCAAAGGGCTTCTTCACTGGTCGATTGGAAGAGGAGTGGGGTGGGATTTGTGCCACGTGTCGGGGTCTGTTCATATAACATATTCCACATGTTTATTTAATCTGACTTTTCATTTTTACGTGTATTGCACGTGTAAACTTTTGGGCTTCCAAAAATTTTAAAAGAAAAAATATTAAAAATAATATGTGGCTGATGGGATTCGAACACAGGGGCTATCTCACAGCAGTGCAAGGTTTTACCAATGAGCTACAAGTGCTTTCTTGTTGTTCTTAAACAATTTTAATTTATAACTTGTGCTCAGGCTTGAAACTCTATTCTGTACATTAATTTCAAAAAAATCTGTATATTAAAACAGAGTCGTTACATCTATCCTCGAGAACCTACAAACCCAAGCACCTGCAACCCAAGAACCTCCGCCCTCATCGTCGGCGACTTGCCGTCGCCATCACCCTAACCCTCACCATGTCTTCACATCCTCACCTCCTCTTCCAACTCCCGACACCACCACCACCACCCTGCAAACCACCGACAACCCCCGACGAACTCCTGCAGCAAACCCCGACCCCAACCTCGCCGTTACTCATCGTCGGAGACTCGTCATCATCACCACCGTCGTCTCCTTGTCTCTCTCTCCTCTCCCCGACACCACAAACCACTACCACCATTGACCTCACCACCTTCCCGACGACCCCGACAGCAACCCCAGAGAACCCACTACCCCTTGTCGTCGACGGCAGCCCCTCATCGTTGTCACTTTCTCCTCTGTTCTCTGACCCCAGAACCCAGAGCCAAGCAACCCTGGTCTTCTTCTTCTTTCTTTCTTTCTTTCTTTCCTTTTCTTTCTTGATCGGTTCTTGACCGTCTTGCCGGAGTTGCACGTGTCACCGACGATCCAGACGACCCAGTCATCGTCGTCGTCCAGCCTAGTCATCACGTCACGTCATTGTTCAGCGAGGTCCAGTCCTGCGCGCATAGCTGTATCGTGACGTTTATCCGACATCAGACGTAGCATCCATATCCCGTCGTGAGATCCGATCAGGCAAGTTTAACTTGCAACATGCTATGTTACTATATCGATATCCTTATGAATAAAAATAGTACATGTGTTTTATTATACAACAAATGTTTTAGATTTACAGTTTTACGATATCCGTTCGTATCCGTACTGAGAATAGCATATCTAGTTGCATGTCGGAACATTATGATATCATTATACTACTATATTAGTACAACATGTTATCTAGTTTGCATCATACATAGTCATGGACGTATAAATGGTTATTACAGATAGACACATATGCATCCTGACATCAGTGCTGGTTATCGTGTTCTGATATTGATTACAGTTTCACATTTGGCATCTATTCGATTAATATGCATCACATGACATGTTCACGACATACTACTTGACTTGTTGCTTGGATCTTGTTACTAATGCCGACAATCCTGACTTGTTGTCCTGATGGACGTAACTTATTGTCTGCATAGACAAAACCTGTATCTTCTTGATCCTGTGTTGGCATTAGATTCATATTATCAATATCTGACTTGAACACAAAACTTAAGGAGTAAGAGAAAATCAATAATGAAACCCGACTTGTAACTCAACAGTTCGATACTTATACTGATCGGTCTTTACGGGCTAGGCAAGCCCCTGGATGATGATGCTGACATCATTCATCTGTACATGTTACCTGCTTATTGCCTAGCGGCACATCTCGGATTCATCCCGAGAATCTTGACCGTAGTCCCGGACACGTACGGGATACTATTGAGTTACATCGACGATTCCATTAAATTGATTTCAAAGACTTCTAGAATAGATAGCCTAGACGCATAGACTTTAGGATACACATCACATACATATAGCTCACTATTTATATCTGTATTATTTATTTATATTATGGTTTAATTATATCATCATATCCTGGTTGCTACTATTGTTTTGATATCTATAACGCACTGACGTCTGGATTTTGCACGGCCCAGTTCCTATACCTTTATTGCAGGCAGATTGAGAATATTTTAGCAATCAAGCCGAGCAATGAGGAATTGAACGTGTATTTAGAGATGTTTAGTTTAGTTTATTACGGCAGTTTTATTTCTTTTGATGTGAGCCCATATTGGGACATGTTTCAGATGTTGTTTATTGGAGCTTGATTCGTTTCCGCATATGCATGTTCTTGACTCTATTTACTGTGGAAAATGGACATGTATTAAATAAATTTTATATTTTACTGTTCTTGATATCCTATAGACAGCCGTAATGTGACTGTGGAGGGATGATTCCTAGCCACATGTAGCATGGTTGGTTTTGTCACGTGCCGTATTCTACACATTTTGGGAAGCGGGGCGTGACAGGGTTTGTTTGGTATCGGAGCCATATGATTTAGGGTTAATCGGGTTTGGTTCTTTTGTAGTTGGGTATTGAACCCAATACACTAATCAGGAAACCCGGAATTAAGAACATGTCCCTCCACATTACTATCTTGCCAGTCATGAATCTATAGCTATCTTGTTTATTGAATCCTGTTTACCGTTGCTAATCATTTTCAGTGTCTTGGCTTCAGAATCATGACGGATAGAGACTTGCGATTATACCAGAGGCGTGTCGATGACGCTGCATTGCTTGGAGTTATACGTGGTATGCTGGAAAACCAGAAGCGACAAACTGAGCCGAATCGGCGGCATGCCGAGGCTTTCCAGGAGAGTCTGCGGACGGTCCAACAGTCCGTAGTCGCAGTAACACCCAGGCCAGCACAGCGTGAGGGCACCGTGGCGGACTTCAGAAAGCTCGGTCCGTCCACATTTACGGGATTGGAGGAGCCTTTGCCAGCAGAACAATGGCTAGTTGATATGGAGAATTTGCTTGTCGCCGCGCAGATTCCAGATGAGAAAAGGGTGGATATAGTACGCATCCAGTTGGTAGATTACGCTCGCGGGTGGTGGCTCGTAGAGGAGACCCGTCTGCCCAAGCCGATCAGTTAGACAGCGTTTTCGTGAAGTTTCTTGGAGAGGTTCTTTCCGCAAACTGCTCGAGAAGAAATGGAAGAAAAGTTTATTAGCTTGAAGCAGAATGGCGGATCCGTTGATGCGCATGCGGCTGAGTGGACTCGGCTCAGTCGATTTGCGGGACCTTTGGTTGCCGACGAGGCAGATAGGGCACGGAGGTTCATGCGTAGCTTGGATGTGGAGATTCATAGACACATCATATCTCTGGGTTTGACCACCTTCTCCCAAGCTCTCAAGGCAGCCAGGGAGCAGCAGAGTTTATCGGTGAAAGCGAAGAATACGCAACAGCAAGCCGTCGTAGTGCAGAAGCCGGTGTTTATGCCAAACAGAGCCCCTGTACGCAGAGGTATCCCGGTGAACAGGCGCTGCATTGCACCTATGAAGAAGCCTGTCGTATCCGATCAGAAAAGAAGTGTGATTTGTGACTTCTGCCGTCTACCCGGATACCTACAGAAGGACTGTCGAAGGAGGCTTGGACTTTGCCTAGTTTGTGGATCGGCTGACCATACCATCAGTGCTTGCCCGTCAAAACTACGATTGAGAGATGATATTCAGAAGCCCCCGCAGAAGCAGATTCAGGGGCAGAAGCAGATTACTCAGAAGCCTAATCAAGCACGGGCCTTCACTTTGACGGCCGAGGAGGCCAAGGCTTCAGACGAAGTTGTTTTAGGTATCCTACTCGTTTATAATTTTCCCGCTGTTGGGGTCAAAAATTACACCCCGGTTGACCAAGTCAAAGTCAACTCCAAGTAAACGGGCCCAAGCCTAGGTCAAGTGGGTCCATACCCAAGTCAAGCCTCGCGGCCAGCCTCTCCCATGCCAAAATGAAAATTATGTAATAAATAATTTTGATGTGTTTTTTATGAATAAATGTAAAAAAAAAATAGGCAAAAACCAAATTTTTGTAAAGCCCATGGCTCATGTGCAAAAGAAATGAGCACATGAGGCATGAGATGGGCAAAAATGCCATTTTGTAAAGCTCAAGGGGCTATATGTAAATATGTAAGCCTATAAAAAGCAACATGATGATGAAATGAAACAATAATCATTCCCCTCAAAAGCTACGGTTTGTGCCTCCTTTCCCTTTCTCAAGGTTCTACACCTTCTTTCCCTTTTCTGAATTAAATCAAGAGTTCAACTTTTTCTTTCCCAAAAATAAATAGTTTTTCACCACAAAACCCTTGAAGGGGAACTCAAATCTCCCATCAAATCTCTAAAAGGGGAGATTTTTAAGTCCCATCCCCCTTTTTCTTCAAGATCCAGCCAATAAAGAGGAGGAAGAAGGAGACTCATCTCCAAAAATCCCACTTGGGGAAGGTCCAAAGCTCAAGAGAATATCTAGGGCTCAAGGGAGAAGAAAGAAGCCCCCTTTCAACATCTTCGAAAATATTTTGGGAGCTTTACTCCAAAAAATAAAATAAAATAAAATAATATATAATATATATATATATATATATATAAAATAATAAATCTTTCTTTTTAGGAGTTCAACTCCAAAAGTCAATCGGAAGTACAACTCCCAGTGCAGGGGCTAAACCCCTTTGTCTTTTTTTTGGAGTTTAACTCCAAAAGTCAATTGGGAGTACAACTTCCAGTATAGGGGCTAAGCCCCTTTTTCCCACTGGCGCCCAGCGCCCGCGTGCCGAGCATGTGAGGCGCTGGCACCCACGCGTCCTTTGGACGCTCTTTTCTCCTCTTTTTTTATACATGTACACACTCCATAACACTTTCCCCGTTAAAAAAAAATTCTAACGGGCTGCTGCCCCGCATCCCGCAAGGGGGCTGCTAGCCCCCTTGACCCCTAACCCGCTATCCGGATAGCGGGACCCCCGTAAACTCTGCGAGGTTCCCGATATACCCAAAACCCTTCAAGACACAACACACGCACACTGCAAAATGAGTTCGCATGACCAGTTTGACCGGTCAATCGGAGGTTTTCTCGCTCCAAAGGCGAGGGGTAATTAACGGCAGCTTAGTCCGCGGCTGCCGGAGATTTGGATCCCCACAATCAATGAACCCCCGCCTACCTTAGGCAGGGGGAATCTGTAGTACGCCTGACAAGCAACGCATATTCCCATCTCAATGGGGTGACGAAAAACACCCTACACCCGCATTGGTATTATTCGATTCAGGTGCATCCCATTGCTTCATGTCGTCCAAGTTTATTAGTGCACACTCTATTCCACTCACGACCCTGTCTAGTTGCTGGGACGTACACACCGGGAATGAGAAAATTATATCTAGTAGTGAGTGCAAGGTTTGTTCGATTGTTATTTGCGGACGAGAGTTATTCGCGGATTTCTTGGTGATCGATACTAGCAGCTACGATGTTGTCTTGGAAATAGACTTTCTTGGCACTTTCCACGCTCACATCGATTGTAGGTTAAAGAAAGTGATTTTCCGGATTCCTGGACATCCGGAGTTTATATTTTCAGGAGGTAGCAGATCTGTCGAGCCAGTCGAATTTAGGGCTAGGCCGACAAGTGTCATTCTTTCGTCGATGGAAGTAGATAAGGAGGAAGCGCCAGCTGTTAGTTATATGTATGCCCTAGAGGCCATTACTGTACATAGGATGTATATTGTAGTGGATGCTGGGACATATATAGGGAGGACTTTCTTGCTCAACATGATAGTATGCTATCTGGTTAATCTTTACCTTAACGTGTACACTGATTGTCTCTCTGTTACATGTTGGTAAAGCCCTTAGGATGTGTGCTTGACTACCTGGGCTATGATGTGGATCATACTAGTGGGGACATGGTAGTCCATAAGTACATCCTTCAAAGTCCCTAGTCGTGGGTGTATCGAGACGGGGCATCGATATACCAGAGTAGACTAGCGTGTACCTTCTCGACCCATACAGATGGGCGATGGATGATCCCATATCCATCGGTGTTTGACATCAGAGATGATATACGGGTGCTCAGTAGAGACTGGGTACACTGGACGGACTCGCCGAGAACTCCCAGATGGTATTATACCTCACGTCAGATGGCAGTTCTCTGGTGACACTGGTACAGAGTAGTCTGTTGACCCGAGATCGTCATAGAGTCTTGTGTGGTTCCCACTGTGCTTTGATTTCCATCTTACCACGTCCAAGAGGGCGTGCAAAACGGTGGTTTTTGGGTACAGTCCCGAGTCACATGGAGGCAATGAGCGATAGGAGGGGATTCGTCTCTCCTGGTATAGGGAGTTGATGTTGCGCTGTGTTCGATTGGCTATAACAGGAAATCCCTGGCCAGGGTTGCTGAGATTTACTGGTAAGTGTTACCAGTAGTTTCTCGAACAGTTATAGACCTCATATCGACACGACTTATCGAGCTATTGGGGTCTGACGTTTACCACCCCTAGGCGAGATATGCGACATATCAGACGATCAGACCGGACTGTACGGTAGTGTTACTGGTCGGATTCACTGGAGTGTGAGCGGGCTTGCTCGTCGATCTTCAGATCGCTCAATACCCGGGTGGCTGTTACGTTTAGCAGACCGCTTGCGGCTTGTGGATGTTTGATATGATCATCATCTGCTGCCGGCGTATTGACGAGTCTTTAGAGTCCTACACAGAGGTTTCCTGGCTCAAGCGAAACGAAATAGGAGCGCATATGAGATATGTGCGGGACCGAGAATAATACCAGTATGTGATACTGTATTCGATTCTCGCGATGTGACATTGATCGGTTATATGCGATATAGCCGGGTTATCGGATCAAGTGTTGATTCGATAAGTTGTTACTATTGATACCAGTCGGTTGTGTGCGACATGACCGGATCATTGAATTAAGTGTTGATTTAATGATTTAATGCATTATTATATATTTGATATATTACTTTGCATTAACTAGTATCGGTTCACTTTAAAATGGATTTTCTCACTCGGGTGTGCGCATTGCATATGCGATATGATTTTGTGCACTTCTTTGTATCATGTTTGATGATACATGAATTTTGGTTAAGTGTAAAGAATTAAACAATGGTTAAGTGGATAATTAGGGTTTTTCTTTTCTTATTTATTTATATATACATTTATTCTTTTTGGAAAACATTTAGCATGAGAAGAAATGGAGGCTTTATTTGTTGTTTTCATGAAGCTTCATGAATGTTTGACTTTGCAACCATTTTTGTCTCATGCTTAACCTAACCATCCACTAAACCATGATTTGCTCTCTACACATAACCATAGTTATGTTATGATAAGGTTGATTTTATTTATTCTTTTAAAAAGATTAACATATCATAACATTATCTTCTTCTTCCTCATCTTCTTCACTTGAAGAAAGAAAAGCTCATCAATGGTGATTGATGTTTTTGAGTGAGAAATCCAATTCTAAAGTTAACCCACTTCCTATTTCTTCATCCTCTACCTCTTGCCAAGTAGTAGAGTGTGTTTACTTCACAAGTTTCTTGACTTGGTGAAGTCGGAGCTTGATTTAGCGATGCCTCGACGTAGATCATCTTCGGCACGTCGTCGATGACCTAGCCCGTACATTCTCCGATGAAGCCGACGCTAGAGCCCGAGACTTGTTATGGACAGCGAGGAGACTTCATTGCGGAGCTATGGAGGTGGAGCACCGGATCTACAAAGGTTGTATTTCCGTATCTATTAGTTAAGAGTTAACTAGTTAGCTTTTTCGCCTAGTAATCTAGCAAACGATCCGTAGTTTAGGGTTTCTCGGCACGTTATAATTTGAAATTGGCATGGTTGATGCCTTGTGAGACCTCTCTAGTGTGCCTAGGAACCCTACAGTGGTATCAGAGCCTAGCTAGAGCCTTAGGCGAAGTCTAGACGGAATTTGAAGTCCGAACGAACCCGAAACCCCGAATCAATCTTGCTCTCTGTACTTTTTTGAAAACAGTGAGATTTTCCAAATTAAAAATTGCTAAAAAATTCAGCAGGGAAAAATAAGAATTACGGTGCAAAAAGTTTCTGGTGAACAGTAAATTTCGCGGCGGATCCGCGGCATAAGCATGGCTTCTGCGGCGGATCAGCGGCCCCTTGATGACGTCATCCTCCACTATTTGCACAGTAACTCTTATTATTTTATTCTGGATTTTCTGGGAATTTTTAATACTGTTTCCAGAGTTGTATTTTCTGGGATTATTTTGGGGATTCGGTGTTTCGATCGGAGTATCAAATTTTGTCTGTGTGGCTTTCCGGATAAATTTTAGAATATGTTAAAAAGTTCGACCGGATATAAATACCCAATTTTTCCCCTGTCGGGAAATTTCCAAGTGTTGGATTTTTCCGTAGTTTAACGACGTTCTAAGTAGTGCAAGTAACGCGATGGTCCCTCTAGAAGACAACAAACCTTAACTCGATTATGTGACCGTCTTGAACTGCCCTTTGAACCTTCGGGTTTGGGGCAGTACGGCGTGCCACATGTGAGGCGTTGGCTTGACCCTTCTACGGCTGGACCGTTGGTACTGAGGCACGAACTGAATGTTGTTAGACTAATTTCATGTGTTGATCTATATCGGGAAAACTTGGGTGTTCGAATGTTCAATCGGAAAGTTTAACATTTTCTATTTATCTGGAATGGGATACAACAATTGGAATTCATAAATAATTATGAGATAACTGAATGAATGTTATAAACATAGCACTTTAGTCTCACTTGATCGGTTGCCACGGAATTTTGATGTGATCAAAAGTCCGTCGCAATCACGTAGCGTACGCGGATACTCGCCGGGTAAACTTAATAGACAGCCTCACGCCATTGCCCCGACCAAGTGACTATAGGAGAACCCCGTCGCCGAAAGCATCCGTCCGGGTGCTCGCGGTGGCGGTGTTCCGCCTTGGTGCACTTCGTCGACGGTATCGGGGGTGCGGCCGCCTACTGAAGTTTGCGACGAGCATTCGATCAGGATGTCGGGAATCTTGTTGAATTGCCCGACTTGATATTGAAAAGAGTTTTTGATTTTGAGACTAAAATGCGGGGTTTATAATTGTTAGGCATATGATGTCTAAGTAATTCATTTGGTCAAGCATGCGATGTCTGAGGTGGTTGCGGATTCCAACTGTTGTAGTTTTACACTTTCTTTTCTGTGACCGTAAGTGTAATATGTGATATCGCCGGTTTCGTTGCTATATGTCAACGACAATTGGGATGCGCATATTTACTTACGTTGATGACATGTGATGTTATGTGTTGCTGGATATATTATATTGGATCGTCGTGTTTGAATAGCCGGGTTTTTTTATGTGAGATGAGTGTTTTTCATTTTCATTCATGTAAAAACTTGTATGTAATATTCTTTTATTGGGGCGCTTCCAGGTTGCGGAAGTTGTCACTGTTTGTATATTATTTACTTTTCTGCACTAGGATAGACCCAAGGAGGAGGGCACAAGTAACCGGGTTCTGGAGTCCAGTGGGAGACCAACTCGAGGAGTCGAGTCCGGGTCTCCTAACTCCAGAATTGGTAGGGTTGCTTGCCGCTCTCGTAGGGGTCTAGGGGTGTGGGTTTGGTTATTCATCACGACCGTGGAATCCGTGTTTTATACTGGCTCGTATTGAAAACACGGATGTCCTAGTATATCCAATATTTCATATGATTCTTCTGCTGCGATATCTGTGATGTGATCATGTGATGTTCTGTGATAGATACAGTATATAGTATATATGATATATTATATAGGCGTTACTTATGTTTTACACCCGCGCTAGCCCTGCCCTGCTCTGTCGTTAGTTACCTAACCTAACGGTGCACGAGGGGACATCGAGGCGAATGCGGATGGTATAAGTGTACGTCGTATTTATCTGTGATGATTAGGTACTTAAATGATGGGACTTCATTAATGAGATTAATGAAATAAAAGAAACCTAAGATGTTGTAGAATCGAATTTCAAAATAAAACAGGTAGCTACAGTTCTTGCTTTGCATAGCGGTATATATGATATATCCTGCACCTTATTCGATAAGGAAAGGACCGAGATCCCTTCACCGGGAGTGACTCCTTTAGCAATAACTGGCAGATGCTACACATTCGGTTTGGTTTTTGATAGCTTTTAAGTGTTTTTGCTTTGCACAGTGATATATATGATATATCCCGCACCTCATTCGATGAGGAAAGGACCGACGATCCCTTCACCGGGAGTGACTCCTTTAGCAAAACTAGAAAAGCCACAAAAGCACTCCATTTTAAAATCATTTGATTCTACAACGATATCAAGTTCATTACGCAAAAGGTTTTCAGAAAAAACCTGTCGTAGCCCTCCGTCATTTCAGATAAGTGCTGTTTAGTATTCGTGCTGCGTTTGTTGGCCTCCGTCAAGGCGCAGTGTGCGGTAGCTAACCAGTATTTATCTGTTTATGCATATGATGCAGATTGAGTTAGGGTAGTCGTGCGACCTTGTTGGCCTCCGTCAAGGGTCGTGCGGGTGGGTTTGATTCGATCAAGAAATGACGGGTTGAACTTGACTAGTAGCCTATGGTTTGTTGGCCTCCGTCAAGGTCATAGGGTGCTAGGGGCAAAATATTATCGGGAATTTCAAGTGTTGAAATTTGCAATGAGATTGCATACCTTCTATGAGATAGTTGGATCCCGATACCCGCTGCGAGTAAGAGTTACTCCTGGGAGAGTTTTATATATTACAATTAGCCGATCAAGTAGGTGTCTAGAAAGGTGTCAACGAGGTTACGCCTCTGGGAAAATGAGGTTTACACTAATTAGGTTCGTGCGAAAGCACGGGGGACCTCCCTCAAAATACCGACACTGGCCTGGCTGAAAGATTGGCGAACTTGTAGTGTGTAATTAATCCCGGCTAGTCTTTCCTTTTAGGGTTTGAAGGAAGATTTGATAAAAAGCAGTGGGAGCCATCCTGATTAGATAAAATAATAACCAATCTGATCTTGCAAGAGCGCACGCTGAGTGTTTTCTTCTCTCTCTCTCCTGGTAGCGACCATATCACGCCTTAATCAAGATAATAATACGGAATATTGACCGAGCCCGCTTGTTATACTGAGCTGGGGAACGTTGGTCCCGCTCCGACTTATAATTGTTATAAGACAGAGCAGGAAATTGGGGAATACCAGATTTCCCGTGCCGCCCAAACGAAGAGAGTGCATGCTGATGCATCATCTTCGGGTGTATTCATTACAAAGAACTGTTTCTCAGTATCATCCGCATCCTTGGTATATGATACCGGATCAGGATCCCAGATATGTAAGTTATTACATAGGGCTACAAAAGAGTAGAAAAACTGAGAACGGGTGATAAGTTTCATGAGACAGAAAACGGGGCAAGTGTTGCAGCCAAGTCTGTTGGTCACTGTCACCCTGTATTATAATACATTGATTCTGAACGAATGTTATTAGATACCGAACCTGATATACAAAATCATATCTGTCTCTTTATTAGTAAAGAAACGATATAATTTTGTATTGTTGGATAATGTTTTGAACATTTCCTATATCAAAAGTTGATCAGTTCAGGCACGTTATCTAAAAGCATTGATGTTCTAAATCAAACTACAGTTCTTAGTATACTGAACACACATAAGAGGAAGAGTTCAGAAATGAACGGATTCTGCTTGAGGTATTGTAGACTAGGTCAGATCAATGTGACCCGACTAGCTGAAGTTACATAAAGATGCATATTTAAATTAGTTTGAACTTACATCTTGTGAAACTCGCCAGTCATGTCACAAAGATAAGATGACCATAGCCCTGTTTATTGGAAACAGAGAAAGAGTTAGTGAACTCTTGGGATGATACATGTTGATGTATGTAGGTCCCCAGTCTACACATGCCAAGACTGGTTCTTTGTACTTCATTACATTCTCTGATAATCTCTCGAGATTCAGACATATGTTCCTGTTGAAACACAAGTCCGAACCTTTTGAGATATTCACAGAATATAAGTTAGAAGTAGAGAACTAAAATACGGGTATAAGTATTATGTCTTTTGATGTGATCAAGGAGGAGAATACTTGAGCACGGAAATCCTGGACTATTCTAAAGGAGAATGAGATTCTCTCTCAGCATTATTCCTCCGTATACACCATAGCACGATGGTATATCGGGGCGGAGCAGATACACCCTATTTGATATGGTGTGCTCTATGATGAGTACTACTGAGTTACCTATTTCCTTAAGGGAGTTATGCGCTTATGAAGCTGCATACCTATTGAATAGGGTTCGAATCAAATCAGTTGCCTACCATTTCATATGTGATATGGAAAGGGAAGAGCCCATGTCTTAAGCTAGTTAAGATTTGGGGTTGTCCGATTTTGTCTAAAAGCAAAATCCGGACAAGCCCGAGGCAAGGTCTGTTATGTAGAACTGGAAATGTTCCAGCCATACAAACTGCAGCTGTTGAGTTGATAGAACCAAAGGATTCAGTAAATTCCAACGAACCTCAGCCTCTCCGCCGATCTAGTAGGGTTCCTCACCCACCTGAGAGATACTTCGGTTTCTCTATGACAGTGGGAGCGAGGATTGCATTATGAGATGATGACCCAACTATTTTCGAGCAGGCCATCAGGAGTAAGACTCTGTAAGAATGGCTGGATGCTTAGCGATCTGAGATGGAATCCTTATACACCAACAAAGTATGGACTTTGGTTGCTATATCTGAAGGGTTAAATCCCCATCAGGAGCAAGTATATCTTGAGAAGATTACTTGGTGTACATGGAAAAGTTGAGACTTTCAAAGCTAGACTTGTTAAAGCTCTTCGTCATCGACCAGGCGTGGATAATGATGAAACCTTTTCAAGTAGCTATGCTTAAGTCCATCCAGATCCTACTTACCACGGCTACATACCATGACTACGATATCTGGTGGTTGGGTGTCATGACAGCTTTTCTAAATGATGTTTAGAAGAGAGTGTCTATAAGTACACAGCCAGAGGGCTTCGTAGACAGCGGGAGCAGCGGAAACGTGTGCAAGATGCTTTATAGGATAAAGCAGGCATCGCGGAGTTGGAACATCTGTTTTGATGTGTTAGTCAAAGAGTTTGACATCATCAAAATGGTAGATGAACCTTGTATAAACAAAAAGGTAGTAGAGAGTATGGTGACGATCCTCGTAGAGTACGTGGATGACATACTCTTGATAAGAAAGGAGTTTCTTATGCTACGCTCGATCAATCTCCGTTTATCACAAAGATTCTCCATATAGGATCAAAATGATACCTACAAAATCCTGGATTTTGGATCTATGAGATAGATCTAATTGGATGTTAAGATACTCACTAGTTGTAGTGAGATGGTATCAATCGATCCTGGGGAGAATCACTAGAAGGGTTCCAGGGTGATAATGACGACTGAGTATCAGTCACAGGCATTGTCTTTACCCTCAGTAAAGGGACGGTATGTTGGAAGAGTTCCAAGCTAGATACCGTGGCATACTAGACGATAAAGGCAGGATACATCGCTACTTAAGATGCCACCAAAGAAGCTGTTTGGGTGTATATTGGTTCATAAGATGAACTATGTTCCTACCATTGTGTGACAATGGAGTTGTGGCTTATGCCGAGGAACGCCGGTCCCATCAGTGATCCAGACTTATTCTAAGGCAGCATCGCCTGATCATGGAGATAGTTGATCTCCAGGGTGATCGAGGTTAGGAGAGTAGATTCAGAGGACAACACAGCGGATCCACTCACAAAGGCCTTTTCCCAGAGAGAGACTTTTATGGGATGGTTGGGTATGAGATACTGCAACCACTGCTACAGATGGCCCTAGTGCAAGTGGGAGATTGTTAGTTATATGTATGCCCTAGAGGCCCTTACTGTACATAGGATGTATATTGTAGTGGATGCTGGGACATATATAGGGAGGACTTTCTTGCTCAACATGATAGTATGCTATCTGGTTAATCTTTACCTTAACGTGTACACTGATTGTCTCTCTGTTACATGTTGGTAAAGCCCTTAGGATGTGTGCTTGACTACCTGGGCTATGATGTGGATTATACTAGTGGGGACATGGTAGTCCATAAGTACATCCTTCAAAGTCCCTAGTCGTGGGTGTATCGAGACGGGGCATCGATATACCAGAGTAGACTAGCGTGTACCTTCTCGACCCATACAGATGGGCGATGGATGATCCTATATCCATCGGTGTTTGACATCAGAGATGATATACGGGTGCTCAGTAGAGACTGGGTACACTGGACGGACTCGCCGAGAACTCCCAGATGGTATTATACCTCACGTCAGATGGCAGTTCTCTGGTGACACTGGTACAGAGTAGTCTGTTGACCCGAGATCGTCATAGAGTCTTGTGTGGTTCCCACTGTGCTTTGATTTCCATCTTACCACGTCCAAGAGGGCGTGCAAAACGGTGGTTTTTGGGTACAGTCCCGAGTCACATGGAGGCAATGAGCGATAGGAGGGGATTCGTCTCTCCCGGTATAGGGAGTTGATGTTGCGCTGTGTTCGATTGGCTATAACAGGAAATCCTTGGCCAGGGTTGCTGAGATTTACTGGTAAGTGTTACCAGTAGTTTCTCGAACAGTTATAGACCTCATATCGACACGACTTATCGAGCTATTGGGGTCTGACGTTTACCACCCCTAGGCGAGATATGCGACATATCAGACGATCAGACCGGACTGTACGGTAGTGTTACTGGTCGGATTCACTGGAGTGTGAGCGGGCTTGCTCGTCGATCTTCAGATCGCTCAATACCCGGGTGGCCGTTACGTTTAGCAGACCGCTTGCGGCTTGTGGATGTTTGATATGATCATCATCTGCTGCCGGCGTATTGACGAGTCTTTAGAGTCCTACACAGAGGTTTCCTGGCTCAAGCGAAACGAAATAGGAGCGCATATGAGATATGTGCGGGACCGAGAATAATACCAGTATGTGATACTGTATTCGATTCTCGCGATGTGACATTGATCGGTTATATGCGATATAGCCGGGTTATCGGATCAAGTGTTGATTCGATAAGTTGTTACTATTGATACCAGTCGGTTGTGTGCGACATGACCGGATCATTGAATCAAGTGTTGATTTAATGATTTAATGCATTATTATATATTTGATATATTACTTTGCATTAACTAGTATCGGTTCACTTTAAAATGGATTTTCTCACTCGGGTGTGCGCATTGCATATGCGATATGATTTTGTGCACTTCTTTGTATCATGTTTGATGATACATAAATTTTGGTTAAGTGTAAAGAATTAAACAATGGTTAAGTGGATAATTAGGGTTTTTCTTTTCTTATTTATTTATATATACATTTATTCTTTTTGGAAAACATTTAGCATGAGAAGAAATGGAGGCTTTATTTGTTGTTTTCATGAAGCTTCATGAATGTTTGACTTTGCAACCATTTTTGTCTCATGCTTAACCTAACCATCCACTAAACCATGATTTGCTCTCTACACATAACCATAGTTATGTTATGATAAGGTTGATTTTATTTATTCTTTTAAAAAGATTAACATATCATAACATTATCTTCTTCTTCCTCATCTTCTTCACTTGAAGAAAGAAAAGCTCATCAATGGTGATTGATGTTTTTGAGTGAGAAATCCAATTCTAAAGTTAACCCACTTCCTATTTCTTCATCCTCTACCTCTTGCCAAGTAGTAGAGTGTGTTTACTTCACAAGTTTCTTGACTTGGTGAAGTCGGAGCTTGATTTAGCGATGCCTCGACGTAGATCATCTTCGGCACGTCGTCGATGACCTAGCCCGTACATTCTCCGATGAAGCCGACGCTAGAGCCCGGGACTTGTTATGGACAGCGAGGAGACTTCATTGCGGAGCTATGGAGGTGGAGCACCGGATCTACAAAGGTTGTATTTCCGTATCTATTAGTTAAGAGTTAACTAGTTAGCTTTTTCGCCTAGTAATCTAGCAAACGATCCGTAGTTTAGGGTTTCTCGGCACGTTATAATTTGAAATTGGCATGGTTGATGCCTTGTGAGACCTCTCTAGTGTGCCTAGGAACCCTACACTAGCAGTAGTTTAAGAGTTTATGGATGTGTTCGAAAACATCTCGGGTTTACCGTCAAAACGAGATGTGGAGTTCACGATTGACCTTATTCCTGGAGCAGCGCTGATTTCAAAGGCGTATTATCCAATGGCACCGGTGGAACTAGAAGAGGTAAAGAAACAAGTTGCCGAATTACTAAAGAATGGTTAGATTCGCAGCAGCGGTTCACCATGGGGAGCTCCAGTTCTTCTAGTCAAGAAGAAGGATGGCACACGACGGATGTGCATTGATTATCGAGAATTAAACCGGGTGACTATTAAGAACAAGTATCCGATCCTTCGCATCGGCGAATTATTCGATCAACTTAGTGGCGCGAGGGTATTCTCGAAGTTGGATTTGCAATCCGGATATCATCATGTTCAGGTGAAATCAAAAAATATTTGCAAGACAGCGTTCCGAACTTGATATGGGCACTACGAGTACTTGGTGATGCCATTTGGAGTTACTAACGCACTGGCAATATTTATGGACTTGATGAACCGAATCTTTTCACCGTACCTGAACCAGTTCGTTGTGGTGTTTATTGATGACATTCTGGTCTATTCGAGGAGTAAAGAAGAGCATGTAGAACACTTGAGAATCGCACTGCAAACGTTGAGGCAAGAAAGGTTATATGCTAAGATGAGCAAGTGCGAGTTTTAGCTCAAAGAAGTGAAGTTCTTGGGTCATGTTGTATCCGGAGATGGAATTGCCGTTGACCGTGAAAAGATTGCAGCTGTTCATGATTGGCCAATTCCAAAGAACGTAGCGGAGATCAGAAGTTTTCTTGGGCTTACCGGATATTATAGAAGGTTTGTAGAGAACTTCGCTCGAATAGCTGAACCATTGACCAAGCTAACGTGAAAAGAGATACCATTCGTATGGACGGAGAAGTGTGCGTCGGCTTTTGAAGCATTGAAATAAAGATTGACCACCGCTCCTATCTTGATAGTGCCAGACGGTTTCGGAGGGTTGTTATTCACAGCGACGCATCTGGGAAAGGCTTGGGATGTGTTCTAATGCAGCATGGGAAGGTTATAGGTTATGCGTCGAGACAATTGAAGACTCACGAGAAGAACTACCCAACTCATGATTTAGAGCTAGCAGTGGTGATTTTTGCTTCGAAGATTTGGAGACACTACTTATTGGGCGAAATGGTAGAAGTATTTACCGATCACAAGAGCCTAAAATATGTGTTCATATAAAAAGAGCTCAACATGAGGCAGCGTAGATGGTTGGAGCTGATGGCTGACTATGATCTTGATCAAAAATACCATCTGGAGAAAGTTAATGTAGTGTCGGATGCTCTAAGTCGATTGCCAGCAATACAGATGTTGACTCCACAGATGGAGATTATAGCTGATCTTCAGAGGTTCGAGTTGGAGATTGTACTACCGAATTCTTTGGGACAGTTGATGCAGTTGCAAGTACAGTCGTCCTTGATCGATAACATTAAAGTAGCGCAGTCGCACGATCCAAGATTGTAGATGTTTCGAGAACAAGTAGAAGCGGGACTTCGAACGTACTTGTTAATTCATGAAGACGGTTCTGTTTACCACCGAAAACAGGAAAAGACAAACGTCTTGCCTGAATTTGGGGGCAGATGCTATTTGGTTTTATCTGTCCACCTCTCCGAAGATGCCAAGTTGATTTATGGCACCGTGTATCGGAGGTTTAGACAGATGCGGTCGTTGTAGCAGACTTCGTCAGATTCACCCTCGTTTGCAAGGGTTTTTTGATTGTAGGGACGCTCTTCCCTGCAGGCGCAAGCCCATGCAGTTAATTACGTTACCGCGTAGCGATAACTACTTTCTCCTTCTCCGGATGTTCACTTCGTGTCGTGTGTGTTTGTTTTATTTTTTGGTTGCCCGTGGATTGTATACGGAGACTGATTTATGTTGTCGCTCGTAGGGCGTGGATTAGTCCAAATCCGTATTTTCTTAGATTTGGGTTTGGTTGATTTAAGGATCGTTAACCTCGTTTATAACACCCGAGCCCAATAATACTATTTCTATTGCTAGTTGAGTGTTATACATTGCTCATTCCAATTATCCTGTTTGTTTGGTGCGTAGTGCTAAATTTTAACCGGTTAAGTCATTTTGGCACATAACAAATTTTAACACCTAAAATGAAATTAAAAATATCCATGTTGGCCTACTCGTCGCCACTAGTCGCGTGGTAGCGTCCGCGCGTCGAGATTTCGTCCCGTTCGGTGAAACGGGCAAGTTTGGACGACTACGCGCGCGTGCAAGTGTCCGGCTTGGGGGCATGCATTTTAATCACAAAACATCTCTTTTTAAAATTTGGAACCCGCTTAAAATCCTATAATTTGAATTTGAAATATTTGGGCGCAACCCGGGCGCGATTTGGAAATGTTTCATTTAGCGCCGAAATGCCCAATTAATTAAATATTTTAAAACCTTATAATATATTCTTTCCGTTCTAAATCCAACGATTAAATCACATTTAATCTTTTTAGTTTTACTGTTCTTCCCTCATCAGCCAATCACGAGGGATTTAAATCCCTCATGGGCCCCCTATCCTCTCTCTCTCTCCGCCTCTCTCTATCTCTCTCTAATTTCTCATTCTCTCTCTATCTCTAACCCTCTCTCTATCTCTCTCCAACAATCTCTCTATCTAATCTTTTCTCTCTCTCTTCTTTAACAATCCCTCTCTCTCTCTACCTATTATTATACGCCCGCCTCGTCCACAACCTCACCACGAGAAACCCATCGCGTACCCCCGAACCCTAACCCTAGCCACCTCCTGCCGTTGCCGTCGACCTCCCCGCGACCTCGCCGTCGCCGTCCTCACCCCCACAGCTTCGACCGCAGCCTTCCTCTCTCATTCCCGAGCCTGCAAACCCAACCCCCGATGCCACCACCAGCACCCAGTGGCCGCCGTCGCCGCCGCTTCCCATCGCCGACGACGCCAAGGCTTTCCTCCCTTCATCCTCGTCCCGACCTCGTCGTCTTCTTCCTCCTCCCCTCGCCGACGACGCCAAGGCTTTCCTCCCTTCATCCTCGTCCCGACCTCGTCGTCTTCTTCCTCCTCCCCTCGCCGGACCACCACCAACCCGAGCCCAACCCCCATCACCTAACCCTCTAGTTCGCCGGAAAAGGGACACCGTCGACCCCCTCGTCGTCGCCAGCACACCGACGACCACCTCCTCTCCTCCCTGCAACCCGGGCCAGGCTAGAACCTCTCCCCTACTCACCGCACCCTCGATCCAGCCACCTCCAGCCCTTACCGCACCCACTGTTCATCACCGCCGGCGCCCCATCGCCGTCGAACGCGTCGTGGTTGCCCCTGGTTCTTCTCTGTAAGCATCTCTCTACCTTTCCTTTTCCTTTTCCCTTCGCTGGTCGATCGTCGTGCGTGTATCGTGAAATTTTGCTAACGTGTTGCCGTTTTGACTTTTCGCCGGATTCCGGCCGTGCCGTCGTTTGGACCCGACTTTCCAGCGGAGTACTCTGGTCCGTGTGGTCCCGCTGTTCGCTGTTTGGACTCGATCCGTGGCCCGTGCACCCGTCTCGTGTTTTCCGCCGACATTGCATCCGTGCTTTCCGGTTTGCGAAACCGTCGAGGCAAGATTTCTTGCTACATGCTATGTTATACTAATTAGTGTGCTTGACTCATAAAACTTGCAATATTAACTAAATATATATATACTTTTCTCATGTGGACGAAATATGATATATATCCTGATAACTGCAACCTAAACTGTATTTTGCCGTTGTAACCCTAATAACGAAACCACCCGTTAATCATTTTGCTATCAAAAGGACGATAATGGTACACATATAGCTTCATTACTTTCTGTTATTGATAGTGCACTACTTTGTGACTATTGCACCCCAAGGGTGCTCGAACCTGTTAATATAATATAACTGCACCATATTCATGTGCCATTGTGATTAAATGAACCGTTATTGTTATTTACTTTATTCTTGCTGCTGTTACTTATTCGATTGTATACCTGTTGAGAGCACATACTCGATCACATCACGTATTGACCCGACCTTGCTACACTTGACATATATTTACATATGATACACCTGACATGGTACCGTTTACTATTGACTTGACCTGATGTACCATGACCTGACCTGTTACCTGATCTCGTGCCTAATGCCAACAAACCTGACATGTAGTCCTCATGGACCGTTCCTGTTGTCTATCCAGACAGACCTGCTTTTATCTGATTCTGTGTTGGCATTAGTCCTTGACTACTGAATACCTGACCTGACATACATAACTTGGGGGTATGGGGAAATCAAAGATGAACCTGACTTGTAACTCGACAGTTCACTACCTGTCCGAGTGTACACATTCCTGTTTTGTGCCTAGCGGCATGTCTCGGTTTCGGCCGAGAATATTGTGGCCGTGATCCCGGGTATGTACGGGGTACTACCGAGTGTACACTTTCCTGTTTGTGCCTAGCGGCATGTCTCGGCTGCAGCCGAGAATATTATGGCCGTGATCCCGGGTATGTACGGGATACTATTGAGTTACATCGACGATTCATCAATTGATTTCAGAGACTATAGAGTAGAAACCTGATAGGACAGTTTAGTTACCACTGCACATTACCCTGCACTGTTATTTCTTAGTACTGCTTTATTCATGTTCATACCTGCATTGCTTATTACCATGTTTATATTATATTATTTGGTTGACATGACGCGCTGACGTCTGGGTTTTGCATGGCCCAGATTCCTTACCACTGTCGACGACCGAGCAGGAGTACTTCAGCCAGCAGGCTGAACTGTGAGTCCTTAGTGATTAGTTTATTTATTTCATTTCATTTCCAGATGTGAGCCCGCATTATGGGACGTACTGTTTATTTATTGTATTGGATCATTTGCTTCCGCACTTATTGTTTATTGACTCTTGTTATTATGGATTTGGACATGTTAGATTAGTTTATTATCTTGTTCTTGATATCCTTACAACCGTAATGTGACTGTGGATGGATACTTCCTACCCACAGGTAGCATGGTTGGCTATGTTACGTGCCCAATCTTGCGTACTCTGGGAAGCGGGACGTGACATCGTTTGAGATTAAAATCAACTTAGATGTTTGTTAAGGATACGTTAGTCTAAGTTTTAGACTAAGATCCACTTAACAAGGTTTTAGGATCATTTAGATCCAACGAAAGAGCATTTGGGCTATGTTGTTTTAGTTTAGGGACATTACGGTCCGTCATTAGTTTAGGGACATTGCGGTCCATTGTTTAAGGACATCATAGTCCGTAGTTTAAGGACATCATAGTCCATGGTTTAAGGACATCATAGCCCGTCATTAGTTTAAGGACATTACGGTCCATAGTTAGTTTAAGGACATTACGGTCCAGAGGGTTTAAGGACATCATAGTCCATAGAGTTTAGTTTAAGGACGTTGCGGTCCACAAATCACCATTTTTGAGCTGAGGGTTTAGTTTAAGAACGCTGCGGTCCGTTATTAGTTTAAAGACGTTGCGGTCCATAGCTAGTTTAAGAATATTACGGTCCATTGAGTTGTTGATTGTCGTGGCCCGCCACCTCTCTGAAGACGTTGAAGAATTACAACGACATATATCAGAGGTGTGGGGAGATGTACCCTTGAACCAATATCAGTTGGGAGGTTTGTAGTTGGGTTTGGGACTGAGTCCACTTTAGAAAGAATGTGAGCACACGGGCTCGGTTGATCTGAATTAGGAACTTTTGGTCAGCTTGGACTTAGTCCACTTAACATTGAATAAAGTGTAAAACACTTATTTGGGCTCGGTCCCTTTTATGTATAATAATGCTGAGCATTGATATGGGCTCAGATTCTCACCCTATTTCTTTGTTTTTTATGGAGTGTTAAACACTCTTTATGGCGCCGGGCTCTATTTACAGAGCGCTCTTTATTTTATCAGCGCCCACGTGAGGGGCATGTGGAGCGCTTGGCGCTGAGCGCCAACCACTGAGTGCTAAGCACTCTTTATTTTATTAGCGCCCACGTGAGGGGCACGTGGAGCGCTTGGCGCTGAGCACCAACCACTGAGTGCTAAGCACTCTTTATTTTATTAGCGCCCACGTGAGGAGCACGTGGAGCGCTTGGCGCTGAGTGCCAACCACTGAGTGCTAAGCACTCTTTATTTCATTAGCGCCCACGTGAGGGGCACGTGGAGCGCTTGGCGCTGAGCGCCAACCACTGAGTGCTAAGCACTCTTTATTTTATTAGCGCCCACGTGAGGGGCACGTGGAGCGCTTGGCGCTGTTTCCTTCTTTGTGCATTTTCTGAAGAGTTCGATTCTTTGTTCTTCCCTGGATCTTCAATCCCCGAGAACAAATTCATCCCTTCGAGAATTAAATTCTCATTTGTGGGAGACTTGTCTCATAGATCTCAGATCTAGGGAAAGAACTATGTTCTTTTATAAAGGTTAAACCCTCAGGTATGCCGATGAGGTACTATGATCTCTATTTACCTTAAAGAAGGTTTTTCTTCTTTCTTCTCTCTTCAAGCTCTTTTGCTTGCTCTTCTTTTTGAACTTAAAGTTTATGGGGGGGGTTCCTCTATGCAAGACTTAAAGTCTTGGGTCCTTTATATAGGGGAAGCTGATTTGTTGATTCAGTTGAGCAAATCTCTCATTGAGAGATTTCTTAATTGATTTGGGGATTTTATCCACCGTTGGATTTTTGATCCAAGGATTTCTGTTTTACAGAAAACATTTTTCTTGTTTTTAATAAGATTGGGAAAATATTTTCCCATATAGAACTTATTCTGTATCTTGGTGATTTTTAATCACCATTGGATCTTTGATCCAACGGTGCTCTGATTTACAGAGCACAATCTTTCTTGTTTGGAAAGATTTGAGGAGTATTTTCTCAACAGAATTTAATTCTGTAATTTGATGATTTATCATCTTCGTTGGATCTTTGATCCAAGGGTGGAGAACTTTTAGTTCTGGCGCTGGCGCTCTCATGCTTTGCACGTGAGGCGCTGTCTCAGTTCAAATTTTGAACAGAGCCTTGCTCTCTTATTGGGGGGAAACAAATGCCCCCACCGTTGCGCTCACGTGGCTTACAAGTGAGTGCAGCGGTGGCAGCTTTTCCACCGTTGGATCTTCTTGGAAGTTGGAACGTCTTCCAGCGCCTATAAGTAGGGCCTTCGGCCCTTGAGATGAATTCTGTTCATCTTTTTCCTTTATTTTTTCTGAGAATTTTATTCTCCCTTCAGAGCTTATATCTATGCCCAAGAAAATTCCTTTTAGAGTTAGAACTATGTCCAAATTTGGTAAGGATTGAACCTATTAATAGAGCTTTGCTCTTCTCAGATCATAGATTTTAAAATGAATTTTTAGGGTTACTTAACCCATTAATTAGAACATTGTTCATCTTTATGAAGAACTCTTAGAGTTAGTTTTGTAGATCTAAAGGATCTTGGAGTTTTTACTCTGTAAAAAGCTTCGATTTTTTAGGGTTTTGATGGGTTACTCCATCGTTTTCACAAAGCATGGCTTTTAGAAATTTTGGGGAAATTTTGTTCCCGTCATAATTAAATTTGACAGATGTCATTTCTGTTTGCAGAGCACTGCTCTCAAAGGAGTTTAACTCCTTGGCCCAATAAGTTTCTTATTAAATGAGAATCTTTTTAGGATTTTCTCCTTAATGATTGACTGTCTCATCAATGATGAGCCGTCACTTTGATTTTGTGGGTCCCCCTTGGTCCATTTTTCCTGCATTGCAGGGTGGTACAAATTTAAAGTACCGGATGTCAGAATTTGTAATGTAGAATTGACATCTAACTCTCGTTTCTTTTCGCGCAGGTACTATGCCTTTTGACTCTTCTTTCCTATTTGTTCGCCCAGAGAGTGCATACGCCGATGCGCCCGTGGATCGGGAAGTTTTTGCATTGATTAAAGATCACGACCCGGAGCAGAAGTCTCATCACTTATGGGGGTTGTGGTACAACCAAATTATTCAGGGTCGGCGCAGCTTCTCTTGTATGGTGCCTTCAGAGCCAATTTCCGCCATTCATTATGCTGACTCACCCCAGGTGATTACGCGGTGGAGGAGGTTAACTGGATTACGGATGGACGCCTCCAGCCCTCGATGGGCTCGATACCTGTACAGCCGCCGATGGCTTTAGATATTCTGGGGCGGCGCATATGTCAAGGCGAGTCGCGCCCTTGGGGACAGGCATACATGATAGGCTTGACTCCTCGCCATTCAGCCGGATACTTGCAGTGGGCTCGGTACATCTTGTCGGCCAAAAACTCGCTGCTGCTGAAGCTCGGATTGTACCCTGTTGTCTATGCGTCTCTTTTCCAGTATCCCGCGCCTCACGTATGGTGGGTCAAGGATTTCTTGGAACAATGGAACACTCCGACTCACACCTTTCTTTTATCGGACCGGGAGGTTTCAATTTCCCTGGAGGAATTTGCATAAATTTCGGGCCTACCGTCAGAAGGGAACATTATGAGGAAATACTTCCTCCTGACAAGTACATCTTCGCCACCCAATCAGTGGTGATGGGTCTTACTCCGGAGAATGCTATTCAATATCAATTCCCGAGTCTGATCAAGGTGTTGAATATTTATGAGAGTCTGTTTCTCGAATCCGGAAGGTACGGGGTCAGCTTCACAGATTTCATCGCCCGCTTTCTTCGCTCGGAAGTCTTATCAAAACAAGCTGCGAAGTTCGCCAAGCTTGACGATCCTTTTGGTTTTGGCTTGGACAGCCAGCCGACGGCGGAAGCAGATCAAAAGAATTTCTTCCTCCCAAACACCCCGGTCTTCCCCTTTGCAGAGCTCGCAGCTTCAGACATCGACGAAGAGGCGTTCTTTTGGGGGTTCCTTGGCCTATGGTTAAGCTGGTTTGTGCTCCCAATGCACCCTCGCTACATGAGGCCATCCGTATTCTATCCGGCTCATCGAATGGTTGCCGGGACGCGAGTGGCCGTCGGAATCGCTGGGCTGGCTCACTTGTATCATGGCCTCAGCTTAGCGGCAGACACCACTAAGCCGGGGGTATAGCCTGTAAATCTCCCGCTGCACTATTTCACGTTGTAGATTGAGCTGCATGTGATCGGCGCTTTCGGAGTCCATAAACGGCCCCGTTTCTACGACAGTTATAATTTCCCTCGGGTCATGTTCCTAGTTGAGGCTTCTGCTTTAGATCCGTCACAGCGAGAAGCTCTGGGTCTGGTCCTTCGCCCGCGTATGGTCGGGGATAGCATGTCCTTCGTCGATAAGGTACTAACTATCGGCAAGGAATCCACTAAAACGGTGCAGCCGCTGCGTGATACCTTCAAAGACGGGGCTCCTACATTGAAAGCTCGGGAGATTCTGCATTTGTATTCAATCAGGCCGGGCTTTTTAGTGTTCAGGCAGAATGACTCGGCGCTGTTCATGATGTACAACCCGCACCGTTTCGCTCAACAGTCGAGCTACGATCAGGGTGTCCCGCTAGAGGCTTTTTTAGCTGAGCCGGTTGCTACGGAAGAGGGTATCCGCAACGCGCTGCACCATTTCATGCGGCTAAACACCGGGTCCAACTTTTTTATCAGTGAGCCGAGCTGTATTCTGAAAGCCTCGAACGCATACGTGGCGTGGTACCAGCATGCGACGGGTGCTGTTATTAGGGAAGAAAGGCGGTTACTGCTCGATCACAAGGGTGCAGTCCCTGCCGGTAATCCAGCTGTCCCCTTAAAGCGATGGGCCATTGTTGGTCCTTCCTTAAGAGAAGTTGCCGCGGTTGCGGTCCCGTGCGCCTTTCCTGAGAAGCCTCTACCCCGTATTCCTGTAGAAACGGTAGCTGCAGCATCCCCGGAGTCTGGCGTGGGTACGGAGATCGGGACTTGTCGCCCAAAAATGCCCGTCAAGCGTAAGCTCCTGTCATCGGCTGCCGGCGCTCGCTCGCAAAAGAAGAAGAAGTCGCTGTTTTCTGCCGACGTCATATTTGGCCAGGAGCCACATGCTCCTTATAGCGAGGGTTTGTGTGAGTATGGGACCAATGAGGGTTTATTCATCGCGCCTGCGGATGATACTGATCTCCAGGTTGCCCTTGTGGCTTCCGAGCGTCTGGTTCGCGATGAAGCGGCACTGATCACTATCGTGAAGTCATGTATACTTCAGTTACATTCTTCCACGATTATCTTCTTTTATTATGCTTCTACTGACGCTTTCTTCTTCAACAGGTATATCTGCCGAAGAGGCTCTCGCGGCTTCCCTCAAAACATTTGAAGAGGAAGAGAGGCTCCGCGCTTCTTTGGGCCTTGGTAAAATTCCGTTCACTATGCCTTTGTCCCTTTCTTTATTCGTGCTCTGACCCTTTCTTTCATCTTATTGCAGGGACTACCTTGACTCATGTTATTCCGAGTGCGGTACCGATCCCAAGCGGTAGTGCAGCGACGCTTCCAGAGCCAGCTATTGTAGCCCCAGCCCCCCCAACATTATCGCAGGAGGCTTTGCTAAAGCAGTCGATGACAGACGTCGTAACGGCTCCAGAGGCAGATCTTGGTTCGGACGATGACGTCCCTTTGTCAGAGGTCTTGAGGAGATCATTTCTCACTGCTCAGACCGAAAAGAAGCGTAGGAAGCGTGCAGCGAGGGAACGCGATGCCAGTTTGGCCGTGGGTGCAGGCTCAAGCGTCATTCCGCTTCCTGATACTCCTTCGGCAGATGTTCCCTCTGTGTTGTCTACCACCCGTAGACAGGTCGCGCGCGCAACTCGGGAAGAAACCGAAAAGCTGCCCCAAGGTAACGTAACGCTGAGTCTTTTATTAGAACTTGATCTTCGAATTTTGACACATGCATTTTCTTTTAGGGCCGAGTCTTGGCGATGGGATGACGGGTGAAAGCCTAATGGTTACCGTGCCCGAAATTGCGACCCTTTCTCTAGAATCTGGGACCGTCCAGACCGCCGCTCTTTCCCCGTGTGGCTCCCTGGTATCGGCGGGCGTCGGGACATCTCGTCCACTCTGCTGCATGCACGTCCACGGTTGCTCCATTCTGCCTTAGTCTGATAAATTTCTCTTCCATTTCCTCCCGTGTAGTCCGCGGGAAGAACTTCTCCAGGAAACTTTTAGAGAAATCCGCCCAACTGCTTGGCTTGGCAAACAGTTCTCCTCCACAAGCCACCACTCTCGGCGTAATCCACTAGTTGAATGCGCACCACAACAACTCCTTTGTCCTCTGGAATCTGTATCGCAATCCGCAAATTCTCCGTGCCGACTAGCCACTGCTCGGCTGGCACGGCTCCTCCAAACCAGTGAAAGTAGTAGGACCCACACGTCTGAAATCTGCCACGGTCCCTACCCGGTCAACTGGTCTAGCTCCAAACTCGTTCACAGACTGCTGAACGATCTGCAAATCTTCCTGAAACGAGTCCGCTTGCTGCTGGATCAGCGCGGGCTGTTTCCCTGATTTCCAGCATTCCTCTTATCACTCCAAGCATGGCGGCTTCGTTCACACGCCTCTGGTACGTCTTCAACTCCTTACCTGTCATAATCCTGAACTCAAAACACCCAACATTAGCATGATGATAGATTCTGAATATAGATCAAGGCTAGAACTCCAAGATACTTAAATAGAGTACTGCATTGTAGCTATGCCGCGGTATCATAGCCGCAATTACTTAACTCCACCCAAGTCGCCTAAGTCCTAGAGATAACAAGAAATTAGGTTTTCGAGTTGACAAATGCAAAGTAAGTTTGCATGTTGACATGATCCGGAAGAATGATTCAAGGATGGTAAAACTGTCAAGGTGGCAGGACATGTTTCCTAATCACGGGTATTCTGATTCGTGTATCGGGTACAATACCCAACTACGAAAGAATCAACCCAACTAACCTATGGCTCTGATACCAAAAGAACCATGTCACGCCCCGCTTCCCAGAGTACGCAAGATTGGGCACGTAACATAGCCAACCATGCTACCTGTGGGTAGGAAGTATCCATCCACAGTCACATTACGGTTGTAGAGATATCAAGAACAATATAAATAAACTAATCTAACACATGTCCAAATCCATAATAACAAGAGTCAATGAACAATAGTGCGGAAGCCAATGATCCAATACAATAAATAAACAGTATGTCCCATAATGCGGGCTCACATCTGGAAATGAAATGAAATAAATAAACTAATCACTAAGGACTCACAGTTCAGCCTGCTGGCTGAAGTACTCCTGCTCGGTCGTCGACAGTGGTAAGGAATCTGGGCCATGCAAAACCCAGACGTCAGCGCGTCATGTCAACCAAATAATATAATAGAAACATGGTAATAAGCAATGCAGGTATGAACATGAATAAAGCAGTACTAAGAAATAACAGTGCAGGGTAATGTACAGTGGTAACTAAACTGTCCTATCAGGTTTCTACTCTATAGTCTTTGAAATCAATTGATGAATCGTCGATGTAACTCAATAGTATCCTGTACATACCCGGGATCACGGCCACAATATTCTCGGCCGAAACCGAGACATGCCGCTAGGCACAAAACAGGAAAGTGTACACTCAGTAGTACCCCGTACATACCCGGGATCACGGCCACAATATTCTCGGCCGAAACCGAGACATGCCGCTAGGCACAAAACAGGAATGTGTACACTCGAACAGGTAGTGAACTGTCGAGTTACAAGTCAGGTTCATCTTTGATTTCCCCATACCCCCAAGTTATGTATGTCAGGTCAGGTATTCAGTAGTCAAGAACTAATGCCAACACAGGATCAGGTAAAAGCAGGTTTGTCTGGATAGACAACAGGAATGGTCCATGAGGACCCCAAGTCAGGTTTGTTGGCATTAGGCATGAGATCAGGTAACAGGTCAGGTCATGTTTCAACAGGCTGAGTCGGTATGTATGTATGTGTCATGTGCAGCAGAGTCAGGTCAATATGTAATGTGATCGAGTGTGTGCTCTCAACAGGTATACAATCGAATAAGTAACAGCAGCAAGAATTTAAAGTAAAAGCACTAATAGTCATTTAATCACAATGGTGCTTTGTATTATGTTTATTAACAGGTTCAAGCACCCTTGGGGTGCAATAGTCACAAGGTGAAACAATATCAACAACATAAAGTAATGAAGCTACATGAATTTAATACTAAAGCATAAATAATTGTCTCATGGATGATTTAACGAATAAAGCAAGGACGATCTAATTGGTTCAGTTAGTTAAAGTATGGATTGATAGTAGACCGATTAATTACAAGAAACTACTATAATGATTCAATATTAAGGATACTTGCAACCGTCAATTCTAAGTTATACCAAATATCGATATTACCATCAACTGTGTGGTTAAATTAAGTAATGTGATCATTAAATGTATAGCAAGACTTGATCTTGTATTAGCATGTTAGAGCAAGTATTCGGATACTTGCCTCGACGGTTTCGCAAACCGGAAAGCACGGATGCAATGTCGGCGGAAAACACGAGACGGGTGCACGGGCCACGGATCGAGTCCTAACAGCGAACAGCGGGACCACACGGACCAGAGTACTTCGCTGGAAAGTCGGGTCCAAACGACGGCACGGCCGGAATCCGGCGAAAGTCAAAAGGCGACGAAGTTAGCAAAACATACGATATACGTATAACAAAGATCAGCGGGGGGGATTTAGCACGAATGGAAAGATAAAGGGATGCTTACAGGGAAGAACCCGGGGGCAACCACGACAGGTTCGACGGCGAGGGGGGCGCCGGCGGCGAACAGGGAAACACGGCTGGCTGAAATGGCTGGAGTCGCCGGAATGGGATGGTGCTGTGCGTAGGGGAGGTCCTGGCCTGATCTGGATCGTAGGGGGGAAGAAGAGGTGGTCGGCGGTGGCTCTGGCAACGCCGACGATGGTCGACGGCGGCTTTCCCGGCGACTGGAGAATGCTAGGGTTAGGCTCGGGTGCAGCTGCAGCACCGGCGAGGGAAGAAGGAAGAAGACGACGAGGTCGGGACGAGGGTGAAGGGAGGAAGATTCTGGTGTCGGCGGCGATGAGAGGCGGCGGCGACGGCGAGCACTGCGTGCTGGTGTGGCGTCGGGGGTTGGGTTTGCAGGCTCGGGAAGGAAAGAGGAAGGAGGTAGGGGTGCGGCTAGGCTGTGGAGGCGAGGACGGTGACGGCGAGGTCGTGGGGAGGTCGACGGCGACGGCAGGAGGTGGCTAGGGTTAGGGTTCGGGGTTCGCAATGGGTTTCTCGTGTGAGGGAGAAAGAGGAACAGTTTAAATATAAATAGAGAGAGAGAGAGAAGATTGTTAGAGAGAGGGAGAGAGATTTTAGAGAGAGAGAGAGAGAAAGAGATTAGAGAGAGATAGAGAGAATAAGAGAGAGAGAGACGGAGAGAGATATGGGGCCCACGAGGGATATAATCCCTCGTGATTGGCTGGGAGGTGTACGGGAGGTTAAAAAAAGATTTTAAAAGATTTTTAAAAAAAGATTTTAAACGTTAAACAGTAACAGAATTAGTATATATTTTAGTTTTATAGTATTAAATTAAAATGGGTATTTCGGCGCTAAATGAAACATTTCCAAATCGCGCCCGGGTTGCGCCCAATTGTTTCAAATTCAAATTATAGGATTTTAAACGAGTTCCAAATTTTTAAAGGAGGTGTTTTATGATTAAAATGCATGCCCCCAAGTCGGACACTTGCACGCGCGCGTAGCCGTCCAAACTTGCCCGTTTAGCCGAACGGAAAGAAATCTCGACACGCGGACGCTACCACGCGACTAGTGGCGACGAGTAGGCCAACATGGATATTTTTAATTTCATTTTAGGTGTTAAAATTTGTTATGTGCCAAAATGACTTAGCCGGTTAAAATTTAGCAAAAAGCACCAAACAATCAGGATAATTGAAATGAGCAATGAATAATACTCAACTAGAACCAGAATAGTATTATTGGGCTCGGGTGTTACACTCTGTCCTCTTCCCGACACCACAAACCACCACCACCATTGACCTCACCACCTTCCCGACGACCCCAACAGCAACCCCAGAGAACCCACTGCCCCTCACCGTCAACGGCAGCTCCTCGTTGTTGTCACCTTCTCCTATGTTCTCTGACCCCAGAACCCAGAGCCGAGCAACCCTAGTCTTCTTTCTTTCTTTCCTTTTCTTTCTTGATCGGTTCTTGATCGTCTCTCCGGAGCTGCACGTGTCGCCGACGATCCAGACGACCTAGTCATCGTCGTCGTCCAACCTAGTCATCACGTCACGTCATTGTTCAGCCAGGTCCAGTCCTGCGCGCGTGCTGCATCGTGACGTTTATTCGACATCGGACGTAGCATCCATATCCCGTTGTGAGATCCGATCAGGCAAGTTTAACTTGCAACATGCTATGTTACTATATCGATATCCATATGAATAAAAATAGTACATGTATTTTATTATACAACAAATGTTATAGATTTACAGTTTTACGATATCCGTTCGTATCCGTACTGATAATAGCATATCTAGTTGCATGTCGGAACATTATGATATCATTATACTACTATATTAGTACAACGCGTTATCTAGTTTGCATCATACATAGTCATTGACGTATAAATGATTATTACAGATAAACACATATGCATCCTGACATCAGTGCTGGTTATCGTGTTCTGATATTGATTATAGTTTCACATTTGGAATCTATTTGGTTCATATGCATTACATGACATGTTCACGACACACTACTTGACTTGTTACTTGGATCTTGTTACTAATGCCGACAATCCTGACTTGTTGTCCTGATAGACGTAACTTGTTGTCTGCATAGACAAAACCTGTATCTGCTTGATCCTGTATTGACATTAGATTCATATCATCAATACCCGACTTGAACACAAAACTTGGGGAGTAAGAGAAAATCAATAATGAAACCCGACTTGTAACTCAACAGTTCGATACTTATACTGATCAGTCTTTACGGGCTAGGACAGCCCCGGGATGCTGCTGCTGACATCATTCATCTGTACATGTTACCTGTTTACTATCTAGCGGCACATCTCGGATTCAGCCCGAGAATCTTGACCGTGGTCCCGGACACGTACGTGATACTATTGAGTTACATCGACGATTCCATTAAATTGATTTCAAAGATTTCTAGAATAGATAACCTAGACGCACAAACTTTAGGATACACATTACATACATATAGCTCACTATTTATATCTGTGTTATTTATTTATAGTCTGGTTTAATTATATCATCGTATCCTGGTTACTACTATTGTTTTGATATTTATGACGCACCGACGTCTGGCTTTTGCATGGCCCAGTTTCTCTATCTTTATCGCAGACAGATCGAGAATATTTTAGCAATCAAGCCGAGCAATGAGGAATTGTACGTGTATTTAGAGATGTTTAGTTTAGTTTATTTCCGTAGTTTTATTTCTTTTGATGTAAGCCTATATTCGGACATGTTTCAGATGTTATTTATTGAAGCTTGATTCGTTTCCGCTTATGCATGTTCTTGACTCTATTTACTGTGGCAAATGGACATGTATTTGATAGATTTTATATTTTACTGTTCTTGATATCCTATAGACAGCCGTAATGTGACTGTGAAAAGATGATTTATGTCACGTGCTGTAGTTTGCATATTTTAGGAAGCGAGACGTGACAATATATAAGAGCTAAATAGATACAACATACAACTATACAGATGCTGCAAGAAATTTTTCAAACGGTTTTGACGGCCGTGTTGGGACCATGCGTTTTTTGTCGATGATAAAACCTGCTCGTTTTTTTGTTTTTTTTTTGTTGACAATTTGCCCTATTTTTTTCTTTACCCAAAGAATTGGATTGAGTTGCTGGATGGTTTTCAAGCCTCTAATATTTTTCGTGAAGGAAATGCAGATGCTGATTATTTAACAGATGCTGAAGCACCGGATGATGTGGTCGGGTTTGCTGATACGAGCCTTCCTTGGGTTTTAGTGCGGTTGGTGCAAAAGGACCGCCGGGTTGGTTCCACCTCAGATCTTAAGTGGCACCAAAAAAATCCCAATGAATTGAAGTAAAATAACAATTTCTATCTCAAGATCTCTTAGATCTCGCCATGAGCTCATCCTCGTCGTTGTCTCTACTCATCATAATCATCCTCTTCACTCTCTCATTCTCATTGTCTCCTGTCGTCGCCGTCGTCATTCGCATCCCCGCCGGCAAGGTGAAGTGCGTCTCCGAAGATGTGGACCCCACCTCCCTCTCCCTCTCCACCTTCTCCCTCTCCTCCGCCGCCGACCACCACCACCACAACATCTCCGCCTCTGTAAGTTCCATCACTCTCTCTCTCGCTCTTCCGCCCCCCCCCCCCCCCCCCGCCAAGATCCATCAAGCATCCAACATGAATTACATGAAACTTTTGGGGGAAGTGAGGGGAAATTACTTTGAATAAAAGTTACAATAGGAGTCGGGGTAATGCCTTTTGTTTTCCCCTTATCTCTCGATAACTGCTTACTGTTTGATCTCTAAAAATGTTTGCTTTGGTTCAGATTTTATGATTTAAAAAAAAGGTTTCATTGTGTTTTGTAGGTGACAGATCCAAATGGGGAGACGATCCATTTGGCCAACAATGTCGAGTCGGGTCAGTTCGTGTTTGTTGCAGAGACGCCGGGGCGGTACAGCACGTGCTTCTGGTCGCCGGTGTTCAGGCTTGGTGGTGAGATAGAGGTGGATTTTGAGTGGAAGACCGGGGTTGCTGCTAGAAGATTACACAGTGTTGCGAAAAAGGGCAAGATCGATGTATTCATTTTCTTTGCATTTTTCTCATATCTGGCTAATTGGTTAGTTTGTAGTTTCAATGCTTATATGATCGATGCTTAAATTCCATTAGGATATAAGTTTGACCGCAAAGTAGGATAGATTGTTAGTGCCTATGGCATGAAGCGGTAAAGATTCTTGCCGTCGATTAAGAGGTCTGGGGTTCAGAACTCGCTTGCACCGGGTCACAACTTATCATGAATGTGTAAAGTATACTAAACTCCCTGACTTCTGTTTGTTCTGTGTATAATACTTTTGAACCGCGTAAGGTACAAACTGACATCATTGAATTACCACAGCCTCTTGCAAATGTTATTCTCACCGGACTAAATAAACCCTAAAGTACTCCTAAATGGATATCTTAATAAAATATTTCTTAACTAGAATGCATTCCTACCACAAGCATGTACTCAATAGATTTTTGTCCTCGGGTCCGAAAAATGGAATAGTTTTATTGAATGTGTCAAAGATATAATTATGATCTTTTCTTTATAAGGGTAAACGGGGCTTACAAGTGTCCATGTAGGTTGAGTTTTTCTCATATTTTGATTTATCTAGCAAAAAAAAATGAGATGAGGACACATTATCCCTCTTGATTCTTGAGTTTGAGTTATAATAGTAATGATTATTTGGCAAGAGAAAATTAAATTACTTTAAATGAGAAAGAACTTTTGAGATGGATTGGATAAGTCTGGAGCCAATAAATGCTTCAGTTACGAGAAGCGACAAATTATAGTTAATGGTGCAAGTAGAGGTAGAATTAACAGAAATGGCCATAGATAGACGCAGTGAAATATGATATGCTGGTTTTCAGTTGAACCAATTAAACAGACCTTTAACATAGCAGAATAGAAGAAAAGGATACAAGAAAAGGATTCATATAACCGATTGCAGAAGTTTATGATAAAGCCTTGTCGTCGTTGTTGAGAATTACACGTGATGACTTGGATGTTACCATCTTGTAGAGGCAAATTAGTAACGTATTAGTGTGTGCAAGACTGTATGTTATGGTTCATGATTGGGAAAGAGACTACCACATTTAAGGCATACAGACATTTAGAAGCTCGGGCCTACATTTAGGATTGAACACATTCCATTTTCTGGGAGAGCAAAGAATCTTATATTCGTGCTTCATGTTGCACAAATTTATCATGTTTTACAAATAATAGGTTTTGTAAATTATTTTTCTTTTTGCATTAATTAAGGATTTTAAATTTAATTCACCTTACGTCACATCACCTGCACTCAGGCCGTGGAGACCGAGTTGAAGAAGTTAGAGGACTCGGTTAATTGGATATACACAGAGATGAGATTTTTGCGCCAGAGGTAAATTCGCCTTCTACATACTATTCCTCATGGTGTGCCCATTTTCCACAATGAATTTGCTAAATATTGTTGTCATTGTTTTTCCCCCTTTCTTCTTTGAAGGGAAGAGGAAGCTTGGAAATTAAATGAAGACATAAACTCAAGAATGGGTATCCTGAGCCTATTGTCCCTTGTGATGTGCCTAGGCGTCGCATTTTTGCAGATGTTCTATCTGAAGATTTTTTTCAAACGAGAAAAGATTCTATGAACCTGTATACTTATACCAGATATACGGAAACCATTGTAAAATTGTCACTTGGTAACCATTGATACTTGTATATTTCTAAGTTTTTGAAAGTTGCAGAATGTGTTATTTTGCGATATTGATATACTGCGGAACTCTTTACTGATATGGGGGGTCTCATGAATGTTGTTGTTATCGACCGCAAAGGAGAATCGCAGCTGTGTAATTCTTCTGTTTTTGTGTGTCTATTTTGTCATTCATCTGTATAAGGATCAAACGCAATATATGAGAACATTTATGGGAGCAACTCTTGATGAACTATTTTGTTATGCTATGTGATCAAACAAACAAGAGGCAAGTATTATAGTAAAAGGATCAAAAATGTTTTTTTCAGTTACGGGTTAACTCCCTGAAACTTAAAATTTAAAGGAGTGATGTTTTAGCAAAAATACTCACTGAACATGTAATTTAGGCTTTATATATTGAACCTACATTTGCCATTTACAAATGCAGCCTCAAGCAATTTATATTAGTGACTTGGGTGATATAGATACCAAAAATATTAAATCACTATGTAGATAGAAGATGAACCAGTGTCATCGAAAATATATAAATAAGCATGAAAACAAATGAAAGAACCGGCTGAAATTAATACAACTTTAAATATGTATTCTGTTATCTGTTACAGGATTAAAAATGCTAAACACCAAAAAAAAAGAATGGAAAAAAAATCTAAATTAATCTCTCCACCAATTAGAAATTGAACTTATAAGCAGAATATTATACGTAAGCTGTAATCAACCATTTCTCGGCTATAGACATATTTATCGATTCCGACAACAAGAACACGCTTTAGGCAAAATCGTCCGAGATGTCATCTGCTTTTATTTTGGCCAAAATGTCACAGATCCAGTAGCCCCCCCCCCTGCCCCCCACCTCCCCCCCCCAAAAAAAAAAGCCCTCCAAAATTTAGAAAATAATGCCTCTATGCCATTGAAGCAACTTCAATAGCACTACCCAATGGCCAAGCTGCCTCTACCAAAGCATCACCATATTGGACCTTCTTCACTAGTGTGATCCCTTGCCATGGCCCCAGGGCTGGCACCAGATAAGAAAAAAATTGAGTCACAAATGTATTTGAATTTTTAAGAATGATATTAACTAATGTCCATTTGGTACTAGGGTTGAGATTTAATTAATTGTATTTTCATAGAGCTGTTTAAACCTAACTTCAAATTCCTAAGTCCGCCACACTAGGCTGATTTTAAAATTCTACATAACTTAAGTTATATAAGGTCCAATGCTACCTCATTCAACTCCAAATAGCTTTGAAGTAGATCAATACTAGATAAAGTTATTTTTCTAAGTAGAGTTCAGGCCTTGCAAATTCTAATTTGCATCTACACCTCCAGTTTCAGTCATTTAAATTTATGCTAAATAGCAGGAAACCAAACTCACTTTTTCCCACTTAGCATGAAACACTCCTTTTAAAAATTCGCACTGCGCCCCTTCGACCACTAATGGTGTTATTATTTCTGTTGATTATTACAAAACGATCTCTGGAAATTATATCATTTTTATGTCCTTATTTCATCAACCCGAAAAGGGCCTAAAAGTATAAACAAATGCAAACGATACGAACCAAATCCATCAACAAGCAATGTGAACTGATAAACGAGATCCATGCAAAGATATGGAAGGTTGTCTTCTGACACATGAGGATAAGTAGCCTTGGCCTCCTCCATATTTAATTTGCAAACACTCTTTGCAGCCGCCTCAAAATCTGAAGGCTTCACCTTTGCTACTGGTAAATTTGCATCCACAAAGCCAGCCTGTTTCAGAGACAGTCATTTTGTAGCAGATCAGAAATACAAGGCAAAATTTTACTTAATACCATAGCTTTCCAGCATTTTCCAGATGAACATCATTTCATGAACTTAATGCTTTTCAAACATATACCATCTTATCTGTATACACCTCTGTTATTTCACAGAAACAGGTAAGCCCAAAGTTCACGGCAACGATTAATGGTATCTATACGAAAATTTATAAAATTTACGATATTTATCTGATAACGTAAAAGGTCATGATATTTAGTGAAACTTATCCTACAAGAAACTAATATCATAATTGGCAGTACATGGGGTGTGAAGAAAAATTGCACTAACGGGTGTCTCACCTCGGCAGCCCTGTCGAAATAGAAGGATGCAACAAAAAGATTTTTTTGCCCATCTCCACCTCCACCGTTCCAAACACCACCAAATGTACATTTCATGTGTGTGCATTCTGGCTCATCAACTTTGACAGCCTTAGCTGTCTCGCTCCTGCACTCAGGAAAGCTAGCTCCAGAAGGTGAAGCAGAAGCTGAAAAATCTCCATCCCCGTACTTATACGACCTTTAAAAGACAAGGGAATATTTTCCACGATGTCACTATGAAGCAATATATAGTAAAAGAGCAGCATGAAGCGATTATTGTAAAATTGGAAAATCACATTTTATGGGAATAATCAAGCGTGATATATATGAAAGTAGATTCTTTTCTAATGTTATAGAGTGCTGGACTTTGGATTGTAAAACACAGGTATTGGTGAATATTTAGTGATGCAATCCTAGACCTAGAAGAAATTAATCACACAGGTCCAAATGAAATTAAGAGATTAGAGTAAAATAGGAGTTCAGAAGTTAAACACTATATTTGGAAATTCATTAATAAGCCTCTTCATTTGATTAGCAGCCTATAGACGAGAACATAAATTTAAACTAGTTGATCGGCCAAATCTGGTCCTGCCCAACCAAATTGTCACCCCAAAACACTGATAACTTTTGGATAGAGTATTCTTATAAATGAAAAAACTCATGATTCCCAACTTCATGCTGCCACATATAGCTATATCCAAAGTTGTTCGTTTGTCTTTCTTATCATATCGCATATCGTATTATGTCGTATGATATTTTTTTGTAAATAACTATACTATTAAGTATCCAACTACATAGTTAATAAATATATGTTCAAATTAGTAAATAAAGAACGATATATACGGAAAAATATAATGGTTAGTGAAGTGCTAGTCAAGTAAGTGACACAACCACATAAATGTAAATACAAAATACGCGAGTCAAAAAAATTCAAATGAAGAATTGTAGCATATATAAGATAATTAATCAATATGAGCGGTACCAAACCGAAATAGAATTTAGAACCTAATTTTGATAGCGTGCACTATTCTATATCATATCATTTTCTATCGTATCGAAAAGCTACCATATCGTATCATAGCGTAGGATATGAATCGTATATTGTAAGATATTGACAACCATGGCTATATCTCCTTTCCTCCAATAAAAAAAAGAGAGGCTATATCTCCCCATACATAGATAGGCATGTTTCACCGAATATCTGTGAATACACCACCATAAGTATCATGAAAGATGCAAATCTGTTTAAACAGAAGACAAAACTTCATAGTTCACACATAACAGCTCTCTGATCTGGGAATTAAGGAACAGTAGATTAATGAATGAAATTTTAAAAGAAAATTGTGAGTTCAAGCTGTGGCTTTGTCAACCATTTCATGCACTTGATCATAGTTGCCCACAGGGAAGCAGCAATCTTCCAAAGAATGAAGACCAAGACAAGAAAGTAGGCAATATTCAGATATAGAGGTATAAGTGTCGTGTTCTTAAGGTATATGTTAGCTTCATTAAATATATAGAGTCCAACTAAGCTGTTTTGGCTGAATATAGACTAAAACGGTCGGGATTTTATAAGAATTGTGTTAAATCGCACTTGTGAGATCCCATCACGTTCCTTTCAAGAAGGTCAATGTATCTACTTTTCTTAATAAAAAAAAATGCAAGGAAACTTTAATTGCGTGTCTGATATAATGCATCTCATGCTTGCATGGAGACAAATAAAGTTAGAATCCATGATAAAACCCTGCGAGATGCAAATCTATTATGCAATACATCTAACGCTGATGAACATAAGTTTTTTTTATCACGTTACAGTGTAATATAAGATATGAAGAAAACAGTTCTATAAGCTTATGTCCTGACATGTATCTAGATATTATCAATCGAAATTGTAATTTAATATTTCGAAAGGGGAATGGTTACCTACCATTATAACCATTCAAAATGCAATTACTGTAAGAACCCTCTGCAACCTTCAAAATCTCTGCACGAGCAGCCAATAAACCATAGTGCAAGTAACTGAAGCACAATTACAAAGTCACCAACATAATCAAATTTTATGAAATAAGTGATCTTAATGAACAGAAGATGCTTCTAATCAACTGTACATGAAACAAAACGGGGATTAATGTACTAGTCAAAACAATTTCAGCGATACCAACCGATTAGTTTTGTTTTTATTAAAGTAAGTTGTCAAACCTGTGAACATAGAGGTAATATTTTGTTCCCTTGAGAAAAAGCTCCTTCACATATTTATCTACTCCGTCTGAGGTTTGTGGGGCCTTAGCAGCATCGCTTTCTGAGATAGCATATGCCATTTGGACAGAACCACCACCGAGATCAACAACTCCAACTGAGTTTGAATATTTCTTTCCCAACTTCCAACAACAACAACCGAGCCTTTTATCCCAAGCATATGGAGTAGGCTACATGAACCAACATGAGAATCACGCCGGGTCCAGCACATGAATCCTCCGCCTCCACTCACCTATGGAACAATATATTTTCATTGAGTCCTTTGGCAACCATATCGTTTCGTATCACCTCCATCTATATTTTTTTCGGTCTCCCTTTTGCCCTTTTGCCATTGCCCATATCGAGAGTATCTATTCGTCGAACCGGTGCTTCCATAGGTCTGCGTCGCACATGACCAAATCATCTTAACCGGTTTTCCCGCATTTCTCCTCCACAGGTGCTACACCAACTTTTGCACGAATATCCTCATTTCGCACCTTATCTTTTCTAGTGTTACCACATATCCAACGAAGCATGCGCATCTCCGCTACGTGCATCTTCTGTGTATGATGCTTCTTAGGAGCCCAGTATTCTGTACCATATAATAAGGCAGGCCGAATAGCGCTCCGATAAAACTTCCCTTTCAATTTTAACGGAAAGTTACGATCACACAAAATCCTTATTGCACTCCTCCATTTCAACCAACCAGCTTGGATCCTTTGATTAACATCACTATCGATCTCCCCATTCTTTCCCAACTTCCCTAGCAAGTAATTTATAGTAACCTATCTAGAAAGCACCAGTTCTTTAGATTATCAGGTAATTCACATTCAATGAGGACAAGATTAGGTATGCATTTTCTTGAGATAATATAGACACAAAATAATAAATACGTTTTCAGTTAAAACTACATTTTGCAAGGCAGTCAGTACTACATTTGGATATCAATAACGCCAACTGGTAAAACCTGGCCAGACAGAATAGCATAAAGTTTAACAAGGCATATGGAGTGAACTCTTGCATTAGGAGTATGCGCAAACCATTACCTTCAAAAGCTTTTGCTGAAATGAAAAGTTAATACAAAAGATAACATATTGCAGCTGTTAAAATGATGTCCAAATGATGAACAGACTCAATAAACTTGATCGTTTCAACAGTGAAATAAATTAAGATTACCCTAAAGACTTCAGCTAGTGTCCTGCTTAGAATGTTTACCAATAAATGTGAATGGGGCATGAAAAACTGAAACCTGCACAACCTTGTGTCATCAAATGCTGTGATGTTCAAAATCACAAAGCAACTCTTTTGAACAGGCTCACTTGTAAAGCATTGAACTTCTTATAACAAAGGTAGGTTGATTACCCTCCATCTTGAGGCAAAAGTTGTCGTCAACTGCAGTTATTTCTTTAGGCAAAAGGTATGCACTACCAATTTCATTATTCAAATATTCAATCAATATTTTTCTTTTTCTTCACAGGTGCTGTTTGGCCAGGCAATGAAAGCTTTCCTCGTAATTCAGAAATACACAAATTGATAATGGACGCCATATACCATGGCAATGCCGATTTAACTATTTGTATTCATTATCTAAATAACTTAATCATAATTATTGATTTATATTCTTGGCACTAGCTGTTGCATAAATACATATATTCTATGCTAAACATATCATAAGTGACGGAACAATTTAAAAGAAATACCAGTAGCTTTTTAATCTGAAAATAAAATGGAACTATAAGAAAGAAGTAAAAAAGAAATTATACCCACTGATAAGCACCTTCCTGAGTTCCATCAAGGACAGTGACCCAATCTGGCTGAGATTTTAGTGAACTCTAGTATTGCAGAAGATCTCTAACCTATATAATTAAAGAATAGAAAGTAAATGCCTTAAATGTTAGTTAATTCTTAAGTAAGGAGAATTTGGATTACAGATGTCATCCTAGCAGATAGAAGCTTTTCAGTGGGCCTAGGAAAGAAGGAAATTGAAGACATATTATGTCTTTAGAATATGATCGACTCAAAAGGTCTAATAGAGAATATAAAGAGGTGTCTACCTCTTGCAGAATTTTTTCAGCAGTTTCATCTCCCAGTGTTCTTAAACCTGCAGTCGCCTGCATAAACCAAAAAAACAAAAACAAAAAACAAATATTGAATGAAAATGACTTTAGACGCAAGAAGATAAAAAAAATCAGACATAATTATGCATTAACAATGGAAATCATGGATATGATCACCCCAACTCTAACAGGTGTTAGCCTCCGCAATTCTACAGGAACGGTACTCTCTGATTGCTCCAGAAGAGAAACTAGTGAATTGGCAGCCTCCTTAGGATCTTTTGCGTAAGAGCTTAAACCTGGTTTTTTCTGAATGCAATAATGAAAGGAGTTGGTAAAATCCAATAATATTTTTCCTAGGAAGTTTAGACAACATAGGTTATACACTTGAAGGAAAACAAACACTTTTATTAAATATTCGCCTGACTGAAGCATTTACTTAGATTTGCTGACCACCGATCATAGCATCAATTACCACTGGAAGAATGGGCCAAAAACTTGTTAAAAATGACGAGGCAGTAACTTTAAATGTGGTGAGTACCCTTTTGCATGTGATGTAAGAAAGCCACATATGCAACTACAGAGAAGATCTGGATGGACTTTTATCAGTATGCTGAGAAGTTTATACATATAATAAGGTCAATATGCAGATCAGCGTGTTAGGTTGGGGTACAGGCCAAGTTATTGGGATTGCCAAAACCTGTAGTTTAACACACAAAAAGCATATCTAACCTTTTGCATAACCTATTCCCAATCAATTATAACCGATCATGTCGATTCGATCTTATTTAGAAAATTTTTATGCATGTCCCCTTATTCCTATGGTTATTTTTCCCATTATTTTCTATGTTTTTGTTTTCTTCTTAAATTGTGAGTTTTTGTTCATCTCGTTCATCTCTCCTTTTTACTATCTTTGCATTTTCCTTCTTGGTTGGTGATCATGCAGGAAAACTATCTATTCTAGGTAACAATAATTTCCGAGGTTATTCTTCTGTTTTGCTTCTAGGAGGGAGTGAGAGAGAGGGGGTGGGGGTGGGCTGGGGAGAGAGTAATACACGCCTATTAAATGTATAATTAGACAAAAACTAATGATGTAAATTGTCCTGCTAAATTCAGTCCCAGTGCATGGAACATCATGTAATGCTTGGTCTCTATTTGCAAGAAAACTCATTTTCCTATACTTGTGAAAGTTTTCAAACTTCTTTGGTTCCAACCGTAACAACATTTGTCTGAGAAGCCGGTCGCTAAGGAAACCTTTAATTCCTACTCCAGCCCTTTCGTAAGGATGGATGATGGCACATTACTTTATATTTGATTCTTAAGTTGTGTAGGCAGCTTTAACAAATATCGTGTTTTAGCAGCTATTCACAATCACATTTAAGCCATAAAAAATAATCCAAAAGATGTCAACGTACTTCAAAAATTTATGTTCTCGCGGCAACATCATATGAAATAATTCATTTGGCAAATGAATTTAAAATAGCTGACAGATTTAGGACAATTTGGAGGGTTGGCCTTTGTTGAAATTATAACAATACAGTCAAAAAATTAATCCCCTCCTGTAAACTAGGCTTCTACAACTTGTGGCATGTACGTCTTATGTCAACAATTTTTTTATTTTGAACATTGTTCCTTCTTGGAGAGTTGATATTTTGAACATTGTTCCTAAAGTACAACCTTCTGCGGTTATGCTTCTTAGATGCATAAATTTCTTATAAGCATATGTTGTATTTTGATAGAAAGACATTTGATTTATGACAGTATTAGATCCAAATTCAATATGAGAAATTTAATCTTTCTTCATAAACCCATCAGGTTTCAACATCTCATATTCTGAAGCGATGTAACTACCAACGTCTATAACAATGACAAACAAAATGAGCTTGAGAATAACACTAAATTCTGCAATAACGGCTAAAATAAGACAAACATCGGTATTGCTCAATGATTAATCCATTAACATATAGAAAGGTGGGGAAAATCTTTATTTTAATGATGGATTAGGTGTATTATATTTTCTTTTATTCTCTCTTTTGTACTAGTTTCGTTAAAATCAATATTTTAATGAAGATTTTAACGAAGGGGCGCATACAAAATCTTCATACAAAGGGGTGTATAAAAAACCTATCTATATAGTAATTGGTTTTAAAAACCAATAAAAAGTACCAAACTAGTAAAAACCAGAGAATGACATTATATATTTTTATAAAGTAAAACCGGTTGGCGATTTAACCAATTACAACAACACAAAAATCAGAATATGTTGACTACAAAGATTCCATAATTATTAGTTAGAAAGAAAAAATAAAAATTAAAGATACTAAACTTGAAAACCAATAAGAAAACTATGATTCCTCAAATTGAAATAATCCTTTCAATAAGGACCGAATTGTTGCTATCCTTGTATATAAATATCGTCAAGACATAATATGTTTATTTCCAGTTTGAGGCTTCTCAACTTCATCATCATTAGCAGCCGCTGGATTGGGACCTCAAGTGATCTTCCTTCTCGCTGGGAGTTGTCTCCTTCTATGTTTATTCGCATAAGTATCCTCCCAAGTGACTCCCATGGCGTTTTCAAAATTTGTGTCTCATTTTAACACAATGAGTCCTTTATAGGTTTTAAAGTTCTCCCTTACTTGCTAGGTAGTCATTATAAATGTAATTCATTCGTAAATGCAAGCAAAGCATATCCTTAAACTAGACTCGTTTAGCTTTTTATATTCTACTTGTATGATGTTGGAGTTGGATTCCTCCTCTCAAGGTTTGTGAAACATGTTAAACCGATATCCATCTGTCGTGCTAAATCACCTTCCTTTTGTGTTTATTTGCATAAAAAGTATCCTCTTAAGGAACTCCATTCCCATCTTTAGAATTTTCTTGTCTCGTATTAGCAATGATATAATAATATCCCTCTTTATAGGTTTTAAAGTTTTCTCTTACCTTTCATTAAAGGGTTTTTTACTTATAGGCCCTCCAAAACATAGCAAATTCCTTTCTAACCTTTCAAAGGCCGGTATTTACTTTTTACGCCCCCCAAAACTAATAAGATATATCATTTTACCCTCTTTATGATTTCCGTCGGGAAAAACCCAATTAACTTTAACTTTAATTTTTCTCCATATATTTTAGGTTTACCATTTATCCGAAATAACAAATAACAAATAAGACCACAAAAGCATTTATCCGAAAATAACAAATAAGACCGCAGAAGCATTTAACTTCTTCATAATTAGAGAAGGATATTGAAGATGCTCCTGATTTCATGGCCGATTTTGAGAAAGGTGCAGCAGAAACATAAACCTTAATTTCAATTTGGGGAAGAAATTGCGTATTTCCAAATAAGAAGAGAGGTTGTGATATTTTTAAACAAAAACATGATGTTATACCGTTAAAAGTTGATGGAAATCCTAAAGGAGGTTAAAATGATGTATTTTATTAGTTTTGGAGGTAAAAGGTAAATACCAAGTTTTTAGGGTAGAAAGGAATTTGCTATGTTTCAGGGGGTACTACAAGTAAAAAACCCTTCATTAAAAATGTAATTCGTTTTGTAAATGCAAACAAAGAATATCCTTGAGTTATGTAAGCAGTTTTATAAAATAACGTGTTTCAGCAGCCGTTCATAATCACATTTAAGTCGTAAACAAAAATCCAAAAGGTGCCGATGTACGTCAAAAAATTATGTTATCTCGGTGATAACAAAATCATATGAGCTTAGGGCCGTTAAAAAGCTTGAAGTTTGGAAGTCCGGCTCGATAAAAGCTCAATCAATCTCGTTTGATGGTTAACCAAGCCGAGGTTAAACATAAATTAAAACACAAACAAACATGAACATAGACTGTTTGAGCTCGGCTCGTTTGAGCTCGAATAGTTTATGGCTTAATTAGTATTTAGTAGTAATAATAAAATAGTTACTTAATCTTAAATTCAGGTCGTATTTATTAATTCGTCAATATTAACATGATACTCGGACCATAATAAATATTTAGTCAAATATTCTACAATAAAATATTGAAAAATCTATATGTTGGCAGAATTTTAAGCAAGCACTAACTTATTCATCTAGTAATAACAACAATATATCACGCTGCTCAATTTGTCAAAAAATAATAATGAACATCTATATGTTTTTCAAACTGATGGAGGCTGGGATCTCCTTCAGATGTTGTCCTCCGTCGATCCTTTGATGGCGGTCTTTGACGGCTGAGATTTGATTGGGAGTTGCTGAGTGTGGATCTCAATGTGTTGATATTGGATGCCGAGCTATCTGCAAAGAAGTCCCGGGATGGGTGACCACCGTAGGGCCTCCGACGATCAAGTTAAAGCGGAGGAATAGATGCTGAGTAGCGGCGTATTGAGATAAAATTCAGATACATGAGTCATTTGAGAGAAGGGTTTATATAAGGGTTGCTTGGAGCGAGTAGGTATGAGATATCCGCCGTCAGTTACCCCCCGTGTTATCCTCGTCTTTAATGGCGTGATGCGCTTATTAATGGAGAGATACACCCATTGATGGAAGTATGCGTTAGCGTAGGACGCGGATCGTGGGGAGGCGGATATCTCGCCCTGGAGATATACACGGAGCTGTTGCTGGGCGTATAGGATCCACGCTCTTGGTTGATTGGGGAGGTTGAGGAAGCTCGGCACGTCAGGGGCTCGGAGACGAGCCGGGAGGCCGAAAAAGCTCGGCATGTCAAAGGCTCGGAGACTGGCTGCTGGTAGTTTCCTAGGTGAATGTGGTATGTATTCAGAGAGGTCTCTCGAAAGGTCGGATACGTTTCTCGAGAAGGGGATCCCTAGGAATCCTCATAATGCAACCCATCTATTCCACCTCCGTAGCCTTCGGGACACGTCATCCGCCACGTGTCGTAATCTGAGGAGACACCGCTTGTGAGCATCATCATTAGCCCCATACTCTCGTTCCGACCTATTCATGGGTCGGGTCGAGAGTGGCCTGCTCGGTTTTCTTTCGTTCATTTTGGCGCCAAGGAATCATAACACGGACCGTTCGGGAACTGCATGGCGTTTGGTGGTTACGTCATTTCGATCTTTGGGCCCGCGTGTCGCCTCGTCGTTCGCTTGAATCTTCGCACGTATCCCCGATGGCGTCAGCGGATTAATGAAATGATCGCGCTTTAAAGAGGGGGCGCCGTTACATCCGATCGCCAGTTGGGATACGGGCTATGTGTTGTGTCACGCCCCGCTTCCCAGTGTACGGCGAAGGGGACGCGACGAGGTCCGCTACGTATATACTCAGAAGTACATACGCTAAACGTATCTAAGCAATATAAAATAAATACACAAGAGACAAGAATAAAAAGAACAACAACTTTTATTTATTAACATTCTTTGAACAATACATGAAAGGAAATACAACTGAAATAAAAAAATGCCTAAACGGTGGCATAACAGGAAATGAAAAATACAGAGAGGAAAAGTGTACAATGAAACTAAAGTGCAGGGTCTTCAGCAAACTGCTCCAAGTCTTCTTGCGATGGCTCGATCTCTGCCGGGTCCGAAACACCTGACGACATTCAAAGAAGAAAGAAATAGAATGTCGTCAGCGAACAGGTCGCTCGGTAAGTCCCAAAGGTAAGAGGAAAGTAGAAAGGACAGAATAAGAAGATATCTTTTAAAGTTGTATACTATTGTTGTAATGTTATGTTAACGCTGTTGTTTGTAGCTTGGTACAGAAGGATGACAGTATATACGAGGGGAGTCTCTATATGCCAGAGACTAGAGGCACGTTTAGTACAAGGAACCGTTTATGCCACGGTACAACAGCAATTGAATTCATGTTAGGTGTATTAAATCTGACTACCTCATGCCACCTTTAACACCTTCCGTACCAATCTACCCCTTAAACCCCGCGATGTCTTGTTTGTATTGTTATCTTGTAAATTGTATTGGTTGTATGATTGATTGACCGACCGACCGAAACCATGATATCAGGAAACGGTTGTAACCGTAGAGTCATGTAAATGGAATACTGAGAATCATGTAAAAGGAATATAAATTCATGGTTCGGTTCAGTCAAGTTGTATAAATTGATAATTGAATTCATGGATTCATGTGTTCATATTGAATTGGAATATTGTAAATTGTAGATTGACTTGAATCATATTCAAGTCAGATTAATCAGACTCAAATCCGAGTCAGACAGTTAGAAATGTGAATCGAGATCCTATAGTTGCTAGGGTCCTTAGGGTAATTTATAAAACTTGAGGGGTTTTTATGTAAAAATACTTTTATATACTTTTCAAAATACGCCTCAAGTATTTATTGTTCGTCTTTAGAGTTGTAATGAGGGTGGATTTTATGTTGTGACATTTCTAGTGAAAATATCCTAGTTTTATAAATAAGGGTATTTATCGGTAATATTGATTTATTTGAAGTTCATGGTATTTTAGTGTAAAATTTATTCTTGTGATTTTTAGGAAAAGGTGGAAAATTTATATTATAATAAAATAGATATTTAAATGATAAATATACATATGTTTATACAAAAATAATTTTAATAAATATTTTATATTCCAAAAATCTCATTTTCTAATGTCGTATTTTAAACCTTTCGAGACCGAATGCTCCTTGCGGAGATATGAATCTCGCACTACTAGCCCGAGGGTGCGCGATAAGCCGCATGATCTCGAACGGATTCCCCAAAGATGGGTTGTAGCGGCGCTTTGCAAAGATTGTAAAATACTAATCCTTTAGAAAACGGTTTTATAAAGTAAAAGGTATTTATTTGCAAAGTGTAATTTTCCGTATTTTAGATAGGGTTTCCTAAGCCAACTAGCCTATTTCTAAATGGTCTAAACGACAAGTCGTTAAAAGCCGCAAATCGTCTCTTCACCGCCAATTTTGGCCAGGTAAGTACAAGTGAGGAAGGAGGGATCCGCTCATGAATCGTGAGACGGGCCTTTTAAAGTTACCTTTGCTCACTTGGCTAGCCTAGACACCATAAATTCAGGTTTAGATAAACGATCGATGTCCACAACTTATCATGTTTTCCTAATAAGAGGTATTTATTTAAAAGTGTATCAAAGCAAAACTTTTAGAAATGATTTTATTAAGAATATGGTATTTAAATGAAAGTATTGTTTTATCGTATTCTAAGTTTTTGATGACATCGTTTAGGGTTGTATTTGCGTGTGTGTGGAGGTAGGTCATTACCTCGTGCTCTACTTTAAATGTATAGCAAAGTTAAGGGGTTAAATATGAAATCTAAATATGGTGGTATTAAAGTGAAAAAATACGATAATTTGGAAAGGCTATCATTTCATGTGATGAAACTTGTCCAAATTGTTTGTTAAATGTTTAATAGTCAACATAAAGATGTTTAAGCATGAATGTATTGGTGAGAAGTGAAATTTTATAGAAAACTAAATCGGAAATCTGATTTGTTCCGATTCCGTCGGGTTTTGTAATTTCGTATTTTAGAGAATAAGAAAGAGGGATAGAATGGGACTTACGGGTTTCAATCTATACTAAGGAGTGAGGGGGGACTAAAGGGGTTGCCGAGGCGTTGCTTCGTCGCCGGTTATTTCTAAAAACGTCGCCGGAATTCTCGCCGGAATTTCGTCGGAGTTTCGCCGCGAACTTGTTTTCAAAGTACACAACTCTTGAGAAGATTTTGAGAGAGTGAGCTTAGGGTTTTGGGATGAAAGGGTAGAGGGTAGGGGGTGTATTTATAGGGTAGGCTAGGGGTAGGGTAGGTGAAGGGTTTTTAATAAAAAATTTTTGTAAAAATGGGTGAAAATCATTAAAAATTGTAGTAAATGGGGGATATTTAAGTATTGGGAACCGATCTAATAAATTAGAGTATGCAGGGGGGTTTGGAATACAAAAAGACAGTTTTTCGGTGTTGACGACTCGGCCGTCCGGCCGAGTCCGGCCGGCGGCGCCGTGCCGAGTGGGCCGGTCCGCCGTCCGAGTCGGGCCGAGTCGGAGGTTAGGGAGGTGGGAGGTCGTCAAGTGAGAGCTCTGGTATTTTTAGTTTTTTATGTATAGTTCAACTTTTGGGAGTTTTGATGTGTGTACTTTTGGGCTTCGTAAGAATTTAAAACAAAAACAATATAAAAATAATGTGGGGCAAGGGATTTGAACTCTGGTAGCTTGGTTCAGCAGTGCAAGGTGTTACCAATGAGCTACAAGCTCCTTCTTGTAATTATGGTTTGAAATAATTACTTAAAGTGGTAACAGCAGCATTAAATACCCTAAGTATACTTTAATTTTAAAACAATTTTATGTACACTAAAAACGGAGTTATTTAAAAACAAAATAATTACTTATATATTGTGTTCAGGTTAAAATACTCCTTTATGGATTTTGTACAGAAAAGTGTATAGAAAAATTAGGGTTGTTACATGTCGGACGTCGGTTGGCGGAAGTGACAGGCTGTCTCTGACTCCTGCAGTCGAAAAGACGTCCCCAATGGCCAATCGCCATGTGGTGCCCCGTCAATCGCTGGACGCGATGTTTCGTTTTGGCGAGAATCAATCAGGGTCGTAGGATGTTCCCCTTTAGGGTGTATAAATAGGAGGGAACCATCCTAGGATTGATACTTTGTTCAAATTCTCTTTCATTGCTGAAGATTGTCCGGCGCTCCTTCTTTTAAATCGGACCCCTTGTTGATTTTGCCTCGGTAAGTCCCTTTCTTTGAATCGGGTTTGATGTCTTCATCTGAGGAGTCCGTAGAGGTAGTAAGGGTAAAGTCGGACGATGAAGGTCCCGTTGTTGGGGCCGAGTCCAGTGGGTCTTCCTCCTCTTCGGCTTCAGATAGCCAAAAGGGTTCTTCTTCTTCGTCCTTCGTGTCAGGTTCGTCCCCAAGAGTCAGGGCCCCCGTCGTTCGCCATCGGGCGGCGACAAGGGCCCTCAAGGTGCGCATCGGGAACACTCGCGATGCGCTCTCCGTTTTGAAGGGTCTGAACGAGCTTTCCGAAATTTGGGCTCGATTCCATATCCCCTCTAACTATTCCCTTCGTTTAGTTAGAGAGGGCGAGCGGGCAGACCAGGTGCAGGGCAAGGAGATTGTCCTGTATTTGGAAGCGTTCCGAGCAGGAATGCGTTTGCCCTTCCCAACTGAAGTCTGCAGGATGCTTCGTTGCTTTCATCTCGCCCTGGGCCAGCTAGCTCCGAACTCGTGGAGAATTCTCCTCGGGTTTCCGGTCCGGTTAAAACTTGAAAATATCCCCTTTAGCTTGACTCTTCTTGTCTATTTCCTGTGTTATAAGAATCACCCCGGCACCAGTAAGGATGAGCCGAGCTGGGTGTATTTCTCGTTCAAAAAACGCAAGGGCGGAATGGCCGGGTCGGGGTAGTAGCCGTCCCTTCTTCCATCCATGAATGGAAGGAGAAGTTTATATTCGTCGGGCTGCCCGAGGGCGAGGATTGGCGTGTGCCTATACGGTGGTACATGGCCGACCGCCCGAGGGCAAAGTAGTCGACTTCTCCCGAAGCAAGGGTGGTGTCCCAGTGGGAGTTGATCCAACGGGCGGATGTCCTGCTATTCGAGTGGGCACTGAGCTGGGCTAGGCTCAGTCCTGCACGTTTCTTAGGTAAGTTAGGGCTTTCGTCGATCTGTTTAGACTTTACCAAGTTTCCTTTGCTGTTTTGGCGTTGCTAACCCCCTTTGTTTGTTGTGTTCCTTTCTTTGCAGAGCCCATGGACCGAGCAAAAATCCTAGCCGTCTTGGCCGCCAAGACCCAGGGAAAGAAGGCCGGGGGCTCAAGCTCGTCCCGACCCGGTCCGAGTTCAGCTCTGAGGCCAACTTCACCATCTAAGCCTTCCGCCGCTCCCCGAGCCACAGAAGAACGCCGCGGGGGGGTCACAAGCATGCACGGGACCCGGCACCCTGGGCGAGAGAGGAGGAGGATGCTGAGCCCGCCGAAGCCCCCTCAAGAGACATAAGAGGGCGGTATCTCGGGCGTCTTCTACCGGGATCCTAGTGTAGGAGGGCGACTTCTGCATTGAGATGCTCTCGGGGCTCTCCGTCACCGACAGCCTGTTTTCCGATATGGACCAGGCTGCCGGGGTTAAAATACCCCGGAAGACCATGAAGGCCCAGGTGGCCGCCATATCCCAGGTGGCGGTTCAGGTCGGTTCTTGACTTTTTTCAGAAATTATTTTAGGTCTTGTTTTCTCGGTTTGAGCTTTCTAACCCGTGTGTTGCTTTCTTCAGGTCCTCCACCACTGCGCGCTCCTCGTCGCCATGGAGTCCGAGGAGGTAGCCCCGGCCATCAAAAAGGCGGGTGAGTCCTCCAAGCGAAAGGAGGAACTCTGTCTCTAACTGCGGCAAGCAGAGGAGAAGACGGCCCTCCTCGACACTCGTCTGATCACCGAGGGGCTGACGAACTCCAAGCTGAAGGAATCTCATCGGCTTCTTGACGAGTCCAACCGGGTTATTCATGCCAAGTTGGAGGAGGTGAACGGCTTCTACCACTCGGTGAAGAAGTCGAGGGATGCCCTCAAGTGGGACGTCTGGATGGTTTTGGACGTGGTGAAGCTCGCCGAGTGCCGGGTGGAGAAGGCCGTGGAGGCGTACAAGGCATCGGACCAATTCTACGCCGATCTTACCGAATCCGCGACCGTCGTCTGGCACAACACACTCGACGCCATCAAGGAGTCTGCGCCGGGGGTCCATATCAGCGAGCTCCACGCTAAATATCCCATGGCCGAGGAAGAGCCGCAGGAGAAAGTTGCCGTGGCTGAGCCTGCCGGTGGAAGTGTCGATCCAGAAGTCGCAGTTTTGGTCCCCAACGCTAGCGTCGGGCAAGGCGAGATCCTCCCTGTGCCGACAGCCTGAGCTTTCCTTACTTAGGGATTTTTTCCTTTTCAAAATTTTGTAAGCCTCCGGACATTTTGTAAGGCTGAGGAGCCCAGAATACCTTGTATTTATTTTTGGATCATAAATAAAGTACTCTTTTTTCCTTTGCCCAAATGTTTGCTCGCTGTGCAAGTACTTTAGCTCGTATACTTTTCGTCTCACGAGTGTTAGATCGGTGCTTGCGCGTTGAGTGTGAGTCGAATGATAGACAAGTGTAGGAAGTTCGGTACCCTCCCTTTCTCCGGAGTCGAGGAGGCGATGGCTCGTCGAGTCGAATGATGGCCAAGTGTAGAAAGGTCGGTATCCTCCCTTTCTCCCGAGTCGAGGTAGCGATCGCACATCGAGTCTGAACCGATTGATGGGTCGAGCAAAAATCTGCTCGGCAGCCTCATGAGGAAGGACTTGATCCTTAGCGTAGTTGGGTAGGAAGTGACCCTCTAGGAATGGGCCAGCAGGAAATTGCTTGGCGACCTCGCGATGAAGGCTTTAATCCATAGCGTAGTTCGGCAGGAAGCTACCCGCTGCAGATGGACCGAGCAGGAAGCTGCTCGGCGGCCTCGTAAGGAAGGCTTTTGATCCACAGCGTAGTTGGGCAGGAAGCTACCCGCTGCAGATGGGCCAATAGGGAGTTGCTCGTCGGCCTCGGGAGGAGGGATTCGATCCACAGCGTAGCTGGGAAGGAAGCTATCCACTGCGGATGGACCGAGCAGGAAGCTGCTCGGCGGCCTCAAGAGGAGGGCTTTTGATTCTGAGTGTTGTTGGGTAGGAAGCTACCCACTAGGGATGACCGAGCAAGAAGCTACTCGGTCGCCTCGTGAGGAGGGCTTTGGATCCACAACGTTGTTGGGCAGGAAGCTACCCGCTGCAGATGGGCCAGCAGGAAGTTGCTCGGCGGCCTCGAGAGGAGGGTTTCGATCTACAACGTAGTTGGGCAGGAAGCTACCGACTGCGGATAGACCGAGTAGGGAGCTGCTCGGCGGCCTCGAGAGAAGGGCTTTTAATCCTTAGCGTTGTTGGGTAGGAAACTACCCGCTTGGGATGACCGAGCAGGAAGCTACTCGGTCGCCTCATGAGGAGGGCTTTGGATCCACAGCGTTGTTGGGCAGAAAGCTACCCGCTGCAGATGGGATAGCAGGAAATTGCTCGGCGGCCTCGTGATGAGGGCTTCGATCCACAGCGTAGTTGGGCCGGAAGCTACCCACTGCGGATGGACCGAGCAGGGAGCTGCTCGGCGGCATCGTGAGGAGGGCTTTAGAGACTCCTTTGCGCCTTCATGGGGCGTCGTTCAACCTTCTGCGGCCCGCATAGGCGGGAGTGATGGCGCCATTCAACCTTCCATGGCCCGCATAGCCGCTCGTGAAGACTGGCATGGCCGACACGTGGTAGTTCTATATCGGGAAATTGAGACGTCCCGTGACTAGCGTCGCTACCCGAGTAAATTTCGGCCGTTGGTAGATTTTGTAGAAGCTATAAATACCAAAGGTGCATCCTTGAAGGGGTGTTGGTTTCCTTTCAATCTTGCGTTCCTTCGAAGATGTCTAGGCGTATATTTCTCATCAGGGAGATCATCTCTCGTGACGACTTGTATCTTTAATGTCTTGATCGCTCCGAGCAGACGTACGAGGCGGTGATAGACCGCATGGAGGGTCACTTTGGTTGCCTACTTCCCCGGCAATCTGCTCTCCTCCAAGTGCTTCTTTATGCAATCTGGAGGAGGTCCCTGGGTCTGCACAACGCCTTGTCTCCACAACTGAGGGACGAGGCGTTTGACAAGGTGCACGCGCTCTTCTACCTCGGCCTGATCTCGCAGAGCAGGCGTGAGCGATCAGTGTGTCTTCTTTTGGAGTGTTTCCAGAAAAGGCTGATCGTTGCCTATGGTCCGGCGGATGGGGTCCCCGGCGTTTCTGTGGCATATAGGGTCCGCGAGCACCGTCAGAGGGAGCGGGTTGAGGTATCTCGGGCTCGGCTGCAAGAGATTTTCTCGGAGTACAATCAACAGTGCTTCCTTGATCCCCGCCCCTTCTATTATAATTATTGTAAGGCTGGGGAGCCCATAATACCCTTTAATCAATAAATAAACAATGTTTTTGGCAGTAGTGTGTTGTCTCCTTTTCTTTTCTCTTCGTACATTCTATGAACATAACTAAACGTCAACGGGAATTATATTATTTCAAAAGAAGGTACACATTTTTTTTCTTATTTATACAACTTGAGCTTTTCAGCGTTGTAAGGCCGGGGGCGACGATCTCCCCCGCCTTCCCGAACTTGATCCGAGGTAACAGCCATGATGTGGCCAATCGTTAATTCCCCGGGAGGGGTTTGGTCCTTGTTCTTCTGCTCCGCATGCCTCTTGTCCCGCGCGTACTTTGCCAGGTGGCCTGAGTGGATCAACTCCTCGATGTAGTTACGGAGTTGTTTGCAGTTTTCGGTTAGGTGGCCCTGTATCCTGTGGAAGGCGCAATATGGGCCGCGAAGGTGTTTGCCTACCCTTTGGAAGACCGACGGGAGCTTAAAGAATCTCTCACCCTTAGCTTTCTCCAGCAGCTCGGTCTGAGAGATGTTCAAGGGAGTATACTCCTGAAACCTCAGGGAGTAAGGCTTCGGACGATCGGCCTTCTTCTTCCCCTCCATGTCCCTTTTCTTTCTGTCAGGCTGGTCGGCCCGGGACAGGTTTGAGTCACCTCAAACTCGAGTTGGATTTCTCGCTCGGTCCAAGTTTTCACGTCGGCCATGGTCTTAGGTTGCGCTAATGCAAAAGAGCGGAGCCACTCTTTCTGCCTAAGACCCGACCTCAGCGCGGTGATGACCGTTTCATCGCGGTGCTCGGGGACCTCGAAAAGCGAGTTGTAGAAGCGGGGACATATCCTTTGAAGGATTCTTTGTCTCCGCTCTTGACGGTGAACAGGTAGTCGACCGTCCTCTTCTGTCGCCGATTTCCGAAGAAGTGACCGAGGAATTGGGAAGCCAGCTCATCGAAAGTCGAGATGGAGCATGGCGTAAGTCCTCGGAACCAGTCCCGACCAGCCTGGATGAGGGTGGTGGGGAAACCCCGGTATTGAGCCGCGTCGGAGTAATCCTGGAAGCTCATGCCCGCCGTTAATGCGTCCAAGTAGTCCTTCAGGTTGGATTTCCTGTCGAAGAGGGCTACCTTAGGTGGGTTGTTCCTTGACGAGACGTGCTCGGTCAGCAGCTCTTTTGTAAAGGGCTTCGTCAGTGAATCGGCGGAGTATCTGGCCCCTTCGCCGGACGCATGGCCGTCCCTTCGTATGCCCTCAATTTTCTTCTCGTGGGCTTCGAGTCGGTGGTGGTATCTTGAGGATTCTGCACAGTCGGAGTGGTGGCTACCCCCGTTCCGAGTCTGCACCAAGGTGCAGCTTCGATTTTGCTCTATCAGGTGTCTCAAATCCTCGGTCGAGGCCCTTCTCGGGTAGTTTCGGCGCTCGTCGTTCGCGCGGTCTTGGCGAGAGTGAGGGCGTCGGTCGTGCCTGGAAGCAGACGAGCTGAACGACACCTCCTCAGGTGGAGAGAACGCGCGATGGGAATCGGAGCGACGACCCAGTCTTCCATGGGACCGCGGCGTGGAGCTGTCCGGTGCCCAGCGGGTCATGGAATCAATCGCCACGTGTGGGTTAAGGTGGCCGGAGTTGGCCCGCCGGCGCTGTGATGAGAGTGAGGTAGATCGAGGTCTTGAGTGTGCCCTTCCTTCCTTCGGTGGACACGTTGTCCCGGGGAGGGGGAGCTGCGGTCTGGTGGGCAGGGCCACCGCTTGAATACGGACGAGGGCATCTATCAGCGATGTGAGCCTATTTATCCGGACGGACAAGGCGTGGATGGAATTAGGAGGAGGAGGCGAGCCGCTCCCGCTTCCATTGTGGCGGCTCGTATTCGGATTGTTGCGGTCGTCGCTTGCTATTGGATCGAGGGCAGAAGATCAACTTTTATGGTGGAACAAAAAAAGTCTTTCGTTTCCACAGACGGCACCAACTGATGGAGGTCGTGGTCTTCTTCAGATGTTGTCCTCCGTCGATTCTTTGATGGCGGTCTTTGACGGCTGAGATTTGATTGGGAGTTGCTGAGTGTGGATCTCAATGGGTTGATGTTGGATGCCGAGTTACCTGCAAAGAAGTCCCGGGGTGGATGACCACCGTAGGACACTCCGACGATCAAGTTAGAGCCGTGGAATAGGTGCAGAGTAACGGCGTATTGAGAGAAAATTCAGATACCTGAGTCGTCTAAGAGGAGGGTTTATATAGGGATCGCTTGGAGCGAGTAGGTGCGAGATATCCGCCATCAGTTACGCTCCAGCGTTATCCTCACCTTTAATGGCGGGATGCGCCCACTAATGGAGGGATACGCCCATTAATGAAGGGATGCGCCAACGTGGGACGCGGATCGTGGGGAGGTGGATATCTCGTCCTGTCGATATATGCGGAGCCGTTGCGGGACGGATGGGATCCGCGCTCTTGGTTGATTGGGGAGGCCGAGGAAGCTCGGCACGTCAGGGGCTCGGAGACGAGCCGGGAGGCCGAGGAAGCTCGACATGTCAAGGGCTCGAAGACGAGTAAGGAGACTGAGAAAACTCGGAGACGAGCTGCTGGTAGTTTCCTAGATGAAGGTGATATGTATTTAGAAAGGTCTCTCGAAAGGTCGGATACGTTCCTCGAAAAGGGGATCCCGAGGAATCCTCGTAATACAACCCATCTATTCCACCTCCGTAGCTTTCGGGACACGTCATCCACCATATGTCGTAATCTGAGGAGACACCACTTGTGAGCATCATCACATATATTCTTGTAATTATTTGTAGTTGTTTTATAGCCCAAAGCTCAGCGAGCTAGGTAAAACCTTGTTAGGGCTCGTTTGACAAATAAACGAGCCGAGTTTGAACAAGTTTTCAAATTCATTTAAATAATTGAACCAAGCCGAACAACCTAAAACTCGGCAAGTTTAACGGCCTTATATGAGATAAGTCGTTTGGCAAATGAATTTTAAAGGCAACTTATACTTGAATGGCATTCCATACAATAAATTTGCAATTCTTTTCTTACAATAGCTTACATATCTACGACAATTTGGAGAATTGCCTTTGTTAATCATAAAATTACATAAACAATAAGTTAGTACCCTCCTCTAAACCAGGTTTCTACAGCTTGTGGCATGTCTGTCTTATGTCAATATTTTTCTTATTTAGAACTTTGTACCTTCTTAGAGAGTTGATATTGCACCTACTGTTGGCATGAAATTTGGCAAATAGCAAATACTTGTATGGATCCTTATAGCTTTAGATGATCAATTAATGATAATGCAGATTAAGGGACTATACAATCCTAAGCAAACTTTAGTATGAACATAAAACATGCTATTTGTGGGTGTACAATTATTTTTCTTTTCTTTTATTCATTTTTACTTTGGGATAGGGGTGTGGGAAGCGAGGATTAATTCGAAGACTTTGTAGCCTTTAGAAAGTAGAATGTAGTAATCTAGAAGCATTATTTATTATCCATCATACCTCCATAAATATTATCTCTCTACCTAGACAAAAGGATGAAATTTTTTAGAATATGATCACTCTTCCCATTACTTCTCACTATCGTCCCAATTATTCTCGTGCTAATTGTTTTATTAATTTCATATAAGATTCACTTCCATATATTCTTTCATGAGAATCAAGAGTCCATACCTCCTTGAACTGTTTTAATGATAAAATTAGGAAATTCTTAGTGAAGCCCTACCTAAACGAGTCTCGGTCCACCAGATTTCTAAACTTTGAGTTTTGTTCCCTCCATCAATGAAATACTTGTAAATATCATAGAGACCAAACTCCTTTTAATTTCTCAGAGTACAACCTTCTTAGACGCATAAATTTCTTAAAAGCATAAGGTCTATTTTGATGAAGGCTTGGTTGTTGTTGGATAAGGTCTATTTTGATAAAGAAACTTTTGAATGTATTGGATCCATATTCAATATGAGAAATCTAATCTTTTTCCATGATCGCATTGGGTTTCCACATCTCAGATTCTAAAGTGATGCAACTACATTGTTCGATTAACGTTCCTAAGAATGACAAGCAATTCTACAATAATGGCTAAAATAGGATAGACAAAGAACTTGCTCGATTATTAATCAATTTACCTAGAGAAGGGTGAACAAAAATATCAAACTGCTAACCAAATATTTCAGTTAGTAAAGTTGGTGCACTATGCTCAATCAACACAACTCACGGCTCTTAGAATATTGAAGAGAAATCATTTTTTAATCTGGTATGCTTCTTTCCTACATGTTTACTTACAAGTTTAAGAAACTTCAGAAACAATTAACCAAATGTGTGAAGGTGACGCGACCTGGATCGCGCCAAGATGTTACCTTCCGTTGATCTGCTGATGGCGGCGATGGGTGGCTGAGATTGGATCTGCCTTTGCAGGCTCCTGAAGCGTGTGGATCTCAATGGGTTTGAGGTTGGTTGTCGCCGAGCTACCTGCAAGGAAGTCCCGGGGTGATTGTACCACTGAGGACCCTCCGACGATCAAGTTAGAGGGGTAATCCGAGCAGAGTAACGGCTTAGTGGAGTGAAAAATTGTTTACTTGAACCGTCTGAAGGAGCGGTTTAAATAGCGGTGGCAGCAGGCAGGGCAGGCACGAGGATCACGCTGGCAGTTACGCTCTCGACGTCACGCCCGCGTGATGAACGGGATCTCCCATTAATGGCGAGACAGGCTCATTAATGGGGGATCGTGATGGTGTGGAACGTGGGATGTGGCCGGCGGATATCTCACGTATGGCGAGATTCGCGGGATGGCGGTTGTGCCTGTGAGCGGTGCCGTCGGTCAGTCGATGAGACCGAGGAAGATAACCTCGGCAGGAGAGTGTTCCCCCAATCAGAGCAAGGCTCTGCTTAAATTTTGAAAATTCAAATTTTGAAGCAACGCTTCAGTTCCCGTGCGCTGCGCGCAACGCGCCACGTGTCAGAAGTTGACACGGCAGCACAACGCCCAAGGCGAAACGTCCAATCAGAGCAAGGCTCTTTAAAAAACATAAGCAACGTTCAACTGCGCAAGCGCACGACAGCGCGACACGTGTTTGCGCAGTTGCGCAAGCACAACTGGGCAAGCGCACGGCAGCGCGACACGTGTCTGCACAGTTGCGCAAGCACTGTTGCGCAAGTGCACCGCTGCGCGACACGTGTCTGCGCAGTTGCGCAAGCACCGTTGCGCAAGCCTTTCACTGCGCGACACGTGTCATTCATTGGGGAGTTGTGCAGAAACAGAATGAAAATTTAATGAAATCTTTTCTGTTCTTTCCAAAACCAGAAGATTTTCTTCTGCCTTTGGATCAAAAATCCAACGGTGGGAAAATTCCCAAAATCACTCAGAAAAGATCTTGTTAACAAATTCAACAAATTTGTGAGCACTATAAAAAGGACCCCAGACCTCAGTCGATCATCATGAAGATCAAAAAGAAAACAGAGAGAACTCTTGAAGAACTTTGGAAGAACAAAAAAAAAAGGTAAAAACCTTTTAAAAGAGAAAAATCTCTGAAGTACAGATCATTGATCTAAAAATCATTAATCTTCAATGAACAAATAAATAAAATAAAAATAAATAAATAAAAATAGTGCCTTGCACTTGTTATGAACCCTTGGTTCTCTGAGAAAAGGAAAAACAAGAGAGAAACTTGTTTTTCTTTGATCAAAAGTGCTCTGCACTTTTGTTCTTGAATCTAAAAAGATTCTTGATGCTCTGCACGAATGCAATGCATTCTTTAAAGGGCCTGGCCCAAATCAAATTGCAAAACAATAAAAGGGCAGAGCCCTATTTGAATTAATAAAGGGCCTGGCCCAAATCAAATTGCAAAGCAATAAAAGGGCAGAGCCCTATTTGAATTAATAAAGGGCTTGGCCCAAATCAAATTGCAAAGCAATAAAAGGGCAGAGCCCTATTTGAATTAATATTCTATTTGAGCAAAACCCAAAATAAATAAAAATTGGACTTAACCCAATCGTGGCCATAAGTCCTTAAATCAAATTGATTGAGCAAAATGGTTCTCCTGAATCAATTCACAACCGGTTCGAGGGTACATCTCCGAACTCCTTTGACATTCATCGTTGTAATTCCTCAACGACGTCAAAGAGGTGACGGGTCCCGACGACCACACATCGCTATGGACCGAAATGTCCTTAAACTAATATCGGACCGAAACGTCCCTAAACTAATATCGGACCGAAACGTCCCTAAACTAATATCGGACTGAGATGTCCCTAAACTAATAATGGACCACCACGTCCTTAAACTGGCGCAATAGAGCCCGAATGCTCTTTTGCCGGATCTAAACGGTCCCGTTTAAGTTGATCTTAGCCCCAAACACGGCTAACGTATCCTTAAACATTTAAATGGATTATAAAACTCTCAATCAACTCTGGTTCGAGGGTACATCTCCGAACTCCTTTGACATCCGTCGTTGTAATTCCTCAACGACGTCAAAGAGGTGACGAGTCCCGATGGCCATACATTAAATTAATCACTACGTTAAGTTGATCTTAGTCTAAAACAAGACTAACGTATCCTTAACGAACGTTTAAGTTGATCTTAGTCGCAACGCGACTAATGCATCCTTAAACTAAAAACACCAAACCCAAATCTTAGTAAATACGGATTTGGACTAATCCACGTCCTACGGGCGACGGCATTACTCAGTCTCCGTATACAATCCACGGGCAACCACAAACAAAACAAACACCCACGACATGAAGTGAAATTCTGGAGAAGGAGAAAGTTGTTACCGCGATGCGGTAGCGTAATTAACTGCAGGGGCTTGCGCCTGCAGGGAAGAGCATCCCCACAATCAAAAAAACCCCTCATCCTGAGGAGGAATCTGACGAAGTCTGCTACATCGGCCGCATCCGTCTAAACCTCCGATACACGGTGCCATAAATCAACTTGGCATCTTCGGAGAGGTGGACGGATAAAACCATATAGCATCTGCCCCGAACCCAAGGCACGGACGCGAAAGTCCGGGCCGCCGTTCGGAGGGGAACAGATTCTGGCACGCCCGGTGGGACCTTTTCCTTTTTCCACTCCACACTTCGTGTGTCGTCTTCGCGAACCAATCGCGGTTTGTTAAATGGTTGCCTACGGATTTCAAGTTGCTAAGATTTGGTCTTTTGTTTGGCGCAGAACTCAAACATCCATGGATTCTAACTGCACCAACTGCGCGAAGTGCCGCTGCAACGGACGCTCCACCTCACCGGGAGGTGTGGCATATGGGCCCCAAGCGGCTTCCTTCCTTACTCTGCCGGTAGACCAGGTGACCCAAACCACCACCGGTTTGTTCTTCGGGACTATGATCCCACCTGCAAGCTTTTCTGCACCAATACCTGCACCGGAAGCGAACAAGAAGTCGGTGTTCGACCGGCTCACTGCTACCACGACCCCTGTCAACGGGTCGCCCGCTGCTATGCCGACAGCCTCCGTTTTTACCAGGCTAGGTCAGAACTATAAAGTGGTCGTCCCAAAGAGGGCAACGGCCGCTGCTTTGGAAGTCGTTAAAGCGGCTTCTCCCATCAGAGAGTCGGTCTTCACAAGATTGACGGTTCCCACTCCTCCCCCAGCTGGTCAAAAGGCATCAGTCTTCGATAGGCTGACATCGGCAGTTACCCCACACTCAAACAGGGGGCAACAAGAAACCATCTCGATTTCCGAGCCAGTCCCAACGGCTCGTCGTGCTCGACGTCGACATTGGCAACGAGTAAGGAAAACAGGGGGCAACTCCCCCTCAGGGCTAACCCCACCAGCTCCAGTGGTGGAGGTCAACGCTGCTGTTCCAACTGGGAACAGCTTTGAATTGCTGAGGAAGGTGAGAAAGAACTCTCCAATTGCTACATTGAAAAGATCTCCTCCGCCTATAGAAAAAGCTCCGGAGACAAAGCAGGAACAGCCCTCTCAACGGCTGTCGTCAAAAATTTATAAAGTTTGGCGGAGGGTTCAAGACTCCGTGATTGACTCAGACCACTTCCGTCGCCAGAAAAGGGTAAAAGTGGAAAAAGACAAGAACCGCCCCATTAAACAGCAGGGGGCAACAAATGCTAGTATGCCCCCTTCAACGGCTCCTTCAACCTCAAAGGTCCACAAAAGGAAAAGGCCAGAGAAAGCTCCTGTGACACTGACAAAGTTTAAGAGCGGTGAACCTAAACGCCCCAAGTCAGGGGGCATAACAGTTCATACGGTTTATATGGCTTCTGGAAAGGAAGAAAGTCGTACTTCTACGGGTCACCGACCACTTACACGGTCAGTGACCAAGGCTCAGGAGCAACAACAGAAGCTCCAGGAGATGATGACTACAATGGCTGCACTCACGGAGCCAAAAGAGAATCCTGGGACGTCCTTAGATGAACGCCAAGAGGAAGAGACCGACGCTGAGTTCCTCCGCCGAGTACTGGAAAAGAGAGACAAAGAGGCTGCTGAACAAGCAGCCAATATACAGCGTATGGGCCTCCTCTTCCAGGACATGATAGGGATGATGATACAACCGGATCCCCCAACTGAAGAACCCCCGATCGTCCTTGGGGATGATAGGGGAGAGACATCAAACCCTCAGCCCGTTCTATCAATGGCTAAAGAGGATACAATCTCTAAAACTGATCTGGACGAATATATAGCCAAGCAAATAAAGGTTCATCAAGCGGCCGAAGCAGCCGGCCACGTCGTAAAGACGGGGCGGCCATATCCGGGCTGGTATGACCAAATCAAATACCCGCCGGGTTACACAATTCCCAAGTTTCATGTCTACAAAGGGACCGGCAATCCCCATCAACATGTTGCCCAGTTCAGGGCGCTTTGCGGTAACACCGGCGGCGACGACAAGCTTTTGCTCCGCCAGTTCGTTGGAAGCCTATCAGATACGGCATTCGAATGGTATTCTGAGCTCCCCAATGACTCTATTAAAACCTTTGCGGAGATGGAGCTGCTCTTCACCCAACGTTTTGCAAGTGCCAGTGAGCGTACCCCGATGACGGCACTGATCAATGCCAGGGTAAAACCCGGCGAGACATGGGTTCAGTACGCTATACGGTGGCGGAATCTATGGTCGAAGTGCGAACAGCGCATAGAAGAAGCTCCAGCGGTGGGAATGTTTGTTGGAACGCTTGATCCACAAGCAACCATTTCACAGTTTATGATGTTCTTCAAGCCGACTTCCTTCCAGGCTTTGATCGACAAATTAGCGCAGATGGACCAGATGGGCCATAAACCCCCTCTCCCGAAACCGGACTCCCGAAACGATAAAGGAAAGGGAAAAGCGATCATTGTCGCTAATGCCCAACAACAACCGAGCGACTCGAAGCCGGTTGCTCGTCCAAACAATACACGCCCATACGTACCCCTTGAGGACAGGATGGGACGCCCTTACTCTTTCCCCCGTGATAAAACGAGGAGGCTATTCGAGCTGGCGCTGCGCAACAGACTCATAAATCTGCCAGATCCAAAACGTCCGTTGCAACCGAACGACGCCAACGAGCCCAATTACTGCCCTTATCATCGAGTGCTAGGCCATCCGATTGAGGATTGCTACGTTTTCAAGAATTGGCTTGAGAACCAGTACCGTCAGGGCAAATTTGCGCTATCTGACAAATGGAAGGTGAATCCTCCGCAGCCCCACACCTCTAAGGGGACGAATACGCCGGGGGAAATATGCTCCGTTATTGAAGAAACTCCCTGGGAGGTTGTATTATCAGCCAAAACGAGGAGAATGCTAAATGATCTTCAGACCTGTCCAGCGGTCAAGTGGAAGAACCCCTTGGAACCGCAGGTTATTGAGGGGATGTTGAAGCCACGACCGACTCCGAAGACCGATGGTGGTAGTTCAAGCGCTCATAGTCAGCCGTCAAAATCTTCGAAAAAGAAGAAGAAGAAATCTAAGAAGCCCGTGAAGCCTGGCGACAAGCGCACGGACTTACAAAAGCAAATCGACGCACTGGATGAGTACAACCAAAAGGCGCGGACTCCCATTACGCTCCAAGATTTCCTTGATCACGTCTTCCAAAAAGAAGATGAGAGAGAAAGTTCATCGGATGAATCCGAGGAATATGTGGCGAGCTGTCATATGATCTCCCATTTGACCACGAACGATGAAGGGACTTCTGGCACTGAAACGCTGGGGGCAAATGCCGAATCAAGAGCCCCAGGGTTATCAGTTGAAATGATTAGCGCGTTTCTTAATGAAGCTCGGTTGAAAAGCAAAGCTGATCGAGAACGCGAAACGGCTATATTCGAAAGGGCCAAGCTCCAGCGACTTGAGGGAGGAACTGAAATGATCCCGCTGGAGCAAAATGCCTCCACCGCTGATAAAAGCCAATTCAAGATAAAAAAGAAGTTTGCTAAGGCCATATCGATGGGCATGAATCTACCACCCTCTGAAGAAAAAGTTACTGGCGTGGTGGAAATGCACCCCTCTTATTGCTTGTATCATCAAAAGGTCTCGCATTCCACCCAAGATTGCAAAGCTTTCGATAAGTGGTGGCAAGGATACGTCGCTAATCGACAACGCTTTAAACGGGAAAAGCGTAAAATTCGTCGGGAGCAAAGAAACACAACCAAAGAGTTTGAAAGAACTGCCAACAATTGTCACATGATTAACACCGCCGGGCCACAAGTGCTTACATTTGGGAGCGATTCCGATGAGGAGCTAGAGCTTGGCCCCCTCTTCAAAGAATCCATTTCGGGAAAAGAAGAAGAACCGAAGGCTTGCGAAAATATACAGCTACGCAATCGGACGCTACCTGAAAAGAATCTCGGACCCTTAAACAAGAAAAATAAAGGGAAAGAGAAGGTCTCTGAAGACATTGCTTTGGATGACCAAGTCGCGGAAGAGTTAACCACCAAGAACCCGCCAAAGAGGAGTAAAGTGGATTACAATGTCTTGGCGCATCTGAGAAAGCTACCCTCACAACTCAGCATTCTCGATGCCCTATTACTATCAAAAGAGGCGAGGGATTCTTTGATTAAGGCCCTACAAGATCCGGACCAGTTCCAAGCCTTCCTAGCCGAACAAAAGATGAAGGATGAATTGGAAGAGGTGCACACAGCCGACGTTGCTTTTAGTGATGAAGACCTTCTCCTCGGGACGTGTGAACACAATCGCCCCCTTTATGTCTCAGGATATTGCCACGACATAAAGATAGGTAAAATCTTGGTCGATAACGGATCGTCTGTCAATTTACTCAATGTGCGAGTGTTAAAGGAGATTTGCATGAGTGTCCAACACCTCGCCCGAGACAAAATCACCATCTCCGGATTCGACTCTCAATCCTCAAAGACTCTTGGATCTGTGATATTGACGCTACGCTTCGGGTTGCTCGTCACAGACATCAAATTCCATGTTATAGACGCCAAGACGTGCTACAATGCTCTGCTCAGCCGACCATGGCTACACGAGTACAATATCATCCCTTCTACACAGCATCAGTGCATGAAGTATTCTAGGGATGGCCTCGAGTACACAGTGGCGGGAGAGTTGAATCCGTTTTCCGTAAATGAAGTTCGCAAGTATGAAGATGCCAAATACTTCTTACCGAGTTTCGAAGACACGGAAAGGTGTCACAAACCAGAGAACAAAACTAACGCCACCATCCCTGTCTTCGGCAGTGACACCGAGGAGGAGGAGGGTATAATTTATTCAGGTCCATCCCAATCCACCAGGCCAGGACCATCCGTTCCTTCATTGATCTTCGGTAGTGATTCAGAGGATGAAGTTCATGCTGTATTCCCTGCTCGGCCTCCAATACGGGTTTCCGCTGATGAAGAGCGAAGTCTGCAGATAACCATGGTGCCGCTTGAACATTACAAAGAACTGGATGCACTCGACACCAACAGCATAGAAGAATTGCAGACATTCTATATCCCTCCGGGACGAAAAGACGAGAAGGCAATCCTATTCTACCGTTCTAGAGAAAACAAGGTGAAAAAAGAAATTTGGCATGGCGCGGATCCCACGCTCGACAGGCTTCAGCCCATCCATCTTCCCAGATATTATACCAAAGCTTTGAAGAAACTGTTGAAGCGCCAGGCAATACCTTTCGAACAAACCGTTAGAAAGGCCAAATTCTATGACAAGGTCTGGAACGTTCCCGGGACTCAATGCAAACTGCCTAACGGGAGAATAGAAACAAAAGGGCTTGGGTACATCCGGTCAAAGAAACGGGAGCTAGTAAACAGTTGTTATGTCATGTATGACTTCGATGAAGAGGCGGACGCTCAATGGGAGGACGCTAATCCTGAGCCAGCAAAAGTTCCTGATACAAAACCGCCCAGTCCATCGTTTGAAGACCAGATGAGCAAACTTATAAGGGATGCGAGTCAAAAAGCCCGAGATGATCACAATCGTGAAATGGCAATCTATGAGAAAGCCAAGACACGGCGCCTCCTTCAACAGGCAGTAAAGAATGAAGATGCTACCCCATACCAACCTGATACAAAAAGGGCTCGACGCGGAGGCAAAAACAAGTCGAAGGGCAAGAAAGGCGCTCAACAACCACAAAGCAGAGTTAAGAAGCCACGCATCCGAGAGTCGAGCGTTATTGACTTAGCCCTCATGAAGAAAATGGGTCGAGCGTACTCATTTCCTCGGAACAAAACAAGGAAAATACTGGATCTTGCTCTAAAACATCAAATGCTTACACTGCCAGAGTCTAAACACCCTTAGCAAGCGGGCGAAGTCTCCAACCCAAATTATTGCTCTTACCATCGAGTAGTAGGGCATCCGCTTGAAGATTGCTTCACCTTTAAGAATTGGGTTGAGAACCAATATCAGCTTGGCAAATTCGCGTTGTCTGACAACTGGAGGGTAGCACCACCACAAAAGCACGAGCCCAAGGCCATGAAAGAAGAACCAGTTCTGCATTGGGATTGGAAGCGAATTCGTACTTGTCACGTGATAATGATATCAAGGGAAGAGCCCGAGAACATGGATGACCTTCCCCGGTGCTTTGAAAACGGCAGCGATGAGGTAATCTCAGAATTTCCACCAGCACCAAAAAAGCTGGAAGATGGAATCCATACTACTGCAGATAACCTCAAGAAAATCGAGTTGGGGACAATAAATGATCCGCGACCGACATTCGTCAGCGAGCTGCTGTCTGAAGAAAGGGTGGCTGCGTTAAAAGACGTCCTTATGCAGCATAAAGATTGCTTCGCATGGAACTATTCCGAGATGCCGGGACTAGATCCAGAAGTTGCTGTACATAGACTAGCAATATCCCCGAACATCAAGCCGGTCAAACAGGCGCCGAGAAGAATGCGACTCGAGCTTGAGATGAGCATAAATACCGAAGTCAAAAAGTTAATCGACTCTGGCTTCATCCAGGAAGTTCAGTACCCTGAATGGATCGCCAACATCGTCCCAGTGATGAAGAAAAATGGGACAGTGCGCATATGCGTAGACTTCCGGGATCTTAATAAAGCTTGCCCGAAGGATGATTTCCCAGTGCCAGTCACTGAACTGATGATAGACAATACATCCACTCATGAAGTTTTCTCCTTCATGGACGGCTCATCGGGGTATAACCAGATAAAAATGCATCCAGAAGACCGGAAGCACACAGCCTTCAGGACTCCTCTTGGTATATTTTGTTATAAAGTGATGCCCTTCGGTTTGAAGAACGCCGGCGCTACTTATCAGAGGGCCATGACGAAGATCTTCGACGACCTTATACACGAAATCGTCGAATGCTATATCGACGATCTCGTGGTTAAAAGCAAATCATACGAAGAACACCTCGAGCATTTGAAGACCGTGTTTCAACGCCTTCGACAATACAACTTGAAGATGAACCCTCTTAAATATGCGTTCGGGGTTTCCTCGGGCAAATTCTTGGGATTCGTTGTTCGACACCGAGGTATTGAGATAGACCCGTCTAAGATTAAAGCGATCATGGAAATGCCTCCGCCAAGGACTCTCAAACAGCTGCGGTCTCTCCAAGGGAAACTCGCATACATACGGCGATTTATAGCTAACCTTTCAGGAAAGTGCCGTCCTTATAGTCACCTGATGAAGAAGGGAACCCCATTCGTTTGGGATCAAAAATGCCAAGGCGCATTGGATGAGATCAAGCAGCATCTGCAAAACCCTCCGGTGTTGGCTGCTCCAGTTAAGGGAAAGCCTCTCATTCTTTACACGACCGCCCTTGAAGGTTCTTTAGGCGCATTATGGGCACAAGAGAATGACCAGGGGAAAGAAAGAGCACTCTACTACTTAAGTCGGGTTCTGCTGGGGGCGGAAAGCAATTACTCCCCCATTGAAAAACACTGCCTGGCGTTGATCTTCGCAATAACAAAGCTTAGACATTACGCATTAGCGCATGAAGTCCATCTCATTTCAAAGGTGGACCCTCTCAAATATCTAATGTCAAAAGCCATATTGACAGGGCGACTCGCTAAATGGGCCCTGCTCTTGATGGAATTTTCGATAACGTATCAACCTCTCAGGGCAGTAAAAGGCCAGGCCATCGCCGACTTCCTTGCTGAGCACCCGATACCAGCCGACTCTCCTTTGAACTGCGATCTTCCAGACGAACATGCGTTTGATGCGATCGACGGTGATAATACCCGATGGGAGCTTTATTTTGACGGAGCATCTTCCGTGAAGAAGCGCAAACAAAGTACCCCTATAATCAAATCGGGGATAGGACTCATCTTCGTGACTCCACGAGGAGGAATAATGCGCTTCGCCTTCTCCTTAACAGAGCCGAGAACGAATAATGAAGCTGAATATGAAGCTTTGATAGCAGGCCTCGAGATCGCCATTGATATGGGAATTGAAAGCCTCCTCATATATGGGGACTCCCAACTGGTCGTCAGTCAAGTGAACGGCGATTACCAAACATGCAAACCGGAATTGGTAAAATACGGTGAAAAAGTGCAGCAACTGCTAACCCAAATTCCCTCCTACACTTTGGAAAGCATACCGCGAGCGGAAAACAGCAAAGCGGACGCACTGGCCAAACTTGCTAAAGAATTGGCTGATGAGAACCTCGATGACGTTAGAATCATGGTACAAAGCCGTCGAGTACTCGCCCCCACAGAAATACCTTCGGAATCACCCGAAGAGAAGGGAGTGACTGAACAAGCGACCTTACAAATAAAAGAACATGAGAAGGTTGAGGATTGGAGGGAAGTCTTTATAGACTACTTCAAGTCCCACCAAATGCCTGAAGATGCGTCCGCAAGACATCAACTCATAAAACGAGCTCTGTCCTTCGCCTTCGTCAATGATACTCTCTACAAGAGGTCATTCGATTCTCTGTGGCTGAGATGCTTAGGACCAGACGAAGCGGAAAGAGTCGTTCAGGAAGTTCATGACGGAATCTGCGGTTCTCATCAAGCAGGCCCAAAGATGAAGTTAAAGATCAAACGGATGGGCTACTACTGGCCCACGATGATTCAAGATTGTCTCGAATATGCGAGGCAATGTCACTCATGCCAAATTCATGGGGACTTCATCCATCAGCACCCAAATCCGCTGCATCCAACGGTAGCTAGCTGGCCATTCGAAATGTGGGGGACTGATATAGTCGGCCCCATCGAGCCAGCATCGTCTAAAGGACATCGTTTCATCCTAGCGACGACTGACTACTTCTCTAAGTGGGCAGAAGCAGTACCATTGAGAGAAGTGAAGACGGAGAATGTCCTCCATTTCTTCAAAACGCACGTCATATATCGGTTTGGAACTCCCAGGCGGATCATCTCCGATAACGGGCCAGCTTACCGAAGTCATAAAATTAGCCGCTTCGCACAGCAGCACAATATAGACTGGAGATATTCCTCAGTTTATAATCCGCGAGCTAATGGTCTAGCTGAGGCCTTCAACAAGACCTTGACGAAGATCATGAAGAAAACAGTGTCACGAAATAAGAGAGATTGGCACGAAAGATTGCAAGAGGCTCTTTGGGCGTATCGAACTACATTCAAGACGGCCACGAACACAACGCCATACGCGTTGGTGTTCGGTACAGAAGCAGTACTCCCCCTCGAGATAGAGCTACCCTCTCTACGAGTGGCAGTCCACTACGAGCTAACAGACGAAGAAAATGCTCACCTTCAGTTTGAAGAGCTTGACGCCCTTGATGAAAGCCGGCTTCTAGCACAACAAAATCTGGAAGCTTATAAAGCAAAGATGACGCGCTCATACGAAAGATTGACCCGACCGAGGACATTTCGTCAAGGCGAACTCGTGCTAGTGGTCAAAAGGCCTATGATCCCCAATCACGCCAAGCGGGGAAAATTCGAGCCAAACTATGAAGGCCCGTACATCATAGATAAAGTTTACCAGGGTGGAGCCTATCTACTCATGGACATGCACGGTGAAAGGCCTTTCAGGCCGATAAACGGTCGCTTCCTAAAGAAATACTATGCTTAATGAGCCACGGCCTAGGTCAATGATAGATGATGACGACTATGTCCGCTCGCTATCTTCCTAGGCTCAAACTGTATAAGCAGTAGCTAGCTTCTCAACAGCGGACCGAAATGTCCTTAAACTAACAGGGGACCGAAATGTCCTTAAACTAATAGCAGACCGAAACGTCTTTAAACTACTACCGCAGCATCCTTAGGCTGACGAGATGATGATAAAAAAAAAAAAAGAAAAAAAAAAGGGTATGTCCGTAAGCAAAAAAGGGCACGGATGAAAACCCGAAAGGGCTCCGTGAGTAAAAACAGCAGGGCTACCGGCGAGTGTTCGTGAAAACCTGGAAGGGCGCGACCTCGTAAAAAAAAAAAAAACGGTTTGTCCATAAGCAAAAAGGGCACGGATGAAAACCTGAAAGGGCTCCGTGAGTAAAAACAGCAGGGCTACCGGCGAGTGTTTGTGAAAACCCAAAAGGGCGCAACCTCGTTAAAAGACACTTATAGGGTCCTCTCGACCTTATAAGGAGAAACCACCTGCGTGAGATCCTTACGACTCACAAAGGAGCAACACACTTAGGGATCCCCACGATTCCTAAGGAGAAAACACACTTGCGAGATCCTCACGACTCGTAAGGAGAACTCTCTTATGGGACCCTCACGGCTCATAGGATTTGAAAGTCTTAAGTCACAGAGACCTAAACCTGTGCTTAAGCAAACCCCCACAAACTTTCAATATTGCCCTACAAGTGGCTCAATATTGACCCTTGTATACAATCCACGGGCGCGAATAAACATTTCCCTAGCCAAATTTCATCCGTAATTGGGAATACGTTCGCATGGTGAACAACCCTTATAAATCCCCTCGATTTATGAGGAGAAAACCCTCCTGTAGGATCCTTACGACTTACAGAGGAACAAAACACTTAGGAACCCTCATGATTCCTAAGGAGAAAATACACCTACAAGATCCTCACGACTTGTAGGGAGAAATAACTTCGTGATACCCTTACGGCTCACGAAGTCAAAAGCCTTAGTCGACAGGACCCTAACCCTGGTCGCTAAGCCTCCTTTGTTCGACAACGACAGAGGCAAATTATGATTCGCTCCTGGCACTATCCCAGTTGTAGCGGTGCTGATGCCGAAATCGGTGTCCAATTTCAGGTTTACGGTGAAAAACCAATAAGCCGCACACGCATACGAGATAGCCGAAATGATAGGGCAACTTGCAATAAAAAGCAGCAAGTAAAATGTATGCATGCGAAATAGCCGAAATGATTGGGCAACTCGCAATAAAAAGCAGCGAGTGGAAATAAAATAAATAGCCGAAATGATTGGGCACCGCGAGAAATAGCCGAAATGATTGGGCAATCACGACCTTCGCGATATAAAAGCTGAAATGATAGAGTATCGCGGAAATAAAAAAAAATGAAATGATGATAAAACTTTGGCCCTACAGTTAAGATCGCATCGATCCCTGTATACAATCCAAGGGCGTAAACGAAGAATGAACCATACCTTCCCAGCGGATTCCGTCGGACGACGAACCCCAAACCTCACCGGTTCATTTCAACCGAAGAAGCCAGTGACTTTAATAAAAAATTCCTCGACTCACGGATACAAACACTCCTTGACGAGAGCCTTCTGATCCGCGTCGACCCATAGAGCCACCAGTGCCTCCGTAGGAACCCTCGACTCGTTTCAAACTCCAAGGAAACAAATAATCCTTGGCGCTTGGGAAACAAATAATCCCAGCAAACTCCTCAACTCACGGATACAAACACTCATTGACGAGAGCCTTCTGATCCGCGTCGACCCATAGAGCCACCAGTGCCTCCGTAGGAACCCTCGACTCGTTTCAAACTCCAAGGAAACAAATAATCCTTGGCGCTTGGGAAACAAATAATCCCAGCAAACTCCTCAACTCACGGATACAAACACTCCTTGACGAGAGCCTCCTGATCCGCGTCGACCCGCAGAGCCACCAGTGCCTCCGTAGGAACCCTCGACTCGTTTCAAACCCCAAGGAAACAAATAATCCTTGGCGCTTGGGAAACAAATAATCCCTGGCGCTTGGGAAACAAATAATCCCTGGCAAATCCCTCGACTCACGGATACAAACACTCCTTGACGAGAGCCTCCTGATCCGCGTCGACCCACAGAGCCACCAGTGTCCCCGTGGGAACCCTCAACTCGTTTCAAACCCCAAGGACACAAATAATCCTTGGCGCTTGGGAAACAAATAATCCCTAGCAAAATCCTCAACTCACGGATACAAACACTCCGTGACGAGAGCTTCTTTGACTCACATCTCGGGCAGTAAGGATTCAAAAACTTGCTCCCTGAACAATGGGATCCTGCAAGTCAATCCTAAATGGTCTCTTGCATACTATTCACGGGTCTCACCCTCTGAAGTCGATTTTTGACGAAGAGGGAAACAACCACTTACGAATACTCTCGACTCGTAAGAGGGAAAATTCTCTTATAAGATCCTTACGACTTATAAGAGAAAACCACGCTTAGGAATCCTCACGATTCCTAAGGAGAAAATCCACCTGCGAGATCCTCTCGATCCGTAGGGAGAAAAGTCTCTATGAGACCCTCACGGCTTATAGAGTTGAAAAGTCTTAGACAGCAGATCTGAACCTGCGGCCTAAGCCATTGCTATCTCTTAAAAAAAAAAAAAAAAAAAACTAAGTTATCTGCCAATTATATTTATCAAAGACAACATGCTGATAATAAGAGAATGCAGAAAGAAAAAGTGCATACAAGACATTGCAAAAGAAAATGTGTATCTTTATTCATTGACTTCAATCAAATACAAGATGAATCGTACAAAAGAAGAAAGAATAGATACATATTATTTTAAAGGAAAATTTTACAAATACATTGATACAAAGGCAGCTACTGGGAAGGAAGCGTCTTAAGTAGCTTTATCAGTTGTTCGCACACTTCCTTCCAGGCCTTTTCCCGATCGGCTACCACCGCCAGCTCTGCCTCCACTTAGGCTCGTTGCTGCAAGACCGACGCAAGCTGCTCCCTCACGACTTGATAGGCAGCTTCCCGACTTGGAATATTGCGCTCAGCTACGTCGAGTTTCCGCTTCAAGTTTAGCCCATAGGAGATGCGCTCCAAGAGACCCTCAAAGATAGTCTTCACTTGGGCAGCATTTGCCTCAACCTCGGCGCGCAGATGGGCCGTTTCGTTCGAGGTCTTTTGGCATTCCCTTAGTCTTGAAGCCGCTTCTTGCTCCAAGTGGCGGAGGTGCGAAGTGCTTCGCTCGAGCCAAGTTGTGCGTTGGGTGCTCAGAGCTAAAATTTCGGGAGAAGGGCGCGTCGACTCCAGCCGATATAGACAGGCCTCGATCCCCCTGCAATGGTTAACCCAAGATTCGACGACGCCTTCGTTATGAAAATTTACGAGCGCCGCCAACATCGGGTTAACCTCCGCAGCAAAATCTACGGCAGAAGGGAGAGAGTCCATATCGAGCTCTTCAATATACCCGCTCAGCATGCCCAAACTCATCACAGCACCCTTGGAAGATGGACGTCTCAAGAAAGGGCCTGCCGGTGAAAGGACGCGAGCCTCAAAGGGGATCGGAGCCGGAACAATAGCTGCAAAACAAAACATGGTTAAACGACGGTGCAGAAAATGTTGAAGGGTTACCAAAAAAAAGGAAATTTACTATACCAGCTGCAACGGACGGTAAAGCCGGAAGGGCCGGTGGCGCAGCAGGTCTTGCATCCCCTCCTTCGATTTGTGGCACTGCAATAAAGAAAAGGAAAAGTCAGAAATCATCCCATTGTTAAAAAAAAAGGGGGTAAGTAAAAATATTATAGTGAAGGTATACTCACCGGCGCCACCAGAAGGAGAAGCGAGCTCGGATGGGAAAGAGAAGTGTGGGAGCAACACTTGATATAAATGATCGAAGAGCACTCCTGCAAGGGCACAATGATACAACGTTAGTACAAAGCTACATGCTTGAAAGATTAATGCATGAATCGTGAATCCATACCTTCCAACATCTGTGATGGTACAAGGGAAGGCGGGGAGGTGACCACTGCTAAAGCAGTAGTCGACGGGGCCCCCTCGAGCAAAGGAGCATCGGCACTGGCCGCACCTGCAAAAACAAGCTTGTTAGAAGAGATCGCAAGATATATAAAAAAGAGGGACGCTGGTGACAAAATTTTTTACCTGACGAGCTACCAGCAGAAACTGAAGCAATCCCCTCATCCATCGACATGAGACCACCGCCCGTAGCCTCATCACCCGACTCGATGGGAACCGTTGTTGTGCTCGCGAGCCCGGGAGACGGCAAGAAACCATACGCAGGGAGGGCTATGATCGGAGTATTACCAGATTCCTGAGAAAGAGCGGTTCGCTCCTCCTCAGGAATCGTAGCCGCCTCACCCGATACTCCCTCGGTTTCTGCAGTCACGGTTGTCTCATCCATCGGCACCGTGACGCCTCCAGCCTCAAGCGCCTCGACTTCTCCTGCCTTCGGCTCGACAGTCATCTTATCTGCCGCCACTTCAGACGCGGCATCAATGACCTTCTCAGCGGCGGATCCTTCAACTTCTGCTTCAGGCACCGTGGCCCCAACGATGGTGCCCACCGTCGGCTCAGGTTCGACAGGCGCCGCTTCCGCCATTTCCTGGGGTCCGACGGTCTCCGCCTCCCCCTCAGTCGGACTTGGTCCTGCAAGATGGAATGCATATGAGCCAATGGCTTTATAATAATTCTTATGACAAGGTTCTGAAAGAAATGTTACCTGAAGGGGATTTATTATTTGCACTTCGGGCCGCGCGCGCCACTTGCCTATAAGCAGTAGACAGGGCGACAGGGGCCTCTCCAGAAGGGGTGTCAGCGCGAGGAATGGTACTGGGACCCGCTCCCGCGGTCAAAGCAGCTCTACGCGCCTTTGCTTCGCGTCTCAACCGCTTTCGATTCTCCCGAGCCGTTGAGACGGATGCCACTAAGGCTTCTCTAACTGAGGCGTCATCGTCCGTGAATAGGGATGCCTCCAAATTTTTCAGGGCATCCTTCATCATTTTGTCAAGCCGAGGCTCTTGTGGCGACTTTGACGAAGCCGGGACCTCAGTAACAGGCTCGGGAAGGATCCCCGCATCAACTGATATAACCCCTGCAAAGGAACAAAAGAAAGTTAGGTTGACCATCATAAAAAGACAACAAACTTTCCTTATAAAAGAGAAAGGGGTGAAACATACCGGCGCCTGCTAAGGCACGCTTCTCCTCCTCCTCCTGGAAGGTTTTCAGGGAGGCAGCAATAGCCTCTTCAGTAGAGACACCTGTTGAAAATGGAGCAAATGTTAGTTAAAGATAATAATACATGGTGCAATAAAATGACAAATGAAGCGTCTGATGATTACCGGACTCAGCGAGTTTGCTTAACATTGCTTCAAGCCTCGCCGATCGCTCTGAAGCTGCAATGGCGGCAGCCAGATTGGTGTCCGCAGGATCTACCACGAAACCCTCATTGCTGCCGTATTCACATATGGCCTCGGTGGGAGAAGCCACAGGCTTTAAGCCGAGGATCGCGTCGAGGGATAGGGTGGACTTCTTCTTCTTCTGGCCGCCAGCTTTAGATCCACCCGGAGCAGCTTTGCGCTTAGCAGCCACTTTAGGGCGGCGGGTCCCGATCTCTGCTCCTGCGCCGGACCCTGGTGATACCACATTAACCGTCTTCAGGGGAGCACAAGACGTTGGCGGTGCATCCACCGTAATAGGCAGTGGCAATCCCCGCGGGGGACTCAACACGCGCGGTCGGTCAGCCCTGGCATCTTTTATCGGGGGGATGACCTGGATCCTTGGCTGCAAGGGAGCCTTGCGATCACCACCAGGAGGCGCACCCCTACGGTCAACCAGCAGGCGTTTCTCCATTAAAATGATTGGGCCCATAGCATGCGCATACCAAGCTACATACGGATGGATTATTTTAGGGGCACAGCTAGGCTCACTGATAAAAAAATAAGAGCCTGTATTGAGCCGGGTGAAATGATGCATAGCATTCCTTATTCCCTTTGGGCCGACCGCGGGCGTTTCCAGAAAGGCCTCCATCGGGATCCCTTGATTGTAACTCGATTGTCGGGCAAATCGATGTGGGTTATACCTCATAAAAAGAGCCGTCTTATTCTGCCTAAATACTAGGTAGCCCGGCCGAATGGAGTAAAGGTGAAGGATTTCCCGAGCCTTCAGTACAGAAACCCCGCCCTTAAAGTCGTCACGCAGCGACACCACTGACTTAGCGGTCTCGGAGCCTATGGTGATGACCTTATCCACAAAAGAGGTCTTCGCTCCGACTAGATGTGAATGCAAGAGCAGTCCCCTAGACTCCCGCGGAGGTGCAACCACAATTGAAGCCCCGACCAACCGCATGATTCTTGGGAGTTTGAATTTATCAAAGAATGGAGGAGTCTTATGAGCACCAAACACCCCTCGCACATGCAGCTCCATCCAAGAAGTGAAGTAGTGCATCGGAAAGTTAGCAGGCTGTACCCCGGGCTCATTAGCGTCCGCCGCTACGCTAAGTCCATTATAAAGGTAAGCCAGCCCGGCAATCCCTACCGATAGCTGCAAACCAGCCGCCATTCGATGCGCCGGATAAAAGACAGAGGACCGCATAAGGCGTGGGTGCATGGGAAGCGCAAAGCTGCATAGCCATAGACCCAAGAACCCTATGAAAAAAGTCTCCTCGTCCATGCCAGGAACGGCGATCTCTGAGAAAGGGACGCTGGCAGTGCCGGGGAAATAAAAATCCCGCTGGTCATCTTCCGATGAAGGTCGGCGGTCCAAGCCGAAACCAAAGGGGTCAACAAGCTGAGCGAACTTATCGCCCTGCTCTGATAGGAATTCCGGGCAGATAAAACGAGCAACGAAATCTGCAAAACTGACGCCCCGCTCACCTGATTCCAAATGCAGTTCCTCATAAATCTCCAATACCTTCACCAAGCCCGGATGCTGATGCTGGATGGCATTTTCCGGAGTTAAGTCGAATACCAACTGCTTGGTGGCAAAGACGTACTCATCAGGAGGAAGCAGCTCCTCGTAGTGCTCCCCCCTCGCTGGTAAACCTGAAATCTCAACAAATTCTTCCAAAGAGATGGAGACTTCCCTATCCGCTGTCAAGAAGGTGTGGGTGGGGATATTCCATTGTTCAATAAAGGCCTTTATCCACCACGTCGGAGGAGAGGGATACTCGAAAAGCGAGACGTAGACGGCGGAGTATAAACCAATCTTCGTCAGGTGAGCCCTCTTCGTCGCCAGAATGTAACGGGCCCATTGCAAATATCCGGCAAGCGGCCGCGGGGTCAATCCAATATTATAAGCCTGTCCCCAAGGGCGTGCTTCACCCTGACAGATTCGCCTCCCCAAGATATCTATAGCCGGCGGCGGCTGCACCGGAATGGCACCGATTGCAGGCTGAAGGAGGTCGTCGGCATTCCAATTTTTAACCTCCACGGCATACTCCACCGGGGGCTTATCCGCATAAGGGATCGTAACTATGGGCTCAGAAGGCGAAGCGGAGCTGAAGCTGCGACGGCCTTGGATGATTTGGCTGTACCACCTTCCCCACAAATGGAGTCTCTTGTACTCTGGATCATGATCTTTAATCAAGGCGAATGCCACCCGGTCCACTGGTGCGTGTGGGAACCCTCCTTCTGAGCGAACAAAAGGGAAAGACAAATCTTCAGACATGTTCCCTGTAGAAAAAGAAAAAATATATAACCGTTAGCGTTCCAATACTTCACATGTCAAAGTCCTACATCAACACTATGATGTAATCGGTAGGGGACAAAAAGAAGGACCCACAAAATCTAGATGATGGCGCATCATTTGATAAGACAGCCCCATCATTGGATGAGACTGTCAGTCAATGAAAAAGACCCCCAAAAGAATATCCCTATTGGGAGAAAATCCCTAGAGACAAGGAGAAAATCTCCTCTTTTTAGAGCAAAGCTCTATCACAGAGTGACATTTGTCAAACTCTGGTCTCAAAGGAATGAAACTTCTTAAAAAGAGCCTAGCTCTGTAATAGTAATAAAAAAAATTATAACTCCTAGGAATTAAAATTTTTTGGGATCTTAAAGATCCATGGAAACTTTTAGGAGTTCTCTATTTGATCTATGAGCATGGCTCTGTTCATGGGTTAAAACCCAGGAACCAGACCTCTGTAAATTTTGAGAGCAAGGCTCTGTGGATGAAGCCCCAAAGGGGTTTTCTTTAGATCAGAGATCTATGAGAGCAAGGCTCTGTTGAAGAAACCCCAAAGGGGTTTTCTTTAGGTCAAAGATCTACAAGAGCAAGGCTCTGTTAATTAAAATTAATTTAAATTAATTTAAATTTTTATCTAGAGTGATTCTAAATGCCGAACTTTGAAGTTCTTGGGAAAGTACAAGAGCAAGGCTCTGAAAGTTCCTAAGCAAGAGCAAGGCTCTGAAATTCAAATTCTTGAAATTGGTAAAGAATTACCAAGGACCAAGGGTCCTATTTATAGACGCCTGCGTCTCTTCAAATGACCCCCATGATCCAACGGTTGGGGTCTTGCCACCGCTGCACTCACGTGCGCGCCACGTGAGCGCAACGGTGGGGGGGCATTTGTTCCCCCAATCAGAGCAAGGCTCTGCTTAAATTTTGAAAATTCAAATTTTGAAGCAACGCTTCAGTTCCTGTACGCTGCGCGCAACGCGCCACGTGTCAGAAGTTGACACGGCAGCACAACGCCCAAGGCGAAACGTCCAATCAGAGCAAGGCTCTTTAAAAAACATAAGCAACGTTCAACTGCGCAAGCGCACGGCAGCGCGACACGTGTCTGCGCAGTTGCGCAAGCACTACTGCGCAAGCGCACGGCAGCGCGACACGTGTCTGCGCAGTTGCGCAAGCACTGTTGCGCAAGTGCACCGCTGCGCAGTTGCGCAAGCACCGTTGCGCAAGCCTTTCACTGCGCGACACGTGTCATTCATTGGGGAGTTGCGCAGAAACAGAATGAAAATTTAATGAAATCTTTTCTGTTCTTTCCAAAACCAGAAGATTTTCTTCTGCCTTTGGATCAAAAATCCAACGGTGGGAAAATTCCCAAAATCACTCAGAAAAGATCTTGTTAACAAATTCAACAAATTTGTGAGCACTATAAAAAGGACCCCAGACCTCAGTCGATCATCATGAAGATCAAAAAGAAAACAGAGAGAACTCTTGAAGAACTTTGGAAGAACAAAAAAAAAAGGTAAAAACCTTTTAAAATAGAAAAATCTCTGAAGTACAGATCATTGATCTAAAAATCATTAATCTTCAATGAACAAATAAATAAAATAAAAATAAATAAATAAAAATAGTGCCTTGCACTTGTTATGAACCCTTGGTTCTCTGAGAAAAGGAAAAACAAGAGAGAAACTTGTTTTTCTTTGATCAAAAGTGCTCTGCACTTTTGTTCTTGAATCTAAAAAGATTCTTGATGCTCTGCACGAATGCAATGCATTCTTTAAAGGGCCTGGCCCAAATCAAATTGCAAAGCAATAAAAGGGCAGAGCCCTATTTGAATTAATAAAGGGCCTGGCCCAAATCAAATTGCAAAGCAATAAAAGGGCAGAGCCCTATTTGAATTAATATTCTATTTGAGCAAAGCCCAAAATAAATAAAAATTGGACTTAACCCAATCGTGGCCATAAGTCCTTAAATCAAATTGATTGAGCAAAATGGTTCTCCTGAATCAATTCACAACCGGTTCGAGGGTACATCTCCGAACTCCTTTGACATTCATCGTTGTAATTCCTCAACGACGTCAAAGAGGTGACGGGTCCCGACGACCACACATCGCTATGGACCGAAATGTCCTTAAACTAATATTGGACCGAAATGTCCCTAAACTAATATCGGACCGAAACGTCCCTAAACTAATATCGGACCGAGATGTCCCTAAACTAATAATGGACCACCACGTCCTTAAACTGGCGCAATAGAGCCCGAATGCTCTTTTGCCGGATCTAAACGGTCCCGTTTAAGTTGATCTTAGCCCCAAACACGGCTAACGTATCCTTAAACATTTAAATGGATTATAAAACTCTCAATCAACTCTGGTTCGAGGGTACATCTCCGAACTCCTTTGACATCCGTCGTTGTAATTCCTCAACGACGTCAAAGAGGTGACGAGTCCCGATGGCCATACATTAAATTAATCACTACGTTAAGTTGATCTTAGTCTAAAACAAGACTAACGTATCCTTAACGAACGTTTAAGTTGATCTTAGTCGCAACGCGACTAATGCATCCTTAAACTAAAAACACCAAACCCAAATCTTAGTAAATACGGATTTGGACTAATCCACGTCCTACGGGCGACGGCATTACTCAGTCTCCGTATACAATCCACGGGCAACCACAAACAAAACAAACACCAACGACATGAAGTGAAATTCTGGAGAAGGAGAAAGTTGTTACCGCGATGCGGTTGCGTAATTAACTGCAGGGGCTTGCGCCTGCAGGGAAGAGCGTCCCCACAATCAAAAAAAACCCTCATCCTGAGGGGGAATCTGACGAAGTCTGCTACATCGGCCGCATCCGTCTAAACCTCCGATACACGGTGCCATAAATCAACTTGGCATCTTCGGAGAGGTGGACGGATAAAACCATATAGCATCTGCCCCGAACCCAAGGCACGGACGCGAAAGTCCGGGCCGCCGTTCGGAGTGGAACAGATTCTGGCACGCCCGGTGGGACCTTTTCCTCTTTCCACTCCACACTTCGTGTGTCATCTTCGCGAACCAATCGCGGTTTGTTAAATGGTTGCCTACGGATTTCAAGTTGCTAAGATTTGGTCTTTTGTTTGGCGCAGAACTCAAACATCCATGGATTCTAACTGCACCAACTGCGCGAAGTGCCGCTGCAACGGACGCTCCACCTCACCGGGAGGTGTGGCATATGGGCCCCAAGCGGCTTCCTTCCTTACTCTGCCGGTAGACCAGGTGACCCAAGCCACCACCGGTTTGTTTTTCGGGACTATGATCCCACCTGCAAGCTTTTCTGCACCAATACCTGCACCGGAAGCGAACAAGAAGTCGGTGTTCGACCGGCTCACTGCTACCACGACCCCTGTCAACGGGTCGCCCGCTGCTAAGCCGACAGCCTCCGTTTTTACCAGGCTAGGTCAGAACTATAAAGTGGTCGTCCCAAAGAGGGCAACGGCCGCTGCTTTGGAAGTCGTTAAAGCGGCTTCTCCCATCAGAGAGTCGGTCTTCACAAGATTGACGGTTCCCACTCCTCCCCCAGCTGGTCAAAAGGCATCAGTCTTCGATAGGCTGACATCGGCAGTTACCCCACACTCAAACAGGGGGTAACAAGAAACCATCTCGATTTCCGAGCCAGTCCCAACGGCTCGTCGTGCTCGACGTCGACATTGGCAACGAGTAAGGAAAACAGGGGGCAACTCCCCCTCAGGGCTAACCCCACCTGCTCCAGTGGTGGAGGTCAACGCTGCTGTTCCAACTAGGAACAGCTTTGAATTGCTGAGGAAGGTGAGAAAGAACTCTCCAATTGCTACATTGAAAAGATCTCCTCCGCCTATAGAAAAAGCTCCGGAGACAAAACAGGAACAGCCCTCTCAACGGCTGTCGTCAAAAATTTATAAAGTTTGGCGGAGGATTCAAGACTCCGTGATTGACTCAGACCACTTCCGTCGCTAGCAGGGGGCAACAGTTGATGGGTCGGGTTGAGAGTGGTCTTCCGGGTCACCCGAGGTGAGCTCCTTTTCGAAAATATCGTCGGGCGTGTCCCAGGGTAATCCGTCGTATTTTCTGGATGATGCCAGCGAATCAGGGTGAGATCTTTTGCATTAAAGAGGGTGCGCCGGATCGTGCGTACTTTCGCTGAAAAGACAGCCCATGTGTCGGGCGCCGGTTGGCTGATGTGACGGGCCGCAGACTTCTGGCGTCTGTTGGGATTCGGCTAATGTGCGTGCAGCAGGTGGAGCGATCGTGGCCGTTGAATGCGAAGAGTTGTTTTTGGCGGGAGCTGACTGTCGCCGTTGGATGAGGACGCTGGTGGCCATAAATAGAGGTGGGGTCCTCTTCAGGGCCCATCTCTCTTTATATTTTCCTCGTTCTTGATCCTGTAAGCTCGGCGCTCTCCTCCTTAGGTCGGATCTCTACGTTCCCGAGGAATTCTCTCCATCAGGTTAGATGTCTTCCTCTGAGGAGTCTGTGGATGTCGTCGGGGTAGATTCTAGGGATTCCTCCGCCGAGTCGGAGTCTTCCCGGGAAGCTAGGGTCAGATCTTCTTCCTAGGGTCGCGCGTCAGGGGCGAATCCCCGAGTGGAGGTGGCGGACGCCCCTGGTGTGCCTTCCTTGGTGAGGCATGAGGGCGAGCTTGCCACCGCCCGGGCCCGCTTCCATATCCCCCATGGCTATACTCTACGTTTGGCTGAGGAAGGGGAGAGGGCGGATCAGGTGTGGGGTAAAGAGATTGCCTTGTACCTGAAATCCTTTTGGGCCGGAATGCGCCTGCCCTTCTCTCCCGAGGTCGTTAGAGCGCTAAATTATTTTGGGTTAGCCCCGGGCCAGCTAGTGCCGAACTCATGGAGGATTCTCCTTGGGTTCCTGGTCCGTTTGAAGCTGCAGATGATCCACTTCGGTCTTTCCATCCTCGTCTCCTCTCTCATTTACAAAGGTCACCCCAGACTCGGGCGGGCGACCCGAGGTGGGTTTACCTCTCCTTTAGCAAACGACGGGTGAGTGCAGCTGGGTCGGGTGTCGTCGTCTTGCCTTCTTCCATCCACGATTGTAAGAAGAAGTTTTTCTTTGTTGGGCCGCCAGAAGGTGAGGATTGGCCCGTGCCCACCCAATGGTCTAGGGATAGGTGCTGGCGGGGAAGCCCGTCCAACGACCCCGACGCGGTGAGAGTGGCGGAGTGGGAGCCCATTCCCCGGGCTGACGTGCTGCTTTCTGAGCGGGTCTTCAGTTGGGCCGGGCTCAGCCCCGCCCAGTTCGTCGGTAAGTTAGGAGCTTGTAAGCATTCTGTTGGGCTTGCATTTATTTTTATTTTTATTTGTGGTTCTGACTTCATTGTATCTTGCCTTGTGCAGAACCCATGGACTTGAGCCACCTTCGAGCGGCCATGCGCAAGCCGAAGAAGGGGTTGAAGGCTAGATGGGCCAGTTCTTCTCGTCAGACATCGATCCCGGCTCCCCCAGCTGCCATTCCGCCCCAGCGCTTGAGTGCGGATGGTGTCCCGGAGCTCAGCAAGGCGCCGAGCCGAAAGTTGGTTCGGGGGCAGGAGGCCCTAGCTTCAGAGGCAGAGACCAGCCCTCCGCCGTCGGCCCTCAAGAGATTCCCCCGCGCAGTCCCACGGACCCCGGCCTCCCCAATCTTGGTGGATGAGGGGGGGCTCCGCTTTGAGGTGCCCTCGGGGATCTCCATCGCCGACAGCGTGCTGTCCGACATGGAGAGGTCGGCCGGGGGCAAGGTCCCTAGGGGGACTCTGAAGGCGCAAATGGCGTCCGTCGCCCAAGAGGTCGTGCAGGTTAGTGTTCGTACCTCACTCGATTTTTCACTCAGCATCTCGCCATTCGCAAGACTTGGCGCCCCTCTCTATTTCTGACCACCCTCTGATCTCTGCAGGTCCTCTAGCACGTCGCTCTCGTCGTCCGGATGGAGGAGGATGAAATAGCCTCGGCGATGCGAGCCGCGGGCGAGCTCTCCTCGTTGAGGGAGAGCTCAAAGCGGAAGCTGGAGGCGGTGATGGCGAGGGTCGCTGCCCTTGAGGGCGAGGTGGCGGCCGGGAAGCAGGAGGTGGCAGTCACGAGGCAGGAGGTTGCCGCCGGGAAGCAAGAGGTTGCCAGGTTCTGCGAGGCCGCCCAGATCGCCGAGGGCAAGCTCCAGGACTCCAAGTTGCTCACGGCGCCATGAAGAAGTCGGCGAGCACCCTCCAGAAGGAGTTGGGGGCGGCATTAAAGGCGGCGAAGCGAGCCGACCTCAGAGTGGCGAAGGCGGTGGAGAACTTCCAGAAGTCGGAACATTTTACACCGTCCTAGCCTCGGCCACTACTGCCATCTGGCATGACGCCCTCGACGTCGTCAAGGCTCGGATGCCAGAGTTCGCCGACGAAGAGCTCCGAGCCGAATATCCTCGCGAGGATGGCGAGCATAGGGACGACCCTGGGGGCGATGCCGGGGAAGAGACTCCCGGTGAGGGCAACGCCGAGGTCGATGCGATGGGTGATAAGCCCCCAGACGCCGCCCGAGCCGTGGTAGATGTTGAGCTTCCTGGGGTTGCGCCTGACCCTGAGGCCTGAAGCCCCATGTCTTCTTGTTTCTTCTCTTTTTTTTGTTGCATCGGGAATTCTGTAGGCCTCCGGGCATTTTGTAAGGCTGGGGAGCCCACAAGACCTTTGTAAAGACTTTGATTTTGTGAATAAAGACTTTTTGCAGTAGTGTTTGTGGTCGTATTTTCCTTTTTTCGGCAAACACTTGTATTTGCACATGACTGCCTTTGTGTAATGTTGGTTCTTCGTCTAGCGATTACACGCTGAGTTGAATCTGTTCGTTTGTCGAGTGTGCAATGACCGGCGGGAAGACGGTATCTCCATCGCGTAGACGTAGATAGACCGGATGCCTCTTTGTTCTGCGGTAGCCCGGAGACGAGCTGTTGACCAAGCAGCGAAGCGGATCGGTTGCCTCTTGGTGAGGGATTCGATCCCTGGCGTTGTGGGGGTAGGGAAGCTACCAGCCGGGGATGGCCGAGTAGGGCAGTCGCTCGGTTACCTCTTGGTGAGGGCTTTGATATTTTGCACGGGAGGGGCCGTGTGTAACATTTCAAAATAATAAAATATTATTTTTGGGAATTTTTATAATTTAATATTATTTTATTGATTATTTTAATATTAAATTTATAATTAAATATCGATAAATAGGAAAAATTTTGAAAAAATTATGGAAAATTCAAAAATAATGTATTCTATGGAATTTTGTCATTTTTAAGTTTTTATGAGCATTTATATACTAACTTAGTGCTAATCGCGATTAAAAATGGCTAATCGGATTTTTAGCATTTTGTGCAAAACATGCACATATCATTTTTGTTTTACACTTGTGCATTTCTACCATGTTACTTTGGGTTTACTGTTGATGAGAGAAGGAAAATGGAATTTGAAAAGAAAAAGAAAAGGTTTTGGATTAGAATATTAGGTATGGTGAAGAGAGAGAAAGGTGAGGGTTTTGTTGACTTGGTCTTGAGCCATCCCTCTCCAATTATTTGCACATATCTCTTCTCTTCCTCCTCCATTGCTGCTGCTGCTGTTGCCCTCTCTCCCTCATCATAAAATCCCCCAAAACACCTCAATAAACATCTCAAAACCCCACTCCCATTTCACAAAAATTGTACACAAGCTCACAAGCATGCCTTTGGACCAAGAAAGTAGTCATTTTAGCGCTGTTGAGAATTCATGAGGGTATTATGAGGTAATTTCTTCACAATTAGAGTGTTATTGCTTGTGCTTAACCTTCAATTCAAGTTTCATATCGATATCGTGTAATTTGGTGTATTTTGGACCAACTTAGAAAGGGTTAGGGTAAAGTTGAGATGTGGCTTTGTAATTGGACTTAAATGGTGACCTTAGACCCCATATTGACCAAAACACTGGCCTAGCACAACCTGAAACCCAAAAATATGGAATTACGGAACTTTTCATGTCGGTTTATGTGATCTGTGAAGGTGTTCTGGAATCTGGAGCAACCCGGGGGCACCAAAAATAAAATTAAGCTGACAGTGAGGCGTGCAGGCACCTAGGAAGCTACCACCAAGACCCGAGCCCCTAACTCAAAACTACGGCCGCAAATTTAATCATTCTGGCCGCAATTTGCGGCCAGAGTAGAGGGGAATAGGTCCATTTTTGTTCCAAGGCTCATTTTGCACTAAATTAGACCCCTCCTATATGCAGTTTTGGCTAATTGTCATCTGGGGAAAATCTGGGAGCATTTTGGTGTGTTTTAGGCGATATTTTCCGTAATTTTAAATGCACTTTCTTGATATTTGGATTTGTATTTGGTTGTCGGGTGTTCGTACATCGACAACAGGGGTTGTTTGTTGGATTTGCATGTTTGGGCCATAGGTTCCAACCTATGAGCACACTGTGCGCTGTATCGGTTTTCTGCCTTGATTTTCATATGCATTGCTATGGTTGATCATTGTAGGTACCTTCACGTGGATTCCGAGGCGACGAAGCATGGCGTTATCGACACCGACACGCAGGATACAGGTGAGTAGATTTATATCTACGGGGAGAAGTCGGGTGGATGGCGTATAGCACCCCCGCAGTTCGTGGTGATGTATACGAATACGTATACACATAGATATTGATTATATGTTGTTGAGATTATTAATGATAAGATGGATATTTGGTATTTTTGGATTGGTTTAGTGTAGTTGCGAAACCCTAGAGTAGTGGTCGCACTCACACACGCACGCACACACATATTTGCATACATTCTTTCTTTCATATGTGCGTATGGGAATATATTTATGTGTTCACATAGGTATGAGACTGTGTGTTCATATACTGGATTTGATAATAGTATTGGAATTTGAGATGAGTCGATGAGATTGGGCTTGAGGCCGGGAGATCGGTGATGTGATTTGGTTCGTATTGATATACGACATGATATTTTAGCGGGTCTTTTGGCGTAGTGATTCTTACACCTGCATGCATACTTAGGCGGTATCAGTATTGTACTAGACGTAGATCAGTACCCCGATCATGATATTTGATAAAGAGGATACCAGATGAATAGTATGATGAATGTGATATTGACCCGTACCCAGACTTGGGGTGCCGTACGACGGATTTACGTACGAGCTATATATTGATGATTGATCCGCACTCTTGACTTGGGATGTATGATTATAGATATAGTATCGGATATGATATTATTGAGGCGGGATCACCGACTAATATATATACAGGTATGTATATGTATCGACTCAGATTTTAGACGGTTTCCTTACCTGTAGTCCAGCTGGTTAGCTTAGCCCTTTATTTTAGTTTAGTTGTTAGATTAGATTCGATTCTTACCTATTTTAAAAACTAACGAATCGTGGATATTTTAAAAGACAACCCAAGGGATCCTACGGATATTTCAAAAGACGTATCTTTTCATAAAAACACCGTAGCCCCTATTTTCAAAACCCCATGATTCGTGTTATTTCAAAAGGCACCATTTGTAAGGCTTATATTAGATTAATGCAGATTAGTTATAGTTGCGTCTAGTATTCAGCTCCCGCTCATTATTGTGGTTCGCTTCGCATCGCATGCTTATATTATGTTTCATACTCCATTATTGATATCATGCTGTTAGGACACCAGCACCATTACCGATGATGCGTATGTACCACGTACACTTACTTGCCGGCTCACACACATCTTCATCGGTAATTGCCATGTCACGTACACCTTAGAAACTATTATTGCTTAACTTAGATTGATAGCTAGTAGTTTGACATAATATTAGTGTACATACCTTATATGCCAGCTTAGATATTGTAGTTATTACTTGTCGCTTCATGCATACTGTTATTCATTGCTATGCCGTATTCATGGATTCTCATGCTTATATTCATGGTTTTACATCCTATTGATGATTCGGATTTCCATGATATTTTCTGGATTTGGAGGAAAACCGCAAAACATATATAAACTGCTTTCTCTCTTTTAAATAAAAATACGGTTTTCCCATGATGTATGAGTCGTCCACCATGAGTTTGCTGATGGATTTCGAGACCCGATTCGAGGAGGCGGATGAACCGTTTCGGCTACATGGTGGACCCGGTAAGGTACCCCGGGGCAAGAAGCGCGTGATGATGACGATGTGAGCCTGGCAGGGGAGCATTACCTACCGGTGATTTTACCCGACTCGTCAGATATCCGGAGGATACTGTCGTGGTCTTGAGATGGATGGTAGGGGCCGGTCTGGACTGACGGCGCCCTAGATATTGTGATTGAGACATTGAGATTTCGAGATATTGAGGTACAGAGACTGTGATACAGAGATATCGAGATATTGGGATTATGTTTTGTGCCGGTGCTAGGCACTGTTTTATGCTGATTTTATTATGATACCTCATTTTAAAAATACAAAGGAAATCTCACTAAATTATGAAAACAGTTCTTCATTTATATGTATTCTGTTTTCATGCATTCATACCTCATTCATATGATATATTGCTACCTGAGGCACTGACACGGGCACATGAGATTACACTCGGGTTAGATATTTACCCTAGTCATTGTTATTGACTGCTGGTTTTATTTGAGGATTATATATATATTGATCGTATGACCTAGGATTGCGTCATACATGCGATTTCTGTTCGTAGATGTTTTCTATTCACGAGTTGGCAACTCACCCCCGTTGTGCCCCAGTTTCTTGCAGGTTTGCCGTACAGGTTTCATTACGGCTTGTGGGCATAGTTTCCTTCGGGTGATTTGCTAGTAGGTGGGTTTACTTGTATCGTACCCTCCATTATATAACTTGTATATTATTACTCTGTTGTATCTAGAAGTTCCATCAACCAAACATGTATTTATTTCAGAGATAGAGACCAGTGATATTTATTCTTTCGACCTTAGAGTCGCGCGTTGTATTTCTATGGATTTCTTGCTGTTTTGAGTTTCCTTTTGAGTTTTGACCTCGCCCTTGGCGTTGTATATTATATTGCTTGTGTGGTTGTGACCGTCGATTGACGAAGAGCTAGCTCCCGCTTGGGGATGCCTTTTTTATTGATTCCGTATACTATTCATGCTGTATCCCGTTTGGGGGCCTGTATTTACAAAGGAGACTCTGCCGAAATTTTCAGGAAATATTTGATGTTTTTAAAAACGCATAATTCGGCTTATGCTATTAAAACTACTTATTTAAATTGGTTTTCCTTCACTCTACTACTTTTCTTTGTTTGGATTTCTGGGTTTTCGGCTTACTTAGAATACGTACGCCTTGAGACGTTCGTAGTTTAAGTGCCGGACGTGACAAACTTGGTATCAGAGCGTTAGGTTTTACCTTCGGAGCGTAGGATGACCCTTGGTTGATGGAATAGGTGACTAAAGTAGAGTGACGTACCGTGGGTATGTTCCGCGGCATATTTACGACACGCCACTCCACTTAAGAAACCTTAGGATGTACATTTCTTGTTCAGTATCATATTCATTCCTGATCTAGCCTCATCGGTACCAGTTTTGGTTTTGCTGCCACGATTACGGGCAAAGAGAGCTACGGCTAGAGTTGCGGTCAGCATGAGCTCGTTACGAACGAGGACTAACCAGGGCGTGATTCGGGCAACACACGATTGCGGAGATGTGTCTTTTTAGTGTGTTTTTGCGCCACGAGCGTTGGATGGATCGCTGTATGAGACTTCTCGGACGTGCAGATTAGCACCAGAGAATTGAGCCGCTGACAGAGGCCAGCCAGACTTTGATGACCGTTGATGTGTGGCTTATTCATGATGATTGAGGCACGGTTCAACATGCAGATGAGTGAGCCAGTTATTGCTGCGAACGATGAGATATCGTCCCAGATGTTGGAACTATTGCAGTATGAGATTGTACTAAGAGAGGATAGAAGGTCGCTAGTCATCGAGGATGAATGACTAGGACATGTGGATCGTTCGCCTACCCGATGCGAGGTCATCAGATAGATTGATTCCAGCTAGAGACGACTTCACGCGGAGACGTTGAGAGTCGACAGAGACGATCGAATGTCAGAAACCTATTATTCCAAATTTAAAGTACTCGGAAAGACATGCAGGCAATTCTATGGTCCCTCTAGAAGAATGAAACCCTAACTCGACTTAATGACCGTGTGAAAGCCTTTGAACCTTAGGGTTCACGGCAGTTCCTCGGCGCCATTAGTGAGGCTTGGGTTTGCCCTTCTACGGCTGGACCACCGATGCTGTGGTATGTACTCGATACCATTATGCTGTACCCAAGATGTTGAGCTCTTGGGGGATTATGAGGTTTTGACGAATCGATCGGATGGCTCGACTTAATTCGGATGCTAGGTGATGCGATGCATTTATTGGGAGACTCCAGATACGAGGATAGCCGTTGGAGCTCAGTCTATGCAGCCACGACGAGACGAGTCCGAAGCAGTTGAGATTAGAGAAAGGTGGAGTAAGCGGTTCGTACGAGATCTTGATAAGATGACGTTCCACTCCACCGACATCAGAGATGCGATGCGCATGCTGAGGAATTGTACTTTGATATACCTTCCAGAAGGAGTCGCGATGAGTATGCAGCCATTCCGGAGCAAGAAGCAGATATAGTAAAGGACGATGACTTCCGGACAGTTGGCAGAGATGAGACATGGAAGCGACCTTGAGCAGGATTCCTTCCAGGATACTGCTGCAATGATATTTGCACCCAGAATCAGATGGGTCACGTATATTCAGAGAGCCAGAGGCCGACGCCAGTGACATGCTGCTTTACGAGTGGTCGTGAGGATTGACCGAAAGATGACCAAAGAAGTGCCAAAACGGAATCGTCCCCGTTAGCACACCCGACAGGGCCGGTGAACCGATGGATCGTGAGATTGGTAATCCCCAGAGAAGACTTGGACCCAGGAGTGGTCATTATTACGCACACCAGCAGGCCAGAGTTCATGACCATCGACGAGACGTCCCACTAGTGACCGCGACAGTTGGCCCGAGATTCTTGGAGGATGCGCTTGAGCGGTACTATTCCGCCATTATTGATTTCGATGTTTTGGGCGATCTATTCGCATGACTGATTTGATGATTGGATTCATGATATTTGTTTTCATGCACCATGGTGGCACTTGCTGAGTATTTATGATTTTTGCACAGTTGTTGCACTTGATATCGTTTTTGAACCTTGGTTTCCCCATTTATGATTTCATGGGTTTCATACAGTTGAGTTGATTTTGCGTTTATGCACGCACACGATTTGGTTTTTGCACTCGGTATAGTTCACATATGCTTGCAGTGCAGTGATTCGCATTTTATGCACTTAGTTGCACTGGACTTCGATTTTAATAGTGATGTTCGATACTTGTTTTGTGCACCCTGTGCACCTGATTCGGATTTTTAGCGCATGTTGGGCGCCTGTTATGAGATGCGATTTGGTGCACACCAGATGCACTAAATCGAGATTCTTCGTGCATGAGATGCACCTGTTTTTGCTGTCAGGCACACACTTGGCCCATGACAGATGCTTCGTGCACACCCGATGCACTTAGATGTTGTTTCTGTGCACATGTATGGTACATTTATGGATATTGATTCCGTGCGCACCAGACGCATGTAGTATTCATATGTATTTTTTTTGGGATTGATTTCTTATGGAGCGGTACGTTTTTATGATGATTGCTATATGTTTTTATACTGACCAGGACTAGTCAGAGGACAGTACCTGAGTATATTTTGCATGCATTGATAGGTTTCAAAGGGATTTCCAAAAGCGAGCTATGGTCTCATTATTTACATACGTGTCCGATGTGACAAGAAACGTTTAAAAACAGGGAACCCTTCTAAATTGTTTTCAAAACGGCGGAACGTGCATATTAAACAAAAGGTATATACGTATATGGTTATTTTCTTATAAGAGACGTCCGCCACTGTGCAGTGTTATGCGCATTGCACAACGACTTTAAAAGATTTGGCATGCATTTCCTTTAGAAACTTACATGTATAGATTTGATATTTACATGTATAGTTCTGATTTATATCATACTGGTTTTGCTTTGGATTTGGCATTCGTGTCCTTACCATAACTCCAATGATTGCGGGATACATGACGGAGTTTTGTTTTCGAGTTATCTACTCGTTACTCATGCGCATGTATTGCGCTATGATACTTTTTATGTATTGATGATTTCGGAGCCCCGTTGGTTGGGACATTTTATTGAAATGTTTTAGAAATTGGGGGTTTAAATTTAAATTCGGGGACCGAATTTCTTTAAGGGGGGAAGATTGTAACATTTCAAAATAATAAAATATTATTTTTGGGAATTTTTATAATTTAATATTATTTTATTGATTATTTTAATATTAAATTTATAATTAAATATCGATAAATAGGAAAAATTTTGAAAAAATTATGGAAAATTCAAAAATAATGTATTCTGTGGAATTTTGTCATTTTTAAGTTTTTATGAGCATTTATATACTAACTTAGTGCTAATCGCGATTAAAAATGGCTAATCGGATTTTTAGCATTTTGTGCAAAACATGCACATATCATTTTTGTTTTACACTTGTGCATTTCTACCATGTTACTTTGGGTTTACTATTGATGAGAGAAGGAAAATGGAATTTGAAAAGAAAAAGAAAAGGTTTTGGATTAGAATATTAGGTATGGTGAAGAGAGAGAAAGGTGAGGATTTTGTTGACTTGGTCTTGAGCCATCCCTCTCCAATTATTTGCACATCTATCTTCTCTTCCTCCTCCATTGCTGCTGCTGCTGTTGCCCTCTCTCCCTCATCATAAAATCCCCCAAAACACCTCAATAAACATCTCAAAACCCCACTCCCATTTCACAAAAATTGTACACAAGCTCACAAGCATGCCTTTGGACCAAGAAAGTAGTCATTTTGGCGCTGTTGAGGATTCATGAGGGTATTATGAGGTAATTTCTTCACAATTAGAGTGTTATTGCTTGTGCTTAACCTTCAATTCAAGTTTCATATCGATATCGTGTAATTTGGTGTATTTTGGACCAACTTAGAAAGGGTTAGGGTAAAGTTGAGATGTGGCTTTGTAATTGGACTTAAATGGTGACCTTAGACCCCATATTAACCAAAACACTGGCCTAGCACAACCTGAAACCCAAAAATACGGAATTACGGAACTTTTCATATCGGTTTATGTGATCTGTGAAGGTGTTCTGGAATCTGGAGCAACCCGGGGGCACCAAAAATAAAATTGAGCTGACAGTGAGTCGTGCAGGCACCTAGGAAGCTACCACCAAGACCCGAGCCCCTAACTCAAAACTATGGCCGCAAATTTAATCATTCTGGCCGCAATTTGCGGCCAGAGTAGAGGGGAATAGGTCCATTTTTGTTCCAGGGCTCATTTTATACTAAATTAGACCCCTCCTATATGCAGTTTTGGCTAATTGTCATCTGGGGAAAATCTGGGAGCATTTTGGTGTGTTTTAGGCTATATTTTCCGTATTTTTAAATGCACTTTCTTGATATTTGGATTTGTATTTGGTTGTCGGGTGTTCGTATATCGACAACAGGGGTTGTTTGTTGGATTTGCATGTTTGGGCCATAGGTTCCAACCTATGAGCACACTGTGCGCTGTATCAGTTTTCTGCCTTGATTTTCATACGCATTGCTATGGTTGATCATTGTAGGTACCTTCACGTGGATTCCGAGGCGACGAAGCATGGCGTTATCGACACCGACACGCAGGATACAGGTGAGTAGATTTATATCTACGGGGAGAAGTCGGGTGGATGGCGTATAGCACCCCCGCAGTTCGTGGTGATGTATATGAATACGTATACACATAGATATTGATTATATGTTGTTGAGATTATTGATGATAAGATGGATATTTGGTATTTTTGGATTGGTTTAGTGTAGTTGCGAAACCCTAGAGTAGTGGTCGCACTCACACACGCACGCACACACATATTTGCATACATTCTTTCTTTCATATGTGCGTATGGGAATATATTTATGTGTTCACATATGTATGAGACTATGTGTTCATATACTGGATTTGAGAATAGTATTGGAATTTGAGATGAGTCGATGAGATTGGGCTTGAGGCCGGGAGATCGGTGATGTGATTTGGTTCGTATTGATATACGACATGATGTTTTAGCGGATCTTTTGGCGTAGTGATTCTTACACCTGCATGCATACTTAGGCGGTATCAGTATTGTACTAGACGTAGATCAGTACCCCGATCATGATATTTGATAAAGAGGATACCAGATGAATAGTATGATGAATGTGATATTGACCCGTACCCAGACTTGGGGTGCCGTACGACGGATTTACGTACGAGCTATATATTGATGATTGATCCGCACTCTTGACTTGGGATGTATGATTATAGATATAGTATCGGATATGATATTATTGAGGCGGGATCACCGACTAATATATATACAGGTATGTATATGTATCGACTCAGATGTTAGGCGGTTTCCTTACCTGTAGTCCAGCTGGTTAGCTTAGCCCTTTAGTTTAGTTTAGTTGTTAGATTAGATTCGATTCTTACCTATTTTAAAAACTAACGAATCGTGGGTATTTTAAAAGACAACCCAAGGGATCCTACGGATATTTCAAAAGACGTATCTTTTCATAAAAACACCGTAGCCCCTATTTTCAAAACCCCATGATTCGTGTTATTTCAAAAGGCACCATTTGTAAGGCTTATATTAGATTAATGCAGATTAGTTATAGTTGCGTCTAGTATTCAGCTCCCGCTCATTATTGTGGTTCGCTTCGCATCGCATGCTTATATTATGTTTCATACTCCATTATTGATATCATGCTGTTAGGACACCAGCACCATTATCGATGATGCGTATGTACCACGTACACTTACTTGCCGGCTCACACACATCTTCATCGGTAATTGCCATGTCACGTACACCTTAGAAACTATTATTGCTTAACTTAGATTGACAGCTAGTAGTTTGACATAATATTAGTGTACATACCTTATATGCCAGCTTAGATATTGTAGTTATTACTTGTCGCTTCATGCATACTGTTATTCATTGCTATGCCGTATTCATGGATTCTCATGCTTATATTCATGGTTTTACATCCTATTGATGATTCGGATTTCCATGATATTTTCTGGATTTGGAGGAAAACCGCAAAACATATATAAACTGCTTTCTCTCTTTTAAATAAAAATACGGTTTTCCCATGATGTATGAGTCGTCCACCATGAGTTTGCTGATGGATTTCGAGACCCGATTCGAGGAGGCGGATGAACCGTTTCGGCTACATGGTGGACCCGGTAAGGTACCCCGGGGCAAGAAGCGCGTGATGATGACGATGTGAGCCTGGCAGGGGAGCATTACCTACCGGTGATTTTACCCGACGCGTCGGATATCCGGAGGATACCGTCGTGGTCTTGAGATGGATGGTAGGGGCCGGTCTGGACTGACGGCGCCCTAAATATTGTGATTAAGACATTGAGATTTCGAGATATTGAGGTACAGAGACCGTGATACAGAGATATCGAGATATTGGGATTATGTTTTGTGCCGGTGCTAGGCACTGTTTTATGCTGATTTTATTATGATACCTCATTTTAAAAATACAAAGGAAATCTCACTAAATTATGAAAACAGTTCTTCATTTATATGTATTCTGTTTTCATGCATTCATACCTCATTCATATGATATATTGCTACCTGAGGCACTGACACGGGCACATGAGATTACACTCGGGTTAGATATTTACCCTAGTCATTGTTATTGACTGCTGGTTTTATTTGAGGATTATATATATATTGATCGTATGACCTAGGATTGCGTCATACATGCGATTTCTGTTCGTAGATGTTTTCTATTCACGAGTTGGCAACTCACCCCCGTTGTGTCCCAGTTTCTTGCAGGTTTGCCGTACAGGTTTCATTACGGCTTGTGGGCATAGTTTCCTTCGGGTGATTTGCTAGTAGGTGGGTTTACTTGTATCGTACCCTCCATTATATAACTTGTATATTATTACTCTGTTGTATCTAGAAGTTCCATCAACCAAACATGTATTTATTTCAGAGATAGAGACCAGTGATATTTATTCTTTCGACCTTAGAGTCGCGCATTGTATTTCTATGGATTTATTGCTGTTTTGAGTTTCCTTTTGAGTTTTGACCTCGCCCTTGGCGTTGTATATTATATTGCTTATGTGGTTGTGACCGTCGATTGACGAAGAGCTAGCTCCCGCTTGGGGATGCCTTTTTTATTGATTCCGTATACTATTCATGCTGTATCCCGTTTGGGGGCCTGTATTTACAAAGGAGACTCTGCCGAAATTTTCAGGAAATATTTGATGTTTTTAAAAACGCATAATTCGGCTTATGCTATTAAAACTACTTATTTAAATTGGTTTTCCTTCACTCTACTATTTTTCTTTGTTTGGATTTCTGGGTTTTCGGCTTACTTAGAATACGTACGCCTTGAGACGTTCGTAGTTTAAGTGCCGGTCATATTCCGTACTTTCGGGACGTGACACCGTGCAAGGCCTGCTAAAGATGACCGAGCAGTGAAGCTGCTCGATTGCTTCTTGGCAAGGGTTTTGATCCCTGGTGTGTTGGAGCAGGGAGCTACCAGCCACGGATAGCCGAGCAAGGGCGGGCCCGGCTGCCTCTTGCGAGGGCTTTTGATCCTTAGCGCGGGAGGGGCAGTAAGTGGCCTACTAAGGATAGGCTGAGCAAGGTTACTGCCCGGTGTCTCTTGGCGAGGGCTTTTGATCCCTAGTGTGCTGGGGTAGGGAGCTACCATCCAGGGATAACCGAACAAGGGCGGGCCCGGTTGCCTCTTGCGAGGGCTTTTGATCCTTAAGGATGGGCCGGGCAGGGTTGCTGTCCGGTGCCTCTTGGCGAGGGCTTTGATCCCTGGTGTGTTGGGGTAGGGAGCTACCAGCCTGGGATAGCCGGGCAAGGACGGGCCCGGCTGCCTCTTTCAAGGGCTTTTGATCCTTAGCGTGGGAGGGGCCGTAAGTGGCCTACTAAGGATAGGCCGAGCAGGGCTACTGCCCGGTGCATCTTGGCGAGGGCTTTTGATCCTTAAGGATGGCCGAGCAGGGTTGCCGCCCGGTGCCTCTTGGCGAGGGCTTCGATCCCTGGCGTTGTGGGGTAGGGAAGCTATCGACTAGAGATAGCCGAGTGGGGTAGCCGCTCGGCTGCCTCTTAGTGAGGGCTTAGATCCTTAGCATGGGAGGGGCCGTAATGTCACGCCCCGCTTCCCGGTGTACGGCGAAGGGGACGGGACGAGGCCACTACGTATTTACTGTGAAGTAAATACACTAAGCGTATCTAAGCAATATAAAAGTAAAGCACAAGAGATAAGATATAATAAAAAACAGCAACTTTATTTATTCACATTCTTTCTGCACAATGCATGGAAAGTAAATACAACTGATAAAAAAACAATGCCTAAACAATGGCATAACAGAAATGAAAAAGTACTGAATGGAAAGTGTACAATGAACTAAAGCTCGGGATCTTCACTGAACTGGTCCAAGTCTTCAACAGAGGGTTCGATCTCAGAAATGTCCAGATCACCTGACGACATTCAAAAAAGAAAGAAAGAGAATGTTATCAGCGAACAAATCGCTCGGTAAGTCCCAAAGATAAGGGAGAAGTAGGATAGACAGAATAAGAAGGTAACTTTTAATATTGTATTATATTGTTATAATATTGTGTTAACGCTGTTGTTTGTAGCTTAGTACAGAAGATACCAGTGTATACGAGAGGAGTCCCACTTACACCGGAGACTTTGGTAACCCGTAGTACAAGGCTCCGTCGATAATACCACGGAACAACGACATGGATGTAATTACGTCTTAAGTGACCACCTCGTACCACCTTTAACATATTCCGTACCGATCTACCCCTTAAACCCCTTGTTATCTTGATTGTATTGTTGTATTGTATTGTAAACTGTATAGATTGTATGTTTGGATGACTGATCGAAACCATGATATCAGTAAACGGATATAACTGGAGAATCATGTATGTAACTATAGAATCATGGATGTAACTGTATAATCATGTAAAAGGAATGTATATCCACGGTTCGGTTCAGTCATGTTGATAGATTGAATAATGGATTCATGGATTCATGTTGAATTGAAATATTGTAAATTGTAGATTGTAGATTGTAGATTGTACTTGAATCATATTCAAGTCAGATTATAATGAGACTCAAATTGAGTTAGACAATTAGAAAAGTAAATTGAAGCACTGATTGTTTTGATGTTATCGGTAACCGCTGCACATGGACGGCAGGATTTGTGTCTTTTTCAAAGATGATTACCGTGTTGATAACACCATTTGTTGATTGTCTGCCTTAGATAGGCAAGCACCCACTTCTCCGACTCCCTGAGGCTCAAGAGATTGGTCCCACTTAAACCTATGTTTACTAGGGTTCTTATTGTAATTTATAGAACTTGAGGGGTTTTATGTAAAATACTTTTGTATAGTTTTCAAAATACACCCCAAGTATTTATTAATTGTCTTTAAAGTTGTAATAATTGTAGATTTTATACTTGTGACAATTCTAATGAGAATAACTTAACTTTTCATAATATATGGTATTAAAGTGTAATATTAAACTTGTATGGAATTCATGGTATTTTATGTAAAATGAATATTGTGATTTTTAGAAAAAAAAGGTGGAATATTTATATTATTACAAAATAGATATTTTAATGATATATATACATATATTTATACAAAAATAATTTTAATATATATTTTATATTCTAAAAATCTCATTTTCTTAAGATGTCGTATTTTTAATCTTTCGAGATCGAATGCTCCTTGCAGAGGTCTGAATCTCGCACTACTAAGCCCGAGGATGTGCGATAATCCGCACCATCCCGAACGGGTTCCCCAAATGGGTTGTAGCGGCGCTTTGTAAAGATTTGTATAAATACTAAATCCTTTAGAAAACGGTTTCATTACGTAAATGGTATTTATTTGCAATGATGTCGTTTTCCCGTATTCTATATTCCCAAGGGTATTGTGCTATATTTCATATGAGTGTGTGAGGAGTTAGGTCAATACCTCATGATCTACTTAAAGGTATAACAAATTTTGCGATGTTAAATGTAGAATTGAAACTATGTGGTATTTAAATGAAAAATACGGTAAAATGAAATAGCAATTACTTTATGATATGAAACTTGATCAATATGGTTGATTAGTGATTAATAGTCAACATGAATTAGTTTAAGCATGATTGTATTAAAGAAAAGTGAAGTTTTATAAAGAAAATGAATCGGAAATCGGATTCGTTACGATTCCGTCGGGTTTTGTAATTCCGTATTTTAGAATAAGAATAGCGAAGATAGAATTAGGACTTACGGGTTTAGGACAACCAGGAGAGGGAGAAGGATCGAGAGGAGTCGCCGGTGCGTCGTTTCGTCGCCGGGAGCTCCTAGAGTCGTCGTCGGAATTTCCATCCGGAGTTTCGCCTTTCACTCACTTCGATTGCACACAAGGGTTTCTAGTGATTTCTTGAGAGTTGGCTCAGAGTTTTGGGGTGAGGGGGTAATATGTAGGGTTGGTATTTATAGAGTTAGGCTAGGGTTAAGGTAGATGAAGGGTTTAAATTGAAAAATGTAAAAAAAATATTAAAAATTCATTAAAAATAGAGTAAATGGGGTATTAAGAGCTCTTTGAAAATGATCTAATTAAATGGAGTGTGCAGGGGGGTTCAGAATGCCAAGAGCCACAACTCTTCAGTTGACAACTCGGCCGAATCGGCAACTCCGGCCGGCGGTGTTCATAACATAATATTGCATTTTGTATTCCCCATTCTTATGCATTTTACAATGAAAACAGGTGCTTTTGACCCATATCTGCTACATGTTACAGGTTACAGGTTCTTGGCGCGAAAACAGTGAAAAACACAAAAGACGACACAAAAAAAGGACTTTTGACCAACAATTAGGAGGATCTTAGTAAAGCCCAGCAGAAAAACGGTTCACCATCAAAAAGGCAACGCAAGATCCAAGTTTGCAAGAAAGACGGTTAAAGGATCCATTGCAAAGTGTTCACTGAAGATCTGGAATTAATACAGAAGGCCAATTGATAAAAGGAATAAAGAACCAGGAAGCTCAAAAGACACCAAAGCAAGCCACCAAAATTTCAGGATCCAAGCTCACCATTGGGCCGCGGAACCGCGGCCCAAGCGCGCCCATGCCGCGGTTCCGCGGCCGTTTGAAGCCCTAATGCGCAGGAAATTTTACCATAATTCTTTGGCGGCTTTGGAAAGATTTTCTAGGGGTATATTTGTAATTGTAGACATGCGGAGCAATTGTAAACCTAAGGTTTCTATGTGCTATAAATAGAACCCAAAGCCTTGTATTTTCTTATGCCTCTACTCATGAATAAAATTCTGTTTTCTTGAAGTTAGAGCGCATCAATCGTAAGTAGGGTATTTTCCTTGCCCTAGTTATAGTTTTTTCATATCTGCCCTAGGTAAATTATTTTCTCGCCTTAGTTTAATTTAGTTTAGCTTTTATTAACTTGCAATCGATATTTTCTCTCTTTAATAAAATCATGTCTTTCTTCATTCCCTCAATGAGCGAGCAGTTTCCTCGCTTGTTAGGGTTAGGAATAGGGAAGGATTTGAGAGATGAAGATCTCTCATCTCTTTTCGTTGCCAAAATTTTATGAACATTAGAACTCCATGCATACCTTCTTATTCCGCTCCCTACGGCACTTTTACCCTCGAGGTAACGGTGATTCCGTAGTCTAAAGGCCCGGATTTTAAGGTTTTCCATGGAGGTTAGGGTAAAGATTAATAAAGGAAGGACAAGGATCTAGAGGAAGAATCAATCATCCCAATCATCCTAATCCCTTTTATAAATATTTACCATAACACTAATATGATAAATTTAATTAATGGCAATGGAAAGAGATGTAGATCTTTGTTTACCAAATTTTCCCTAGACCTCATCCTAGCAAGTTTCTAATCCTAGTATCATACAACTTCAATTTTTAGGTTTAATTATAAATCCAAACACCATTTGGAATTAACTCGTAAGAACTTAAAGGAGATTTACACATCCCTGTGGACCGACCCATATTCACCGGCTAGCTGCAAAGCGACGCCGTTCTTGATTGCGGTAAATATTTTTGATCGACAAAACCATTACCAATCAGGCGGCAGCGGGCCGAGTCGGCCGGTCCGCCGGCTGAATTGGCCGATCCGGGCCCAGTTCGATGGTCGGAGGGTGCCTCGTCGTTTGGTGATCTCACTGGTATATTTAGTTTTGTGGGTGTAGTGGAAATTTTGGAATTTATCACGTGTTGACTGTTGGACTTCTATAAGTTTTAAAACAAAATAATATTAAAAATAATGCGGGGTATGGGATTTGAACTCTGGTGGCTTGGTTCAGTAGTGCAAGGTATTACCAATGAGCTACAAGCTCCTTCTTGTAATTAAATTGCTAATTAATTACTTATCTTGTGCTCAGGCAATAAATACCCCTTTAAGGATTTTGAAATTTTTTTGTAAAAACTTGTATTGGAAATTTGGGGTTGTTACATTCTACCCTCCTTATAAAAATTTCGTCCTCGAAATTTGTAAAAAGAAAGTGTAATAGATTCAAGAAAGTTTAGTGACTGAAGTACTGACAGTGTATGAAAAAATAATAAGGTGGTGCAAGGGTTTTAAAAATGTGAAAAATGTGTGAAGAAATGAAAGAATGCGAAGGTTTTGGTAAGATTGTAAAAAAGGTGAGGGAATTTTGGGTTAGGACAGATTCAAAGTATATGATTCAAAAAATATGAAATGATAAGATTCAAGGAACATGATTGTAAAGAATGTTTTAGTTGCAGGTTCCATACAGCTCGGACCTGCATGAGCCGCCAACAAAACTTGTCACGCCCCGCTTCCCGGTGTACGGCGAAGGAGACGGGACGAGGCCGCTACGTATTTACTGTGAAGTAAATACGCTAAGCGTATCTGAGTAATATAAAAGTAAAGCACAAGAGACAAGATATAATAAAAAATATCAACTTTATTTATTCACATTCTTTCTGTACAATGCATGGAAAGTAAATACAACTAATAAAAAAGCAATGCGTAAACAATGGCATAACAGAAATGAAAAAGTACTGAATGGAAAGTGTACAATGAACTAGAGCTCAGGGTCTTCACTGAACTGGTCCAAGTCTTCAGCAGTGGGCTCGATCTCAGGAATGTCCAGATCACCTGACGACATTCATCGAAGAAAGAAAGAGAATGTCATCAGCGTACAAATCGCTCGGTAAGTCCCAAAGATAAGGGAGAAGTCGGATAGACAGAATAAGAAGGTAACTTTTTATGTTGTATTATATTATTATAATATTGTGTTAACGCTGTTGTTTGTAGCTTGGTACAGAAGATGCCATTGTATACGAGAGGAGTGCCACTTACACCGGAGACTTTGGTAACCCGTAGTACAAGACTTCGTCGATAATACCACGGAACAACGACATGGATGTAATTACGTCTTAAGTGACCATCTCGTGCAACCTTTAACATATTCCGTACCGGTCTACCCCTTAAACCCCGTGTTATCTTGATTGTATTGTAAACTGTATAGATTGTATGTTTGGATAACTGACCGAAACCATGATATCAATAAATGGATGTAACTGGAGAATCATGTATGTAACTGTAGAATCATGGATGTAACTGTATAATCATGTAAATGGAATGTATATCCATGGTTCGGTTCGGTCAAGTTGATAGATTGAATAATGGATTTATGGATTCATGTTGAATTGAAATATTGTAAATTGTAGATTGTAGATTGTACTTGAATCATATTCAATTCAGATTATAATGAGACTCAAACTGAGTCAGACAATTAGAAAAGTAAATTGAAGCCCTGATTGTTTTGATGTTATCGGTAACCGCTGCACATGGACGGCAGGATTTGTGTCTTTTTCAAAGACGATTACCGTGTTGATAACACCGTTTGTTGATTGTCTATCTTAGATAGGCAAGCACCCACTTCTCCAGCTCCCTGAGGCTCAAGAGATTGGTCCCGCTTAAACCTATGTTTACTAGGGTCCTTATTGTAATTTATAGAACTTGAGGGGTTTTTATGTAAAATACTTTTGTATAGTTTTCAAAATACACCCCAAGTATTTATTAATCGTCTTTAAAGTTGTAATAATTGTAGATTTTATACTTGTGACAATTCTAATGAGAATAACCTAACTTTCATAATATATGGTATTAAAGTGTAATATTAAACTTGTATGGAATTCATGGTATTTTAATATAAAATGAATCTTGTGATTTTTAGAAAAAAAAGGTGGAATATTTATATTATTACAAAATATATATTTTACGGATATATATACATATATCTATACAAAAATAATTTTAATATATATTTTATATTCTAAAAATCTCATTTTCTTAAGATGTCATATTTTAAATCTTTCGAGACCGAATACTCCTTACGAAGGTCTGAATCTCGCACTACTAAGCCTGAGGATGTGCGATAATCCGCACCATCCTGAACGGGTTCCCCAAATGGGTTGTAGCGTCGCTTTGCAAAGATTTGTATAAATACTAAATCCTTTAGAAAACGGTTTTATTAAGTAAATGGTATTTTTTTGCAATGATGTCGTTTTCCCGTATTCTATATCCCCAAGGGTATTGTGCTATATTGCATATGAGTGTGTGAGTAGGTAGGTCATTACCTCGTGATCTATTTAAAGGTATATCAAGTTTTTTGATGTTAAATGTAGAATTGAAACTATGTGGTATTTAAATGAAAAATACGGTAAAATGAAATAGCAATTACTTTATGATATGAAACTTGATCAATATGGTTGATTAGTGATTAATAGTCAACATGAATTGGTTTAAGCGATTGTATTAAAGAAAAGTGAAGTTTTATAAAGAAAACGAATCGGATATCGGATTCTTTCCGATTCCGTCGGGTTTTGTAATTCCGTATTTTAGAATAAGAATAACGAAGATAGAATTGGGACTTACTGGTTTATGACAACCAGGAGACGGAGAAGGATCGAGAGGAGTCGCCGGTGCGTCGTTTCGTCGCCGGGAGCTCCTAGAGTCGTCGTCGGAATTTCCGCCGGAGAATTCGCCGGAGTTTCGCCTTTCGCTCACTTTGATTGCACACAAGAGTTTCTAGTGATTTCTTGAGAGTTGGCTCAGAGTTTTGGGGTGAGGGGGTAGTGTGTAGGGTTGGTATTTATAGGGTTAGGCTAGGGTTAGGGTAGATGAAGGGTTTAAATTGAAAAATATAAAAAAAAAGTATTAAAAATTCATTAAAAATAGAGTAAATGAGGTATTAAGAGCTCTCTTGAAACGATCTAATTAAATGGAGTGTGCAGGGGGGTTCAGAATGCCAAGAGCCACAACTATTCAGTTGACAACTCGGCCGAATTGGCAACTCCGGCCGGCGGCGGCCGAGTTGGCCGATCCTGGCCGAGTTCGATGGTCGGAGGGTGCCTCGTCGTTTGGTGATCTCACCGGTATATTTAGTTTTTTGGTTGTAGTGAAAATTTTGGAATTTATCACGTGTTGACTGTTGGACTTCTAAAAATTTTAAAACAAAATAATATTAAAAATAATGTAGGGCATGGGATTTGAACTCTGGTGGCTTGGTTCAGCAGTGCAAGATATTACCAATGAGCTACAAGTTTCTTCTTGTAATTAAATTGCTAATTAATTACTTATCTTGTGCTCAGGCAATAAATACCCCTTTATGGATTTTGAATTTTTTTTGTAAAAACTTGTATTGGAAATTTGGAGTTGTTACATTCTACCCTTCTTATAAAAATTTCGTTCTCGAAATTTATAAAAGGAAAGTGTAACAGATTCAAGAAAGTTTAGTGACTGAAGTACTGATAGTGTGTGAAAAAAAATAACAAGGTGGTGCAAGGGTTTTAAAAATATGAAAAATATGTGAAGAAATGAAAGAATGCGAAGGTTTTGGTAAGATTGTAAAAGAGGTGAGGAAATTTTGGGTTAGAACAGATTCAAAGTATATAATTCAAAGAATATGAAATGATAAGATTCAAGGAACATGATTGTAAAGAATGTTTTAGTTGCTGGTTTTTGTGTTTTATATTGTTTAGGGTTCCATACAGCTCTGACCTGCATGGGCCGCCAACAAAACCTGTCACGTCCCGCTTCCCGGTGTACGGCGAAGGGGACAGGACGAGGCCGCTACGTATTTACTGTGAAGTAAATACGCTAAGCGTATCTGAGCAATATAAAAGTAAAGCACAAGAGACAAGATATAATAAAAAACAGCAACTTTATTTATTCACATTCTTTCTGTACAATGCATGGAAAGTAAATACAACTGATAAAAAAATAATGCCTAAACAATGGCATAACAGAAATGAAAAAGTACTGAATGGAAAGTGTACAATGAACTAGAGCTTGGGGTCTTCACTGAACTGGTCCAAGTCTTCAGCAAAGGGCTCGATCTCAGGAATGTCCAAATCACCTGACGACATTCATAGAAGAAAGAAAGAGAATGTCATCAGCGAACAAATCGCTCGGTAAGTCCCAAAGATAAGGGAGAAGTAGGATAGACAGAATAAGAAGGTAATTTTTAATGTTGTATTATATTATTATAATATTGTGTTAACGCTGTTGTTTGTAACTTGGTACAGAAGATACCAGTGTATACGAGAGGAGTCTCACTTACACCGGAGACTTTGGTAACCCGTAGTACAAGTCTCCGTCGATAATACCATGGAACAACGGCATGGATGTAATTACTTCTTAAGTGACCACCTCGTGCCACCTTTAACATATTCCGTACCAGTCTACCCCTTAAACCCCGTGTTATCTTGATTGTATTGTTGTATTGTATAGTAAACTGTATAGATTGTATGTTTGGATGACTGGCCGAAAACATGATATCAGTAAACGGATGTAACTGGAGAATCATGTATGTAACTGTAGAATCATGGATGTAACTGTATAATCATGTAAATAGAATGTATATCCATGGTTCGGTTCAGTCAAGTTGATAGATTGAATAATGGATTCATGGATTCATGTTGAATTGAAATATTGTAAATTGTAAATTGTAGATTGTAGATTGTAGATTGTAAATTGTAGGTTGTACTTGAATCATATTCAAGTCAGATAATAATGAGACTCAAACTGAGTCAGACAATTAGAAAAGTAAATTGAAGCCCTGATTGTTTTGATATTATCGGTAACCGCTGCCCATGGACGACAGGATTTGCGTCTTTTTCAAAGACGATTACCGTGTTGATAACACCGTTTGTTGATTGTCTACCTTAGATAGGCAAGCACCCACTTCTCCGGCTCCCTGAGGCTCAAGAGATTGGTCCCTCTTAAACCTATGTTTACTAGAGTACTTATTGTAATTTATAGAACTTGAGGGGGTTTTATGTAAAATACTTTTGTATAGTTTTCAAAATACACCCCAAGTATTTATTAATCGTTTTTAAAGTTGTAATAATTGTAGATTTTATACTTGTAACAATTCTAATGAGAATAACCTAATTTTCATAATATATGGTATTAAAGTGTAATATTAAACTTATATGGAATTCATAGTATTTTAATGTAAAATGAATATTGTGATTTTTTGAAAAAAATGTGGAATATTTATATTATTACAAAATAGATATTTTAAGGATATATATACATATATTTATACAAAAATAATTTTAATATATATTTTATATTCTAAAAATCTCATTTTCTTAAGATGTCGTATTTTAAATTTTTCGAGACTGAATGCTCCTTGCGGAGGTCTGAATCTCGCACTACTAAGTTCGAGAATGTGCGATAATCTGCACCATCCCAAACGGGTTCCCCAAATGGGTTGTAGCGGCGCTTTGCAAAGATTTGTATAAATACTAAGTCTTTTAGAAAACGGTTTTATTAAGTAAATGATATTTATTTGCAATGATGTCGTTTTCCCGTATTCTATATTCCCAAGGGTATTGTACTATGTTGCATATGAGTGTGTGAGGAGGTAAGTCATTACCTCGTGATCTACTTAAAGGTATAGCAAGTTTTGTGATGTTAAATGTAGAATTAAAACTATGTGGTATTCAAATGAAAAATACGGTAAAATGAAATAGCAATTACTTTATGATATGAAACTTGATCAATATGGTTGATTAGTGATTAATAGTCAACATGAATTGGTTTAAGCATGAATGTATTAAAGAAAAGTGATGTTTTATAAAGAAACCGAATCGGAAATCGGATTTGTTTCGATTCCGTCGGGTTTTGTAATTCCGTATTTTAGAATAAGAATAGCGAAGATAGAATTGGGACTTACGGGTTTAGGACAACCAGGAGAGGGAGAAGGATTGGGAGGAATCGTCGGTGCGTTGTTTCGTCACCTGGAGCTCCTAGAGTCGTCGTCGGAATTTCCGTCGGAGAATTCGCCGGAGCTTCGCCTTTCGCTCGCTTCGATTGCACACAAGGGTTTCTAGTGATTTCTTGAGAGTTGGCTCAGAGTTTTGGGTTGAGGGGTAGTGTGTAGGGTTAGTATTTATAAAGTTAGGCTAGGGTTAGGGTAGATGAAGGGTTTAAATTAAAAAATATAAAAAAATATTAAAAATTCATTAAAAATAGAGTAAACGGAGTATTAAGAGCTCTCTGGAAATGATCTAATTCAATGGAGTGTGCAGGGGGGTTCAGAATGCCAAGAGCCATAACTCTTCAGTTGACAACTCGGCCGAATCGGCAACTCCGGCCGCCGGCCGCCGGCCGAGTCCACCGGCCGAGTTGGCCGATCCGGGCCGAGTTCGATGGTCGGAGGGTGCCTCGTCGTTTGGTGATCTTACTGGTATATTTAGTTTTGTGGGTGTAGTGGAAATTTTGGAATTTATCACGTGTTGACTGTTGGACTTCTAAAAATTTTAAAACAAAATAATATTAAAAATAATGTGGGGCATGGGATTTGAACTCTGGTGGCTTGGTTCAGCAGTGCAAGGTATTACCAATGAGCTACAAGCTCCTTCTTGTAATTAAATTGCTAATTAATTACTTATCTTGTGCTCATGCAATAAATACCCCTTTATGGATTTTGAATTTTTTTAGTAAAAACTTGTATTGGAAATTTGGGGTTGTTACACGTAAGTGGCCTACTAAGGATAGGACGAGCAGGGTTACTTCCCGGTGCCTCTTGGTGAGGGCTTCGATCCCTGGCGTTGTGGGGGTAGGGAAGCTACCGGCCAGGGATAGCCGAGCGGGATAGCCGCTCGACTGCCTCTTAGTGAGGGCTTAGATCCTTAGCACGAGAGGGGCCGTAAGTGGCCTACTAAATATTGACCAAGCAGTGAAGCTGCTTGGTTGCCTCTTGGTGAGGGCTTCGATCCTTGGCGTTGTGGGGTAGGGAAGCTACCGGCCAGGGATAGCCGAGCGGAGTAACCGCTCGGCTGCCTCTTTACGGGGTTTTGATCTCTAAAGACGGCCAAGCAGGGTAGCTGCTGGGCCGGCTCTTGTGCGAGGTTCTGTCCGTCCTTTCTGGTGTGAGTACCAGGAAAAGGGACAGTCATTGGTGACATGTGTTGTGATCGTGTGGAGAACGCGAGGCGTCGGAGGGGCGTCGTTTCGATTGCGCATCGAGCGGAGAAGATGGACGGCCATGGGCGACACGTGTCATGATTGCGTGGGGGACGCGAAGCACTGGGGTAGTGTCGTTTCGGTTTCGCATCGAGCGGCGAGATGCCTGCCGCGTGGCGGCACCTTTGCGGGTGAAACGGGCGATCGTTGAATTCCGGGGGCGTTGTGGACCATAAAACGGAGGGAGTGTTGATTATCCCCTTCTTCACCCCGAAACATGAGAATGGAGGGCTTCCCTTTCACTATCCCCGACATCATAAATTTCGAAGACGTGTACCTCTACGAACAGTACTGCACTGATGACACGGTGCAGTTGGTGATAGGCCGCATCGAGGATCACTTCGGCCGATTGTTCCCCCAGCGCTCCTCCCTCCTTCAGCTGTTGATGTACTCCATCTGGAGGGCGTCGTCGGGGCTCTACAACCCCTTGTCCGAACAGCTGAAGGACGAGGCTGTTAGCAAGCTTCGGTCTCTGAAGCGCTTCGGCCTGATTTCTGCGAGTCGGCTACACTGCTCGGAGGCGCTCGTCCTTGAGTGCTACCAGTTGAGGCACGATGCCGATGCTCGCGGGGGGAGTCGAAGGCAGAGGTTAGACGCTGCGAGGGCTTGACTGGAGGAAATATGCTCAGAGTACCACGAACAGTGCTCTCTGCAGCCCATTCCCCCGTTGTTGTAATTTTTTTTAATTTTATGTACAGCCGAGGAGCCTATAATACCCTTTGAATGAATAAGATTCTTTTTCTTTCATTGTAATGCCTTATTGATCCCTTTTATTATATAAACAAAAAGATCTCAAGAAAGGTGTACATTGCTTTGGGAAGGAAATACATGCTAGTAGATGCTCTTATTCATGCAGCTTAAGCCCCTCGGATGTCTGTTGGCATCTATGTCCGACATGGGGTACTGAGCTTCGAGGGTAACAGAAATATCTTCCGCTAACATGACTATGATTTGGCCGATGGTCAGCTCGGCGGGAGGGGACGCTGCTCCTGCTTGCGATCGGCCTGCCGCTTGTCCTTCAAGTACGTTGCGAGGTGCCCCGAACGGATGAGCTCCTCGATGTAGTCTCAGAGTTGCTTACAGCTCTCCGTAGAGTGGCCTAGCGACCTGTGGAAACCGCAGTATGGGCCCCGAGTTCGCTTTGAGGCCATGCGCGAGATCGGGGGAAGCTTGAAGAACCTCTCGCCCTTAGCCTCTTCTAGTAGCGCTGTCTGGGAGACGTTGAGCGGGATGTACTCCTGAAATATCGGGAGATAGGGCTTTGACTGCTCCGGTCCCTTTCTCTCTTCCCTTGCCCTCTTCTTTTGGTCGGCTTGCTCTGCCCGGGGGAGATTTGCGTTCACCTCGGATTCGAGCTGGACCTTGTGCTCGGTCCAGCCCTTTACCTCGGCCATGGTCTTAGGTTGCGCCAATGAAAAGGAGCGCAACCACTCCTTGTGCCTAAGACCAGACCTAAGTGCCGTGATGACGGTCTCGTCCCGATGCTCTGGGACCTCGAGAAGGGCGTTGTAGATATAGGGTGTTTTTTGTCACCCTATTGAAATGGGAATACATGCGCACTAATCAGGCGCATTACAGATTCCCCCTGCCTGGGGTAGGCTGGGGTTTATTGATTACGGGGATCCAAATCTCTGGCAATCGCGGACTAAGCTGCCGTTAATTACCCCTCGCATTTGGAGAGAGAGAACCTCCGATTGACGGGTTGAACTAGTCATGCAAACTCAATGTGCAGTGTTGTGTTTTGAAGGGGTTTGGGATATATCGGGGGCCCCGCAGAGTTTTTACGGGGGTCCTGCTACCCGGATAGCGGGCTGGGGGTCAAGGGATTAGCAGCCCCCTTGCGGGGTGCGGGGCATCGCCCCGTTAGAAATTTTTTGCTAACAGAGACGGTGTTGTGGAGTGTGTGCGTATATATATTTACATGTATACATATATATAAAAAGCGGAAAAGCGCCCAAAGGATGCATGGGGTCAGCGCTTCACGTGCCTAGCATGCGAGCGCTAGGCGCTTGAGCGCTGTGCGCTTAGGCGCTAGCGCACCACGTGTCCGACACGTGGGCGCTGGGCGCTCGAGCGCTAGCGCACCACGTGTCCGGCACATGGGCGCTAGGCGCTTAAGCGCTGTGCGCTTAAGCACTATGCACCATGTGTTCGACACGTAGGCGCTGGGCGCTTGAGCGCTTGGAGTGCTAGGCGCTCGGAAGCCGGCGAGGAAAAGGGGCTTTTAGCCTCAGAAATGGGATTTAAACTCCCGAAAGAGAATTTAGAGTGGAGTTAAACTCCTAATATGTTTTTGGAGATGCTGAAATGGGCTTCTCCTTTGAGCTCTGGATCTTCCCAAAATGGGATTTTTAGGAGATGGGTCTCCTTCTTCCTCCTCTTTTGGCTGGATCTTGAAGAGCAAGAAGTATGAGATTTTAAAAATCTCTTATTTTTAAGATCTGATGGGAGATCTGAGTTCCCCTTTGTGGGTTTCGTGGTAAAAAACTATTTAGTTTTGGAAAAGAAAGAGTAAAACTCTTGATTTAATTCAAAAAGAGAAGAAGATTTTTAGAACCTTGAGGAAGGAGAAGATCACAGATCTTGATTCTTTTGGAGAGAGAAAAGGTTGTTAAGATATTTTCATTATCTTTGCTTTTATAGGCTATACACTTTACACATGGCCCCTTAGGCTTCACAAAATGACATTTTGCCTATCCCATGGCTCATGTGCCATTTATTTTTGCGCATAAACCATGGGCTTTATAAAAATTTGGCTTTGTGCCCATTTTTCTTACATTTATTCATAAAATAAAATAAAATAAAATAAATACAAAAAAATTATTTATTACAAAATTTTTATCTTGGCATGGGGGGAGGCCGGCCGCTCCATGTTCGGGCTCAACCCGGGCATTGGCCCACTTGATCTGGGCTTGGGCCCACTTGGCTTGGGGTTAGCTTTGATTTTGACTTGTTCAACCGGGGTGTAAATTTCAGCCTTAACAAAGTGCCCCCCATTAAAAAATGCACACAGCATATGTGGGTCGTGTGCATGAAATTGATGGATCTTCTTTCACGTGGAGGCGACTTGATTTTGTTCCCGCTTTTTGGGAAGCTGGCACTGCCCTTTTTACGACATGGACGGTCTTTGCTTGACATGTCTCCGAGACGGAGTGTCCGTGATAGATGTTTCCCTGGCCTGGAGTGATCTGGTTCCCGCTTTTACGACATGGACGGTCGATGCTGCCCTTTTTGTGACTTGGACGGTCGATGCTGCCCTTTTAGTGACTTGGACGGTCGGTGCGACCCTTTTAGCGACTTGGACGGTCGGTGCTGCCCTTTTAGCGACTTGGACGGTCGATACTGCCCTTTTAGCGACTTGGATGGTCGGTTCTGCCCTTTTAGCGACTTGGACTTTCGGCTCTGCCCTTTTTGCGATTTGGATGGTCGATGCTGCCATTTTAGCGACGTAGACGGTCGGTTCTGCCTTTTTTACGACTTGGACGGTCGGTGCTGCCCTTTTTGCGACTTGGACGGTCGGTGCTGCCCTTTTAGCGACTTGGACGGTCGATGCTGCCCTTTTAGCGACTTGGACGGTCGGCTCTGCCCTTTTTGCGACTTGGACTGTCGATGCTGCCATTTTTGCGACTTGGACGGTCGGTGCTGCCCTTTTAGCGACTTGGACGGTCGGTTCTGCCCTTTTAGCAACTTGGACGGTCGGCTGTGCCCTTTTTGCGACTTGGACGGTCGATACTGCCATTTTAGCGACGTGGACGGTTGGTTCTGCCCTTTTTGCGACTTGGACGGTCGGTGCTGCCCTTTTAGCGACTTGGACGGTCGGTGCTGCCCTTTTTACGACTTGGACGGTCAGTGCTGCCCTTTTAGCGACTTGGACGGTCGGTTCTGCCCTTTTAGCGACTTGGACGGTCGGTTCTGCCCTTTTAGCGACTTGGACGGTCGGCTCTGCCCTTTTTGCGACTTGGACGGTCGATGCTGCCATTTTTGCGACTTGGACGGTCGGTGCTGCCCTTTTAGCGACTTGGACGGTCGGTTCTGCCCTTTTAGCGACTTGGACCGTCGGCTCTGCCCTTTTTGCGACTTGGACGGTCGATACTGCCATTTTAGCGACGTGGATGGTCGGTTCTGCCCTTTTTGCGACTTGGACGGTCGGTGCTGCCCTTTTAGCGACTTGGACGGTCGGTGCTGCCCTTTTTACGACTTGGACGGTCGGTGCTGTCCTTTTTACGACTTGGATGGTCGGTTCTAGATTTGACTTGCTCCGCTTCTTGCGGTGTCAGGGATGAAGTTGACTTGTTTCCGAGGTGGAATTTGATTCTGCCAGGGAGGTCGTTGGCTATTTTGCTGATTTGATGTGATTTGGATTGACATCAGCACCGCTACACTGGAATATGGTACCAGGAGCGAATCATCATCTGTCATGACAGGATTTGGGGATTTTTGTTTTGGTTTGGCATCAGCACCGCTACACTGGAATATGGTACCAGGAGTGAATCATCATTTGCCGTGAGGGAATTTCCCTCGTTCCCAATTTAACGATTTAGGGGTCATCTGTTCCCAGTTTAATGACTTAGTGGTCTATTTGATTGGAGTTTGGAATTTTAGGGTTAGGGTAGGCATCAACGTTGCTAATACTGAAACACATGTGCCAGGAGCAATTCATCATTTGCCTTTTCCTGTTGTGGAACTATAGCTTAGGAGACAGATTTAGATCCCTATTACCTAAGGCTTTTTCAATTTTATGAGCCATGAGGGTCCCATAAAAGCATTTTCTCCCTACGAGTCGAAATGACCCCGTAGGTGTATTTTCTTCTTAGGAGTCGTGAGGACCCCCAAGTGTGTTTTTCCTTTGTGAGTCGTAAGGATCTCACAAAGGTGTTTTCTTACGAGTCGTGAGGATCCTGTAAGTTTGTTCTCCTCATGTATCGTGAGGACACATGAGTGGGTCTTTCCAAATGGAGCATAATTCCAAGGGCGGAGACCAGCAGCGTAACTGGTGGTTGTAGTGGGGCATGGGTATGATGAGAATTATTTGAGCCCGTGGATTGTATACGGTGGTCAACTTAGGGACCAAATCGCTGCACTGGAATATGGTACCAGGATCGACTCATCATTCGCCGTTTGGGGACTTGGAATTTGGATCTTGTTTGGTATCAACATTGCTGCACTGGAATAATGCCAGGAGCAACTCATCATTTGTCCTGGGAGGACTTGGGATTTGGGTTTTTGGTCGGCATCAGCACCGCTAACACTGAAGCGAAATGCCAGGAGCGATTCATCATTTGCCGTTGCCCGTTAGGGAACGATGGCTTAGGAGACAGGTTTGGGTCCCTATCACCTAAGGCTTTTCAATTTTATGAGCCGTAAGGGTCCCATAAAAGCACTTTCTCCCTACGAGTCGAGAGAATCTCGCGGGTGTATATTCTCCTTAGGAATCGTGAGGATTCCTAAGTGTGTTGCCCCTTTGTAAGTCGTAAGGATCTCACGCAGGGATTTTCTCCTCACAAGGTCGAGAGGACTTTGCAAGTGTGTTTTATTGCTTTTCATGAGTTTGCACCCTTTCGGGTTTTCACAAACTCGCCGACAGTCCTGCCGTTTTTACTCACGGATCCCTTTCGGGTTTTCATCCGTGCCCGTTTTACTTATGGACATACCTTTTTTTTTGCGCTGGTGGGACTTTAAAAGTAGTCTCACCGGCAGGACTTGGGAGAGACAGGGGTCGTTTACGCCCATGGATTGTATACGGTTTTGCAGGATGTATGATCCAGACCGTAGGGCCAGTGTGCTTAATTCGCCCGCGACTTGAAGCATTCATGCGTAGTATTTCTTGAGATATCGGCCATTGATGGGTGGCATGGGCCTTTCTCTCTTGGCACTTATTAGTTGGTAGGATCCTCCGTCAAACACTTTCTCGATAACGTATGGTCCTTCCCAGTTTGGCTCGAATTTTCCCTTGGTATGTCGATTGGGGATGATCGGTCTTTTGAGGACCAACACCAATTCGCCCTTCTTGAAAGTGCGGAGATAGGTCATCTTGTCATAGGCCCGTGACATTTGGGCTCGGTACATGTCAAGCCCCGCTTCCCAGAGTACGCTAAGATAGGCACGTGACATAACCAACCATGCTACCTGTGGATAGGAAAAATCCTTCCACAGTCACATTACGGCTGTAGAGATATCAAGAACAGGAAAGTAAACTAAACTATCTAATACATGTCCATAAGCCAGAATAAATGAATCAAGAAATAATATAATATGCGGAAGCAAAAGGTCCAATAAATAAAACACCTGGAAAGTAAAACTGGATACCAACAGGATCCTTACCGCTCGGTCTAACAGCGGCAGTATTCCTGATCAGTCAGTAACAAAGGTAGAGGATCTGGGCCATGCAAAATCCAGACGTCAGCGCGTCATAACATCAAGCAATAATATAAACAGGGGGTAGTAATACATGCAAGTATGAGTATAAATGGTACAACAAGCATAACAGTGATATAAGTAAGAACAGTGGGGTAATGTGTAGTGAGTTATCTAAACTGGTCTATTGGGTTAACTACTCTCAAGTCTTGAAATCAATTTGATGAATCATCGATGTAACTCAATAGTATCCCGTGCGTGCCCGGGATCACGGTGAAGATTCTCGGGCTGAAATGATATGCCGCTAGGCATTAAAAGGAAAAGGGTAATGATGAATGATGTCCATGGCATCATCCCAAGGCTGGCCTAGCCTCTAAAAAGGTAATGGATAACGATGGATGATGTCAGCAGCATCATCCCAAGGCTGGCCCAGCCTCTCAAACTGATCAGTAAAGGTAGCATACTGTCGAGTTACAAGTCAGGTTTCATCATTGATTTCCCCATGCCCCCAAGTTATATGTGTTCAAGTCAGGTATTAAGTAATCTAGAGCTAATGCCAACACAGATCAGGCAGGTACAGGTTTGTCTGGATAGACAGGAACGGTCCGTAAGGACAACAGGTCAGGTTTGTCGGCATTAGACACAAGATCAGGTAACAGGTAAAACCATGGTATATCAGGTCAAGCCAGGTAGTATAGGTATCATGTCATATCAAGAAGTGCATGGTACCATGTCGTGTCAGGTAGTAGGTATAACAAGTCATGTCAGCGTGCACAAGATGTCATGTGGGTGCTCAAATATCCAACTAACATAAGCATGGATATACAAAACAAGCATGGATACTAATAGAACAATAAACTGGAACATTGCAATGTGAAATGTAATCAGGTACAGATTAAGATATGTAGATGCACGGTTATCAGTTTGGGTTTAAGGGATAGTTTCAACATTACATGAATACAGTATAACAAATATGGATGTTAAAATCATGTTAATATGTACTGAATAATCTAGAGATGCAATTGAATATAAATTAGGCTAGCTGTATGTAAACGGTCATCCGATAGGGTATAAACTATAAAAGGGTTACTGTGGGTTATACAAATAATTGTTAAGTGATTTAAGCACGGATGTGGGTACTATATATAGTAAAACCAAAGGCAACACGATAGGTTTCAAGTTGTAAATCTAAAATGTTAACATGGACATCAAAGTGTTAAAATGAAACAATGGCCTTAGGTTTAATTTACAGGTTTAATCATGCAATTAAATATGTATAAAATAATATAATATCATGTAGCAAGTTTTACTTGCCTCGGGGATCCACAGATGCACGGCATGCAGCAAGAATGCGAGAAACGATGGAAAAATCTCCACTGGGGCATTTCATCGAACACCTCGCGTGTAAAATCGAATATTGTCAGAACGGAGATCCGGAGGCACGAAAACGATCATCTCGTTCATACGAACTCAGGCCAAACCTTGGAGTCTCGATTCATGGCCCGAAACAGCGTTGAACCGCTGTCGCAGGCAAGGGCTTAGTGTCGTCGAGGTGGTTGTTGCTGTCGCGCGGAGAACAAGGCGACAGTGGCGACGACAGAGGTTGAAGAAGAAGGATGAAGAGGGAGAAGGGATCTGGAGTTTTTGGGACAGAGGAGAAACGAGGGCGTCGACGGGGGTTTTCCGGTGACGGGGTTTGGTGCTGCGAGGGTTGCAGGGTGAAGGCCATGGGTGTGCAGGCTCGGGAGAAGAGAGATTGGGAAGGTGAGTTTGAGAGGAACGACGACGAAGGTGGAGGTGACGAGGGCGGTCGGCGACGGCGAGGGCAGAGGCGGGGAGGGTGAGAGATGATGGGTCATGGATTCTGTGAGGGGTTTTGTGCAGAGGCCGGGGAAGAATGGAAGGGGGAGGAGAGAAAGAGAAGAGACGAGGACATGTTGACGAAGGTGAGAGGATGCAGGCGACGACGAGGCCGTCGGCGGAGAAGACGACGACGAAGGCAGGGGGCTGAGTTCTGCGAGTTCGTCGCGTTGCAGGGATCTCGTCGTGGGGTAAAGGAGGAGAGAGGTGCGATGGTCGTGGTAAGAAGCCGACGTCGAGGGTGGAGGCGAGCGAGCGGAGCAGGCGTGGGCTTGAGCGAGAACGAGGTGGGAAGAAGAAGAAGAAGAAGATGGAGAAGAGAGAAGAGAGAGGACGTGGGGCAGTAGGTTAAAAAAATAGGGTTAGTAAAAATTTATAAGGAATATATAATAAAGGAAGAGAGAGAAAGATCTGTGAGGGTAAAATATATTTGAATAGAAAGAGAGGCGGAGAGAGAGAGAGAGACTTAGATTTTTTAAACTGATTCTAAAACTTTTTTCATTTGTTTTAAAAGAAATCTTAAACGAAACTGTTTAGAAAAATATATGAATATAAATAATATAATTTAGTTAAAGAATATATTAATAGTTTATAAATATATAAAGAATATAATATTAGTCCGTTTTGAGATTTTGGCAAATACAAACTTACTCCAAAACACGTCCGGGTCGGGTCTATTAATTCAGATTTAAAATATGAAAAATATATGCTACTTCCAAATTTCAAAATGAATGCTCAGTCAAAGAAAATGCATACCCCCAAGAACGGATGCACGTACGTGCGCGTAGCCATCCAAACACGTCCGTTTCACTGAACGGGACGAGAACGAGATGCGCGGACGTTACCACGGGGTTAGGGGTATCATGCAGGCTATGAAATGCAATTTTAAATTATTTTCTGTGACCTAAAATGTTATATGATAAAAGATGCGATACTAGATAAAATACCAGTATGTACTAAACATGAGATGCATGTGTCCATGCAACAAGTCAAAGTAATCTATAACTAAGAATCAAACAGGTTCAAGTAAGCGGGTCGGGTCGAATGCAATGTAAAACATAAAATACCATTTGCACCCAAAATACGTTAAATTAAGAAATATCCCAAATAAAGAAATACGAGAACTGGAATTGGTATAAATGGACTCGGGTGTTACAGTACAGCTCCAGATTTTGCTGTACTGCAAGTCTCTTTTCTTCGAGGGCCTCAAGCTCTTCCAGCTGAAGGGGCACGTTTTCCTCCTCCGTCAATTCGTGTTGAACGGCCATTCTTAAGCTTGGAACTTCGATTTCGAGGGGGGGGGACCGCTTCCACTCCGAAGAGCAATGAGTATGGGGTGGACTGAGTTGGAGTACGGTGTATGGTACGATATGCCCACAACGCCTCATGAAACTTGAGATTCCAGTCTCTCTTGTTGGCTGAAACATTTTTTCCTCAGGAGCTTGCATAGAGTCTTATTGAAGGCTTTGGCTAGCCAATTGGCTCTTGGGTTATAGATGGAGGAATATCTCCAGTCTATCTTGTGCTGAGTAGCGAACCTTGAGATTTTGAAGCTCTTGAAAGAAGGCCCGTTGTCAGAAATGATTCTTCTGGGTGTACTGAAGCGGTATAGAATATTATGCTGGAAGAACGTCAGAATATTTTCTGTCTTGATTTCTTTTAGCGGGACAGCTTCAGCCCATCTGGAGAAATAGTCAGTTGCGGCCAATATGAACCGGTGTCCTTTGGATGATGGAGGATCAATTGGGTCAACAATGTCAGTGCCCCAGACTTCGAAGGGCCACGACGCCACCGTAGGATGCAACGGATTGGGATGCTTGTAGATGAAATCACCATGGATTTGGCAGAGATGGCATTTCTTTGCATGCTCTTTACAATCCCTTATCATGGTGGGCCGGTAATATCCAAGCCGTTTGATCTGAAGCCGCATTTTGGGGCCGGACTGGTGAGCCCCGCAAATGCCTGAGTGAACTTCCTTCATAACTTTTTGGGCTTCGGACGATGACAGGCACCTGAGCCAGAGTTGGTCATATGACCTGCGGTATAACGTGCCATTTACAAACACGTATCGGAGAACTTTCTTCTGCAACTGAATCCTTGCAGATTTTCCTTCGGGCAGCTTGTCGTATCTGAGGTACTCTATGAAGGGTTCTCTCCAATCGGGCTCGTCTTGGGTGATCGAAGTTTCTTCGGCAGGACTGCTCTTATGTTCCGCGCTTTCCTCTTCTCGTAAAGAGACTAGGGTAGAATTTGCCGGCTCCTGACCGTGATCAGAATTTCTTCCATGTCAGGATCAGCCAGCTCCTTGGCTAAGCGAGCGAGTACGTCAGCCTTTCCATTCAACGCTCTAGGGACTCTTATCAGTTCAATGTGAGTGAACCGTTTCATGAGTTCCACCACTCGGCTTCTGTAACGAACCAACTCGGGTTTGTATATCTTATAGTCACCGCTTACTTGGTTGACGACAAGCTGGGAATCACCGTAGACTCGTAGTCGAAGATTTCCATCTCTATGGCGAGCTCCAAACCAGCTATCAGAGCTTCATACCCGGCCTCATTATTTATCCGAGGCTCAGTGAGAGCAAAAGAACGCCATAGGGTTCCCATCGACGGCGTGATGAACACCAATCCTATCCCTGCTTTTATCTCCGGGACGCTTGATTTGCTGGAGGTCCTTATTGATGAGGCCCCATCGAAGTAGAGCTCCCAACATGGCTCGCTATCCTCGAGGTGCAATATTTGTTCATCGGGTAACTCGCAATTGAGCGGTGACCCTTCCGGTATGGGATGAGCAGCGAGAAATTCCGCAAGAGCTTGCCCTTTTACTGCTTTCTGAGAAGTATAAACTATGTCAAAATCAAGTAGCATGACAGCCCATCTCGACATCCTACCGGCTAGGCTTGCTTTGGTCATTAAGTGTTTGAGCAGGTCGACCCTAGAGATCAGCATAACCCGATGAGCGAGCAGATAGTGCCTCAGCTTCTTCACAGCGAACATCAGAGCCAGGCATTGCTTTTCGACCGGGGAATAGTTGTGTTCCGCCCCTACTAAAGTTCGACTGGGGTAGTAGAGGGCATTCTCTTTTCCCTCCTCGTTGTTCTGGGCAAGGAGCCCACTGAGTGACTCATCTAGCGCGGCAGTGTAGAGAATCAGTGGTTTATTTGGAATGGGAGCGGCCAGCACTGGAGGGTGCAACAAGTACTGTTTGATGCTTTCGAACGCTTCTTGACATTCGGTATCCCAGACAAAATGAGCTCCTTTTTTCATGAGCTTTGAGAAGGGCCTACATCTCCTCGATAAATTTGAGATAAACCTTCGTATATAAGCAAGTTTGCCTTGAAAAGATCTTAGCTGCGTCAGATTTTTCGAAAGGGACATCTCCATGATGGCCTTTATCTTGGATGGATCAACTTCGATCCCTCGATGTCGGACAATGAAGCCCAGGAATTTTCCCGATGACACGCCAAAGGCGCACTTCCGGGGATTCATTTTCAGATCGTACTCCCTCAGCCTGGTGAGAACGGTCCTAAGATCTTGGATGTGATCGGCCTTGGCTTTAGTCTTGACGACCAGATCATCAACATAACATTCGGCGACCTTATGAATTAGGTCATCAAAGATATTGGTCATTGCCCTTTGATATGTAGCACCTGCGTTCTTCAGTCCGAACGGCATCACTTTGTAGCAGTATATTCCGATCGGGGTTCGAAATGCTGTGTGTTTCTCATCCTCGGGCGACATCTTGATCTGATTATATCCAGACGAGCCATCCATAAAGGTGAACATTTCGTAATTTGAGGTGTCATCGACCATCATTTCCGTGACTGGTAGCGGGAAGTCGTCTTTAGGACATGCCTTGTTGAGGTCCCTGAAATCGACACATACTCGGATCTGCCCATTTTTCTCCTTCACTGGGACTATGCATGCGATCCAGTCCGCATATTTCTCCTCCCTGATGAAGCCGGCATCGATGAGTTTCTTGGTTTCCTCGATGACCTTTTCTTCCAATTCCCTTCTCATTCTTCGAGGAGCTTGTTTGACTGGCTTAGCATCCGGAGATATAGCCAGCTTATGCACGACCACTTCAGGGGAAAGGCCAGGCATTTCTTTGTACGTCCACGCGAAGCAGTCGACGAACTCATGCAGCAGGGCGATTATCTGCTCTTTCATTTCCTCTGACAAGTGTGAGCTGATGTAGGTCGGCCTTGGATTATCGGGCGTTCCTAAGTCAATCTCGGTTAGCTCGTCAGAGGTTGCTTGTCCGCCATCTTCGAGCTCTTGAGGAGCTTCTTCTGGCTCGGCTATCTCGTCATCATTATTTGATCTTTCGCTGGTCTCACCAACATGGATCATGTAGCATGCTTTAGAATCAGGTTGAATGAAACCTATGCCCCGTCTATCTGGAATTCGTCCATCGATGAGTGCTCGGACCTGGGGCGGATGCCATAGCCCTTCATAAAACTTTGCTTCGGACTCCGTTTGATATAACCGGCATCCACACCTTTTGAAATATTCCCGCATCTCGGGTGTATAGAATCTGGGATTGAGGACGGATCTTATGCCTCTTTCATAAGGAAGGCACGCGACAGAAAAATCGTCCGGGTGCACAACGTGGTTTGACCCATAAAACAGGATACCCTTCTGTCCACTTTTCCTTCCGTGAACGTAGAAAGTTTTCAGCTGGTCCACGGTGGAGACTGACAATCCATCGAGCTCTTTGCACATCTGCTCCGGCACCCTTATGATGGCTAGGGACCCTTCTGCAATTTCGAAGGTTTCTCGTAGTTTTGCTTGTTGCATAAGGGTCCAATCTGCACAGCTGTTGCAAGGCAGGTCCTCTTCCTCCGACTCTTCAGTATCGCTGCCAAGATGAGGACGGACTTTGCTGCTAGATGGGCCTTCAGTATCAGATTCGTCCGTATCGCTACCAAAACGAGGGCGTATTTTACGGAAGGGCAGACTTCCAGCGTCGGACTCATCAGTGTCGCTACTGAAACGCGGGCGCACTTGGGCGTTTTTGCTTTTGAAAGCGACAGCCGGCTCAAACTTGCTTTTGAGCTTCAGGGCTGTTCTGTTTTTGGTCAGCTGTGGCTCAGCGCTTTGGAGGTTCATAAAATACCGAGAATCTTCATATCAGACTTCATGCATGTCGAACGGCTGGATGTCTCCGTCAATGCGTATTTCTTCGCCATTTTTAGTATACTTCATGCATTGATGGAGAGTTGACGGGACGATACCGTAATCGTGGAGCCACGGCCGTCCCAAGAGAATTTTATAAGATGTGTCGGCGTCGATCACGTATATCTTAGCTTCAGTTTGCAGACCTCCAAATTTGATTGGCAAAGCTATAGACCCCAGAACTTGCTGGCAGTTTTGATTGAAGTCTTGAATGACAATCCTTTCCCTTGACAGGTGTCGGACGTCCATGGAAAAACTCTTCAAAGTCCGCAAGTTCATGATGTTCACTGAGAACCCCTGATCAATCAATATGCGATTAATCCGATCTCCGTCGTTGTACCCGATCACGTAAAGCGGCCGGTTATGCTCGGCTATTCCTAGTAGCAAGTCTTCGTCCTTAAACGTTACTGCGGCGGCATGCAGAGTGTACAGAGCTTCTTTCATATTAATTTCCGCAAAGTGAGCCTGATACCGCTCAGGGTTTTGTAGAATATGAATGAGAGCATCTCTAAGCTCTTGAGATAGAACCAAGGCATCGTAGATGCTAAGGAGAGACGGAAGCTTTTGGAGGTGAGCCAAGACATTATGGTCTACTGGGAAGGATTCGAATCTTCATGAGCAAGTTCTCTGCCATCTTCTTCATTAGCAACTTGTTTTTCCTTCTCTTTTAGGGCGTTGCCCTGTAACACCCTAGTTCATTTATACCAATTCCAGTTCGCGTATTTCTTTAATTATGATATTTTCCTGATTTACTGTATTTTGGGTGCAAATATTACATCTGACATCTATATTAGTATTCTACCAGACCCGCTTACTTGAAACCTGTCTTAATTCATGTTTATAATTCATTCTGACCTGTTACATGGACTCGTGCACTTTCATTTTAATTTATACATCTTGCATACTAGCATTTTATCTGGCATTTGCATTTTTACAATATAACATTTTAAGTCACATAAAATATTTTAAAAATACATTATATGGCTTGCTTGATACCCCTAACCCCATGGTAGCATCCGCGCATCTTGTTCTCGTCCCGTTCAGTGAAACAGACTTGTTGGGATGGCTAGTGCACGTACGTGCATCCGTTCTTGGGGGTATGCATTTTCGTTACTCGAGCATTCATTTTGAATTTTGAACGTCGCATATATTTTTCATATTTTAAAACTGAATTTTTAGACCCGACCCGGGCGTGTTTTAGAATATTTTGTATCCCGCCAAATTCAAATTATTTAAATATTTAACATTTCATTTAACAGTTCATATTTTATAAAAACTAACTAAATATTTTATTAATTCTATCCTAACGAAATAACAAACTCTCTCTCTGTGTGCCTTGGGCCCTACACTCCCTCTCTCTTCCCTTTCTCTCTCTCTTTTTCTCTCCCCTCACTCGCAGACACACACACACACACTCTCTTTCTCTCTCCCTACTAAAATCCAACTTTCGTTCTCCTCCCCCCTCTCTCCCCTCTCGTGCAGCTCTCTCTTTCTCTCTCCTCTCTCCGTCTCTCTCTCTCTCTCTGCAGGAATATATATACATATATATATATATACATATATATATATATATATATATATATATTATTAACCCTCTCTCTCCTCTCTCTCTTCGTCTTCTTCATTCTTTTTCTTGCCGCCTACCGTCTTCGCCTCCACGCCCCTACCCTCGCCGACATTTCAACACCACCCTCGTCACCTTCTTCACTTCCTCCTCTCCCCTTCCCGTCGCAACTCAACAACCCAACCCGACTTGCAACCATCTCCTCCATCGCCGGCACCCTCTGGCCACCGACCTCGTTGTCACTTCCCTTCACCTCTCTCTATCCCCTCTCTCCCTTTCTCCCAACCTCACACCACCACCAACCATGAAAACCTGACCCCACTGCAACCCAATAACCTAACCCTTAACCCTGCCTCTACCTCATCGCCGGCGACGGCCTTATCGGCCTCACCTTGCCTTCGTCACCATTTCATTTCTCCTTTCTCTCCTTCCTCCTTCACCCTATACCCGACTCTTACCTGCACACCCTACAGCCACCAAGAAACCCTCATCCGACTTCATGAAACCCCCAATGCCTTGCCGGAAAACCGTCGCCTGCACCTCGCCGTCGACGGCCCATCATCGTCGATGACTCCCTCGCCTCACCTCTGACCCCAGAGCACCCCAGGCCAGAGAACAACCCCCCTCTTCTTCCTTCTTCTTCTTCTTCTACTTTTCTATTTTCTTGGTTTCTTGTTTCCGATGATCGCCGAAGCCGTGACCCGTCGCTGCCGTTCCAGACAACCCAGAGGACGCACCTTACCTGCGTGATCACCCTCTTGCGTTGCTTGGACCCGTCCCGTGTGCCACGCGTGCGTTGCGACATTTTGCCGACGTCGAACGTGCCGTACATATCCGTATCGTGATCCATCAAGGCAAGTTTATCTTGCTACATGCTACATTACTTTATATACATCTATTTTAATAATTATAACACTGGTATTTTAAATCATGCACCCCAAGTTCTCGTTTTACAGTTTTCCGACATCCGTATACATCCGTACGTATTTTTTTACATCTAGCGCATGCAAACCTATCTTGTTACATATTATACTACAGTATACTGCATCCAATTGAATATAACAGTTCATATAGTTTAAATTGTACATTCCGTATTTACTAGTTTATCATTTTACGGTTATATGATATCCGTTTGCATCCATATTATATAGAATACATATAGCTGCATCTACAGATCACATTAATACATAATACTGTGATATTAACACCCCATGTTTAATAAATTGCATCCTAATTAGTACTGGAACTATAAATGTAATCCTAATCGATAATTGTGCATCCATATCATTGATTTTATATCGATTTGCATACCATGTCACATTATTTCATTTTATTGTTATATTAGTACTCCATACTTGATTTTGTGCATCCATACTTATTACAGTTTGATTATGAGTACCCACTTGATACTTGTGCACTGCTTGACATGACTTGATACATGTACACCACCTGACATGACCTGATGTACCACAGCTTGACATGTTACCTGATCTTGTTACTAATGCCGACAATCTTGACTTGTTGTCCCTGCGGACATTTCCTGTTGTCTATACAAACAAAGTTGTACCTGCTTGATCCTGTGTTGGCATTAGCTCTAGATTTATCAATACCTGACTTGCACACATAACCTTGGAGTATGGGAAAATCAAGAATGTAGTTGAACGTAACTCAAGGGGCTATTACATCTTGTTACCGTGGTCCCGTGGGGTTGAACGGGACATAGACTCACAGTCTATCATATCTTGTTACCATGGTCCCGTGGGGTTGAACGAGGCATAAACCGATGGGTTACGATGATGATTACATTAATTGATTTCGAATAATTTTAGTGTAGATAACCCTATAGCACAGTTTAGACTACTCACTGCACTTCACCTGTTTATATCCTGTTCACTGATCTATATTCATGTTACTGTTTACTTGTTACTGATAACTTGTTACTGTTTATACTTCATGCCTGCATATTTCATTATATCCTGCTTGATTAGAATCATTGATATTGTGACGCACTAACGTCTGGGTTTTGCATGGCCCAGATCCCTTATCTTTATCGCTGGCTGTTCAGGAGTATTTTGATCAACAGGCCGAGCAGTGAGGACCTGTTATTGGTTTAGTTTAGTTTTCTTCAGTATTTCATTCCTGATGTGAGCCCGCATTATGGGACGTATATTCCAGATTATTATTGTATTGGATCTTTTGCTTCCGCATTATTTTATTTCTTGACTCGTTATTTTAGCTTATGGACATGTATTAGATAGTTTGGCTTATTTTACTGTTCTTGATATCTCTAAACAGCCGTAATGTGACTGTGGAAGGATCTTTCCTATTCACAGGTAGCATGGTTGGCTCTGTCACGTGCCGATCTTAGCGCACTATGGGAAGCGGGCGTGACATGCCCTGATTTAGCGGTAGAGCCCTGCCGCTTCTAAGCTGGATTTGGTTGGCCATTGTGACGAGCTCCTCGTCCTCTTCGGGAAAACAGAGCTCCTCCTCAGAGTCGCTGTCAAGATGGATGGCGTAGCAGGTCACTACTGGGATCTCTTCATTGGAGTTTTCTTCTGACTCCTCCAGAATTTCAGCCGCTCGTACAGGGAGGAACTCTTTCAATTGAATTAGAGTTCTTTCCTTCTGTTCGTAGTCTTCGAGGGAATCAATATATTTTTGAATGGTCGATCTCCCTGCAGACCCCTTTTCACGCCGAGCTGCACTTTTCTTCTTTTTGAGCTTTTTGGATTTTGAGCTTGATGGAGCCGCATTGGCAGCTGGAATGGTAGGCTTCTTCTGCCTTTCCCATTCCGTCCTGGGCTCTTTCCGAAGTAGCTTCATCATCTTCTTCGTCTTATTGATATGTGCGTACTCTACGGAGGCTGCGGTGAGTCTGTTCCATTTCTCAGGGCAGCGGGTTCGGCTGTCTGCTCTCAGAAGGTTTCAGCTTCTGTCTGTATAAAGTTGGTTGTTGCAACTTAAATGTTCACCAACACACTTTTTGACAGCTCGATCTCTCCAGCCTTGTACTGCTTCTCGACCCAGTCTTTGAAGATATAGCAATCCTCGATCGCATGGCTCACTACTCGGTGGTACGGGCAATACAGGGGATTGTCGGTCATTTTTGCTTCTTGAGATCTTTTCGACTCTGGCAATTGTACACCGTTGTTCAAGTCAACTATAAATATCTTTTGGACCTTGTCCCTCATGAAAGAGTAAACCTTGTTTTTTTTCTCCTCTGGGGAAGGCCCATCTCCTCCCAGCAATGGCTTTCGAGACCGGTTGGTTTTGAATTCGCCCACTCTTCGCTTTTCTTTATTGTCGGACGCATTGAAGACATTGGTACTGCTGGAACTCCCGCTTCTACGGTTGTCGTCCCGCTTGCTTTTCCAAGTCTTGTCTCTCTGAGAGTCCGAGGTAGACTCTTGCTTCGAGCGTTCCAGCATTTGTACTTTCTTGGTTAGCTCTTGAAACGTCTTGAGGCCTGCCGTACACAAGAATGGGACAATCAAATTGCTGAGGTTCCCAATGAGGAGGCTGACGAACTGGTCCTGCTCCAGCGGCGGTTCGCACTTGACCGTGAGATTACGCTATCGGGCGATAAAGTCGGTGTTGCTTTCATTCTTTCCCGGCTTGGTCCTCACAAGGTCAGCAATAGAGATTTTATCACTGACACTCATGAACCTTTGCCGAAACAGAGACTCCATTTGAGCAAAGGTAATGACGGACCCGTCTAGTATACTCGCGTACCAGTCAAAAGTGACACCGGTCAGGCTGTTGACAAACTGACGAAGAAGGAGCGCATCATTGCCCCCTATATTTCCGCACGATGCTTTAAAGTGGGTGACGTGCTGATTTGCATTTCCCATCCCGTCAAATCTTTCGAACTTAGGAATGACGTAGCCACTCGGGAACTCGATCAGATCGTACTGTGCGGGATATGGCCGCCCACTACTGCTGATTTCTTTCTGAGCTTCAGCTTCGGCCACCAATGTTTTAACCTTGCTGGTGACTAAATCCATTATCCGATCTTTTGTTAGCGGGATGGTGTTATATGGGGCCAAGGCGTCCACAGAAGCAGAATGTGGTCGGCTTTCGTGCGGCTCGACGAATCTTGGACCCAAAGAGACAGGCATCGGCCGCTTCGGATTGTCATCATCCGGCTCATGAGTAGCGACTTGTGCTTGATTAGGAGGCGCTCGAGCAATTTGAGCCGTAAGCTACATCACAACGTTCGTCAGGTCGTCAATTTTCGAATAGAGCTTAGCCATCTCTTTATCTTTGCTCTTGAGCTGTTTTCGAAGCTCTTGAAGCAGCTCTTGCTCTGCGGTCCTGGGACAGAAAGTCGGCTCTTCCTCGCTGTCCGAACTTGACTCTGCAGGGACCGAGGGGTCTTTCTGCCTATCGTCCTCATCGAGAGGGTTTTCGTCATTCAGCGGAGGCGGTTGTTCTTGGGAAGCAGCAACCACATTCAAGCCAGATTGGACTTGGGATGTGGTGGCCCCATCCTTGCGTTTGCTGTGAAGGTTGTCGCCGGGGTGCCCTCCCGCCATATAGACCGTATGGATAATATATCCAGCCGTCTTTTTATTATCGGCGGCTGATTTCACAGATTGCTGTCTTGACTCCCCTATTTCGGTAGCGAGCAGTCGATTAAAGGCGGCTGACCTGACCGGATTCTTGAATGGTGCTGGCGCTTCTTTTCTGGATTTGCCCCGCTGCTTTCGCGCGGTACAGAGTGCCTGATAGACTCTTGAAGAGACAGTGTCATACCTTTTCTGCTGGGGCCGGGACACGTCTCTTTGTAGCAACATTCGGACCGTTGTCTTCTTGATTCTGGCGGTCATGGCATTTTTCTGAACCCACTTCAGAGGTTCGAAGGAATTGCTGACCTTTACGGCCGACTCAGCCGTCGTCACAGAGTAACCCTGCTCTTGGAACCTCACAAGATTCCACTTGGCCGAAGTTTAGCTCGATACCTGAGCCGCTTCTGTCTCAGCCTTTCTGTTTTCAGCACTTGGCTGATTACGGCTCTTCGGGAAGCCGCCGTAGACCGGGCGATGGAGGACTTTGGAGATATGCCTGATTGTGCACTTGTTGGAGTCATCGCCTGAGCTCGTCCGCAACATTTGATGTTGCATTTTGTACCGGAAGTCTTGCCCCAGCTGGAGCACCAGAGAGTCGTTCAGACACCTGCTCAAGTTTCGATCGCGGTGCCTTAGCGATCACAACATTCGGCCTCTTGCCCCTCGAGACCGGCTTGGCCATCTGCTTTGCCGGGATTTCTGCCAGATGAGCGCTTCCGGCAGAGTAGATGACGACGGAACCGAAATGGCGGGGCAGTTCCTCCCACTGTCGACTGAGGCTTGCGGGGAGAACCACACGAGTATTGATCTTGACCACGTACGAGATCGGGGTCGCGTTGGAAGCTGAATTCGTCTTGGGAGACATTGTCGTTGAAAGTTGATTGCTGCACGAAAAGAAAACATCATTTCAGTATAGGCAATCGATATATGTATTGATTGAATTCGCATGAACGTTTCACCCGAAATATGGGAGGAGAAAAGGTCCCACCGGGCGTGCCAGAATCTGTAGGGTGTTTTTCGTCACCCCATTGAGATGGGAATACGCGCGCGCTAATCAGGCACAATACAGATTCCCCCTGCCTAGGGTAGGCTAGGGTTTATTGATTGCAGGGATCCAAATCTCCGACAGCCGCAGACTAAGCTGCCGTTAATTACCCCTCGCATTTGGAGCGAGAGAACCTCCGATTGACGGGTTGAACTGGTCATGCGAACTCAATGTGCAATGTTGTGTTTTGAAGGGGTTTGGGATATATCGGGGGCTCCACAGAGTTTTTACGGGGGTCCCGCTACCCGGATAGCGGGTTGGGGGTCAAGGGGGCTAGCAGCCCCCTTGCGGGGTGCGGGGCAGCGCCCTGTTAAAATTTCTTTTCTAACAGGGACGGTGTTGTGGAGTGTGTGTGTATCTATACACACACACACACACACATATGTATACATATATATAAAAAGGGGAAAAGCGCCCAAAGGACGCGTGGGGCCAGCACCTCACATGCCTAGCACGCGAGCGCTGGGCGCTTGAGTGCTGTGTGCTTAGACGCTAGCGCACCACGTGTCCGACACGTGGGCGCTGGGCGCTCGAGCGCGGGGCGCTGGGCGCTCTGGGCGCTCCACGTGCCCGGCACGTGGGTGCTGGGCGCTTGAGCGCTGTGCGCTTAGGCGCTAGTGGGCACTGGGCGCTTGAGCGCACCACGTGTCCGACACGTGGGCACTGGGCGCTTGAGCGCTAGCGCACCACGTTCCCGGTACGTGGGCGCCGGGCGTTTGAGCGCTTAGGGCGCTTGGGCGCCGGCGAGAAAAAGGGGCTTTTAGCCCCAGAAATGGGATTTAAACTCCCGAAAGAGAATTTAAAGTGGAGTTAAACTCCTAAGATGATTTTGGAGATGCTGAAACGAACTTCTCCCTTGAGCTCTGGATCTTCCCAAAATAGGATTTTTAGGAGATGGGTCTCCTTTTTCCTCCTCTTTTGGCTGGATCTTGAAGAATAAAAAGTATGAGATTTTAAAAATCTCTAATTTTTAAGATCTGATGGGAGATCTGAGTTCCCCTTTGTGGGTTTCGTAGTAAAAAAACTATTTAGTTTTGGAAAAGGAAGAGTAAAACTCTTAATTTAATTCAAAAAGAGAATGTTTTTAGAACCTTGAGGAAGGAGAAGATCACATATCTTGATTCTTTTGGAGAGAGAAAAAGTAGTTAAGATATTTTCATTATCTTTGCTTTTATAGGCTATACACTTTACACATATCCCCTTGGGCTTCACAAAATGGCATTTTGTCTATCCCATGGTTCATGTGCCATTTCTTTTTGCGCATAAGCCATGGGCTTTACAAAATTTTGGCTTTGTGCCCATTTTCTTACATTTATTCATAAAATAAAATAAAATAAATACAACAAAATTATTTATTACAAAATTTTTATCTTGGCATGGAGGAAGGCCGGCCGCTCCATGTTCGGGCTCGACCCGGGCATTGGCCCACTTGACCTGGGCTTGGGCCCACTTGACTTGGGGTTGACTTTGATTTTGACTTGGTCAACCGGAGTGTAAATTTCGACCCCAACAGTAGAAGCGGGTGACGTATGTTTTGAACGTCTCCTTGTCCCCGCTCTGATCGTGAAGAGATGGTCAACTGTGCGTTTTTGCCACCTGTTCCCGACGAAGTGGCTGAGGAATTGTGTGGCCAGCTCGTCGAAAGTTGAGATCGAGTGTGGCTCGAGTCCTCGGAACCAGTCTCGTCCCGATCGGATGAGAGTGGTCGGAAAGGCTCGGCACTGGGCGGCATCGGAGTTGTCTTGGAAGCTCATTCCCGCGGTGAATGCATCCAAGTGGTCCTTCGGGTCAGATCTGCCGTCGAAGAGGGAGACCTTCGGGGGCTTGTTGCGAGAGGAAATGTGTACGGCGAGCAGCTCCTTGGTGAATGGTTTGGTGAGCGAGTCGGCGGCGTACTTAGCCCCGTCGCCCGAGCGGTGACCTTCCCGATGCATACCCTCGATCTTCTTCTCGAGGGAGTCGAGTCGACCGTGGTACCCTGTCGATTCGGCACATTCTGATCCCTGGCCTCTGCTATTGGAGGCCTGCGTCTGGCCGCGGCCCCTGTTCCTCTCAATGAGGTTCCTTAAATCCCCCGGCGAGGTAGTCTTCGAGCCGCCGTGGCGAGTCCCGTCTGCGCGACCCCGTCGAGGGAGGGGGTGTCGGTCATGCCTGGTAATAGGCGAGCTGACCGACATCTCCTCGGGAGGGACAGGCGCGCGAAGGATCTTGGGATGAGGTGCTTTGGCAACGGACCTCAGTGTGGAACTGTGGGGCACCCATCGGGTCTCAGAACGTATTAGCCCAGGAGACCTGCGGCCGTGGGAGGTAGGGCGGTGGTCGGCAGTGCCGACGCGGATGGAGTCTTCTTTCCCCTGTAGGGGTCCCGGTCTCGAGGTGGTGGAGCGGCGATCTGAGGGTTTTGCCCTGCCATTTGGACGCGGATGAGCGCCTCCACGGCGGATGCGAGTCGGCCTATCCGGCCGGCAAGTGCGTTGATGGCATTCGGCGGAGGAGGTTCGTCCGCGCCTCCGTTGAGGGGGAGGCGGCAGTTAATTCTTGGATCGTCGTGATGATCGCTCGCCATTGGATTGGGATCGGAAGATGCACTTTTGTTTTTGTGAAATCAATGATTTCACACAGACGGTGCCAGCTGACGTGACCTGGATCGCGCCAAGATGCTACCCTCCGTTGATCTGCTGATGGCGGCGATGGATGGCTGAGATTGGATCTGAAGGCAGGCTCCTGAAGCGTGTGGATCTCAATGGGTTTAAGGTTGGCTGTCGCCGAGCTACCTGCAAGGAAGACCCGGGATGGTTGTACCACCGAGGACCCTCCGACGATTAAGTTAAAGGGGTAATCCGAGCAGAGTAACGGCTTAGTGGAGTCAAAAATGACTTACTTGAACTGTTTGAAGGAGGGGTTTAAATAGCGGTGGCAGCAGGCAGGGCAGGCGCGAGGATCACGCCGGCAGTTACGCTCTCGACGTCACGTCCGCGTGATGAGCGGGATCTCCTATTAATGGCGAGACAGACTCGTTAATGGGGGATCGTGATGGCGTGGAACGTGGGATGTGGTCGGCGGATATCTCGTGCATGGCGAGATTCGCGGGATGGCGGTTGTGTCTGTGAGCGGTGTCATTGGTCGGTCGATTAGACCGAGGAAGATGATCTCGACGGGAGAGCTCCCGGACGAGCGGGAGATCCGAGGTATCTTGGTTCTGCGGTAGCCCGGAGACGAGCTGTGAGGCCGAGGAGGCCAATTGTGCTAGGGGCTCGAAGGCAGGCCAGCTTCGTTGTAGGACGGGCATAGGAGTGGTCTGGTCGGCCAATGTAGGTCATTTCTTGCATGCTCTGGGACACGTCACGTGCCACGTGTCATGATATTGGAGATCACCGATATCGAGGATCATCAGAAGGTTTGTACAAAAGATCCAAGTTGCAATTAACATCATCAAATTGAGTACTAATTCAGAAGTCAGGTAAAAAAAAATTCAAAATTTTGCTGCACAAACAACTCGAGCTCTCTCCCGATGTGAACCAGATCCAGATTGGCATCGAAGCAATACACATGAACTCTGCTCCCCGAGCTCCCTGCATCGAAGATCACCGCGTAGCTCCTCGATCCCGTGCCTCCCAGCGCCGTCTTCCACCCCGCCATCGCCAGCATGGCCACGCCGTTGGACGCCAGCAGCGGCGGCGCCGGCGATGTCGGCATGAGGAAGACGACGAAGGAGATCAGGAGCAGCGGCACGGAGACGACGAGGATGAGGCCCTTGTGGCGCTGGATCTTATCGGGTACGGATTCCTGCTGTCGGGCGCGCTTCATCCTGGCGTCGAGATCGGGTGGGAGTGGGTCAGCTCCGCGGCGGAGGGCGAGCGGTACCGGATCTGGCTGTTGGCGGGCGGGGGCTTAACGGTTTCGGACTCCAGCTTATATGGAGGTGGATCCGAACCCGATAAGGATCCGATAGGGGATTTTTGGGGAGGACTGAGGAGACGAGATATGGTGACAGTTTAGCGAGAGTTTTTGTGAATTTATTTCGTTCTTTTTTTGGGTTTAGAAGCACTCAACGGGAATTTACGTCATGTGGGCCCCATTGTAAATTATGGCGGGTGAAGTTTTAAAGGTTTTATTGGGGTTTCTTTCTTCCCTTCTTTTTTTATAAGCCCTGAAATACTTGACTTTTGCACGTGCCATGAACCTGAAAATATGGTAAATACTTATTATTTGATAAATTCAAAATGTTTCATTGATAAAAATAAAATTAAGCGTGACTTAAAATGTATGTTTTTAGAATAAATAACTTGTTAAATGAGAAAGTTTATTCTTTTGATTCTTGTTAGAATCAATTAAAAAAATACAGTTGAAAAGTTATCGATCTTAACGTATATAAATAAAAAACCAAAGAGATAAGATTATTTGCAATTTTTCTTTTCTTAAATTAATTATGTTTTTTTCAACAGATAAAAAGACTTAAAAATTGATAGTCTGATGATAAAATAAATGTCGAAACGTTGTCTTAATTTTGTAATTTTTTTTCACTTGAAAATATGGTAAATACATGCAATTTATTCTCTTTCTTCTATTTACCTTCTCTCTCAATCTCACACACACAAACTTACACATTATGTATTTGTTCAAAAAAAAATTTGGCTTGGGTCTCTCAATTCCTGAAATCATAAAACAAAAACAATGAAAAACTTAACAAAAGGTTTCACATATAATATTTAAAAATTTCATAAATAATGGCTGTAAAAAATGTTGAATCAACCGATATCATCCTTTAATGTCACATTCATTAGATCTCGACTACATGAAATTTATCAAATTGTCCACTTCATAAGAACAAACATCAATGATAATTCCTACTTAGCGCAAAACATCCTTTAAAAATGACAATGAATCCGTATGCAAATGTTTGATTATCTTTCAATCCGTGTAGCAACAACAAAAAATAATGAGAAATAATTAACAATAAATTTCACACATAATATATAATCTAAAATCGCAAAATAAATTCTTAAAGACAATAAAAAGATTGAAAGCAATCAAGATATCATTAGTTTTCCTTCGGAATTTATTTTATCTTCCAATTTGTAGTAGTCTGAAAAGAAAAATGAAAAATGAGATGGAAAGATAAATATTAGTAATGAAGGAAAAAATATATTATATTTAAATTTCAACTATAACAATAAAAAATGAGAAAAGAGAAAGAAAATGTGAGAGATAGATAAGAATATGGGTTTATATAGAAACTACAATAGAACTGTTCAAAAGAAATTGCATAAAATGATATTAATAATTTGTCTTTTCATATTTTGTACTAATTGCTTTTGGGCATTCCTAATTAACTCTTTCTTAAATTGAATTTATTTCTAATATGTTCATATTCCTAAAACATAATGTATTTATAAGCTTCCGTCCTTAAATATTCCTAAATTAATCAATCATATTTGCTAATTTTAAATGTATCTTCCAAATCATAGTAGAATTTTATCACTAAAATTAATAATTTAATTCAGTTTTAAAAATATCAAAAATAACCTTTCAACCTTTCTTTCTTAATTAATTTATTCTTATGTAATTATGGCATCCTAACCATATCAAAGAGCTTAATTACTCATGTGATATATTTTTCCAAAATATATTATTAATAGAATATGTGACTTTTCCACCAAAAATAAAAATTCCCTTGAAAACCCTTGATTAGAATGTGTGGCTTTTTGAATGAAAGATGAGAAGGCTTTAGAATTATGAGATTATTTAATCTCTCGGTTTTTTAATGATAACTAATAAATGACCTTAATTTCAGAAAAATTGTGTAAATTAATAATATGAGAGAGAAAATCATAATAAATGGTGTGATAAATACCATGATATTGCCATGTTTTTTTAATTATGAAATCTACTCTTACCATCAAATATGTTTTATATCATGTGAGAAAGCAAATAAAAATAAAAGGAGCGCATATATCAAAAGGGGATTGCCAAAACTTTTGCTCGTTTTCATTTAGTAGAGTACTTTAAACAGATTTAGATTAAGAACGTCCAAAGGATTATCAAATTAATACTCCCCATAACCTGCCTTTTCATATTTCTACTTAGGGTTTTTTACTTCTGCACCTGCCCCCCCCCCCTCCCCCCCCAACAAACATAGCTAATCACTTTCTAGCCCTCCAAACTTGATATTTACTTTTTACCCCAAAATTAATAAAATACATTATTTTACTTACCCCCTTTACGATTTCCGTTTGAAAAACCCCGCTAACTTTAGTTTTAATCTTTCTCCATAAATTTTAGTTTTATCATTTACCAGAAGACCACAAGTAAGACCGCAAAAACAGCTTCTGCAGTCTTACTTGTTGTCTTCAGATAAATAATAAACCTAAATTTTATTGAGAAAAGTTAAAGCTAAAGATAACGGGGGGTTTTTTGACGGAAATCACAAAGGCTTCCTACTTGTTGTTTTCAGGTAAATGATAATCCTAAAAAAATGGAGAAAATTTAATGCTAAAGTTTAACGGGGGGTTTTCTGATGGAAATAGTAAATGGGGTAAAATGATATATTTTATTGGTTTTGGAGGGTAAAAAGATAATACTGAGTTTTGGGGCTAGAAAGTAATTAGCCGTGTTTGGGTGTGTGTGTTGTGTGTGTGGGGGTGGGGGGGGGGGGGGGCGTGGGGTAAAAAACCTTTCTACTTAATACTACTGCAACTTGCATATTTATTATTATGTTATCAATACTCTAATTTTATTATATACTCTAAGGCTATTTATCCTCTATGTTCACTTCAATTATTATTTGGAAAGAGAAAGTGCACATGTAAATAGAGATTCTAAGTATATAAAGGAATATCCAAAAACAAGCTATTTATTTTCATTTTTAGGGACGCTTTATATAGATTTAGATTTAGATGATAGATTAATTAAGTGTAAAATGATATAGTCTTCAAGTATCTAGTGATAAATGAGATTATACATATATTAAAAATAGGGTATTGATGATGCTCAATATTGGCAATCTCCAGGATCAAGACACGTGGCAGATGACATGCCCCAAAACTCAGGGGAAAGGGCCCACGGGGGCCGACCAGACCACCCTACACCCGACCTGCAAGCACAAGCTGGCCCTCCTCGGGACTCCAGTTGGCCTCCTCGGCCCCTCAGCTCGCCTCGAGCTGCCACAGGACCAAGACTTCTCGGCCTCCTCGCTCGTCCCCGAGCTCCCGCCGAGGCCGTCTTCCTCGACCCTCCGACCGACTCCGCCACTCGCAGGCGTAACCGCCGCTCCGCGAATCTCGCCATGCGCAGATTCTACGCCAGCAACATCCCACGTTCCACGCCATTACGATTCTCATTAATGAGCGATCCGCTCTTTACGCGGGCGTGACGTCGGGAGCATAACTGCCGGAAAGATTCTCGCGCTGCTGCTGCGTGCCACCACCGTTATATAAACCCCCATCACAGAGGGGTCAGGTAAGCCATCTTTTACTCTTCTAAGCCGTTACTCTGCTCGGATCTCATAACTAACTTGATCGTCAGAGGTTTTTTGGTGGTACCAAACCATCCCGGGACTTCTTTGCAGGTACTCGGCACCAAACTCCTCATACCACCTCTTCCACCAAAACCCATTGAGACCCACACGCCAACAGAAGGCAACCATCTAAGTCCTCCGGGAGATCAGCGGAAGACATCTGTCGGAGACCCGAAAAGGACCTCCATCAGGTATCATTAATGATAGAGAGAAAATTACAAAAAATGACGTGGTCATATGATATTTATCATTTTACTTTTTTCTAAAATCTAATGTTATCACCAAATAACTTTTAAACCACAAAAAGATCAAATAAAAAGAAAAAAGGAGTAAATATATAATTATACATGCTATAACCACCCAATTTACAAATTAAATTCACTCTTATACGCAGTTAGGCTTTTAATAGTATTAAATGACATAATTTAAAATAAGAAGTGTATATATCAAAAAAGAACACAGAATCTTTTCCTCATATTCACTTAATAGTTAGGAAATAATTCTACGGATTTAATTTGGAATAAAAATGTTCCGGATTACACTTGTACAGGCTAAAAATAACTAGCATTTTTTATTTCATAACCTGTTTGGACGGTATAGGGTAAAAATTTACCCCTCGATTGTGTAGCCTAGAACCCATTTTCCCTTGACTTCCTTTTATTTTTCCTCTTTAATTTTCCATTCATACGCATGCTCGATTATACAACTCAACCCATCATCATCATCATCGTCATCAATGTATCCATCGAATCCTCAGTTGAAGAAGGAGAGGAGCAGGTGAGGGTGATCTCGACGGTTTCGACGCCGGAATCTGGATTGAGGCGGGAGAGGAGCTGAGTGAAGGTGATGATGCTCATAAGTGGGAATTTCTCAGATCACGACACGTAGCGGATGACGTGTCATCTACGTAAGCCCGCTAGGCTCGCAGGGGCTGCGGAGGTGGAATCGGTGTGTTACGTTGGTGACTTTCCTTGGTGCTCGTCTCCAAGGTTACACCCCTACTTCTTTCCCCTGAGCAATCCAGAAGCCGAACTTACATCCTCGTTGCTCGTCTCCGAGCCGTTGCAGGGCTGAGCTTCCTCGGCCTCCCGGCTCGTCTCCGAGCCATCCGTCGAGCCGAGCTTCCTCGGCCTCCCCGATCAACCGAGAGCGCGGAGCCCAAATGACCCTGCAACGGCTCCGTGTATCTCGCCAACGCGAGATATCCGCCGTCCTACGTTCCGTGTCCCACACTGGTGCGTCCCCCATTAATGAGCGTATCCCACCGTTAACAGACGGATCCCGCCATCGACGCGGGCATAACTCAGGGGCGTAACGAACGGCGAGGATCTCGCGCCGATTCGCTCCATGCGATCGCTATATAAACCCATCTTTCAGACGACTCAGGTAATGAGGAATTCATTCCAATACGTCGCTACTCTGCTCTTATTTCACGGTACTAACTTGATCGTCGGAGGGTCCAACGGTGGTCACCCATCCCGTGACTTCTTTTACAGATAGCTCGGCGTCTACATAACCCATTGAGATCCATACACAACAACTCTCAAATCAAATCTCAGCCGCACAAGTTCGCTCTCGCCAGATCTACGGAGGACAACATCTGAGGGAGATCACGACCTCCATCAGTTGGCGCCGTCTGTGGGAAATTTCAGAAGCTTCTCCACCCATAAAGTTGATTTTCCGCCCTCGACCCGATGGCCCGCGACAACCGTGACGATCCCAATACGAACCGCCCCACCCTCCATAACGAAGGCGGGAGCGGTTCTACTCCCCTTCCTAACGTCATCGGCGCCTTATCTGCTCGGATCGATAAACTCACAGCTATGGTGGATGCGCTCGTCCGCATTCAAGCGGCGGGCCCTACCCATCAAGCCGCAGTTCCCTTTCCCTGGGATAATGATGCCCGCAGAAGGACAGAGGGGCACGCCCAGGCCCTCGATCTCTCTCAAGCTCATCCCAGCGTCACTGAACGCCGGTGTTCCGAATCCGGCAATCACGACCCGCATGCGGTGAATGATTCTATGACCCGCTAGGCACCGGACAGCTCTACACCGTGATCTCATGGAAGACCGGGCAGTCGCTCCGACGCCCGCCGTGCGCTCACTCCCCCAGAGGAGGTGTCGGTCAGTTCGCCTGCTTCCAGACACGACCGGCGCCCCTATCCCCTCCGAGGCCGCGCAAAAGACGAACGTCGGGACTACTCAAGAAGGGCCTCGCACGAGGATTTAAGAAATGTGATAGAGCAGAATCAAAGCCGCACCATCGTGCAGGCCCGGAACGGGGATAGCCGCCACTCCGACTGTGCTGAATCATAGGGGTACCACCAACGGATCGAAGCCCTTGAAAATAAAATTGAGGGCATACGACAGGACGACCGCGCGGTCGGCGAAGGGGCGAAATATTCCGCTGATTCACTCACGAGACCCTTCACAAGGTGACTCCTCACCGAGCATGTCACGTCCAGAAACAAGCCGCCCAAAGTGCCTTTATTTGACGGGAAGTCCGACCCGAAGGACCACTTGGATGCGTTCACGGCCGCCATGAGCTTCCAAGACAACTCGGATGCGGCTCAATGCAGGGCCTTCCCCACCACCCTCATCTGAGCTGGTCGGGATTGGTTCCGGGGGCTTGCGCCAAGCTCTATCTTGACTTTTGGTGAGCTGGCTACCTAATTCCTCGGTCGTTTCATCGGTAACCAGCGATAAAAGAAGACGGTCGGCTGCCTGTTCACCGTTAAGAGCGGAGATGAGGAATCCTTCAAAGGGTATGTCACCCGCTTCTACAATGCCCTCTTGGAGATTCCCGAGCACCGCGATGAAACAGTTATCACCGCACTGAGGTCGGGTCTTAGGCACAAAGAGTGGTTCCGCTCTTTTGCATTGGCGCAACCTAAGACCATGGCCGAAGTAAAGCATGGACTGAGCGAGAAATCCAACTCGAGTCAGAGGTGAACTCCAACCTGCCAAGAGATGACCAAGCCGACCAACTTGAAACTGGAGCGCTGGTGATCGGGCAGATCATGGTCGTCATCGATTGACCCATGTCCGAGAAACAAGGACACCCACCGAATCAGGTCATTCAATGCAAAAGAGTTTAAACTGGCCGACGGGTAACTTCCTGTCCGTCAAGCAAAGACCATCCCTTCACTCATGTAAATAAAGCTCGGATGTGCCTATAAGCAACCGAACAAATCCCTAATCACGAGGCGACCGGGTAGCTTCCTGCTCGGTTCATCCACAGTGGGTAGCTTCCTGCCCAACAACGTTGTGGATCCAAAGCCCTCATCACGAGGCGACCGGGTAGATTCTTGCTCGGCTTATCCACAGCGGGAAGCTTCTTGCCCAATAATGCTGTGGATCTAAAGCCCTCATCACGAGACGGCTAGGTTGCTTCCTACTCGGCTCATCCACAGCGGGTAGCTTCCTGCCCAACGAAGACGTGGATCTAAAGCCCACATCACGAGGCGGCCGGGTAGCTTCTTGTTCGGCTCATCCATAGTGGGTATCTTCCTGCCCAACAATACCGTGGATCCAAAGCCCTCATCACGAGGCGGCTGGGTAGCTTCCTGCTCGGCTCATCAACAGTGGGTAGCTTCCTGCCCAACAACGCTATGGATCCAAAGCCCTCATCACGAGGCGGACGGGTAGCTTTCTGCTCGGCTCATCCACAACGGGCAGCTTCCTACCCAACAACGTTGTAGATCCAAAGCCCTCATCACGAGGCGACCGGGTAGCTTTCTGCTCGTCTTATCCACAGCGGACAACTTCATGCCCAACAACGCTGTGGATCCAAAGCCCTCATCACAAGGTGACCGGGTAGCTTCCTGCTCGGTTTATCCACAGCAGGAAGCTTCCTGCCCAACAACGTTGTGGATCCAAAGCTCTCATCACGAGGCGACCAGGTAGCTTCCTCCTCGGCTTATCTACAGCGGGCAGCTTCCTGCCCAACAACGCCGTGGATCTAAAGCCTCATCACGAGGCGGCCGGGTAGCTTCCTGCTTGGCTTATCCACTGTAACAACTCCAATTTTGTATACCAAAAATTTGCTTTAAAAATAGTGTACAATTGGAGTATTGTTGTTGCTGGAAACAACTTAAATATTTAATTCCTTACAATAATTACAAGAAGGAGCTTGTAGCTCATTGGTAATACCTTGCACTGCTGAACCAAGCCACCAGAGTTCGAATCCCATACCCCACATTATTTTTAATATGGATTTTTTAAAAAACCTTTAGAATACCAAGAGTTTACACGTGCATATCTCACAAAAACCCCACTACACCCAAAGATGTAACACTTGCAGAGGGTAGATGAACCGTCGGGGGAGATCCAGGTCACCGGACTCGGTCGGGAATCGGCCAACTCGGCCTTGACTCGGCCGACTCAGTGATCCGACCGAGTCACGGCCGAGTCATCCCCGATTCGGCCGATTCCGGCGAGGGTCACAACATGAAAGTTGTGTCTTTTGGTATTCCCTACGCACCTGAAAAGTTTCAGCCTCATACCACTTCCAGAGCTCTTTAAAACCCCCAATTACTCCACTTTTAATACATTTTTATTACATTTTATCATATTTTTATTTTTAACTTTTCATCTACCCTAACCCTAGCCTAACCCTATAAATACCAACCCTACACACTACCCTCTCACCCCCCAAAATCTTGAGCCACTCTCTCAAAAGTTTCCACAAGAAGTGTGCTTCGAAATCGAGTTCCCGGCGAAGCTCTGACGGAATTCCGACGACGCGTTTTGGAGCAACCGGCGACGTAATCACCCCTCGGCCTTCCTCCCTAGTTCTCTTTACTCTTTAGAAGAGTTTAAACCTGTAAGTCCCACCTCTTCTACCTTCCTTTTCTTTAATGTAAAAATACGAATTTCTGGAACCCGACGGAAATCGGACAAACCGATTTCCGATTCGATTTTTCTTTAAAATTCCACCTGTCACCTAGTACATATTATCTACCCATATGCATGTTGACTATTAATCACCCTTAAACCAATTTAATCACACTTTTCCACATGAAGTGATAAGTTCTTTACAAAACCGTATTTCTTTCATTAAAATACCATGAAGTTCATTTTTCTTAATGTAATCAAGTACCTCACTCCTAAACATGTTTATTGTGATAACTAAACTTGTTTCAATCAATTTGAATGAAATTTCACACATGAAATGATAACGTTTACGAATACCGTATTCTTGCACTTTAATACCTTTAGGTTTAACATAGCTTATTTCACCTTTAAACTTCACCAAAACCTAATATAAGTCACGGGGTAATGACCTACCCTTACACACACTCAATATAACCCTAAATGATAAATATCAAAAATAAAGAATACGAAATTACAGGACTTTTCACTAAAATACCATAACCTTTATAACCTTTAGTTAAATATTTAAATTGTAAACTTTTCTAAATAAAATCTTATATAAAATGAAAGCACGATTGGTCATGGACATCGATCGTTTATCTAAACTGTCTTGTGGGTCTAGGCAAGTGTGTCTAAGGCTAGTGGTTTTTAATTAGGCCCACGACTGTGGTTCCTTCCCACTTACCTGGCACTTATCTGGCCGCAATTGACTGTGAAGAGGCGATTTGAGGCTTCTAATGACTCATCGTTTAGACCCTACAAATAGGCTAGTTGGCTTAGGAAACCCTAATAACTAAAATACGGAAACTATACTCTTTTGCAAATAAACACCCTATATTTATAAAACCGTTTTCCTAAATGAAAAGTATTTATAAAACCTAAGCAAAGTGCCGCTACAACCCATCTTTGGGGAACCTGTTAGGGATAGTACGGTTCATCGTGCACCCGCAGGCTAGTAGTGCGAGATTCAGACTTCCGCAAGGAGCATTCGGTCTCGAAAGGTTTAAAATACGATATTTAAGGAACGCGAGACTTTTTGTAAATAAAATATTCATATAAAAGAAAATTATTTATGTGTTTAATTATATATAATTATCATTTAAACACCTATTTTGTTATAATATAAAGTTTCCACTTTTTCCTAAAATTCAAGATTAAAAGTTACATTAAAATACCACGAATTTCAAATAAACAATTAATTCTTCTATTAGGATATATTCACTAGAATAACACAAATAAAATTCACATTCATTATAATAATAAAGATGATTATTAAATACTTGAGGTATATTTTGAAAACTATACAAAAGTACTTTTTACATAAAACCCCCTCAAGTTTCACAAATTACAATAAGGCCCCTAACTAATATTGAACTTCAAATTATCTTTCTTTTAGTCTGACTCGGGTTGGAGTCTGACTAATTCTGACTTGAATATAATTCAAGTCAACCTATATTCAATCATATTCCAATACAAATTTGAATACAAGAATCCCTGAATCCAGTTAACAATATATTCATTTTGACTGAATCAAATCATGGATATTCATCCATTATCCTGATATTCCATTTTCCTGATTATACAGTTACAACATGTTTACTGATATCATGGTTTTGGTCAGTCATCCAGTTTACATATTCCAATACTACAACACTGTTAAAACACTACGGGGTTTAAAGGGGTAGATTGGTACGGAAGGTGTTAAAGGTGGCACGAGGTGGTCAGATTAAGACACCTAACATGAATACTGTTGCTGTTGTACCGTGGCATAACGGTTCTTTGTACTCTCCATTTGCCCTGATCTCTAGCATATAAAGATCCCCCTCGTATACACTGGCATCCTTCTGTACCAAGTTATAAACAACGGCGTTAAACAATATTCCATAATATTCAACAACATAATACTTTAGAAAATACTGCTACTCTGCTATTCTCATTCTTCTTTTCTTTGGGACTTACCGAGCGACCTGTTCGCTGACGACATTCTATTTCTTTCTTCTTTGAATGTCGTCAGGTGCGTTGGACCAAGTTGAGACCGAGCCCACAAGTGAAGATTTGGAGCAGTTCCAAGAAGACCCAGAGCTCTAGATAATTGTACTTTGTTCTTTCCAGTATTTCCTTTTATTATTATGCCACTGTTTAGGCATTGCTTTTCCATTCCAGTTGTATTTTCATTTCATGCATTGTACAAAGAATGATATTAATAAAAGTTGCTGTTATTTCAATATCATTTGTCTCTTGTGATTATTTTATATTGCTTAGTTACGCTTAGCGTATGTGCTTCTGAGTACATACGTAGCGGGCCTCGTCACGTCCACTTCTCCGTACACTGGGAAGCGGGGCGTGACAGGTTTTGTTGGTGGCCCATGCAGGTCAGAGCTGTATGAATCCCTGTCATGCAGTTCTGGTCTGCGTGAACAACCTAAGCAATGTAACACAAGAAACAGCAACTAAAACATTCTTTACAATTCATGTTCTTTGAATCTTACAAGTCTTTATTCCTTGAATCTTATCATGTATTTGAATCTGTCCTAATCCAAATTTTTCTTCAGGATTATGGATTCCCCGAACAATTCCCCGAACAACACCAGCACCAACGCCAACAACCCCACTCCAGCCCTACCTCTCACACCAGTTGTTCCCGCACCATCCACTGAGCAAACCATGCTATTCGATGCGATCCGCAGTCTGCTAGAGGGACAGCAACAACTTCTGAGTCGTCCAGAGACAGATGCACCGGGAATAAAACAATTCAGAGCTTTGCACCCAAAGCAAATCTCGGGTAAAGGAAGCCCTCTCGAAGCAGAAGAATGGGCACAAAGTATCGAAGACGATCTGGCAGCAGCTCAAGTGCCAGATAATGCTTGGGTCCGTGTAGCGAAGCTACAGCTCACGGATAACGCTCGCAATTGGTGGAAGGCGGAAGAAACCTGTCTGGCACAGCCGATTGAGTGGAAGACATTTCGCGAGAAGTTCGACGCGAAATACTTCCCTGTGACTGCTAGGTTCGCGATGGAGCAGCAATTTATTCATCTACAGCAAGGATCAATGTGGGAGAAATCGGTAGATGAATACGATGCTGAGTTCACTATGTTGAGCCGGTAAGATCTGTCACAGTAGTTCAATTTTTAATATCACATACTACACAGCTAAAACAATCTTTAAACAGATTCGCGGCACACGTGATACCAACGGACGAGATCAGTGCCCGTCGTTTTCAGCAAGGTTTGGACACCGAGATCAAGGCTGCTCTAACCACCGGAAAGTTTTTGACTCATGAGGAAGCCCTTGAAGCTGCCCGCAGTTATGAGGCAGTGATAAAAGAGAGGGGAAGACCTCACTCTGTAGGAGTCAAGCGCCCTGCCAACCAGATGGCAGGTGGAGCCATGTCCAGACCACCCTTCGTGCCAAGGCGACCCGGAGTACCAACTCATCATCCTAGCCCAGCCTTTTGCACCTACTGCAAGAGAAAGGAGCATATGATGAAGGATTGCCGTCGAGCCAACCACCTTTGCTTGATCTGCGGTTCAGCCACTCATGATATTGGATCTTGTCCTCAAAGGCAGAACTCAGTTGCTGCACCCCGGCCAGCAAATACTTATCAGCAGCGACCAGCTCTTCAGGCACCTGCTACCAGACTTGCACTGCCTGCACCACCTAGGGGACCACAAGCTGCACCACCTCCTCGACAGTTCCATCAAGCACAAAGGAACGTTCAGAGGAATGCTCCTCAGGCCAGGAGGAATGTGCCGAAGCGCCAGGCTTTCATGATGTCTGTTGAAGAAGCTGAGGCCACTGGCCAAGTCATTACTGGTAAACTTACTTTCTCAAATTTATCTTTTAGTTTGGTTACCTACACACTTTCCTTATACCTAAAACCCACCCTATATAACTTAGGTACAATCCTAGTAGCTTCACTACCTGCACTTGCACTGTTTGATACTGGAGCATCCCACTGCTTTATGTCGCAACGGCTTGTCCGAACCCATGCGATTCCAGTCTCACCGCTTGTATCCAGCTGGAACGTCAGTTCCGGAAATGGTGTTCTAAAGGCAACTATGGGATACAGCATGTGTCCAGTCGTCGTCTGCAGTCGAGAGTTTTATGCTGACTTCAAGGTACTGGACATACCGAACTTTGATGTGGCTCTAGGAATGGACTGGCTTGGAACCTTTTATGCTACCATCGACTGTCGTCAAAGGAGGGTAGTATTTGAGATTCCCGATCACCCAGTCTTCTACTTCAAGAGTGGAGATCGTACACTAGAACCAAGTACTTACAAAGCAAAGCCAAGGGAAGCAGTAGTTGCAACAGCTCATGCAGAGGAACAATCAAGACCGGAGGTAGTTCGTGAGTTCGATGATGTGTTTCCTGACGATATATCAGGTTTGCCTCCTGATCGAGCTCTTGAATTCAGTATTGACTTAGTACCAGGAGCACAACCAGTAATCAAAGCACCCTATAGACTAAGTCAGGAAGGATTGAAGGAAGTACGAACACAGTTGGACGAATTACTGGCGAAATGATGGATTCGTCCCAGCACTTCAAGTTGGGGAGCACCTGTACTGTTGGTGAAGAAGAAGGAAGGTTCATACAGAATGTGCATCGACTATAGGGCCTTGAACGAAGTTACTATAAAGAACAAGTATCCACTCCCGCGCATCGACGATTTATTCGATCAGCTAAGTGGATCTTGTGTCTTCTCTAAACTAGATCTTCGTTCAGGATATCATCAAGTGAAGGTCAAGGAGGCTGATATTCACAAAACAGCTTTCAGAACTCGTTATGGACATTACGAATTTCTAGTAATGCCATTTGGAGTGACCAATGCACCAGCAATCTTCATGAACCTTATGAACCAAGTTTTCCGGGAGTATTTAGACAGGTTCGTTGTCATCTTCATCGACGACATCCTGGTATATTCTAAGAATCGGAAAGAGCATGCGGAGCACTTACGAATTGTTCTGGAAACACTTCGACAACATAAGCTTTATGCCAAGTACAGCAAGTGCGAGTTTTGGCTAAAACAAGTTGGTTTTCTTGGACACATCGTATCAGGAGAAGGGATTTCTGTGGATCCAGCAAAAGTTTCAGCAGTCAGCGAATGGCCTACACCAAAATCAGTGAAGGATATTCGGAGTTTCTTGGGTTTAGCTGGATATTACAGAAGATTCATTGAAGGCTTTTCGAAGATAGCAACACCCCTGACCAAGCTCACACGAAAAGATGAGGAATTTGTGTGGTCAGAAGCATGAGAGCAAGCTTTCGTAGAACTCAAGTCAAGACTGACATCTGCACCTATTCTCGTCATACCGGATCAATCTGGAGGATTCGAAGTGCATTGCGATGCATCCGGTAAGGGATTAGGATGTGTTCTACATCAGCACGGTAAGGTTGTGGCTTATGCTTCAAGACAACTGAAGACTCATGAGCGCAATTATCCGACGCATGATCTAGAGTTGGCAGCTGTTATTTTTGCTCTCAAGATTTGGCGCCACTACTTACTTGGTGAACGAGTGAACATCTACACAGATCACAAAAGTCTGAAGTATGTGTTTACTCAGAAGGAATTGAATATGCGGCAGAGAAGATGGTTAGAACTTATGGCGGACTTCGACATCAATTTGCAATATCATCCAGGAAAGGTGAACGTAGTACCTGATGCTCTTAGTCGCCAACCATTAGCAATGAATCTCACCGCACAGTGGAAGCTTTAGCAAGACCTACATCAGATGGAGATCGAACTAGTCATGCCAGGTGATGTTTCAAATTTGATGAATCTACAAGTTCAATCAACTATTGTCAATCAGATCAAAGCAGCTCAAGCCAGCGATGCTAAGCTGCAAAAGATCAGAGAACAAGTGGAGAATGGACTCAGAACAGATTTCATCATCCATGAAGACGGATCTTTAAGATACGGCAGCAGATTGTGTGTACCAAAAGGTCCTGTTCGGGAAGAGTTAATGAAAGAAGCTCACAGCTCTCCCTATTCAGTACATCCTGGAGGTACCAAAATGTACAAAGATCTACGTCAGAATTATTGGTGGCATGGAATGAAGCGTGAAGTAGCCAGGAGTGTCACAAAATGTTTGGTGTGTCAGCAGGTAAAGGCTGAACATCATAGGACAGCTGGACTACTTCAACCGTTACCAATCCCAGAATGGAAGTGGCAGCACATCACGATGGACTTTGTAACTTCTCTTCCTCGCAGCACAAAGGGTAACGATGCGATTTGGGTCATTGTGGATCGACTCACAAAGTCGGCTCATTTCATCCCATTTCGAGTTGGCCAATCAACTGAGACATTAGCAAAGAAGTACATGGAGGTAATAATCTAATTTAGATTTAAAAACTCTTCATAATGTACTATCTCTGATACCCATGAACTCATACAGGAAATTGTGAGACTTCATGGAGTACCGGTCTGCATTGTCTCCGATCGTGACACTAGGTTCCGATCACAATTTTGGCAGAGTCTGCAAGCTAGCTTGGGAACAAGTCTGAACTTCAGCACGGCTTATCATCCACAAACAGATAGTCAGTCGGAACGAACTATTCAGATCTTGGAGGATATGCTCAGAGCATGTATGCTCGACTTCAAAGGATCGTGGGAAGATCACTTGCATCTTGTGGAGTTCGCGTACAACAACAGCTACCAAGCAAGCATAGGAATGGCACCTTTTGCAGCATTATATGGAAGGAAGTGTCGATCGCCATTAAGTTGGGACGACATCGGAGATAGGGAACTCCTTGGACCAGAGATGATAGTAGCGACCGTTGATGTGGTTCGTACTATCAGAGAAAGAATGCGCATAGCCCAAGATAGACAGAAACATTGGGCTGATGCGAAGAGACGACACTTGGAGTTCCAGCCAGGAGATCATGTATTCTTGAAGATATCTCCGAACCGTGGAGTGATCAGATTTGGGAGACGGGGAAAGTTGAGTCCGAGATACATTGGACCGTTTGATATACTCGAACGAGTCGGTGAAGTGGCATACCGATTAGCGCTTCCACCTTCATTGGAAGGAGTGCATAACGTGTTCCACATATCTCAACTCAGAAGGTATGTGAGTGACCCCAGCCATGTACTTGATCACTCAGAGCTCATGATACAGCCCGATTTGTCTTGTGAGCAGCAACCTGTGGAGATCCTAGACAGGAAAGTGAAGACACTTCGGAACAAAGAAGTTAATTTGGTCCGGGTAATGTGGAGGAAAGACACCCCAGGAGAATCCACGTGGGAGAGGGAAGATGAGATGCGTGCAAGATATCCGCACCTTTTTATAAACTAGTCCTCAAATAAAAGTTGTAAATTTCGAGGACGAAATTTTTGTAAGGAGGGTAGATTGTAACAACTCCAATTTTGTATACCAAAAATTTGCTTTAAAAATAGTGTACAATTGGAGTATTGTTGTTGCTGGAAACAACTTAAATATTTAATTCCTTACAATAATTACAAGAAGGAGCTTGTAGCTCATTGGTAATACCTTGCACTGCTGAACCAAGCCACCAGAGTTCGAATCCCATACCCCACATTATTTTTAATATGGATTTTTTTAAAAACCTTTAGAATACCAAGAGTTTACACGTGCATATCTCACAAAAACCCCACTACACCCAAAGATATAACACTTGCAGAGGGTAGATGAACCGTCGGGGGAGATCCAGGTCACCGGACTCGGTCGGGAATCGGCCAACTCGGCCTTGACTCGGCCGACTCAGTGATCCGACCGAGTCACGGCCGAGTCACCCCAGATTCGGCCGATTCCGGCGAGGGTCACAACATGAAAGTTGTGTCTTTTGGTATTCCCTACGCACCTGCAAAGTTTCAGCCTCATACCACTTCCAGAGCTCTTTAAAACCCCAATTACTCCACTTTTAATACATTTTTATTACATTTTATCATATTTTTATTTTTAACTTTTCATCTACCCTAACCCTAGCCTAACCCTATAAATACCAACCCTGCACACTACCGTCTCACCCCCCAAAATCTTGAGCCACTCTCTCAAAAGTTTCCACAAGAAGTGTGCTTCGAAATCGAGTTCCCGGCGAAGCTCTGACGGAATTCCGACGACGCGTTTTGGAGCAACCGGCGACGTAATCACCCCTCGGCCTTCCTCCCTAGTTCTCTTTACTCTTTAGAAGAGTTTAAACCTGTAAGTCCCACCTCTTCTACCTTCCTTTTCTTTAATGTAAAAATACGAATTTCTGGAACCCGACGGAAATCGGACAAATCGATTTCCGATTCGATTTTTCTTTAAAATTCCACTTGTCACCTAATACATATTATCTACCCATATGCATGTTGACTATTAATCACCCTTAAACCAATTTAATCACACTTTTCCACATGAAGTGATAAGTTCTTTACAAAACCGTATTTCTTTCATTAAAATACCATGAAGTTCATTTTTCTTAATGTAATCAAGTACCTCACTCCTAAACATGTTTATTGTGATAACTAAACTTGTTTCAATCAATTTGAATGAAATTTCACACATGAAATGATAACGTTTACGAATACCGTATTCTTGCACTTTAATACCTTTAGGTTTAACATAGCTTATTTCACCTTTAAACTTCACCAAAACCTAATATAAGTCACGGGGTAATGACCTACCCTTACACACACTCAATATAACCCTAAATGATAAATATCAAAAATAAAGAATACGAAATTACAGGACTTTTCACTAAAATACCATAACCTTTATAACCTTTAGTTAAATCTTTAAATTGTAAACTTTTCTAAATAAAATCTTATATAAAATGAAAGCACGATTGGTCATGGACATCGATCGTTTATCTAAACTGTCTTGTGGGTCTAGGCAAGTGTGTCTAAGGCTAGTGGTTTTTAATTAGGCCCACGACTGTGGTTCCTTCCAATTACCTGGCACTTATCTGGCCGCAATTGACGGTGAAGAGGCGATTTGAGGCTTCTAATGACTCATCGTTTAGACCCTACAAATAGGCTAGCTGGCTTAGGAAACCCTAATAACTAAAATACGGAAACTATACTCTTTTGCAAATAAACACCCTATATTTATAAAACCGTTTTCCTAAATGAAAAGTTTTTATAAAACCTAAGCAAAGTGCCGCTACAACCTATCTTTGGGGAACCTGTTAGGGATAGTACGGTTCATCGTGCACCCGCAGGCTAGTAGTGCGAGATTCAGACCTCCGTAAGGAGCATTCGGTCTCGAAAGGTTTAAAATACGATATTTAAGGAACGTGAGACATTTTGTAAATAAAATATTCATATAAAAGAAAATTATTTATGTGTTTAATTATATATAATTATCATTTAAACACCTATTTTGTTATAATATAAAGTTTCCACTTTTTCCTAAAATTCAAGATTAAAAGTTACATTAAAATACCACGAATTTCAAATAAACAATTAATTCTTCTATTAGGATATATTCACTAGAATAACACAAATAAAATTCACATTCATTATAATAATAAAGATGATTATTAAATACTTGAGGTATATTTTGAAAACTATACAAAAGTACTTTTTACATAAAACCCCCTCAAGTTTCACAAATTACAATAAGGCCCCTAACTAATATTGAACTTCAAATTATCTTTCTTTTAGTCTGACTCGGGTTGGAGTCTGACTAATTCTGACTTGAATATAATTCAAGTCAACCTATATTCAATCATATTCCAATACAAATTTGAATACAAGAATCCCTGAATCCAGTTAACAATATATTCATTTTGACTGAATCAAATCATGGATATTCATCCATTATCCTGATATTCCATTTTCCTGATTATACAGTTACAACATGTTTACTGATATCATGGTTTTGGTCAGTCATCCAGTTTACATATTCCAATACTACAACACTGTTAAAACACTACGGGGTTTAAAGGGGTAGATTGGTACGGAAGGTGTTAAAGGTGGCACGAGGTGGTCAGATTAAGACACCTAATATGAATACTGTTGCTGTTGTACCGTGGCATAACGGTTCCTTGTACTCTCCATTTGCCCTGATCTCTAGCATATAAAGATCCCCCTCGTATACACTGGCATCCTTCTGTACCAAGCTACAAACAACGGCGTTAAACAATATTCCATAATATTCAACAACATAATACTTTAGAAAATACTGCTACTCTGCCATTCTCATTCTTCTTTTCTTTGGGACTTACCGAGCGACCTGTTCGCTGACGACATTCTATTTCTTTCTTCTTTGAATGTCGTCAAGTGCGTTGGACCAAGTTGAGACCGAGCCCACAAGTGAAGATTTGGAGCAGTTCCAAGAAGACCCAGAGCTCTAGATAATTGTACTTTGTTCTTTCCAGTATTTCCTTTTATTATTATGCCACTGTTTAGGCATTGCTTTTCCATTCCAGTTGTATTTTCATTTCATGCATTGTACAAAGAATGATATTAATAAAAGTTGCTGTTATTTCAATATCATTTGTCTCTTGTGATTATTTTATATTGCTTAGTTACGCTTAGCGTATGTGCTTCTGAGTACATACGTAGCGGGCCTCGTCACGTCCACTTCTCCGTACACTGGGAAGCGGGGCGTGACAGGTTTTGTTGGTGGCCCATGCAGGTCAGAGCTGTATGAATCCCTGTCATGCAGTTCTGGTCTGCGTGAACAACCTAAGCAATGTAACACAAGAAACAGCAACTAAAACATTCTTTACAATTCATGTTCTTTGAATCTTACAAGTCTTTATTCCTTGAATCTTATCATGTATTTGAATCTGTCCTAATCCAAATTTTTCTTCAGGATTATGGATTCCCCGAACAATTCCCCGAACAACACCAGCACCAACGCCAACAACCCCACTCCAGCCCTACCTCTCACACCAGTTGTTCCCGCACCATCCACTGAGCAAACCATGCTATTCGATGCGATCCGCAGTCTGCTAGAGGGACAGCAACAACTTCTGAGTCGTCCTGAGACAGATGCACCGGGAATAAAACAATTCAGAGCTTTGCACCCAAAGCAATTCTCGGGTAAAGGAAGCCCTCTCGAAGCAGAAGAATGGGCACAAAGTATCGAAGACGATTTGGCAGCAGCTCAAGTGCCAGATAATGCTTGGGTCCGTGTAGCGAAGCTACAGCTCACGGATAACGCTCGCAATTGGTGGAAGGCGGAAGAAACCCGTCTGGCACAGCCGATTGAGTGGAAGACATTTGGAGAGAAGTTCGACGCGAAATACTTCCCTGTGACTGCTAGGTTCGCGATGGAGCAGCAATTTATTCATCTACAGCAAGGATCAATATGGGAGAAATCGGTAGATGAATACGATGCTGAGTTCACTATGTTGAGCCGGTAAGATCTGTCACAGTAGTTCAATTTTTAATATCACATACTACACAGCTAACACAATCTTTAAACAGATTCGCGGCATACCTGATACCGACGGACGAGATCAGAGCCCGTCGTTTTCAGCAAGGTTTGGACACCGAGATCAAGGCTGCTCTAGCCACCGGAAAGTTTTTTACTCATGAGGAAGCCCTTGAAGCTGCCCGCAGTTACGAGGCAGTGATAAAAGAGAGGGGAAGACCTCACTCTGTAGGAGTCAAGCGCCCTGCCAACCAGATGGCAGGTGGAGCCATGTCCAGACCACCCTTCGTGCCAAGGCGACCCGGAGTACCAACTCATCGTCCTAGCCCAGCCTTTTGCACCTACTGCAAGAGAAAGGGGCATACGATGAAGGATTGCCGTCGAGCCAACCGCCTTTGCTTGATCTGCGGTTCAGCCACTCATGATATTGGATCTTGTCCTCAAAGGCAGAACTCAGTTGCTGCACCCCGGCCAGCAAATACTTATCAGCAGCAACCAGCTCTTCAGGCACCTGCTACCAGACTTGCACTGCCTGCACCACCTAGGGGACCACAAGCTGCACCACCTCCTCGACAGTTCCATCAAGCACAAAGGAACGTTCAGAGGAATGCTCCTCAGGCCAGGAGGAATGTGCCGAAGCGCCAGGCTTTCATGATGTCTGTTGAAGAAGCTGAGGCCACTGGCCAAGTCATTACTGGTAAACTTACTTTCTCAAATTTATCTTTTAGTTTGGTTACCTACACACTTTCCTTATACCTAAAACCCACCCTATATAACTTAGGTACAATCCTAGTAGCTTCACTACCTGCACTTGCACTGTTTGATACTGGAGCATCCCACTGCTTTATGTCGCAACGGTTTGTCCGAACCCATGCGATTCCAGTCTCACCGCTTGTATCCAGCTGGAACGTCAGTTCCGGAAATGGTGTTCTAAAGGCAACTATGGGATACAGCATGTGTCCAGTCGTCGTCTGCAGTCGAGAGTTTTATGCTGACTTCAAGGTACTGGACATACCGAACTTTGATGTGGTTCTAGGAATGGACTGGCTTGGAACCTTTTATGCTACCATCGACTGTCGTCAAAGGAGGGTAGTATTTGAGATTCCCGATCACCCAGTCTTCTACTTCAAGAGTGGAGATCGTACACTAGAACCAAGTACTTACAAAGCAAAGCCAAGGGAAGCAGTAGTTGCAACAGCTCATGCAGAGGAACAATCAAGACCGGAGGTAGTTCGTGAGTTCGATGATGTGTTTCCTGACGATATATCAGGTTTGCCTCCTGATCGAGCTCTTGAATTCAGTATTGACTTAGTACCAGGAGACAACCAGTAATCAAAGCACCCTATAGACTAAGTCCGGAAGGATTGAAGGAAGTACGAACACAGTTGGACGAATTACTGGCGAAAGGATGGATTCGTCCCAGCACTTCAAGTTGGGGAGCACCTGTACTGTTGGTGAAGAAGAAGGAAGGTTCATACAGAATGTGCATCGACTATAGGGCCTTGAACGAAGTTACTATAAAGAACAAGTATCCACTCCAGCGCATCGACGATTTATTCGATCAGCTAAGTGGATCTTGTGTCTTCTCTAAACTAGATCTTCGTTCAGGATATCATCAACTGAAGGTCAAGGAGGCTGATATTCACAAAACAGCTTTCAGAACACGTTATGGACATTACGAATTTCTAGTAATGCCATTTGGAGTGACCAATGCACCAGCAATCTTCATAAACCTTATGAACCAAGTTTTCCGGGAGTATTTAGACAGGTTCGTTGTCATCTTCATCGACGACATCTTGGTATATTCTAAGAATCGGAAAGAGCATGCGGAGCACTTACGAATTGTCCTGGAAACACTTCGACAACATAAGCTTTATGCCAAGTACAGCAAGTGCGAGTTTTGGCTAAAACAAGTTGGTTTTCTTGGACACATCGTATCAGGAGAAGGGATTTCTGTGGATCCAGCAAAAGTTTCAGCAGTCAGCGAATGGCCTACACCAAAATCAGTGAAGGATATTCGGAGTTTCTTGGGTTTAGCTGGATATTACAGAAGACTCATTGAAGGCTTTTCGAAGATAGCAACACCACTGACCAAGCTCACACGAAAAGATGAGGAATTTGTGTGGTCAGAAGCATGCGAGCAAGCTTTCGTAGAACTCAAGTCAAGACTGACATCTGCACCTATTCTCGTCATACCGGATCAATCTGGAGGATTCGAAGTGCATTGCGATGCATCCGGTAAGGGATTAGGATGTGTTCTACATCAGCACGGTAAGGTTGTGGCTTATGCTTCAAGACAACTGAAGACTCATGAGCGCAATTATCCGACGCATGATCTAGAGTTGGCAGCTGTTATTTTTGCACTCAAGATTTGGCGCCACTACTTACTTGGTGAACGAGTGAACATCTACACAGATCACAAAAGTCTGAAGTATGTGTTTACTCAGAAGGAATTGAATATGCGGCAGAGAAGATGGTTAGAACTTATGGCGGACTTCGACATCAATTTGCAATACATCCAGGAAAGGTGAACGTAGTACCTGATGCTCTTAGTCGCCAACCATTAGCAATGAATCTTACCGCACAGTGGAAGCTTCAGCAAGACCTACATCAGATGGAGATCGAACTAGTCATGCCAGGTGATGTTTCAAATTTGATGAATCTACAAGTTCAATCAACTATTGTCAATCAGATCAAAGCAGCTCAAGCCAGCGATGCTAAGCTGCAAAAGATCAGAGAACAAGTGGAGAATGGACTCAGAACAGATTTCATCATCCATGAAGACGGATCTTTGAGATACGGCAGCAGATTGTGTGTACCAAAAGGTCCTGTTCGGGAAGAGTTAATGAAAGAAGCTCACAGCTCTCCCTATTCAGTACATTCTGGAGGTACCAAAATGTACAAAGATCTACGTCAGAATTATTGGTGGCATGGAATGAAGCGTGAAGTAGCCAGGAGTGTCGCAAAATGTTTGGTGTGTCAGCAGGTAAAGGCTGAACATCATAGGACAGCTGGACTACTTCAACCGTTACCAATCCCAGAATGGAAGTGGCAGCACATCACGATGGACTTTGTAACTGCTCTTCCTCGCAGCACAAAGGATAACGATGCGATTTGGGTCATTGTGGATCGACTCACAAAGTCGGCTCACTTCATCCCATTTCGAGTTGGCCAATCAACTGAGACATTAGCAAAGAAGTACATGGAGGTAATAATCTAATTTAGATTTAAAAACTCTTCATAATGTACTATCTCTGATACCCATGAACTCATACAGGAAATTGTGAGACTTCATGGAGTACCGGTCTGCATTGTCTCCGATCGTGACACCAGGTTCCGATCACAATTTTGGCAGAGTCTGCAAGCTAGCTTGGGAACAAGTCTGAACTTCAGCACGGCTTATCATCCACAAACAGATAGTCAGTCGGAACGAACTATTCAGATCTTGGAGGATATGCTCAGAGCATGTATGCTCGACTTCAAAGGATCGTGGGAAGATCACTTGCATCTTGTGGAGTTCGCGTACAACAACAGCTACCAAGCAAGCATAGGAATGGCACCTTTTGCAGCATTATATGGAAGGAAGTGTCGATCGCCATTAAGTTAGGACGACATCGGAGATAGGGAACTCCTTGGACCAGAGATGATAGTAGCGACCGTTGATGTGGTTCGTACTATCAGAGAAAGAATGCGCATAGCCCAAGATAGACAGAAACATTGGGCTGATGCAAAGAGACGACACTTGGAGTTCCAGCCAGGAGATCATGTATTCTTGAAGATATCTCCGAACCGTGGAGTGATCAGATTTGGGAGACGGGGAAAGTTGAGTCCGAGATACATTGGACCGTTCGATATACTCGAACGAGTCGGTGAAGTGGCATACCGATTAGCGCTTCCACCTTCATTGGAAGGAGTGCATAACGTGTTCCACATATCTCAACTCAGAAGGTATGTGAGTGACCCCAGCCATGTACTTGATCACTCAGAGCTCACGATACAGCCCGATTTGTCTTGTGAGCAGCAACCTGTGGAGATCCTGGACAGGAAAGTGAAGACACTTCGGAACAAAGAAGTTAATTTGGTCCGGGTAATGTGGAGGAAAGACACTCCAGGAGAATCCACGTGGGAGAGGGAAGATGAGATGCGTGCAAGATATCCGCACCTTTTTATAAACTAGTCCTCAAATAAAAGTTGTAAATTTCGAGGACGAAATTTTTGTAAGGAGGGTAGATTGTAACAACTCCAATTTTGTATACCAAAAATTTGCTTTAAAAATAGTGTACAATTGGAGTATTGTTGTTGCTGGAAACAACTTAAATATTTAATTCCTTACAATAATTACAAGAAGGAGCTTGTAGCTCATTGGTAATACCTTGCACTGCTGAACCAAACCACCAGAGTTCGAATCCCATACCCCACATTATTTTTAATATGGATTTTTTAAAAAACCTTTAGAATACCAAGAGTTTACACGTGCATATCTCACAAAAACCCCACTACACCCAAAGATATAACACTTGCAGAGGGTAGATGAACCGTCGGGGGAGATCCAGGTCACCGGACTCGGTCGGGAATCGGCCAACTCGGCCTTGACTCGGCCGACTCAGTGATCCGACCGAGTCACGGCCGAGTCACCCCAGATTCGGCCGATTCCGGCGAGGGTCACAACATGAAAGTTGTGTCTTTTGGTATTCTCTACGCACCTGCAAAGTTTCAGCCTCATACCACTTCCAGAGCTCTTTAAAACCCCCAATTACTCCACTTTTAATACATTTTTATTACATTTTATCATATTTTTATTTTTAACTTTTCATCTACCCTAACCCTAGCCTAACCCTATAAATACCAACCCTGCACACTACCCTCTCACCCCCCAAAATCTTGAGCCACTCTCTCAAAAGTTTCCACAAGAAGTGTGCTTCGAAATCGAGTTCCCGGCGAAGCTCTGACGGAATTCCGACGACGCGTTTTGGAGCAACCGGCGACGTAATCACCCCTCGGCCTTCCTCCCTAGTTCTCTTTACTCTTTAGAAGAGTTTAAACCTGTAAGTCCCACCTCTTCTACCTTCCTTTTCTTTAATGTAAAAATACGAATTTCTGGAACCCGACGGAAATCGGACAAACCGATTTCCGATTCGATTTTTCTTTAAAATTCCACTTGTCACCTAATACATATTATCTACCCATATGCATGTTGACTATTAATCACCCTTAAACCAATTTAATCACACTTTTCCACATGAAGTGATAAGTTCTTTACAAAACCGTATTTCTTTCATTAAAATACCATGAAGTTCATTTTTCTTAATGTAATCAAGTACCTCACTCCTAAACATGTTTATTGTGATAACTAAACTTGTTTCAATCAATTTGAATGAAATTTCACACATGAAATGATAACGTTTACGAATACCGTATTCTTGCACTTTAATACCTTTAGGTTTAACATAGCTTATTTCACCTTTAAACTTCACCAAAACCTAATATAAGTCACGGGGTAATGACCTACCCTTACACACACTCAATATAACCCTAAATGATAAATATCAAAAATAAAGAATACGAAATTACAGGACTTTTCACTAAAATACCATAACCTTTATAACCTTTAGTTAAATCTTTAAATTGTAAACTTTTCTAAATAAAATCTTATATAAAATGAAAGCACGATTGGTCATGGACATCGATCGTTTATCTAAACTGTCTTGTGGGTCTAGGCAAGTGTGTCTAACGCTAGTGGTTTTTAATTAGGCCCACGACTGTGGTTCCTTCCCACTTACCTGGCACTTATCTGGCCGCAATTGACGGTGAAGAGGCGATTTGAGGCTTCTAATGACTCATCGTTTAGACCCTACATATAGGCTAGCTGGCTTAGGAAACCCTAATAACTAAAATACGGAAACTATACTCTTTTGCAAATAAACACCCTATATTTATAAAACCGTTTTCCTAAATGAAAAGTATTTATAAAACCTAAGCAAAGTGCCGCTACAACCCATCTTTGGGGAACCTGTTAGGGATAGTACGGTTCATCGTGCACCCGCAGGCTAGTAGTGCGAGATTCAGACCTCCGCAAGGAGCATTCGGTCTCGAAAGGTTTAAAATACGATATTTAAGGAACGTGAGACTTTTTGTAAATAAAATATTCATATAAAAGAAAATTATTTATGTGTTTAATTATATATAATTATCATTTAAACACCTATTTTGTTATAATATAAAGTTTCCACTTTTTCCTAAAATTCAAGATTAAAAGTTACATTAAAATACCACGAATTTCAAATAAACAATTAATTCTTCTATTAGGATATATTCACTAGAATAACACAAATAAAATTCACATTCATTATAATAATAAAGATGATTATTAAATACTTGAGGTATATTTTGAAAACTATACAAAAGTACTTTTTACATAAAACCCCCTCAAGTTTCACAAATTACAATAAGGCCCCTAACTAATATTGAACTTCAAATTATCTTTCTTTTAGTCTGACTCGGGTTGGAGTCTGACTAATTCTGACTTGAATATAATTCAAGTCAACCTATATTCAATCATATTCCAATACAAATTTGAATACAAGAATCCCTGAATCCAGTTAACAATATATTCATTTTGACTGAATCAAACCATGGATATTCATCCATTATCCTGATATTCCATTTTCCTGATTATACAGTTACAACATGTTTACTGATATCATGGTTTTGGTCAGTCATCCAGTTTACATATTCCAATACTACAACACTGTTAAAACACTACGGGGTTTAAAGGGGTAGATTGGTACGGAAGGTGTTAAAGGTGGCACGAGGTGGTCAGATTAAGACACCTAACATGAATACTGTTGCTGTTGTACCGTGGCATAACGGTTCCTTGTACTCTCCATTTGCCCTGATCTCTAGCATATAGAGATCCCCCTCGTATACACTGGCATCCTTCTGTACCAAGCTACAAACAACGGCGTTAAACAATATTCCATAATATTAAACAACATAATACTTTAGAAAATACTGCTACTCTGCCATTCTCATTCTTCTTTTCTTTGGGACTTACCGAGCGACCCGTTCGCTGACGACATTCTATTTCTTTCTTCTTTGAATGTCGTCAGGTGCGTTGGACCAAGTTGAGACCGAGCCCACAAGTGAAGATTTGGAGCAGTTCCAAGAAGACCCAGAGCTCTAGATAATTGTACTTTGTTCTTTCCAGTATTTCCTTTTATTATTATGCCACTGTTTAGGCATTGCTTTTCCATTCCAGTTGTATTTTCATTTCATGCATTGTACAAAGAATGATATTAATAAAAGTTGCTGTTATTTCAATATCATTTGTCTCTTGTGATTATTTTATATTGCTTAGTTACGCTTAGCGTATGTACTTCTGAGTACATACGTAGCGGGCCTCGTCACGTCCACTTCGCCGTACACTGGGAAGCGGGGCGTGACATCCACAGCGGGCAGGTTCCTGCCCAACAACGCTGTGGATCTAAAGCCCTTATCACGAGGCGGCCGGGTAGCTTCCTGCTTGGCTCATCCACAGTGGGTAGCTTCCTGCACAACGAAGACGTGGATCTAAAGCCCTCATCACGAGGCGTCCGGGTAGCCTCCTGCTTGGCTCATCTACAATGGGTAGCTTCCTACCCAACAATAACGTGGATCTAAAGCCCTCATCACGAGACGGCTGGGTAGCTTCCTGCTCGGCTCATCCACAGTGGGTAGTTTCCTGCCCAACAATACTGTGGATCCAAAGCCCTCATCATGAGGCAACCGGGTAGCTTCCTGCTCGGCTCATCCACAACAGGCAACTTCCTACCCAATAACGCTGTGGATCCAAAGCCCTAATCATGAGGCGGTCGGGTAGCTTCCTGCTCGGCTCATCTACAGCGGGCAGCTTCCTTCCCAATAACGTTGTGGATCCAAAGCCCTCATCACGAGGCGACCGGGTAGCTTCCTGCTCGGCTCATCCACAGCGGGCAGCTTCCTGCCCAACAACGCTGTGGATCCAAAGCCCTCATCATGAGGCGACCGGGTGGCTTTCTGCTCGGCTCATCCACAGCGGGCAGCTTTCTGCCCAACAAAGCTATAGATCCAAAGCCCTCATCACGAGGTGGCCGAGTAGCTTCTTGCTCGGCTCATCCACAGAGGGCAGCTTCCTACCCAACAACGCTGTGGATCCAAAGCCATCATCACGAGGCGGCCGGGTAGCTTCCTGCTCGGCTCATCCACAACGGATAGCTTCCTGCCCCACAATGTTGTGGATCCAAAGTGCTCATCACGAGGTGGCCGGGTAGCTTCCTACTCGGCTCATCCACAGCGGGCAGCTTCCTGCCCAACAACGCTGTGGATCCAAAGCTCTCATTACAAGGCGGCCGGGTAGCTTCTTGATCGGCTCATCCACAGTGGGTAGCTTCCTTCCCAACAACGCTGTGGATCCAAAGCCCTCATCATGAGACGGCCGGGTAGCTTTCTGCTCGGCTCATCCACAGCGGGCAGCTTCCTACCTAACAAGGCTGTGGATCCAAAGCCCTCATCATGAGGCGGCCGTATAGCTTCCTGCTCGGCTTATCCACAGCGGGCAGGTTTCTGCCCAACAACGCTGTGGATCCAAAGCCCTCATCACGAGGCGGCCGGGTAGCTTCCTGCTCGGCTTATCCACAGCGGGTAGCTTTCTGCCCAACAATGCTGTGGATCCAAAGCCCTCATCACGAGGCGGCTCGGTAGCTTCCTGCTCGGCTCATCGACAGTGGGTAGCTTCCTGCCCAACAATACTATGGATCCAAAGCCCTCATCACGAGGCGTCCGGATAGCTTCCTGCTCGGCTCATGCAAAGTGGGTAGCTTCCTGCCCAACAACGCTGTGGATCCAAAGCCCCCATCACGAGGCGGCCGGATAGCTTCCTGCTTGGCTCATCCACAGTGGGTAGCTTCCTGCCCAACAACGCTGTGGGTCCAAATCCCTCATCATGAGACGGCTGGGTAGCTTCCTGCTCGGCTCATCTATAGTGGGTAGCTTTCTGCCCAACAATACTGTGGATCCAAAGCCCTCATCACAAGGCGGCTGGGTAGCTTCCTGCTCGGCTCATCCACAGTGGGTATCTTCCTGCCCAACAAAACTGTGGATCCAAAGCCCTCATCATGAGGCGACCCGGGTAGCTTCCTGCTCGGCTCATCCACAGTGGGTATCTTCCTGCCCAAAAAAACTGTGGATCCAAAGCCCTCATCACGAGGCGACCGGGTAGCTTCCTGCTCGGCTCATCCACAACGGGCAGCTTCCTGCCCAACAACGCTGTGGATCCAAAGCCTTCATCACGAGGTGACCGGGTAGCTTCCTGCTCGGCTTATCCACAGCGGGCAGCTTCCTGCCCAACAACGCTGTGGATCCAAAGCTCTCATCACGAGGCGACTGGGTAGCTTCCTGCTCGGCTTATCCACAGCGGGCAGCTTCCTAGCCAATAACGCTGTGGATCTAAAGCCCTCATCACGAGGCGGCCGGGTAGCTTCCTGCTCGGCTTATCCACAGTGGGTAGCTTCCTGCCCAACGAAGACGTGGATCTAAAGCCCTCATCATGAGGCAGCCGGGTAGCTTCCTGCTCGGCTCATCCGTAGTGGGTAGTTTCCTGCCTAACAACGCTGTGGATCCAAAGCCCTCATCACGAGACGGCCGGGTAGCTTCCTACTCATCTTATCCACAGCGGGCAGCTTCCTGTCCAACAATGCTGTCGATCCAAATCCCTCATCACGAGGCGGCTGAGTAGCTTCCTGCTCGGCTCATCCACAGTGGGTAGCTTCCTTCCGAACAATACTGTGGATCCAAAGCCCTCATCACGAGACGGCTGGGTATCTACCTGCTCGGCTCATCCATAGTGGGTATCTTACTGCCCAATAATACTGTGAATCCAAAGCCCTCAACACGAGGCGGCCGGGTAGCTTCTTGCTCGGCTCATCCACAGTGGGTAGCTTTCTGCCCAACAACGCTGTGGATCCAAAGCCCTTATCATGAGGTGGCCGAGTAGCTTCCTGCTCAATTCATCCACAGCGGGCAGCTTCCTACCCAACAACGCTGTGGATCCAAAGCCTTCATCACGAGGCGACTGGGTAGCTTCCTGCTTGGCTTATCCACAGCGGGTAGCTTACTGGCCAACACCGCTGTGCAGCTTCCTGCCCAACAATGTTGTAGATCCAAAGCCCTCATCATGAGGCGACCGGGTAGCTTCATACTCGGCTTATCCATATCGGACAGCTTCCTTCCCAACAACGTTGTGGATCCAAAACCCTCATCACGAGACGACCGGGTAGTTTCTTTCTCGGCTTATCTACAGCGTGCAGCTTCCTGCACATCAACGCTGTGGATCCAAAAGCCTTCGTTACGAGGCCGCCGGATATCTTCCTGCTCGGCCTCAACGGTGGATCCTTAAGCCTCGCATTAAATCAGCACGTAACCGAAGTAGGCAAACTCTCAACATGGCCCAAGTAAATAAAGCTTGAGTTCGGTCGATAGCCGGCTCGAATAGACGAAGCGACGTCTCCATTATGGCGCCGCCCTTTCGGTGATCTACTGACGTCATTGGGGATACACGCGAAAATTAAGGTGCACAGAGAGACGCCACGTAGACTCGGAGATTGAAAAGACGCAACTGCCAAACGCCATGTCGTTCCTGGACAATCCACCACGAAGAATTCTAGGCACCAAGCTGAGCAGAGAAAACCAAGAAGACCACTCTCGATCCGACCCATAAATTGGTCGAAACGAGAGTGTGGGGCTAATGATGATGCTCATAAGTGGGAATTCCTCAGATCACGACACGTAGCGGATGACGTGTCATCCATGTAAGCCCGCTAGGCTCCCAGGGGCTGCAGAAGTGGAATCAGTGTGTTACATTGGTGACTTTCCTCAGACCTCGTCTCCAAGCTTACACCCCCACTTCTTGCCCTTGAGCAATCCAGCAGCCGAACTTACGCCCCCTTTGCTCATCTCCGAGATGTTGCAGGGCTGAGCTTTCTCGGCCTCCCGGCTCGTCTCCGAGCCATCCGTCGAGCCGACCTTCCTCGGCCTCCCCGATCAACCGAGAGCGCGAAGCCCAAGCAACCCCGCAATGGCTCCGTATATCTCGCCAATGCGAGATATTCGCCGCCCCACATTCCGCGTCCCCCCATTAATGAGCGTATCCCGCCGTTAACGGACGGATCCTGCCATCGACGAGGGCATAACGAACGGCGAGGATCTCGTGCCAGCTCGCCCCATGCGACCACTGTATAAACCCTCTTTCAGATGACTTAAGTAACAAGGAATTCATTCCAATACGCCGCTACTCTGCTCTTATTCCACGGTACTAACTTGATCGTCGGAGGGTTAAACGGTGGTCACCCACCCTGGGACTTCCTTTGCAGATAGCTCGGCGTCAACACCAACCCATTGAGATCCACACACAACAACTCTAAAATCAAATCTCAGCCGTACAAGATCTCTCTTGCCAGATCGACGGAGGACAACATTTGAGGGAGATCATGACCTCCATCAGAAGGGGACGCCATGGCAGAGGCTAGAGAAGCGGCGGAGGAGAAAGGGGATGTAGGAGGAGAGAGGGTTAGGGGAGAGGGGATTGTGAGGGTTAGGAGGAGGGGGACGTAAGAGAGATGAGAAGGAGGAGAAGAGGGGATTGTGAGGGTTAAAGGGAGGGAAGAGGAGTAGGTAAGGGTGGAAGAGGAGGGGGAAGAAGAAGTGGAGAAGAGTTTGAGGAAGAAGGAGATGGAGGAGAGAGGAGGGTTTGAGAAAGAAGGAGATGGTCATGGCTGATGATAAGGATGATGATGAGAGAGAAGTAGCAAGGGAAGAATAAGAGAGAGGAGGACGCGAGATGCACGAATAAGCGAGCTCGGGAAAAAAAAATTTGATTCTGATTCAATTTTTTAATCAGGTGGATAGGATCAAAGTAGATTTTTCCTCCCTGTGGATCAAAGATTAAAAAACTTATCCAAACAGCCCCTTTTGCAAAATTGGATCAATCCAGTGGAAAATGACATCTTAGCCTTTTTCCATAGGATAAGTACTATCCAAACAAACCCTTAGTAGAGTACTTTAGATATAAAAGGGTAAATTACACTAAAATACCTTTATATGTCAAGCATTTTCACTAAAATACCTTAAAGTTTTTTATTGCATTAAAATAACTTATGTGCTGCTTTTGAGGGTATTTTAGTGGAAAACTATCTATTGGATGCCATAGTTCATGGTATTTTAGTGTAATAAAATATTTTAAGGTGTTATAGTGAAAATCCTTGATAGTGAAGGGTATTTTAGTGTTATTTATCCCGGATATAAAATTGCATAATAATACCACAATATTTCACACTTTATGCAGGAATAATACCATATAGTTTTTATTCCAGCACTTTGTTTTTTTAAATCCTAATATTTCATGTTTATGGCTAGGGGTAGGAAGGTAAATTAAACTTGGCTGTTAACTTCGTCAAGGTAGCAAACTGCAATTTGAAACATTATAGTATTTAAGTGTTGGAAAAAAATTTATATGGTATTATTTTACAGAAAGTGTGAAAAATTATGGTATTATTATTATGCAATTTACCTTTTCATTGTCAACCCTAAAACTTTGAAATTTTCTTCACCCCGAAAAGTCTGTATTTTCTTATTTCACCCCAAAACCTTTTAAGTTGTAAATCTAATATTTTATTACGTGAGATATAAATATATATAAAAAAAGGTATAAATACAGTGAGAGAAAATGAAAGGATAGACACTATAATCCTATTGGTAGGATTTGCTAACAAATCTTACCATTGTTTTTAACTATTGGATTTGCAGTGAGATGTATGCATCATCCATCTTTACTATTATAACTCAAACTTTTTAGATGGCGATGCAATTATTATATCATTTTACAAGAAAAATAATTAGAAAAAAGGAGAAAATACCTACAAGTAAAGATGATCAATTAGGTTGTACATCTTATCTTAATAAAAAAAAAAAAAAATATATTCACTCATTCAAGATGTCAACATCATTACATTTAGGGGCTGTTTGTTTGCAAGGAATTGCCAAAATTTATAGGAATTGGAGGGACAAGACGCTATTCATCAAAACAAAAAAGCATGGAATTGTCATTCCTTTATTTGTCTGCATGGAATAGTAATTGCAAGTTTTGGAAATTGACGTCGCCTTTTTGGTAATTTCAAATCCAGGTTATTTTTGGATGGAATTGCTCATTCCTGAAGACACATCGGATTAGAAATGTTATTTTATTTGGAAAAGTTATGGTTAGCTACTTTCTCTCTCTTTTCTTTATCTAATTCCTAAAACTCAATTCTCACTTTTCTTTGTTTAATCAAACAAAGGAAAAGATTGAAGAGAACAAAAACCATTCCAATTCTTTACAAACAAACAAGAGAACGGTAGTTCCAGCTTGGAGACAAAAAATTTGGTACCTTAATTCGCATTCTTGTTTTTTGATTCCAGCAAACAAACAGCCTCTTAGAATTTTAAATGGATTTTTGAATTCAAAATTCAAACCTTCCTCACCCCTCTCTCACACACACATGAACTCTCATTTATTAGTAACTAGTTTTCTGCACGTGCATTGCACGTATTAGTTCACTCGTATTTGTAATTAAAATTGTGAAGCGATATTATCATACTGTTACTTAAATGAATGGTTTCTTCAAAATTCTTTCAGTTAGTTTTTTTCAGAAAAAACATAAATTTGAATGTCAATAACACGTCGTGTTTGAGTTATCAAATATATTGCAAAAAATTATTAAAAAATAATTTAAAAAATTCAAAATAAAAATGCAAGGTTATGGAAACTTCTAGAAAGACAATACTATATAATTTAGTAGATATGCATTGAATAAGTTTAAATAAGAAAGTCATTCAAGTAAAATGGCAACTTTAAGAAAAATTTAGAAAATTGAAATATGCTAGGGCAAAATTTTGTCTAGAAAGTTCTTATCTTTTAAGAGATTGAATTTTTAGAATTCAAATGAACAATGTTTTATTGTTGTGTTGTCCTTTCTTGATGACATGAACACTTTAAGAAAAGAGAAATTTTCTCCTTTTTTCTTTGTTTTAAAAAAATGGAGAATGATGAATCTAACAACGCCCATTTGCATTATAATATAGAAGATAATTTTAAAAATTCAAAATAAAAATGTAAGATTATGGAAACTTCTAGAGAGACAATACTACATATTTTAGTGGATGTGCATTAAATAAATTTAATTAAGAAAGACATTCAAGCAAAATGGTAATTTTAAGAAAAATCTAGAAAGTTGAATATGCCCATTTGAATTCTAAACATTCAATCCCTAAAAAGATAAGATCTGCCCTAGCATATTTCAACTTTCTAGATTTTTCTTAAAGCCACCATTTTACTTGAATGTCTTTCTTATTTAAAATTATTTAATGCACATCCACTAAATTATATTGTATTGTCTTTCTAGAAGTTTCCATAACATTGCATTTTATTTAAAGTTTTTAAAATTATTTTTAAATAATTTTTTGCAATATATTTGATAACTTAAACATGACGAGTTATTGACATTCAAATTTATATTTTTTCTGAAAAAAACTAATTGAAAGGACTTTGAAAAAACCATTCATTTAACTAACAATATGATAATATCGCTTCACAATTTTAATTACAAATACCTGAGCGCACAATAAATTATTGTTCATTTGAATTCTAAAAATTCAATCCCTAAAAAGATAAGAACTGCCCTAGCATATTTCAACTTTCTAGATTTTTTTTAAAATTACCATTTTACTTGATTGTCTTTCTTATTTAAAGTTATTCAATGCACATCCACTAAACTATATAGTATTGTCTTTCTAAAAGTTTTCATAACCTTGCATTTTTATTTTGAATTTTTAAAATTATCTTCTATATTTTAATGCAAATGGACTTCGTTAGAATCATCATTCTTCATTTTTTAAAAATAAAGAAAAAAGGAGAAAATTTCTCCATTCTTAAGGTGTGCATATCATCAAGAAAGGACAACATAACAATAAAATATTGTTCATTTGAATTCTAAAAATTTAATCCCTAAAAAAATAAGATAAAAGAACTTTGCAGGCAAAGTTTAACCTAGCATATTTCAACTTTCTAGATTTTTCTTAAATTTAACTTTTTACTTGAATGTCTTTCTTATTTAAAGTCATTTAATGCACATCCAACAAATTATGTAGTATTGTCTTTCTAGAAGTTTCCATAACCTTACATTTTTACTTTGAATTTTTTAAATTATCTTTTAATAATATTTTGCAATATATTTGATAACTCAAACACGACGCGTTATTGCCATTCAAATTTATATTTTTCAGCAAAAACTAACCGAAAGAATTTTGAAGGAACTATTAATTTAACTAATAGTATGATAATATCACTTCACAATTTCAATTACAAATACCATATAGTTAGGTGAACTAATATGTGCAACGCAAGTGCAGAAAACTAGTATGTATATAGAGAGTGCTCCATTGCAAACCGGTCTGCATTTTAAAAAAATGAGAACTCTTATTCTGCAACATATTTGAACGATCCGATATGTTCAAGTTGATTACCCTACCCTCAAATATACATGTATGAAAAATCAAAGGATTTGAAGATCTTTAATATATGCATCGGATGAAGTTTATATTGCATTATCGAAAGCGTTCTTTTTTTTGCACCCATCGATGCATTGGTTAGAGATCTTCAAATCCTTTGATTTTTCATACACTTATATTTAAGGGTAGAGTGATCAACTTGAACGGATCAAATCGTTCGAATTTGTCATAAACTGAGAGTTCCCGTTTTTAAAATACACGGACCGGTTTGCAATGGATCACTCCCTTATATGTATATATAGGATTTTTACTAAAAGGCCCACTCATACTTCACTAATTACTAAAAAGACTCTCCATACTTCATATTTACTTTAAAAAAAACCATATACATTTAAATCGCACTAAAAAGCCCCTGACATGCCAAAAAGAGAATCTGTTTGGCATATTCCATTACTCCGTTAGGAGGCTAACGGTGAGTATCAAATTAGGGTTTAAACCCTTCACAACCCCTCTTCTTTTCTTACAGTTCCTAAATTGTCCTCCAAATTAGCTTTAGGATTAGGGTTTGATCAAAGATCTCTCAAATTGATCATGGAAACAGACTGTATTTCTCAACCTTCTCCACCAACGAGGTTGTCGAGTGCCATTGTTCTTTCAATTGCAAATTTCGAGAGAGCGATTTTTTAGTTGTGCTTGTTGGATATAATGCCCTCAAAGCAATTATTGTAATCGCAGGCAGGTGGTTATGATGATTGAGGAAGGACTAATACAAATAAAATATCCTTACTCGATATGATAATGTGTTATCTGGTTTGACTTATCATTATGAACATGTCTTGAATGGTATATTATATCACTATTACAAGTTGATAGAGTCCATAGAATTCTTGCTTGACTGCTAGGGTTATTGTGGCGATCACATTTGTAAGAACCGGGTAGTCTATAAGCATATCCTTAAATATCCTTAGCCATGGGAATATTGTCACGCCCCGCTTCCCAGTGTACGGCGAAGTGGGCGCGACGAGGTCCGCTACGTATATACTCAGAAGTGCATACGCTAAGCGTATCTAAGCAATATAAAATAAACACAAGAGACAAGAAATGAAAAGAACATCAACTTTTATTTATTAACATTCTTTGTACAATACATGAAAGGAAATACAACTGAAATAAAACGATGCCTAAACAGTGGCATAACAGGAAATGAAAAGTACTGAAAAGAAAAGTGTACAACGAAACTTCTGTGCAGGGTCTTCAGTAAACTGCTCCAAGTCTTCTTGCGATGGCTCAACTTCTTCCGGGTCCAAACCACCTGACGACATTCAAAGAAGAAAGAAATAGAATGTCGTCAGCGAACAGATCGCTCGGTAAGTCCCAAAGATAAGAGGAGAATGGCTGTTACAGTTGTATTACATTGTTATATTATTGTAGTATTGTGTTAACGCTGTTGTTGTAGCTTGGTACAGAAGGATGCCAGTATATACGAGAGGGGTCTCAGTATGCCAGAGACCAGGGCAAATAGAAGTACAAGGCTCCGTTATACAACCCGGAACAACGGCAATTGGATTCATATTAGGTGTCTTAATCTTTCCGTCTCGTGCCACCTTTAACATCTTCCGTACCAATCTACCCCTTAAACCCCGCGATGTCTTGTTTGTATTGTTATCTTGTAAATTGTGTTGGTTATATGATTGATTGACTGATTGACCGAAACCATGATATCAGGAAACGGTTATAACCGTAGAGTCATGTAAATGGAATACTGTGAATCATGTAAAAGGAATATATCCATGGTTCGGTTCAGCCAGATTGTATAAACTGATAATTGTATTCATGGATTCATGTGTTCATATTGAATTGGAAACTTGTAGTTTGTGGATTGACTTGAATCATATTCAAGTCAGATTAATCAGACTCAAACCCGAGTCAGACAATCAGAAATGTGAAACGAAGTCTTATAACTGTTAGGGTCCTTAGGGTAATTTATAAACTTGAGGGGTTTTTATGTAAAAATACTTTTATATACTTTTCAAAGTACACCTCAAGTATTTATTACTCATCTTTAGAGTTGTAAATTTTATGTTGTGACATTTCTAATGAAAATATCCTAGTTTCATAAATAATGGTATTTATTTGTAATATTGATTATTTGAAGTTCATGGTATTTTAGTATAACCTTTATTCTTTTGTGATTTTTAGAAAAAGGTGGAAAATTTATATTATAATAAAATAGATATTTAAATGATAAATATACATATATTTATACAAAAATAGTTTTAATAAATAATTTATATTCCAAAAATCTTATTTTCTTAAGATGTCGTATTTTAAACCTTTTGAGACCGAATGCTCCTTACGGAGGTCTGAATCTCGCACTACTAGCCCGAGGGTGCGCGATTAACTGCACGATCCCGAACGGGTTCCCCAAAGATGGGTTGTAGCGGCGCTTTGCAAAGATTGTAAAATACTAGTCCTTTAGAAAACGGTTTTATAAAGTAAAAGGTATTTTCTTGAAAAGTGTAATTTTCCGTATTTTAGATTCTAGGGTTTCCTAAGCCAACTAGCCTATTTCTAAAAGGTCTAAACGACAAGTCGTTAGAAGCCTCAAATCGCCTCTTCACCGCCAATTGTGGCCAGGTAAGTACAAGTGAGGAGGGAGGGATCCGCTCACGAATCGTGAGGCGGGCCTTTTAAAGTTACCCAAGCTCACTTGCCTAGCCTAGACACCACAAAGTCAGTTTAGATAAACGATCGATATCCACAACTTATCGTATTTTCCTAGTAAGAAATATTTACTAAAAGTGTAACAAATCTAAAATCTTTAAGAATGGTTTTATGAAGATTATGGTATTTTATGAAAATTTCGTTTTATCGTATTCTAAATTTTGATGATATCATTTTAGGGTTTGCATTTACGTATGGGTGGAGGTAGGTCGTTATCTTGTGTTCTACTTTAATTGTATAGCAAGTTAAGGGTTAAATGTGAAGTTGAAACATGATGGTATTAAAGTGTAAGAATACGGTAAATTGAAAAGGTTATCATTTCATGTGTGAAAACTTATTCAAATTGACTTTTACAAGTTTAATGGTCAAGATAGAGATGTTTATGAGTGATGGAATTGATTAGAAGAAGAAAAAATAAACATCATGGTATTAAAGCGAAAAAGAATACGATATTGCAAAAGCTATCATTTCATGTGCGAAACTTTGTCCAAATTAGTTGTTATGTGATTAATAGTCAACATGGATAAGTTTAGGTATTATGGAATAGTGACAAGTGAGATTTTATAGAAAAAACCGAATCGAAAATCGGTTTGTTCCGATTTCCGTCGGGTTTCATAATTCCGTATTTTTGAGAAGTAGAAAGAAGAAAAGAACGGGACTTACGGGTTTTGATCTATACTAAAGAGTATAGAGGAACTAGGGGAGTGGCCGAGGCGTTGTTTCGTCGCCGGTTGTTTCAAAGAACGTCGCCGGAATTCCGTCAGCGCTTCGCCGTGAACTCGGTTTCAAAGCACACCTTTCTTGTAGAAATTTTGAGAGGGTAAACTTAGAGTTTTGGGATGAGAGGGGAGAGGGTAGGGGGTCTATTTATAGGGTAGGCTAGGGTAGGGTAGGTGAAAGGTTTTATTTTTTAAAAAAAAATTGTAAAAATTAAAGAAAAATCATTAAAATTTGTAGTAAATAGGATGTAATTAAAATTAGGGAAACGATCCATTAAATTGGAGTAAACAGGGGGTTAGAGAATGCAAAAAGGCAAAACTTTCGTATTGGGGGCTCGGTCGTCCGGCCGAGTCCGGCGATCGATGGGTCGGGGGTCTCCTGACGTAGGCTCTGGTATACTCACTTTTTAGGGTTCAGTTCAACTTTTGGGAGTTATGGCCTGTGGACTGTTGGGCTTCCAAGAATTTTAAAAGAAAAATAATCTAAAAATAATGTGGGGCATGGGATTCGAACTCTGGTGGGTTGGTTCAGTAGTGCAAGGTATTACCAATGAGCTACAAACTCCTTCTTGTAATTATGGTGTTATTTAATTACTTAAAATGATAGCAGCAAGAGTAAATACTTCAAGTATACATTAAATTTAATGTAATTTCTTGTACACTAAAAATGGAGTTATTACATTCTTGTAACTTGTAATTAAAAACAAAAATAATTACCTAAATCTTGTGCTCAGGCTAAAATACCTCTTTGTGGATTTTTGAAAAAAATATTTGAAAAATTTTGTATAGGAAAAAATGTATAAGAAAATTAGGGTTGTTACATTCTACCCTCCTTATAAAAATTTCGTCCTCGAAATTTGTAAAAGGATGGTGTAACAGTGCAAAGAAGTTTGGTGGCTGTAGTATAGATGGTGTATAAAACAACAAGAGATACAAGGGTGAAAAAGGCTTACCGGTGTTACCTTGACCTACAGTCTCGGCTTCTACGGCTTCTAATGTGAAGGTCTGTCGCCGTGGTATATTCCTTCTAGCTGGAGGCATATTCTACCTTTGAGGCCTGTTTCTCTGTCTTCTAGGCATGTCCCTCATTGCTTGTTGGAATTGGCGATTAGGCTGTGCAGGTGGTGGAGCAGGTAGTGCAGGACGAGTTGCAGGAGCCTGGATGGTTGGCCGCTGCGGTTGGTTGGTGTGTGTGTGTGATGAGTTGTTGTTGTAAGGACAGTTTCCAATGTCGTGGTTGGATGCGCCACAAATTAGACACAGACCTTTTGCGCGCCTACAGTCCTTCCACGAATGTCTTTTCCTATGGCAGTAATGGCAAATTTCTTCAGTTCTCCTGGATTCAAACGATGGCCTGGAAGAGGCTCCACTTGCCATTTGGTTGGCAGGGTGTTTGACTCCTGCAGACTGAGGTCTGCCTCTTGCTTTTATCACTGCCTCATAACTGCGGGCAGCTTCCAGAGCATCCTCATGTGTCAGAAATTTTCCCGTAGCTAGAGCAGCCTGAATCTCCGTGTCCAGTCCTTGTTGGAAACGACGGGCTCTGATATCGTCCGTCGGTATCAAATGTGCCGCGAATCGGCTTAACATGGTGAATTCAGCGTCGTATTCATCTACCGATTTGTCCCACATTGATCCTTGCTATAGATGAATGAACTGCTGCTCCATGGCAAACCTGGCAGTCACAGGGAAGTATTTCGCGTCGAACTTCTCGCGAAACGTTTTCCATTCAATCGGCTGCGCAAGACGGCTTTCTTCCGCCTTCCACCAGTTGCGAGCGTTGTCCGAGAGTTGTAGTTTCGCTACACGGACCCAAGCGACGTCTGGCACTTGTGCTGCGGCCAGATCATTCTCGATACTTTGAGCCCATTTCTCAGCTTCCAGAGGGCTCCCCTTTCCTGAAAATTGCTTCGGATGTAAAGCCCTGAATTGCTTTACCCCCGGAGCATCAGTCTCGGGACGGTTCAAGAGTTGTTGCTGTCCCTCGAGAAGGCTGCGGATTGCATCAAGTAACAATGTTTGCTCAGTAGGTGGCGCAGGGACAGCTAGTGTGAGAGGTAGTGCTGGAGGTGTATTGTTGACGTTGGTGCTGGTGTTGTTTGGGGAATCCATAACCCTGAAGAAAAATTTGGGTTAGGACAGATTCAAGTACATGAAATGATAAGATTCAAAGAATAGAAATTTGTAAGATTCAAGAAACATGAATTGTAAAGAATGTTTTAGTTGCTGGTTCTTGTGTTATATTTCTTAGGTTGTTCACGCAGAACAGAACTGCATGATAGGGTTTCATACAGCTCTGACCTGCATGGGCCACCAACAAAACCTGTCATGCCCCGCTTCCCAGTGTACGGCGAAGTGGGCGCGACGAGGTCCGCTACGTATATACTCAGAAGTACATACGCTAAGCGTATCTAAGCAATATAAAATAAACACAAGAGACAAGAAATGAAAAGAACAACAACTTTTATTTATTAACGTTCTTTGTACAATACATGAAAGGAAATACAACTGAAATAAAACGATGCCTAAACAGTGGCATAACAGGAAATGAAAAGTACTGAAAAGAAAAGTGTACAATGAAACTACTGTGCAGGGTCTTCAGTAAACTGCTCCAAGTCTTCTTGCGATGGCTCAACTTCTTCCGGGTCCAAACCACCTGATGACATTCAAAGAAGAAAGAAATAGAATGTCGTCAGCGAACAGGTCGCTCGGTAAGTCCCAAAGATAAGAGGAGAATAGATAGAGAGTAAGAGAGAGAGAGAGAGTGGCTGTTACAGTTGTATTACATTGTTATATTATTGTAGTATTGTGTTAACGCTGTTGTTGTAGCTTGGTACAGAAGGATGCCAGTGTATACGAGAGGGGTCTCAGTATGCCAGAGACCCGGGCAAATGGAAGTACAAGGCTCCATTATACAACCCGGAACAACGGCAATTGGATTCATGTTAGGTGTCTTAATCTTTCCGTCTCGTGCCACCTTTAACACCTTCCGTACCAATCTACCCCTTAAACCCCGCGATGTCTTGTTTGTATTGTTATCTTATAAATTGTGTTGGTTGTATGATTGATTGACTGACTGACCGAAACCATGATATCAGGAAACGGTTATAACCATAGAGTCATGTAAATGGAATACTGTGAATCATGTAAAAGGAATATATCTATGGTTCGGTTCAGCCAGATTGTATAAACTGATAATTGTATTCATGGATTCATGTGTTCATATTGAATTGGAAACTTGTAGTTTGTGGATTGACTTGAATCATATTCAAGTCAGATTAATCAGACTAAAACCCGAGTCAGACAATCAGAAATGTGAAACGAAGTCTTATAACTGATAGGGTCCTTAGGGTAATTTATAAACTTGAGGGTTTTTTATGTAAAAATACTTTTATATACTTTTCAAAGTACACCTCAAGTATTTATTACTCGTCTTTAGAGATGTAGATTTTATGTTGTGACATTTCTAATGAAAATATCCTAGTTTCATAAATAATGGTATTTATCTGTAATATTAATTATTTGAAGTTCATGGTATTTTAGTGTAACCTTTATTCTTTTGTGATTTTTAGAAAAAGGTTTATATTATAATAAAATAGATATTTAAATGATAAATATACATATATTTATACAAAAATAGTTTTAATAAATAATTTATATTCCAAAAATCTCATTTTCTTAAGATGTCGTATTTTAAACCTTTTGAGACCGAATGCTCCTTACGGAGGTCTGAATCTCGCACTACTAGCCCGAGGGTGCGCGATTAACCGCACGATCCCGAACGGGTTCCCCAAAGATGGGTTGTAGCGGTGCTTTGCAAAGATTGTAAAATATTAGTCCTTTAGAAAACGGTTTTATAAAGTAAAATGTATTTTCTTGAAAAGTGTAATTTTCCGTATTTTAGATTCTAGGGTTTCCTAAGCCAACTAGCCTATTTCTAAAAGGTCTAAACGACAAGTCGTTAGAAGCCTCAAATCGCCTCTTCACCGCCAATTGTGGCCAGGTAAGTACAAGTGAGGAGGGAGGGATCCGCTCACGAATCGTGAGGCGGGCCTTTTAAAGTTACCCAAGCTCACTTGCCTAGCCTAGACACTACAAAGTCAGTTTAGATAAACGATCGATGTCCACAACTTATCGTATTTTCCTAGTAAGAAATATTTACTAAAAGTGTAACAAATCTAAAATCTTTAAGAATGGTTTTATGAAGATTATGGTATTTTTATGAAAATTTCGTTTTATCGTATTCTAAATTTTGATGATATCATTTTAGGGTTTGCATTTACGTATGGGTGGAGGTAGGTCGTTATCTTGTGTTCTACTTTAATTGTATAGCAAGTTAAGGGTTAAATGTGAAGTTGAAACATGATGGTATTAAAGTGTAAGAATACGGTAAATTGAAAAGGTTATCATTTCATGTGTGAAAACTTATTCAAATTGACTTTTACAAGTTTAATGGTCAAGATAGAGATGTTTATGAGTGATGGAATTGATTAGAAGAAGAAAAAATAAACATCATGGTATTAAAACGAAAAAGAATACGATATTGCAAAAGCTATCATTTCATGTGCGAAACTTTGTCCAAATTAGTTGTTATGTGATTAATAGTCAACATGGATAAGTTTAGGTTTTATGGAATAGTGACAAGTGAGATTTTATAGAAAAAACCGAATCGGAAATCGGTTTGTTCTGATTTCCGTCGGGTTTCATAATTCCGTATTTTTGAGAAGTAGAAAGAAGAAAAGAACGGGACTTACGGGTTTCGATCTATACTAAAGAGTATAGAGGAACTAGGGGAGTGGCCGAGGCGTTGTTTCGTCGCCGGTTGTTTCAAAGAACGTCGCCGGAATTCCATCAGCGCTTCGCCGTGAACTCGGTTTCAAAGCACACCTTTCTTGTAGAAAGTTTGAGAGAGTAAACCTAGGGTTTTGGGATGAGAGGGGAGATGGTAGGGGGTCTATTTATAGGGTAGGCTAGGGTAGGGTAGGTGAAAGGTTTTATTTTTTTAAAAAAAATTGTAAAAATTAAAGAAAAATCATTAAAATTTGTAGTAAATAGGGTATAATTAAAATTAGGGAACCGATCCATTAAATTGGAGTAAACAGGGGGTTAGAGAATGCAAAAAGGCAAAACTTTCGTATTGGGGGCTCGGCCGTCCGGCCGAGTCCGGCCGGCGGCGCCTGCCGATTCGGCCGGTCTGCCGGCCGAGTCCGGCGATCGATGGGTCGGGGGTCTCCTGACGTAGGCTCTGGTATACTCACTTTTTAGGGTTCAGTTCAACTTTTGGGAGTTATGGCCTGTGGACTGTTGGTCTTCCAAGAATTTTAAAAGAAAAATAATCTAAAAATATTGTGGGGCATGGGATTCAAACTCTGGTGGCTTGGTTCAGCAGTGCAAGGAATTACCAATGAGCTACAATCTCCTTCTTGTAATTATGGTGTTATTTAATTACTTAAAATGATAGCAGCAAGAGTAAGTACACCAAGTATACATTAAATTTAAAGTAATTTCTTGTACACTAAAAATGGAGTTATTATATTCTTGTAGCTTGTAATTAAAAATAAAAATAATTACCTAAATCTTGTGCTCAGGCTAAAATATCCCTTTGTGGATTTTTTAAAAAAATATTTGAAAAATTTTGTATAGGAAAAAGTGTATAAGAAAATTAGGGTTGTTACAAATATCGAGACCGAGCATCGATAATCCAGAGTAGACTAGTGTATACGTTTCTTGACCCCGACGAGGGGTGATGGCCGGTTTCACAGCTATTGGTGTTAGTCAATCACCGAGATTGTATACAGGTGCTCATTTGGTTATGAGTTACACTGGACGAACTTGCTAGATAGTATTATACCTATTGTCAGGTAGCAGGTCTCTGGTGGCATGCATACATGTTAGTCTGTCGATTTAAGATCGTCATTTGTCTTGTATGAGTTTTCACCGTACTTTGATTACTACCCTACCATGGCTCAAAGAAGTCGTGCAAACAGCTTTTAGTTGGGTACAGTCCTGAGCCATATAAAGGCAATGAGCGGATTGCTGGGATTAGTTTCTCCCGGAATTGAGGGTTGATGTCGCGCTGCGCTTGGTTGACCATCACCATAAGACCTTGCCAGGCAGATGAGATTTACTGATTTGGATCAGTAGTTTCTCTAAAATTTTAATTCCCAAACTCTAATTCTTCACTATAAATACCACCCCATGCCATAACTTTCCCTCATTCTGAAATTCTAGCAAAAATTCTCTCAAAATTCTCTAAGTGCCAAGTAGAGTTAAGTCCCTCAAGTAGAGTAGCGAGCCAAACTCGACGACCGGAGCATCTTCGACAAAACCATAACCCCAAGAGCATCTTCAATCCCTTCTTAACCATCTAAAAACCGTAAGTCTCTCTTCTCTCCATTTCTTCCATCTCAATCTGTATTTTAAAACAATTCAATAAAAGAAGTGTTATCTCCGATATCCTATTCTTTTTACATTTGCAAGACATGTGTTAAGAAAATGTAAACAAACTAATATGCTACCTTAATCTTAACATAATTTCCCATCATTTAGATTTTACTTTTAACAAAAATTTCATAGGAAACGAACATATAATAAACATTTTTACTAAAATACCATGAACTTTAGTATAACGCTTCTCGATAGTTAGTTTAAATACCTTTAGAGAGAAAAAAACTTCATGGGGGTAACGACCTACCTCACACGCATACTATGGTTCCATAGCACGGTATTTTAGAGCTATAGTAATTTAAAGAAGAACTTTTTCATCAAAATATCACACTGTTTCAAAACGGGTTTCTTTAAATCGGTATTTCGAAATCCTTGGCAATTACGCTTCTAAAACCCTCGTTAGGAGACCCGCTAATAGATGGTGCAGATTATCGCACATCCTTGGGATAGTAGAGCGAGATGCAGAGCTCCTCACGGAGTATTCGGTCTCGAAAGGAAATAAAAATACGATTTTTAAGAAACGCGACTTTTCTAAACAAAACTAATTTTTGAAAAATTATATAAAAATATGAATCCGTATTTTCAATGAAAATATATTAAGAAACTATATTTATAAAATGAAAGATTAGAAATTTTTAATAAAATACCACCAAGTTTTCAAAAGTGGTAGTTTTCTCAAAGGTAACATAAACTTTCAAAAAACTAGGTTTTATCACCAAAATACCATAACGATTAAAATACATGTTCATGAAAACCCTAAATATTATAAATCACCCTCGAGGTTATTTCTAAACAATATTAATATATATTTTTCATAAAATCCCCTCGAGATATACAAATAATATTTTAAGGACTCTAGAATTAATATAGGCTTAAGCGGTATCATTTCTCTTGAGTCTCAGGGAGCCGGAAAAAGTGAGTGCTTTCCTATTCATGTTAGACAACTTAACGGAGTTATCTAATGGCAGTTGTCTTGGAAAAAGACACAAATCCTGCCGTCCATGTGCAGTACTTGCCGATTTCTTCCGAATATAAGATTTTTAACAATGTACGTCAATTCACATAAAAAGACATGAACTCGAATCCAAACTCGAACTCAACTCGAACACCAACTCGAACTCTAACCTAACCTCGAATCTAAACTCGAATATGAACTCGAACCCAAGCTACTCGAACCAACTTGACGCGGACCAAGATTGCAATTGTCATGACTCGCATATTACTCGGCTCACTCGAATACAATCTACACCTTTTGCAATCTATGGTTTCGATCAAGGCATGTTAATCAACAAATCAAAATAATTAAGTATATTAACCAGTTATATATATATATTATACTCGGTGTGCTTGGGATAGTTTCTTGTGTGAATCCAACGGAGCTTCAGAAGTCCTGTATTAACCTCTTTTTTTATTTTACTTTAATATCAGTCGGATTGACTCATCCACAACCTAGAGCCCCGACGCTAACACATGAAATGAGCCCGTATTTCCTTGTTCCTGGGGCCCTACTCTTGAGCTCGTGAATACTTCTACGGCTGAGTTGATATTCACACTTGGAACTTAACGTTAACATAATAACCATATAGAGACATATAGTACCCATGAACATATACTCTTACTCGTTATATAAATTTTACACTTGTCATTTTCTTTACTATTACCTATCTTTGGGACTTACCAAGCGCTGGTTCGCCGACGGGCATTCCACCCACTTTTCTTCTCTTGGAATGTTCGTTAGATTCGGTCGAGACGGAAGAAGTTGAAGCCACAGAGGAGGACTACAGCCAGATTGCTACTCAGGGATAGCTCAGCTTCATTTTCATTGAGTTTATGTATGCCACTTGTTTAGGCATTTTCCTTATTGTATTTACTTTCCAGTTAAGTGGGTCTTGTGTCTTTTCAAAGCTAGATCTTTGTTCGAGTTATCATCAGGTGAAGGTCAAAGAGTCCGACATTCAGAAGATGGCGTTTAGAACTCGTTATGGTCATTATGAATATCTCATAATGCCATTTGGAGTGACCAATGCACCTGCCATCTTTATGAACCTGATGAACCAAGTTTTCCGAGAGTACTTAAACAGGTTTGTTGTTATACTCATCAACGACATCCTAGTGTATTTAAAGAATCGGAAAGAGCACGTCGAGCACTTACGGATTTTCCTGGAGACATTATGACAACATCAGCTCTACGCCAAGTACAGCAAGTGTGAGTTGTGGCTAACTAAAGTTGGATTTCTCGGACATATCATTTCAGGCGAAGGAATCTCTGTAGATCTAGCTAAGATGTCAGCTGTCAGTGAGCGGCCGGCACCAGAGACGATGAAAGATATACAAACTTTCTTGGGATTAGCAAGATACTACCGACGATTCATTGAAGGCTTCTCAAAGATCGCAGCACCCCTGAACAAGCTCACACGTAAAGACGAAGCATTCGTGTGGTCAGAAGCATGTGAGAAGGCTTTTATAGAAATCAAGTCGAGGTTAACCTCTGCACCTATTCTTGTAATACCGGATCAATCTGGAGGATTCGTTGTGCATTGTGATGCGTCCGGTAAAGGATTAGGATGTGTTCTACACCAGCATGGAAATGTTATGTAGCATTTTGAAAATTTAGAAATAAATAAAATTAATTAATTTAATAATAACATGATAAATCACAAAGTTATTAAAAACAAATAAGTCAATTTCATGAGTTGTATGTAAAACAATTTAAATTAAAATTTTAGTATGCAACATAAATAAGTTATGAGGGTTTTAGTGATAATTTTAGCTTCATTTTAATAAAATGTGTGTTTTATAATAAACTAAGTGGTGAGGGGTTTTAAGGTAAAGTTTAGGTTTTTATGCAAAAGGAAAATTGTTAGGGGTGTAAATGAAAAAGGGATAGAACATATTTTAGCTCAGAATTTTAGTGTAAATTAAAACAAAATTAAGGGATAATGCAAGCACACCTCTTGCTTGCATGCACAACACTCACCTCACACCTCCTACTTGCATGAAACCATTATCTCTAGCTTGATCACACCTCCTCCTTCACCTTATCCCTTTCATTTGCCATATATAAACCTTGTTCAGATTAGTGGTAAATTAAAATTCTAAAAATTTAAAGGAAAGAAAAGAACAACAAAACAAAACATTGAAAGAACAAGAGGAAGAAGAAGAAGAAGGAAGCTAGGTTCTAGATTTTCATCACCATCAAGCTAGGACAAGGGGCTTAGCATCTTGGAGGGGTTATTCCAACAACTTATTGTGGGTAATTTCTTAATCACAGTAAGAAATTTAGGTTCTGTACTTAGTTAATTTGAAATGAACAAGTTCCATAATATCGTATTTTAGTTAATTATAGGCTCTGTTTAAATCTGCTATCATTCAGAGAAGAATAGACTTAACAAAACAGTGATAAAATGATGTATATAACACCTAGAGAAAACCATAGGATCACGAACCAGAGGGCTCGGAATTGGGCCAGTGACCAAAGGGGGAAATCCGGCATCGCCGGTTTTGTGGGTTGCTAGGTAGTTTTGGATGGTTGGGTGTATTTCAGTGTATCATTTTGGCCATTTTGGTGTTATTTAAACAAATTAGTTTCACTGCAGATAGAATCTGGAAGCGTATATCGGAAAGGATATCTTAAAAACACAATATACGACACGGTTAAAACGCATCGCGATTTAAATTCTGTGGCGATGCAGGTTAGGGTTAAAATCCAGTAAGGTTAAGTGTTTAATAGCTCGATATAGTCGTATACAATATAACTAGTACGTGGGAACGAGTGTTTTTCATTTCCGTCATGTCGGAGTAGCCGTTTCCTTATATAAGTTAAATTGTGATGTTAGATTCGAATACGGGATTTTCGGAGGCTGCGAGGAAAGGGAAAGGATTGGCAATTCCTGAATAGATTCGACGTTTTCCGGTGAGTAGACTAAACATCTACCGGGGAATTTTGTGAAGATGGCGTTTTACGCCCGTAGTTTTATTTAAACAAATGAGTTATTTGATATGCTAAATTAACAATATACATTCATAATTCACACATACCTTGTTTAGTTGCTAGAACACTACACAAGTATCGACAAGTCATGCCACATGCACATCTTATATGTTACACACACCTCGTCGATATTACGATATCACTTTTACACTTAGCAAATTTATTGTTAAAATGATTCATATCGTATTTTACACACCAATAATAGTAGTAAATTGCATCATTTATAGCATGTTTCATATCTGAGTATTCTATGTTGATGTAAGAGGTAATGGTATTATTGAGGATTTATGGTTTTGAGTTTTTGAATACTATTACATAAATCCAGTGATTTTCATGATTGATGTGACATGTACACCCTGAGATGTTTTATGATTTGGTGTTATTCCGAACCGAGTCGATGGATATACGGTTACGGATTTATAGTATTATTCCGAACCGAGTCGGTGGATACACGGTTACGGATTTACAGTTTTATCCAGACTGAGTCGGTGGGGAATACAGTTGGATATATAGTGGACTTTGTTGATTCAGGATCATGCGAGGAATGATGCCTGTGAGAAATGGAAGTTTTGTGTCGATGATGGACACGGGAAAATGAATTTTATTGGGGATAAATGATGAGATTTCAGTTTTGACTATGAGATTCGTATTATAGATTCATGATTTCCATATATAATCATACATTATACTTGTTCACATTTCAATTAGTATGATCGTCATATTTACATTATTAACCGTTATATGTTAGTTATATTCACTGAGTTGGCAACTCACCCTGTTGTGCCACAGTTCCTTGCAGGGGTAGAGTGGACGGTTAGCAGCGGTGCAGATCTACTCTTTCCGCTTTTATCGCATCTTTTGATAGGTGGGTTACATATATAGTAACCTTCTCTTTTGATATTGTATTTTGTATCTAGAAAATCTTCATCAGACCTGTATATGACTTAGAGTGAGAGAGGGTTATATGTATATTGCTTGACAGTTGAGATCGTTTAGTTCTATAAATTGTGGTTTCTTTTCTTTATGTCTGGGATTCGTATGGATGTCCTATATACTTAGATTTTATTTTCCGCTGATGATATTGTTGATCCCAACTAAGGATGCAACCAAACTTAACACTTTTTACTTGTTTAATATTTTAACTTCATAAAATGTGATTTTTACTTAAAACTAAATTTCTATATAAAGAATTCCGCAAAAAGGATTTTTTTGATCTTGGTTTTCGGCTTACTTGGACTGTGTGCATATCTTTAGATATGATATAATCTAAGTGCCGGTCACATCCAAACTTGGGTCGTGACAAAGTTGGTATCAGAGCTTAGAAATAACCTTACGGAATCGAGTAGGGAATTAAAATAGGTTGACGTGAGTCCGTGATTTAGGATGACCTTTGGTTTGATGGAGTAGGTGAATTAGGATGAGTGCAGTACCGTACGTATGTTCTGCGGCATATTTACGTTACCATACTCAGCCTAACTAATCTTAGGATGTATGTCTTGATCTATTCTTCCGTTGATTCTCTGTTATTGATTGTTTCTATTCGTAAGCCTTATCAACTCTAGTTTCTTATTCCAGTTGTTATGGCTACGTGGGCTAGGCGAGCCGCAGCCAGAGATGCAGCTAGGGCGAGTCCGCCTGTGACGGCGACTGGTACACCGGACGTTCCGGCGGTGCATGAGCATGTTGATCCTCCTCCTCCAGATCGCATGACTAGAATTGAGGAGGGCATGTTGGGATTGCAGCGAGTGGTAGGACAGTTAGCTGAGGCCACTCGAGTACTGAGACAGGATCCGGCACCGACCGTAGCAGAGTCCGAGGTACAGCCAACGCAGACGGTGGCATTGGTAGATACGAAGGTGATGGAGGTATCGCTTGCGGAGTTTATGAGATTGAGACCTCCGGTATTCACAGAGACCGATGCAGCGGAAGATCCTCAGTCCTTTCTTGATAGGATGGCGAGGATTGGCAGATCATTGCGATGTTCTGATGTGAGGTCAGTTGAGCTGACTAGCTTTCATTTGGAGGGACTTGCACAGGAGTGATGTGAGTCGATGGAGAGCGGGCGAGCCACGAGTCTTCCTCCGATGTCGTGGACCGAGTTTTCCACGGTCTTTCTTGCTACATTTCTTCCCCAGAGTGTGAGGGACGCTAGAGCTAGCAGTTTTGAAGCATTACGAAAATCGGCGAGTATGTCAGTGGCGGATTATGATATATGATTCACCCAGCTGTCGCGCTATGCCCCATACTTAGTACCTACGGAGGAACTTCGGGTGAAGAGGTTCCTAAGGAGTCTGGACACGCGGTTGTATCTGGCTATAGGCTCTCAGCATTTTGATACGTATGCGCAGGCCATGGATGCTGTCACGCCCCGCTTCCCAAAATACGGAATACGAGGGGTAGACAAGGCCAGCCATGCTCCTACGGTCAAGGAAATGTCCTGCCGTAGTCACACTTCGGCTTCTAGTTTATCATGGTAAACAGTAAGTGATGCACAGGTAAAGGGAAATACAGCAACTGAAGTAAACAATGTAAAGACTGACCTGAAGTGGAACAAATGAATGTAACTCGGGAGGGCAAGTCCAGAAGTCTGTGATGCACGTCTAGTTCTGGTCCAGGCTAAAACTTCTCCTCACACTGAGCATGCATACTCAGGTCGTCAGAGCGACTCAATAGCAATATAATATATATAATCAAGTAACAGTTCTAACAGCGGTAAAGGATATGAATAACAGTAAATCAATAACAGCATGAATATAAATGAGCAGAGATCAATGCAGCGGGAAAGTAAAGCAGTATAACAATATGTCATGTATGTCAACACAGTATATAAGGAATGTAAATGACAGTAACCCTATCAGTCTCTAAGTCTCACTGCACAGGTCAATAAGCCTATCGTCAGTCCAAGTGTGAGAGTCAACCACTCGCGAGTGTCCTCCACCCAAGGGTAGAACCCAAGGGCAAGGGACCACGGGCCCAACATGTAACAAGAATATCACGGTGTATATATCACGTACCCTGTAAATCTCCATATAACTCCCTAAATATATAAGCCGGCATGGGACTCCCGAGATTCTGTTGAACTCACACTTAAACTACCCCACACCCCGTAGTCTACATCAAACGCTAACCATCACCCTAAATACTAATCGATCCGTGACAAGTCTGCGCGAGAACTGGAGGCAGGACCTCCATCAAGCACGTCCCGACCAATACCTAAGATAAATGCCAGTGTCGGATGCCTTATCTGTGACACCCGTGCACGCTCTTCCATAAGTGTCCCATACCACTTATAGTCACACATACACGCAACCCACAGACGTCGACAATGCAATAGAACAATAAGGTCACTGATTGTGTACAAGTACGTATCACTTTCACTTAATCACGGATACACGAACACTGACGTACTTGCCACAATCACCACTAAAATCTAACACTGGGTAAATGCACGATGTCACTAGGTTATCACTACAATGATATAGGTATGATATGATGCATGAACAGTATAAGAAGCACAACTAAGGTATCATAAGACGACAATCTATCACTTGCACGATTTATCATGAAACATATGTATATAATTTAGTGAAATGATAAACAGGTAGTAATTGATATGTTCAGTTAGCTATCCATCTAATTTGGTTTCGAGCCAATCGGGTTCCAGGATCATTAGTTATAACTGTTTCATTTTAAGCGCACGCGGCTGGAAATCCGGTTTCAGAATCAGGAATCCATTTCGCAACGCATTTTAACCCCAGTTGGGATCATAATTTAGCGACGCTACAGTTGAATGAATTCTAGGGTTTTCAGTAAAGTTTTCAACGCAACAAACGGATCTTCAATCGCGTCTGTACGTTAGGAGTTACAATCTATTTAATATCAACATGTCAATTCTGATTCTGCTGGGACTGTTATGTGTCCCGATCTTCTAAATTACAGATTAAATAGTAAATGATAACGAAACAGGATGAAACTAATCGTGTTGTCTATCTAACAGAGTTACCTACAATAAGCAGCGGAGTTCCACAACCTAAGGGTTAAGCAAATCTTGAGGTATCCAATACGGTACAGCAACCAACAATTTGAGTAGCTCTGAACTGCAGTCCAGAGTCGTACTCCGATACAATTATCATCACGATTTAAGTACAGGAATGTCTGGAGACTAGCATAGGGTTAAAGTTCATCGAGTTAGCTTCGATTTGAGCCCTCGAACGCACCATTCTAATATGTATATGATTTATGGTGGATTTAACGATCTTCAGGTGCAGTAGAAATTCAGTTTTTACGGTTAAACTTGGGGGAAGTTGTTTTAGTCATTATCGATTACGTCATCCAACAAAATTCATACACTATGTTCACAACCCTACGGGCCAACCTACACCATTGAGTTCCGTCAAATTTGATAATATTTTCCTAAGGGAACAAGCATCGAACAGTTGTATTGCAATATTTAACATAAGGCAAACATGGGATATATATACGATATTGACTTGTAACATATACAGAATAGCATGAAAGCAAGTAAAAACTTGCCTGGATCAGTCCCGGGGATGCACGGCAGTGGTAACGGCATGAACGCGCGGTGAGTGACGCGTGCAAGGTTCGCGGTCTTGGCTCGTGCTCGGGCTTTTGGATTCGACAGTTCAGTGGGTGTGACGGCGATGATTGCGATGAAAACGTCTATGACAGCGACATCACGGGGCAGCGACGGCAAGGCAGCAGGGTGCTTGATTTGAGAGGAGGATCTTGGTGACCAATGGTGCGTGCACGGTGCGGGCATGGTACATGTGCTGGTGTTTGGAGTTGGGTTGTAAGTGCTTGAAGAGGAGTTGCTAACTGAAGAAGAAGATGCTGGAGCTGATGAGGATGAAGGTGTTGAGAGAGAAGACAGAGGGGAAAGAGAGACAGAGAGGGTAACGAGAGAGAGAGAAGTTAGAGAGTGAGAGGGAGAGATTAGGCAGAGAAGGAGAGAGAGAGATTGAGAGAGAGAGAGATGCAGAGGGGCACAGAGAGAGTCTAGAGTGAGAGAACTGAGGGAGGGACAGTGTGTGAGGTCGGAGAGAGAGACAGAGAGGGTGAGAGAGAGAGGGAGAGTGTTTGTGCACAGAGGGAGATAGGGAGAAGAGAGAGCAGAGAGAACGAGACAGAGTGAGTGAGAGAAAGACAGAGAGAGAAAGAGAGAAACAGAGAGCGAGAAAGAGAGAGTCGGCTCGGCGCATATGGGTTGTTGGTGGTCGCTCTCGTCGTCGGTGGTGGCGGGGACCCGAGGGGGGCTATGGGTTTGTGAATGATCGAGAGGAGGAAGAAAGAGGGTCGACGACGAGGTGCAGGGGCACGGGCGTGGGTGAGGGTGAGGGAGTAGGAGGGAGAGACTCGGCGGGGCTGAGGGGGAAGAGCGAGAAGGGAGAACGAGCGGGTGAGCGACGACGGTGGAGGAGGTGGCCGGAGTTTTCCTCGGGAGAGAGAGGGGAGGTTTGAGTCGAGGAGGGGTTCGGGGTTGATGGGTGTCGGGGAAAGTGGAGGGAGGAGGAGAAGGTGATGGGGATGTGAAATGCGATCGGTGAGATGAGGGTCGTGCGTTGAGTGGACCACGAGGGTGGAACGTGGGGTAACGGCTCGCGACGAGGGCGTGGGCGACGGCGGAGGAGGCGGGTCACGCGCGCACGATGGTAAGTAGCCGTTGTGAAAAATTGAAGAAAGAGATGTACAGTAAAGGTATTGGGAAGTTGGGCCGGGCCTAACAAAATAAAATGAATTATAAGGAGAATAGGAGACGGGCCGCTGGTGTGGGCTGAAAATATTAAGGAACTCAGAAAAATATAGATGTGGGCATGGGCCGAGAACCAAAGAAAAGCGAGCCGGAGAGTTTTGGATGGTAATATAAAAGAAATGGGGCTGGGCCGAAGAAGTTTGTGATCACAGAATTAAAGAAAGAGAACGGGCCAGGGACTTGGGTTAGGAATAAAATAAATTGATTAGGGAAAAATATAGAAACGGGCCAGAAGCTCAATTAAAAATAAAATAATTATTAGTGTGGGCTGGAGGAAGGTAAGGAAAATGGTAAGAATGGGCTTGGGTTTGGAAATAAATAAGTATGGGGAAATTAGGGAAGAGGGCGGAAATAACAAATACAAGAATCTGGGAAAAATATACTAGATAGGTAAAAAGATATTTAAACTAACTAAATATAATTTTGAAAGTGAACTAACAAACTGGTAAGTAGTAATTTATATAAATACGGACTTTGGTATAAGAGGGACCGGGTGTTACATCATACCACCCTTACAAAAATTTCGTCCTCGAAATTTAAAATAAAGGATAAGTTATATAAACATAAGCGAAAGCTATTAGATTGCACACTAACACAAAAGATTTATTAGCAGTACGTGGACGAAGAAATTTGAAAATATATATATAAGTAAAAACAACATACGGAAAGGTAGGTCCAATAGATATATGGCAGGAACAACTATAAGGGTAAATACATGTATACCAGAATTTTAGGTAACAATAGCGAATAATAATACTCAAGGTTTGTTCGATAGGATCGAACTCAAATATGTGTACACATAAGCATATCGAAAGTAGCAAGGTAGAAATAATAAATATGAGACACAATCATTTATAATAGTAAACACTGGCATAACACTCGAAAATATAGTAATGAAAATGAGGTAGTGAAAGCTTAGTCGATAGGTTAAAACATTTTAAGGTAATTTATCGATCGAATAGTTTTAAATCAACTTAGAAAACTCACATAACGAAAACGAGGAACATGGAACAATATATACGCAATGTTAGTTTGCGCTACTGAAAACGAGAGTAATAATAGCGTACTTAAAACATATAAAACGGAGTAGTCAATAACACGTACTCTTTTACAAAATACCGAAAACTAAATTTTCGAATAACAGTGTTCCTAAATATAGCTAGGGTAACAGGAAAACACAAAGAGGTATAGGGCTAGTTAGGATAATGATTACAAAGAAGTGTGGCTTATTCAAAAGTCAGAGTATGGCGGCTTTAGGCTGAAGACCAAGGAGATTGGGATCGGGTCAACACAGGATGTAGGGGCGAACAACAAATGACTATAAGGGAAGAAGTATGGGTAGGATAGTGGTCGGTACAACATATGAATCAAGATGTGAAGGGTTAGCGAATTCGGAAGTTTCTCCAAAATTTTCTCCTCCCAGAAGGATTACAAACGAGGCACGGGCGAAGACTGAAGAGTGGACCTCTAAAGGATCGGGTGTAGTACTAGTTAATCCTAGTGAGGGTTAAGACAAGGTAAGGAGTAAGTGTAGACAGATCTCAGTAGGAAGAATAATTGTCCATAAGGAATAACCAAGTAGCACGCGAACTACGAAGATCGAAAGATTTGCGAACTCAGCAATTTTATTTCATTCCAGAAGATTATAAACAAAGCATTTACAAAGATAAAAGGTGGCCCTAATCTATACACAGATTTATTTGGCCAGATAAGACAATCATCAAAAGAAATCCCGTCAGTCGCGGCTGTGGAGGTTCAGTAGGTTGCGGTAGGCTCGCGCACTCAGGTAGGGGCGTCCATTTCCATAGCGTCTCGCGGGGACTGCCAAAGGGAGTTCTTCCACGGCAGGGTCTTGATCTTCTGGTCCTTCATCCTCGGATAAAGCTTCTTCATCGAGATCCGATTCCATGTGATTCTCTTCTTCTGGATTTTCTTCGATGTGATTTTCCTCCACTGGGTTTTCTTCCATCGGTTCTTCCTCGGGGTCTTCCTCTATCGGGTTCTCTTCGGGATCTCCTTCTTCTTCGTCAGAATCAACCATCATGTCGAACTCTAGGGCGGCTGCTCCTTCGTCCTCTGAATCGTTGTTTTCGAAGTTGACCTGGGGACCATTGACCTCATCATCGGAACTCATCAGCGTGCGGTCTCAGGAAACGCAGGATTGCGCATCTTCATCCAAATGCGGCGCTGCTCCCGGTGGCCATGTTATGGAAAGGAAAGTCATGATTAAACAACGGAATACATCAAGAAGAATAGTCAAGTGTACGAAGTATAGAAAGATATGCGGTTGCAGGAACTGAAAATCAGGATAGAAACGCTGTGATCACGAATAATATGAATAAGGAGAAAACAAGAGAATGATACGTATATTATGATTCAAATTTCATTGCATTAAATCAAAAGTTCAGTGGATACAAGGTTTCAAACTGAAAGAAATATTCACAAAAAGATAACAACATTAATGCTGAAAGTGGATAATCATGAAAAATCCTTCTTCGACTACTATAACGTTGCATTTCCGTCGCGTGAGTTGAATCCTGTGTTAGGTCCGCCTTATCGTCGAAGTTCGAACTACGCGATAATCCTCACTTGGCATCAGGGGAGAGTGTGGACGAGTCTCCTCCTTTTAGCTCCTTCCTTTCAGGGCAACCGTTGATAAGATGTTTGTTGGACCCGCATATCAGACATTTCCTTTGGGCGCGGCGACAATCCCTCTGAAGACGTCCTGGCCTCTTACAATAGCCACATCAATGGGTCTTCTGATGCTTCTGTTGACGCTTCATCTTCTTCTTCTTTCCTCATCCAATAGGGATCCCTTTATGATAGGAGACTCCCGCTGGTGCCTGATTCTCCTGTCTTCTCAGTCCTTCAGCCAACAAGTCGTTTGTTCGCTCCTGGGCTTCCTTTAGACCTTGCAGTACACTTAGAATCTCAATGGTCTGATTCTGGGGAGCGGAGATAGATGAAGAGTTGTTGGAAGACATGATCCTGAAACAACAGTTTCGAGAATGATACGAGTCACACGCTAAATGAATCAAAATATGGAATGGATAGGACAAGGATTCAAGAATATCAAAGATGCTGAATTTATTATAAGTGGGGAATCAACTGTATGACTTTAAGTCACTTGATTAGAGTACGGTAGTGCAATTGCAACCACGTATCCTTGTCAAGTCACCCGAAACCATAACGAATGGATAGCTGGACACACGAGGTGAATATGGATCAAGAATGACAAGTTTACAACCTAGACCGAGGGATGTCTTAGATTGCCAAACTAAACACGTAAAACTGCAATCCCAATCGATGCAAAACCTGGGCTCTGATACCAACTAAACCATGTCACGCCCCGCTTCCCAAAATACGGAATACGAGGGGTAGACAAGGCCAGCCATGCTCCTACGGTCAAGGAAATGTCCTGTCGTAGTCACACTTCGGCTTCTAGTTTATCATGGTAAACAGTAAGTGATGCACAGGTAAAGGGAAATACAGCAACTGAAGTAAACAATGTAAAGACTGACCTGAAGTGGAACAAATGAATGTAACTCGGGAGGGCAAGTCCAGAAGTCTGTGATGCACGTCTAGTTCTGGTCCAGGCTAAAACTTCTCCTCACACTGAGCATGCATACTCAGGTCGTCAGAGCGACTCAATAGCAATATAATATATATAATCAAGTAACAGTTCTAACAGCGGTAAAGGATATGAATAACAGTAAATCAATAACAGCATGAATATAAATGAGCAGAGATCAATGCAGCGGAAAAGTAAAGCAGTATAACAATATGTCATGTATGTCAACACAGTATATAAGGAATGTAAATGACAGTAACCCTATCAGTCTCTAAGTCTCACTGCACAGGTCAATAAGCCTATCGTCAGTCCAAGTGTGAGAGTCAACCACTCGCGAATGTCCTCCACCCAAGGGTAGAACCCAAGGGCAAGGGACCACGAGCCCAACATGTAACAAGAATATCACGGTGTATATATCACGTACCCTGTAAATCTCCATATAACTCCCTAAATATATAAGCCGGCATGGGACTCCCGAGATTCTGTTGAACTCACACTTAAACTACCCCACACCCCGTAGTCTACATCAAACGCTAACCATCACCCTAAATACTAATCGATCCGTGACAAGTCTGCGCGAGAACTGGAGGCAGGACCTCCATCAAGCACGTCCCGACCAATACCTAAGATAAATGGCAGTGTCGGATGCCTTATCTGTGACACCCGTGCACGCTCTTCCATAAGTGTCCCATACCACTTATAGTCACACATACACGCAACCCACAGACGTCGACAATGCAATAGAACAATAAGGTCACTGATTGTGTACAAGTACGTATCACTTTCACTTAATCACGGATATACGAACACTGACGTACTTGCCACAATCACCACTAAAATCTAACACTGGGTAAATGCACGATGTCACTAGGTTATCACTACAATGATATAGGTATGATATGATGCATGAACAGTATAAGAAGCACAACTAAGGTATCATAAAACGACAATCTATCACTTGCACGATTTATCATGAAACATATGTATATAATTTAGCGAAATGATAAACAGGTAGTAATTGATATGTTCAGTTAGCTATCCATCTAATTTGGTTTCGAGCCAATCGGGTTCCAGGATCATTAGTTATAACTGTTTCATTTTAAGCGCACGCGGCTGGAAATCCGGTTTCAGAATCAGGAATCCATTTCGCAACGCATTTTAACCCCAGTTGGGACCATAATTTAGTGATGCTACAGTTGAATGAATTCTAGGGTTTTCAGTAAAGTTTTCAACGCAACAAACGGATATTCAATCGCGTCTGTACGTTAGGAGTTACAATCTATTTAATATCAACATGTCAATTCTGATTCTGCTGGGACTGTTATGTGTCCCGATCTTCTAAATTACAGATTAAATAGTAATTGATAACGAAACAGGATGAAACTAATCGTGTTGTCTAGCTAACAGAGTTACCTACAATAAGCAGCGGATTTCCGCAACCTAAGGGTTAAGTAAATCTTGAGGTATCCAATACGGTACAGCAACCAACAATTTGAGTAGCTCTGAACTGCAGTCCAGAGTCGTACTCCGATACAATTATCATCACGATTTAAGTACAGGAATGTCTGGAGACTAGCATAGGGTTAAAGTTCATCGAGTTAGCTTCGATTTGAGCCCTCGAACGCACCATTCTAATATGTATATGATTTATGGTGGATTTAACGATCTTCAGGTGCAGTAGAAATTCAGTTTTTACGGTTAAACTTGGGGGCAGTTGTTTTAGTCATTATCGATTACGTCATCCAACAAAATTCATATACTATGTTCACAACCCTACGGGCCAACCTACACCATTGAGTTCCGTCAAATTTGATAATATTTTCCTAAGGGAACAAGCATCGAACAGTTGTGTTGCAATATTTAACATAAGGCAAACATGGGATATATATACGATATTGACTTGTAACATATACAGAATAGCATGAAAGCAAGTAAAAACTTGCCCGGATCAGTCCCGGGGATGCACGGCAGTGGTAACGGCGTGAACGCGCGGTGAGTGACGCGTGCAAGGTTCGCGGTCTTGGCTCGTGCTCGGGCTTTTGGATTCGACAGTTCAGTGGGTGTGACGGCGATGATTGCGATGAAAACGTCTATGACAGCGACATCATGGGGCAGCGACGGCAAGGCAGCAGGGTGCTTGATTTGAAAGGAGGATCTTGGTGACCAATGGTGCGTGCACGGTGCGGGCATGGTACATGTGCTGGTGTTTGGAGTTGGGTTGTAAGTGCTTGAAGAGGAGTTGCTAACTGAAGAAGAAGATGCTGGAGCTGATGAGGATGAAGGTTTTGAGAGAGAAGACAGAGGGGAGAGAGAGACAGAGAGGGTAACGAGAGAGAGAGAAGTTAGAGAGTGAGAGGGAGAGATTAGGCAGAGAAGGAGAGAGAGAGATTGAGAGAGAGAGAGATGCAGAGGGGCACAGAGAGAGTCTAGAGTGAGAGAACTGAGGGAGGGACAGTGTGTGAGGTCGGAGAGAGAGACAGAGAGGGTGAGAGAGAGAGAGAGTGTGTTTGTGCACAGAGGGAGATAGGGAGAAGAGAGAGCAGAGAGAACGAGACAGAGTGAGTGAGAGAAAGACAGAGAGAGAAAGAGAGAAACAGAGAGCGAGAAAGAGAGAGTCGGCTCGGCGCATATGGGTTGTTGGTGGTCGCTCTCGTCGTCGGTGGTGGCGGGGACCCGAGGGGTGCTATGGGTTTGTGAATGATCGAGAGGAGGAAGAAAGAGGGTCGACGACGAGGTGCAGGGGCACGGGCGTGGGTAAGGGTGAGGGAGTAGGAGGGAGAGACTCGGCGGGGCTGAGGGGGAAGAGCGAGAAGGGAGAACGAGCGGGTGAGCGACGACGGTGGAGGAGGTGGCCGGAGTTTTCCTCGGGAGAGAGAGGGGAGGTTTGAGTCGAGGAGGGGTTCGGGGTTGATGGGTGTCGGGGAAAGTGGAGGGAGGAGGAGAAGGTGATGGGGATGTGAAATGCGATCGGTGAGATGAGGGTCGTGCGTTGAGTGGACCACGAGGGTGGAACGTGGGGTAACGGCTCGCGACGAGGGCGTGGGCGACGGCGGAGGAGGCGGGTCGCGCGCGCACGATGGTAAGTAGCCGTTGTGAAAAATTGAAGAAAGAGATGTACAGTAAAGGTATTGGGAAGTTGGGCCGGGCCTAGCAAAATAAAATGAATTATAAGGAGAATAGGAGACGGGCCGCTGGTGTGGGCTGAAAATATTAAGGAACTCAGAAAAATATAGATGTGGGCATGGGCCGAGAACCAAAGAAAAGCGGGCCGGAGAGTTTTGGATGGTAATATAAAAGAAATGGGGCTGGGCCGAAGAAGTTTGTGATCACAGAATTAAAGAAAGAGAACGGGCCAGGGACTTGGGTTAGGAATAAAATAAATTGATTAGGGAAAAATATAGAAACGGGCCAGAAGCTCAATTAAAAATAAAATAATTATTAGTGTGGGCTGGAGGAAGGTAAGGAAAATGGTAATAATGGGCTTGGGTTTGGAAATAAATAAGTATGGGGAAATTAGGGAAGAGGGCGGAAATAACAAATACAAGAATCTGGGAAAAATATACTAGATAGGTAAAAAGATATTTAAACTAACTAAATATAATTTTGAAAGTGAACTAACAAACTGGTAAGTAGTAATTTATATAAATACGGACTTTGGTATAAGAGGGACCGGGTGTTACAGATGCAGCGATACTAGTGGAGGAGCGTTTGAGCGAGGCAGTGGTTGTTCCAGAGCCAAAGAGGAGTAGACCGATCGGGCCACTGGCTAGACAGTTTGGTGGAGGTAGAAGAAGATATACTCTAGGCCGCAGTTTCGGACGAGGTTGGGCTCAGGGCCAAATGTTCATTTCATACCCCGATGATCAGGGGACCCCACTTACATGTTATAATTGCAGGCGTTCAGGGCATACGGCTAGAGGGTGTACACGTTATAGCGGGACTGTTACTCCATAGGTTTCTTTACCTCTTCCACCTTCTACGCCGATGGCTTTACTTCCTCCCCCAGTTGGCGCTACACGCCAGGCAGTTGCACCACGAGGTCGAGGCTTTGAGGGACGTTCTCAGAGAGGTCGAGGAGATAGAGGTAGAGGACGAAAGGATGCGGGCAGGGGCCAGGCACGGGTATTTGTGCTGACTCCACAGGATGCCCAGGCATCAAATGCAGTCGTGACAGGTACTCTTACAGTATGCTCGTTAGAGGCACATGTTTTATTTGATCCCGGTTCTACACATTCTTATGTATCTTCACGTTTTGCACTTTCTTTGGGGAAAGAGTCGTCGTTGTTAGAGTTACCATTAGTGGTGATTACCCCGGTGGGAGATTCTTTTATAGCTCAGCACGTATTCAGGTCATGTTCTGTGCGTATTGGTGATAGAGATTCGCTAGTTGATCTGATTCTCCTGGATATGTTAGATTTTGATATACTTCTTGGTATGGATTGGTTGGCCGCTTGTTATGCCTATGTAGATTGTCGGGGGAAGGCGGTTAGATTTTGTTTTCTAGGTGAACCGGTGTTTGTTGTGCAGGGGGATTGTAAAATAACTCCTGCCAACATGATTTCTGCTCTTTGTGTGGGGCGACTCTTGAAGAAGGGTTGTCATGGGTTCTTGGCTTTTGTTCAGGACTTAGGGGTCACTGAGATTCCATTGGACCAGGTTCCGATCGCACGAGAATTTCCCGAGGTGTTTCCTGCTGAGTTACCAGGATTGCCACCCGATCGTGATATTGAATTTTGCATCGACTTGATTCCTGGTGCGGGGCCTATTTCTATACCACCCTATCGAATGGCACCGAAGGAATTGAAGGAACTCAAAGGCCAGTTGCAAGAGTTGTTAGAAAGAGGGCTGGTTCGTCCCAATGTATCACCGTGGGGAGCTCCTGTCTTATTTGTAAAGAAGAAGGACGGTAGTATGAGACTGTGCATCGACTACCGACAGCTGAATCGCGTCACTATGCGAAACAGGTATCCACTACCACGTATAGATGACTTGTTCGATCAGTTGCAGGGAGCTGGTTACTTCTCAAGGATCGATTTACGGTCAGGGTGTCACCAGTTGAAGGTTCGGAAAGACGATATTCCGAAGACTGCGTTTCGCACGAGATATAGACACTATGAGTTTCTGGTGATGTCGTTCGGACTCACCAACGCTCCAGCAGCTTTTATGGATATGATGAATCGCATCTTTAGGCCCTTTATTGATCAATTTATTATAGTGTTCATAGATGACATTCTTGTTTATTCTCAGAGTCAGACGGAGCACGAGCAACATTTGCGTATTACGTTGCAGACCTTGAAAGAGCATCAGCTGTTTGCAAAATTCTCTAAGTGTGTTTTTTGGCTCGATAGTGTGGAGTTCTTGGGTCACGTGGTTACGAGAGAGGGTATATGTGTGGACCCAAAGAAGATTGAAGCGGTACAATACTGGCCCAGACCTGTGTCAGTACAGAGGTTCGGAGTTTCTTAGGTCTGGCAGGTTATTACCGACACTTCGTGCAGGATTTTTCACGGGTCGCTGCACCTTTGACCGGATTGACTAGGAAGGAGGTTCCATTTCAGTGGACATATGCATGTGAGCAGAGTTTCCAGCAGTTGAAGACGCGCTTGACGACTGCACCTGTCTTATCTTTACCTTCCGGGTCAGGTGGTTTTGTTGTGTATTATGATGCCTCTAGAGTGGGTTTAGGCTGTGTGCTGATGCAGCACGACAAGGTTGTAGCTTATGCTTCTCGACAGTTGAAGAGGCATGAACAAAACTACCCCACTCATGATCTAGAGATGGCTGCTGTGATTTTCGCATTGAAGATTTGGAGACATTACTTGTATGGAGAGTAGTGTCAAATCTTCACAGATCATAAGAGCTTAAAGTATATATTTCAGTAGAGGGATCTGAACCTAAGGAAGCGTAGATGGATAGAACTGGTGAAAGATTACGATTGTGAGATCTTGTATCATCCAGGCAGAGCGAATGTTGTAGCAGATGCTTTGAGTCGAAGACCTGGAGGTAGCTTATCTCATTTGCGCACCTTGCAGAGACAGTCTTCTATAGACTGGCAGATTTTATGTGATAGCCGTATACAGTTTGAGTTCACCCCAACAGGAGGACAACTAGCAATGTTTGCACCCGACCTCAGTTATTGGATCGCATTCGAGAGGCACAGCCCGCAGATACTCGTATGATGGAGATTATGGATCAGGTTAGGCAGAGCAAGGAGAAGGAGTTTGTGATTGATGATCATGGAGTATTACGTTTTAGGACTCGTCTCTGTGTACCAGATTCTGACGGATTGAGGCGTGAGATTTTAGAGGAGGCCCATAGATCAGCATACAGTATTCATCCTGGTTCCACCAAGATGTATCATGACTTGAGGGATGTTTACTGGTGGGAAGGAATGAAGAGAGATGTTGTGGAATATGTTTCGAGATGCTTGACTTGTCCGCAAGTCAAGGCAGAACATCAGAGGCCAGCCGAAGAATTGCAACCCTTACCCATTCCAGAGTGGAAATGGGAACAGATTTCCATGGATTTCTTGGTGGGTCTACCAAGGACTAGCAGAGGGTATGATTCCATTTGGGTGATTGTAGATAGATTGACAAAGGCGGCTCATTTTCTCCCAGTGAAGACGACGTATGGTTTTGCACAGTATGCTCAGATTTATATCGATGAGATTGTACGTCTGCATGGAGTTCCGATGTGCATAGTTTCTGATAGGGGTACCTGTCACGCCCCGCTTCCCAGAGTACGCAAGATTGGGCACGTGACATAGCCAACCATGCTACCTGTGGGTAGGAAGAATCCATCCACAGTCACATTACGGCTGTAAAGATATCAAGAACAAGATAAATAAACTATCTAACACATGTCCAAATCCAGAATAACAAGAGTCAATGATAAATAAGTGCGGAAGCAAATGATCCAATACAATAATAGAAAAGTACGTCACATAATGCGGGCTCACATCTGGAAATAAAATGCAAGAAATAAACAAATCACTACAGAACTCACAAATCAGCCTGCTGGCTGAAGTACTCCTGCTCGGTCGGCGACAGCGGTACGGAATCTGGGCCATGCAAAACCCAGACGTCAGCGCGTCATGTCAACCAGTAATAACATAATAGACAGGCAATGCGAATATGAACATGAAATAAGCAAGAGTAACAATAATATGAATCAGAGCAGTGCAGGGTTGTATGCAGTGGGTAAACTAAACTGTGCTATCAGGTTCTTTGTTCTAAAGTCTTTGAAACCAGGTAAGGTAATCCTCATCGTAACTCGTCGATAGTTATTCCGTAACGCCCGGAAAGACGGCAAACAATAGGTATTCCGTAACGCCCGGAAAAACGGCAAACAATAGGATATTCCGTAACGCCCGGAAAAACGGCAAACAATAGGATGGCCCTTGGAGTTACGTTCGGTTACAATACTGATTTCCCCATACCCCCAAGTTATATGTGTAAGTCAAGTCAGGTATCCCGTAATCAAGAAACTAATGCCAACAAAGGATCAGGTAAACAGGTTTGTCTGGATAGACAACAGGAACGGTCCATGAGGACTACATGTTAGGTTTGTTGGCATTAGACACACGATCAGGTAACGGGTCAAGTCAAACAGTATACGGTACCATGTCGGGTAGATCCATATACATGTAGTAAGTCAGGTCAAGTTGTGAACAATATCATATGTGAATTCACAGTCAGTTATAGAATCAAGCATGGTCATCAACAACATGATATAAGCAATGAATTAAGCAATAGGCAGATGCACTCAGTTTGCAGTACAGTTATTAGTTGTGTCACAGAGAGGATTTCAACATTACAAGAATGCAGTAAGACAATTATAGCTATTTAATCATGTTAATAAGTTTAAGACTTCATGGATGCAATTATATGCAACTTAAATGCGATGGATGCAAACGGGTATCCGAAAGGTTATAAAACTATAAAATGGTAGTGTGGGATGCACAACTAAGCAATATGTGATATAAATATTGATATAATAATATTAATATGGATAGCATATTCAAAGCGATTAATAACTATAAAAGTGGTATTGATTAACCATGCACAAGAAAGTTTCGTTCAGAAATTCAGCGTCACCCTAATTTGTAAAAATAGCTTAAAAATAACAAATGTTCTCCAAAAGAGACGTGTCTTATACCAAAACAAAGATAATTCAATAAGGTTTTCAGTTTTATAAATATAAGCATCTCAGGTTGTCTCTACAAAAAGTTATGAACATTCGAAGTTGAAAGTTTGCTGCTGGAATTTCCTGGACAGCAGTTTGGAGACATTTTCATTTGCATTTTAAGTTATTTAAACAATTTATTTTGCAAGTAAATATTTCATACATTTATAGTATTCTGAGTTAGCTTCGTAACGAACTAAAGAAAGTATACTAATGATTTTTCTATGATTTATAATGAATTTTATAAGATAAGGTGTACAGTAAATTTCAGATTTGTAATATCCGATTTTTCAACGACGTTTCATGTGTAAACTATAAGATTTTCATATGTATAACATTATAAAATGAAGATTATAAAAGTATATAGCATGTAGCAAGATTAACTTGCCTCGATGGGTCGCGAATCGGAAAAACGGAACGTTAACCGTCGGCGGGGAAAACTCGCGACGGGCGCACGGTTCACGGAATGAACCCAAACGACGAACAAAGGAACCACACGGGTCGGGGTACCTCGCTGGAACGTCGAGAAGCGTCACCGGCACGACGGAATTCCGGCAACAAAAGAACAGTTAAAAAAATGAGAAACGAGACATGAAGGAAGAAGAGAAAGAATGATAAAGAGAAGTACGAGAGGATATATGAGAGAGAGAGAAAAAGTGGAGAGAGAGAAAGTGGGGCCTACGGGGTTAAAGGAGAGGTTGCGATTGGCTGAGAGAATAAATTGAGAAGGATATAAAAGATTGTAAAAATATTATATGGTTAACTTAAAGATTTAAAAGATAGGTAATGAACAGTAAGATATCAGGTTAGTTAGAAAAATATATGCGATGGTTTTAATAATATTAAAATTTGGGATTTTGGCGCCAAATGAAACATTTCCAAATCGCGTCCGGGTTGCGCCCAAATATTTAAAATTTAAATAATAGGATTTTAAGCGGGTTCCAAATTTTAAAATGAGATGTTTTATGATTAAAAAGCATGCCCCCAAGTCGGACACTTGCACGCGCGCGTAGCCGTCCAAACTCGCCCGTTTCACCGAACGGGATGAAAACTCGACGCGTGGACGCTACCACGCGGCTAGGGGTGACGAGTAGGCCAATATGGATATTTTTAATTTCACTTTAGGTGTTAAAATTTGTTATATGCAAAATGACTTAGCCGGTTAAAATTTTGCAATAAGAACCAAATAAGCAAGATAAATGAAATGAGCAATGCCAAACACTCAACCAGTAACAGAAATAGTATTATTGGGCTCGGGTGTTACATCATACCCAACTACAAAAAGAATTTCGTCCTCGAAATTCCAAGAATTCAAGATAGATAACTAAAGGAAAAGGTGAGGAAACTTCTGCCGGATCTCGTCTTCTCGCTCCCAAGTGGATTCTCCATGCGATCGATTACCCCAAGAGACTAGCACAAGGGGGATAACCTTGCTCTTAAGAACCTTTTCCCTTCGATCCTTAATTTCAACCGGTCGCTCCTCAAAAGTTAGGTCCTCCCGTACAGTTAACTCCGAATGATCCAAGACGTGGGTTTCATCTCGAACATACCTTCGCAGTTGAGATACATGAAACACATCGTGCACACCTGCCAAGGACTGTGGTAATGCCAAACGGTACGCTCTCTCTCCAACACGCTCCAATATCTCGAAGGGTCCAACGAATCGAGGACTAAGCTTTCCCCGACTCCCAAAACGAATCACTCCTCTAGTCGGTGATATCTTCAAGAATACCAAATCACCCACGGCGAACTCTAGAGGTCTTCTTGACGTGTCAGCCCAACTTTTCTGTCTGTCTTGAGCTGCCTTCATATGCTTCCTGATTGTATTAACTTTCTCAACGGTCTGTACTACCAAATCGGGTCCTAGCAATCTTCGTTCACCAATATCATCCCAACAAATAGGTTTACGGCACTTACGACCTTCCCATTCTGCATCAAAACACATCCCAATCCTTTCCCAGATGCGTCGCTGTGAATCACCAATCCTCCGGAATTGTCTGGCACGGTCGAAATAGGGGCGGTTATCAACTTCTCCTTCAACGTCTCAAAACTAATGCACATTTATCCGTCCATACAAAAGGTACCTCCTTACGCGTAAGCTTGGTTAACGTCTCCGCCAGACGAGCAAAGTTCTCCACAAATCCCCTGCAATATCCGGCGAGTCCAAGAAAACTTCTTATGTCCGCAACATTCTTCGGAATCGGCCGATCTCGAACTGCTGCGATCCCTTCTGGATCGACGGCAATTGCATTGCCAGACACAACATGCCCCAAGAACTTCACTTTCTCCAGCCAAAACTCGCACTTACTCATCTTTGCATACAACTTCTCTTGCCTCAACGCTTGCAGTGCGATCTTCAAATACTCAGCATGCTCTTCAAAACTCTTCGAGTAAACCAGAATATCTTCAATGAATACCATAATAAACTGGTCCAAGAATGGTGAAAAGATTCGGTTCATCAAGTCCATAAATACTGCCGACGCATTCGTTACTCCGAAGGGCATCACTAAGTACTCGTAATGTTCATACCGAGTTCGAAACACCGTCTTGCAAATATCTTCTGCTTTCACTCGGACCTGATGATATCCGGATCGCAAATCCAGTTTCGAGAATACCCTCGCGCCACTAAGCTAATCAAAAGTTCTCCAATGCGAGGGATCGGGTACTTGTTCTTAATAGTTACCCGGTTTAATTCTCGATAATCGATACACATCCTTCTCATGCCATCCTTCTTCTTTACTAGAAGAACTGGAGCTTCCCAAGGCGAGTTACTGCTTCGAATCCAACCCTTCTCCAGCAGTTCAGCAACTTGCTTCTTAACTTCTTCCAATTCTACTGGTGCCATTGGATAATAAGTTTTAGATACTGGCGCTGCACCAGGGATACGATCAAACGCGAACTCCACGTCTCGCTTCGGCGGAAAGCCCGATATATCTTCAAATACGTCCATGAAATCGCGAACCACCACCGGTTCTTCACAACCATCAACTTCCATAGCTGCAAGAACATCGTTTGTCAGCCTAGCCCTAAACTCGACTGGCCCGACAGGACTGCTTCCTCAAAACAAACCTCTGGATGTCCGGGAATCTGGAATTCTCTTCCTTTACTCTATGCTTAGAGTGAGCTTGGGAAGTGCCGAGAAATCCATTCCCAAGACGATTTCACAATTGCCGGTAACAAACACCAAGGAATCTGCAATTAACTCCCGACCGCCAACAATAACAGAACAATCCTTATATCTTCTATTAGTTAAGATTTTTCCCTTTCCCAAAGTGTATGTTCCAAAACTAAACAGGGTCGTGCAATCCTTCGAGTGTATAGTAATAAACTTAGACGACATAAACAATGGGATGCACTAGAATTGAATAACGCTAATGCGAGAAAACAAAAATCCAGTAGGATACCTGAAACGACTTCCTCTGGGCTTTCGCCTCTTCAGCCGTCAGGGTAAAGGTTCGAGCTTGATTGGGTCCTCGAGTTATCAGTTTCTGCTCCTGAAACTGTCTCTGCGGTGGCTTCTGAGTATCTTCCTTTAACTATAGCTTCGACGGGCAAGTATCAATGTTGTGACCCGCTGATCCGCATATAAGACAAAGTCCAAGCCTCTTACGACAATCTTTGCGATAGTGACCCGGTCGCTGGCAGTAATCGCACACCACTCTTCCCTTATGCTCGGGCAAAACTGGCCTCTTCATTGGTACAACGCCACGCCTGTCCACCAGAATACCCTTGTGTCCATGTGCTCGATTTGGTGCAAATGTTGGCTTCCGTTCTGTAACTGCTGGCTGCGATGTACCCCCGGTCTTCATAGTTAGCCTCTGCTGCTCTCGGGCTGCTGTAAGTACTTGTGAGAAAGTGGTCAAACCCAGGGAGACAATCTGCCTCTGGATGTCCACATCCAAACTCCGCATGAACCTTCTTGCCCTATCAGTACTGTTGGCAACCAAAGGTCCAGCGAATCTACTGAGTCTCGTCCACTCAGCTGCATGCACATCTATAGGTGCACCGTTCTGCTTCAAACTGACAAATTTTTCCTCCATTTCCTCCCGTGCAGTCCGCGGGAAGAACTTTTCCAAGAAACTTTTCGAGAAATCTGCCCAACTGATCGGCTTGGGCAAGCGGGTCTCTTCCACAAGCCACCATTCCCGGGCGTAGTCTACCAACTGGATGCGTACTACATCCACTTTCTTATCCTCTGGGATCTGTGCCGCTACAAGTAAATTCTCCGTATCAACCAGCCACTGTTCTGCTGGCAAAGGCTCCTCCAGGCCAGTGAAGACAGACGGACCCAGTCTCCTGAAATCTGCCACGGTACCCACACGATCCACTGGTCTGGCCACAACACTGCTCATGGACTGCTGAACGGCCCACAAACCTTCCTGGAATGATTCCGTTTGCTGTTGGATCAGCTCGGTCTGTCTCTTTTGATTCTCCAGCATTCCTCTTATCACTCCAAGCATGGCGGCTTCGTCCACACGCCTTTGGTACGTCTTCAAATTCTTACCTGCCATATTCCTGAAATCAAAATACCCAACATTAGCATGATGATAGATTCAAAATATAGATCAAGGCTAGAACTCCAAGTTACTTAAATAGAGTGCCGCATTGTAACTATGCCGCGGTATCATAGCCACAATTACATAACTCCACCCAAGTCGCCTAAGTCCTAGAGATAGCAAGGAATCAGGTTTTCGAGTCGATATGCAAAGGAAGTTTGCACATCGTAAAAGATATAATCAGAAAGAATGTGATTCAAGAATGGTAAAACGGCAAGGTGGCAGGACATGTTTCCTAAATGCGGGTATTCTGATTCGTGTATTGGGTATAATACCCAACTACAAAAGAATCAACCAGACTAACCTATGGCTCTGATACCAAAAGAACCATGTCACGCCCCGCTTCCCAGAGTACGCAAGATTGGGCACGTGACATAGCCAACCATGCTACCTGTGGGTAGGAAGTATCCATCCACAGTCACATTACGGCTGTAGAGATATCAAGAACAAGATAAATAAACTATCTAACACATGTCCAAATCCAGAATAACAAGAGTCAATGATAAATAAGTGCGGAAGCAAATGATCCAATACAATAATAGAAAAGTACGTCCCATAATGCGGGCTCACATCTGGAAATAAAATGCAAGAAATAAACAAATCACTACAGAACTCACAAATCAGCCTGCTGGCTGAAGTACTTCTGCTCGGTCGGCGACAGCGGTACGGAATCTGGGCCATGCAAAGCCCAGACGTCAGCGCATCATGTCAACCAGTAATAACATAATAGACAGGCAATGCGAATATGAACATGAAATAAGCAAGAGTAACAATAATATGAATCAGAGCAGTGCAGGGTTGTATGCAGTGGGTAAACTAAACTGTGCTATCAGGTTCTTTGTTCTAAAGTCTTTGAAACCAGGTAAGGTAATCCTCATCGTGACTCGTCGGTAGTTATTCCGTAACGTCTGGAAAGACGGCAAACAATAGGTATTCCGTAACGCCCGGAAAAACGGCAAACAATAGGATATTCCGTAACGCCCGGAAAAACGGCAAACAATAGGATATTCCGTAACGCCCGGAAAAACGGCAAACAATAGGATATTCCGTAACGCCCGGAAAAACGGCAAACAATAGGATGGCCCTTGGAGTTACGTTTGGTTACAATACTGATTTCCCCATACCCCCAAGTTATATGTGTAAGTCAAGTCAGGTATCCCGTAATAAAGAAACTAATGCCAACACAGGATCAGGTAAACAGATTTGTCTGGATAGACAACAGGAACGGTCCATGAGGACTACATGTTAGGTTTGTTGGCATTAGACACACGATCAGGTAACGGGTCAAGTCAAACAGTATACGGTACCATGTCGGGTAGATCCATATACATGTAGTAAGTCAGGTCAAGTTGTGAACAATATCATATGTGAATTCACAGTCAGTTATAGAATCAAGCATGGTCATCAACAACATGATATAAGCAATGAATTAAGCAATAGGCAGATGCACTCAGTTTGCAGTACAGTTATTAGTTGTGTCACAGAGAGGATTTCAACATTACAAGAATGCAGTAAGACAATTATAGCCATTTAATCATGTTAATAAATTTAAGACTTCATGGATGCAATTATATGCAACTTAAATGCGATGGATGCAAACGGGTATCCGAAAGGTTATAAAACTATAAAATGGTAGTGTGGGATGCACAACTAAGCAATATGTGATATAAATATTGATATAATAATATTAATATGGATAGCATATTCAAAGCGATTAATAACTATAAAAGTGGTATTGATTAACCATGCACAAGAAAGTTCCGTTCAGAAATTCAGCGTCACCCTAATTTGTAAAAATGGCTTAAAAATAACAAATGTTCTCCAAAAGAGACGTGTCTTATACCAAAACAAAGATAATTCAATAAGGTTTTCAGTTTTATAAGTATAAGCATCTCAGGTTGTCCCTACAAAAAGTTATGAACATTCGAAATTGAAAGTTTGCTGCTGGAATTTCCTGGACAGCAGTTTGGAGACATTTTCATTTGCATTTTATGTTATTTAAACAATTTATTTTGCAAGTAAATATTTCATACATTTATAGTATTCTGAGTTAGCTTCGTAACGAACTAAAGAACGTATACTAATGATTTTTCTATGATTTATAATGAATTTTATAAGATAAGGTGTACAGTAAATTTCAGATTTGTAATATTCGATTTTTCAACGACGTTTCATGTGTAAACTATAAGATTTTCAAATGTATAACATTATAAAATGAAGATTATAAAAGTATATAGCATGTAGCAAGATTAACTTGTCTCGATGGGTCGCGAATCGGGAAAACGGAACGTTAACCGTCGGCGGGGAAAACTCGCGACGGGCGCACGGTTCATGGAATGAACCCAAACGACGAACAAAGGAACCACACGAGTCGGGGTACCTCGCTGGAACGTCGAGAAGCGTCACCGGCACGACGGAATTCCGGCAACAAAAGAACAGTTAAAAAATGAGAAACGAGACATGAAGGAAGAAGAGAAAGAATGATAAAGAGAAGTACGAGAGGATATATGAGAGAGAGAGAAAAAGTGGAGAGAGAGAGAAAGTGGGGCCTACGGGGTTAAAGGAGAGGTTGCGATTGGCTGAGAGAATAAATTAAGAAGGATATAAAAGATTGTAAAAATATTATATGGTTAACTTAAAGATTTAAAAGATAGGTAATGAACAGTAAGATATCAGGTTAGTTAGAAAAATATATTCGATGGTTTTAATAATATTAAAATTTGGGATTTTGGCGCCAAATGAAACATTTCCAAATCGCGCCCGGGTTGCGTCTAAATATTTAAAATTTAAATAATAGGATTTTAAGCGGGTTCCAAATTTTAAAATGAGATGTTTTATGATTAAAAAGCATGCCCCCAAGTCGGACACTTGCACGCGCGCGTAGCCGTCCAAACTCGCCCGTTTCACCGAACGGGATGAAAACTCGACGCGTGGACGCTACCACGCGGCTAGGGGTGACGAGTAGGCCAATATGGATATTTTTAATTTCACTTTAGGTGTTAAAATTTGTTATATGCAAAATGACTTAGCCGGTTAAAATTTTGCAATAAGAACCAAACAAGCAAGATAAATGAAATGAGCAATGCCAAACACTCAACCAGTAACAGAAATAGTATTATTGGGCTCGGGTGTTACAGTACCCAGTTTACTAGCAGGCTATGGCAGAAACTTCAAGAAGCTCTGGGTACACGGTTGAGTTTTAGTACAGCTTTTCACCCACAGACGGATGGTCAGTCGGAGCGGACCATTCAGACACTATAGGATATGCTTCGGGCTTGTAGCCTTGATTTCGGTGGTAGTTGGATCGTCACCTACCTTTGATAGAATTCTCATACAACAACAGTTTTCAGGAGACGATCCAGATGGCACCCTTTGAAGCTTTGTATGGGAGGAAATGTCGATCGCCCGTTTGCTGGACGGAACTGAACGAGAGTTGCATTTTAGGACCGCAGATAGTACAGGAGACTACAGAGAAGATTCAATTGATACGGGATAGAATGAAGGCGGCCCAGTGCAGACAGAAATCGTATGCAGATCGACGATGTCGTAGACTTGAATTTCAGGTGGGAGATCATGTGTTCCTTCGTGTATCTCCGATGAAGGGTGTGATGCGTTTCGGGAAAAAGGGAAGCTCAGCCCCAGATATGTCGGACCTTACGAGATTCTAGAGAGAGTGGGTGCTGTAGCTTATCGTTTAGCACTTCCACCGAGTTTTCCCGATGTATATCTGGTGTTTCACGTTTCGATACTTCGCAAGTATCTTCACGATCCATCTCACGCGATCCAGCTTCAGACCTTACAGCTTGAGCCGGATTTATCCTACATAGTGCAGCCAGTCGCTATTCTTGACAGGCAGGCAAAGAAACTGCGATCGAGGGTACTTCCATCTGTAAAGGTTTTTTGGCAAGAAAAGAATCGTGAGGAGATTACTTGGGAGACCGAGGATGCGATGCGGAAGAAATTTCCATATCTTTTTGAAGGTATGTCTAGTTAATTTTTAAATTCGGGGACTGAATTTTCTTAAAAGGGGAATATTGTAGCATTTTGAAAATTTAGAAATAAATAAAATTAATTAATTTAATAATAATATGATAAATCACAAAGTTATTAAAAACAAATAAGTCAATTTCATGAGTTGTATGTAAAACAATTTAAATTAAAATTTTAGTACGCAACATAAATAAGTTATAAGGGTTTTAGTGATAATTTTAGCTTCATTTTAATAAAATGTGTAATTTATAATAAACTAAGTGGTGAGGGGTTTTTAGGTAAAGTTTAGGTTTTTATGCAAAAGGAAAATTGTTAGGGGTGTAAATGAAAAAGGGATAGAACACATTTTAGCTCAGAATTTTAGTGTAAATTAAAACAAAATTAAGGGATAATGCAAGCACACCTCTTGCTTGCATGCACAACACTCACCTCACACCTCCTACTTGCATGAAACCATTACCTCTAGCTTGATCACACTTCCTCCTTCATCTTATCCCTTTCATTTGCCATATATAAACCTTGTTCAGATCAGTGGTAAATTAAAATTCTAAAAATTTAAAGGAAAGAAAAGAACAACAAAACAAAACATTGAAAGAACAAGAGGAAGAAGAAGAAGAAGGAAGCTAGGTTCTAGGTTTTCATCACCATCAAGCTAGGACAATGAGCTTAGCATCTTGGAGGGGTTATTCCAACAACTTATTGTGGGTAATTTCTTAATCACAGTAGGAAATTTAGGTTCTGTACTTAGTTAATTTGAAATGAACAAGTTCCATAATATCGTATTTTAGTTAATTATAGGCTCTGTTTAAATCTGCTATCATTCAGAGAAGAATAGACTTAACAAAATAGTGATGAAATGATGTATATAACACCTAGAGAAAATCATAGGATCACGAACCAGAGGGCTCGGAATTGGGCCGGCGACCAAAGGGGGAAATCCGGCGTCGCTGGTTTTGTGGGTTGCTATGTAGTTTTGGATGGTTGGGTGTATTTCAGTGTATCATTTTGGCCATTTTGGTGTTATTTAAACAAATTAGTTTCACTGCAGATAGAATCTGAAAGCGTATATCGGAAAGGATATCTTAAAAACACAATATACGACACGGTTAAAACGCATCGCGATTTAAATTCTGTGGCGATGCAGTTTAGGATTAAAATCCAGTAAGGTTAAGTGTTTAATAGCTCGATATAATCGTATACAATATAACTAGTACGTGGGAACGGGTGTTTTTCATTTCCGTCATGTCGAAGTAGCCGTTTCCTTATATAAGTTAAATTATGATGTTAGATTCGAATACGAGATTTTCGGAGGCTGCGAGGAAAGGGAAATGATTGGCAATTCCTGAATAGATTCGACGTTTTCCGGTGAGTAGATTAAACATCTACCGGGGAATTTTGTGAAGATGGCGTTTTACGCCCGTAGTTTTATTTAAACAAATGAGTTATTTGATATGCTAAATTAACAATATACATTCATAATTCACACATACCTTGTTTAGTTGCTAGAACACTACACAAGTATCGACGAGTCATGCCACATGCACATCTTATATGTTACACACACTTCGTCGATATTACCATGTCACTTTTACACTTAGCAAATTTATTGTTAAAATGATTCATATCGTATTTTGCACACCAATAATAGTAGTAAATTGCATCATTTATAGCATGTTTCATATCTGAGTATTCTATATTGATGTAAGAGGTAATGGTATTATTGAGGATTTATGGTTTTGAGTTTTTGAATACTATTACATAAATCCAGTGATTTTCATGATTGATGTGACATGTACACCCTGAGATGTTTTATGATTTGGTGTTATTTCGAACCGAGTCGGTGGATATACGGTTACGGATTTATAGTATTATTCCGAACCGAGTCGGTGGATACACGGTTACGGATTTACAGTTTGATCCAGACTGAGTCGGTAGGGAATACAGTTGGATATATAGTGGACTTTGTTGATTCAGGATCATACGAGGAATGATACCTGTGAGAAATGGAAGTTTTGTGTCGATGATGGACACGTGGAAATGAATTTTATTGGGGATAAATGATGAGATTTCAGTTTTGACTATGAGATTCGTATTATAGATTCATGATTTCCACATATAATCATACATTATACTTGTTCACATTTCAATTAGTATGATCGTCGTATTTACATTATTAACCGTTATATGTTAGTTATATTCACTGAGTTGGTAACTCACCCCTGTTATGCCACAGTTCCTTGCAGGGGTAGAGTGGACGGTTAGCAGCGGTGCAGATCTACTCTTTCCACTTTTATCGCATTTTTTGATAGGTGGGTTATATATGTAGTAACCTTCTCTTTTGATATTGTATTTTGTATCTAGAAAATCTCCATCAAACCTATATATGACTTAGAGTGAGAAATGGTTATATGTATATTACTTGACAGTTGAGATCGTTTAGTTCTATAAATTGTGGTTTCTTTTCTTTATGTCTGGGATTCGTATGGATGTCCTATATACTGAGATTTTATTTTCCGCTGTTGATATTGTTGATCCCAACTAGGGATGCAACCAAACTTAACACTTTTTACTTGTTTAATATTTTAACTTCATAAAATGTGATTTTTACTTAAAACTAAATTTCTATATAAAGAATTCCGCAAAAAGGATTTTTTTGATCTTGGTTTTCGGCTTACTTGGACTGTGTGCATATCTTTAGATATGATATAATCTAAGTGCCGGTCACATCCAAACTTGGGTCGTGACTGGTTATGGCTTTTGCATCAACACAGTTAAAGGTTCATGAGCGCAACTATCAAACACATGATCTTGAATTGGCAACCGTCATCTTCACACTCAAGATTTGGCGCCACTATCTTTTGGGAGAACGAGTGGATATATACACTAACCATAAAAGTCTGAAGTACGTATTTACTCATAAGGAACTCAACATGCGGCAGAGAAGATGGCTAGAACTCATGGCGGATTTCGACATCAACCTACAGTATCATCCTGGGAAGGTGAACGTAGTTCCTGATGCACTTAGTGGCCAGCCATTAGCAATGAACTCATCGCTCAGTGGAGAATACAACAAGAACTGCATGGATTGGAGATTGAAGTAGTTTTGTCAGATAACGCTTCATCTTTGATGAACTTTCAAGTCTAGTCCACTCTTGTCAATCAGATCAAGCAAATGATGCCAAGTTACAAAAGATCCGAGAATAAGTAGAAAGTAGAATACGAACTGACTTCATCATCCACGAAGGTGGATCCTTGCGATATGGAAGTCGTGTATGCGTGCCAATTGGACCTATTCGAGAAGAGTTGATGAAAGAAACTCATAGCTCTCTGTATTCGGTACACCCCGGTGGTACGAAGATATACAAGGATCTACAGCAACACTACTGGTGGCATGGAATGAAACGAGAAGTAGCAAGAAGCGTAACTAAGTGTTTGGTGTGTCAGCAAGTGAAGGCTGAATATCATAGAACTGCTGGTCTACTTCAGCCGTTACCAATTCCAGAATGGAAATGGCAGTACATTATCATAGACTTTGTGACGGCTCTTTCTCGCAGCACGAAGGGTAACGATGCAATTTGGGTTATTATGGATCGACTCACCAAGTCGGCTTACTTTATTCCATTCAGAATTGACCAGTTAACCGAGACGTTAGCAAAGAAATACATAGAGGTGAGCATAAATTTAAAATTACGATTTAAACCTTCAAGATGTACCATATTTGATACCCATAAACTCATGCAGGAGATCATGAGATTACATGGAGTACTTGTTTGCATCGTCTCCGATCGTGATACAAGATTCCGATCACAGTTTTGGCAGAGTCTGCAAGCTGGCCTGGGGACGAGTCTGAATTTCAGCACGGCTGTTGGGGTCAAAATTTGCACCCCAGTTGATCGGGTCAAAGTCAAGATCAACCCCAAGTAAGCGGGCCCAAGCCCAAGCAAGTGGGCCTATGCCCAAGTCGAGCCCCGTGGCCAGCCTCCCCCATGCCGAAATAAAAAATTATGTAATAAATAATTTTGATGTAATTTTTTTATGCATTAATGTAAGAAAATGGGCATAAAGCCAAATTTCTGTAAAGCCCATGGCTTATGTACAAAAGAAATGAGCACACGAGACATGGGATGGGCAAAATGTCATTTTGTAAAGCCCAAGGGGCTATATGTAATTTTGTAAGCCTATATAAGGCAACATGATAATGAAATAAAAAAGGGACTTTTTCATTCTCTCAAACTCTAGGCTTTTTGTGCCTCCTTCTCCTTCCTCAAAGTTCTAAACCTTCTTCCCCTTTTCAATTAAATCAAGAGTTTTACTTTTCATTTTCCAAAAATAAATAGTTTTTCACCACAAAACCCATAAAGGGGAGCTCAGATCTTCCATCAGATCTCAAAAATGGGAGATTGTTAAATCTCACTCTCTTTCTCCAAGATCCGGCCAACCGATCTCCAAAAATCCCATCTTGGGAAGATCCAGGGCTCAAGGAAGAAGCCCCTTTCATCAGCTCCAAAAATATCTTAGGAGTTTAACTGCTCAATATATACACACACACACACACACACACACATACACACACATACATACAAAATAATAAATCTTTCTTTTTAAGAGTACAACTCCTAGTGCAGGGGCTAAGACCACTTGTCCTCTCTGTCAGAAGTTCAACTCAATAAGTCAAATCGGGAGCACAGCTCCCAGTGCAGGGATCAAGTCACTTTTCCTGCCGACGCCCAGCGCCCGCGTGCCAAGCACGTGGGGCGCTGGCGCCCACGCCTAAGCGCCCACGTGCTAAACATGTGGGGCGCCGGCGCCCAGCGCCAAGCGCCCACATGCCAAGCACGTGAGGCGCCAGCGCCCAGCGCCCGCGTGCTAGGCACGTGAGGCGTTGGCGCTCACGCGTCCTTTGGACGCCTTTTCCCCTCCTCATTTTATATACACTCCACACTAAAAATACATCCCCCGTAAAACTCTACGGGCCCCCCGATATATCCAAAACCCCTTCAAAACACAACACTGCACATTGAGTTCGCATGATCTGTTTGACCCGTCAATCGAAGATTCTCTCGCTCCAAAGGCGAGGGATAATTAACAGCAGCTTAGTCCGCAGCTGCCGGAGATTTGGATCCCCACAATCAATAAACCCCAGCCTACCCTAGGCAGGGGGATCTGTAATGCGCCTGACAAGCGCGTGCGTATTCCCATCTTAATGGGGTGACGAAAAACACCCTACAACGGCATATCATTCATAAACAGATGGACAGTCCGAGCGAACAATTCGGATTCTGGAAGATATGCTAAGAGCCTGTATGTTAGACTTCAGAGGTTCGTGAGAAGATCACCTATATCTCGTGAAGTTTTCATACAACAACCACTATCAGGAAAGTATTAGGATGGAACCTTTTGCGGCACTCTACTGATGGAAATGTCATTCCCCGTTGAGTTGGAACGACGTTGGAGATTGTGAACTCGTTGGACCAGAGATGATCATGGCAACTGTGGACATGGTTCGCACGATCAGGAAAAGGATGCGAATAGCCCTAGACCGACAAAAACATTGGGCAGATACAAAGCGTCAACACTTGGAGTTTCAACCCGGAGAACATGTATTCTTGAAGATCTCCCCAAACAGAGGAGTGATCTGTTTTGGCAAGAGGGGTAAGCTAAGTCTAAGATACATAGGACCGTTCGACATACTCGAACGAGTTGGAGAAGTGTCATACCGTTTAGCACTACCATCTTCATTGGAAGAAGTGCACAATGTGTTCCACATATCCCAACTACGACGATATGTGAGCGACCCCAGCCACATACTTGATCACTCAGAGCTCACGGTACAAACTGACCTAACCTGCGAGTAACAACCAGTTGAGATCCTGGACCGAAAGGTGAAAACATTACGGAACATGAAGGTAAACTTAGTCTGAGTGATGTGGAGAAAGGATTCGCCAGGAGAATCAACTTGGGAAAGAGAAGAAGATATGCGTTCTTGATACCCTTACCTGTCACGCCCCGCTTCCCAAAATACGGAATACGAGGGGTAGACAAGGCCAGCCATGCTCCTACGGTCAAGGAAATGTCCTGCCGTAGTCACACTTCGGCTTCTAGTTTATCATGGTAAACAGTAAACGATGCACAGGTAATGAGAAATGCAGTAACTGAAGGAAACAATATAAAGACTGACCTGAAGTGGAACAAATGAATGTAAATCGGGAAGGCAAGTCAAGAAGTCTGTGATGCACGCCTAGATCTGGTCCAAGCTAAATCTTCTCCTCACACTGAGCATGCATACTCAGGTCGTCAGAGCGACACAATAGCAATATAATGTATATAATCAAGTAACAGTTCTAACAGTGGTGAAGGATATGAATAACAGTAAATCAATAACAGCATGAATATAAATGAGCAGGGATAAATGCAGCGGAGCAGTAAAACAGTATAACGATGTGTCATGTATGTCAACACAGTATATAAGGAATGTAAATGACAGTAACCCTATCAGTCTCTAAGTCTCACTGCACAGGTCAATAAGCCTATCGTCAGTCCAAGTGTGAGAGTCAACCACTCGCGAGTGTCCTCCATCCAAGGGTAGAACCCAAGGGCAAGGGACCACGGGCCCAACATGTAACGAATGTATCACGGTGTCTATAGCACATACCCTGTAAATCTCCATATAACTCCCTAAATATATATAAGCCGGCATGGGACTCCCGAGATTCTGTTGAATTCACACTTGAACTACCCCACACCCCGAGGTCTACATCAAACGCTAACCATCGATCTAAATACTAATCGATCCGTGACAAGTCTGCGCGAGAACTGGAGGCAGGACCTCCATCAAGCACGTCCCGACTAATACCTAAGATAAATGGCAGTGTCGGATGCCTTATCTGTGACATCCGTGCAAGCGCTTCCATAAGTGTCCCATACCACTTATAGTCACACGTACACACATCCCACAGACGTCGACAATGCAATAGAATAAAAGGGACACTGATTGTGCACAAGTACGTATCACTTTCACTTAATCACGAATACACGAACACTGACGTACTTGCCACAATCAACACTAAAATCTAACACTGGGTAAATGCACGATGTCACTAGGTTATCAATACAATGACATGGGTATGATATGATGTGTGAACAAGTATATAAACATGGTGAGGATGTTATGAAACCGCATTCTTTCACTTGCACGATTTATCATGAAACATATGTATATAATTTGGCGAAATGACAAACAGGTAGTAATTAATATGTTCAGTTATCTATCCATCTAATTTGGTTTCGAGCCAATCGGGTTTCAGGATCATTAGTTATAACTGTTTCATTTTAAGCGCACGCGGCTGGAAATCCGGTTTCAGAATCAGGAATCCATTTCGCAACGCATTTTAAACCCAGTTGGGATCATAATTTAGCGACGTTACAGTTGGAGGAATTCTAGGGTTTTCAGTAAAGTTTTCAACGCAACAAACGGATCTTTAATCGCGTCTGTACGTTAGGAGTTATAATCTGTTTAATTCTTATATGTCAGTTCTGATTCTGTCGGGACTGTTATGCGTCCCGATCTTCTAAATTACAGTTTAAATATCAAACGGTAACGAAACAGAATGAGACTAATCGTGTTGTCTAGCTATCAGAGTTACCCACAATAAGCAGCGGAGTTCCGCAACCTACGAGTTAAGGAACACCTGTGGTATCCAATACGGAACAGCAAGCAATGACTGGAGTAACTCTGGACTGTAGTCCAGAGTCGCACTCCGATCCTATTTTCATCATGGTTTAAGTACAGGAATGTCTGAAAACTAATACAGGGTTAAAGTTTGTCGAGTCGGCTTCGATTTGAGCCCTCGAACGCACCATTCTCGTATGTATATGATTTATAGTGAATTTAACGGTTTTCAGGTACAATATAATTTCAGTTTTTCAATTAAACTTGGGGGTAGCCGTTTTAATCTTTAACGATCACATTATGCAGTGAAATTCATACACTAAGTTCACAGCTATACGGGCCAACCAATACCGTTTAGTTCCGTCAAATTAGGGAAAGATTTCCTATGAGATCAAGCATCGAACGGTTTATTGGCTATATTTAGCATCAAGCAAAACATGTATTACATCTACGATTTTGACTTGTAACTTAATAATAAATAGCATGAAAGCAAGTAAAAACTTGCCTGGAAGAAGTCTCGGGGTCGCAGGGCAGCAACGTCGTCACGATCGCGCGATATACGCCACGTACCGGATTCCCGCGAGCCTAGCTCGAAACACGAATTTCCCGTCGGAGTCGTCTTGTGCTTCGGCAATTGACAGCACCGGGGGTCGAAACTTTTAGAGATTAATGGGTGTGGGTTATGGAGAGAGAGAGGGACACAGAGGGGGTATAGAGAGGGAGATGGGGAGTGAGGGAGAGAGAGTTGTAGAGGGATCAGGGAGTGAGTGGGTGATATCAGAGAGAGTGTAGAGGAAGAGGGAGTGAATGCGAAAGCAGAGGGAGAGGGAGAGAGAAACTGAGAGGTAGAGAGAGAGAGAACGACGGCAACGATGATAATGATGAGAAGGTTACAGAGAGAGAGAGAGAGACTCAGAGAGAGAGAGGGGTGATCGGGAGAGAGACAGAGAGAGAGGGTGAGGGAGTTAGAGAGAGATACAGAGTGAGAAAGAGAGAGAGGCCAGAGAGAGAGATGATGACGATGGAGATGATGTTGATGAGGAGAGTGAGGGGTGTCGACGAGGTGCAGAGGCGTCGACGACGAGACGAGGAGCTCGCCGGCGTCGGGGCAGGGGCTCGGTGTGCGGGTGAGTGGGTGCAGGCGGGGGCGCTCTGGGCAGTGGAGGAAGAGGGAAGGAGGAATGAGCGAGACCGATGAGGTGTTCTGCGGCGAGGTCAGGGGCGACGAGGGGAGCAGGGGCACGGGCGTGGGTGTGGGTGTGGGTTGAGGGAGTAGGAGGGGATTGAGGAATGGAGAACGAGGGAGAGAGAAATGGAGAACGAGATGAGGGAGCGGGTCGCGCGTCGTGGGGGTAACGGCGAGCGAGGCACGGCGCGTGTTGGGCGGCGACGTGGGCGCAACAGCAGGAAACGCGTGCGCGAACAGTGGAGGTAGCCGTTGGGGACGAAGGAGATGCACAGTAGAGGGCTGCTGGGGGATTTAGTGGGCCGGGCCGATGAATAAAATTAAAAGAATGTTAAGAAGGGAAGGGGCCGGGCCGAGCTAATGAAAAAAAGGGAAATGGTTTAAAAATGAATGGGCCGAGAAAATCTGGGCTGGGCTAGGGTTTTAAAGGAAAGAATATGTTTATAAAAATAAAATAAATATAATGGGCTGAGGAAGGGAAAAATAATTGATGTAATTAGATGTGAGCTGGACGGAGTTTAAGGAATAATTCAAAGAAAATAATTGAGTTCTGAGCTCGGCAAAATAAGAAATTTTAAGAGAAAAGAGGGAGTGAGCTTGGGGATAAGGAAAAGTATAAACTAGGGTTTAGGTTCTAATGATGAAGGAAAATGGGATTTAATGCGATTTTGAAAATAATTAGATAATCATAAATAAATTTTAGAGGTGAAAAATGAAATACGAATATAGGTGTATGAGAAAAGGCTGGGTATTACATTACCTTTTTGAAAATTAGTCCCTATATAACTGTAAATTTCGAGGACGAAATTTTTATAAGGAGGGTAGAATGTAACGACTCTAAAATCACTGTACATAAATTTCTTGTTATTGTACAGAAAAGGGTATTACAATCCGTGTAAGAGTTAAAAGCTATTTTTTTCTAATAAAAGCAAGAAGTAACATGTAGCTCACTGGTAAAGTCTCTACACTGCTGTGACATAGCTTGTGCGTTCGATTTCCATCAGATCCAATAATTTTTAGATTTTTTCTTTTTAAATTTTTGGAAACCCGAGAGTTTGCACGTGCAATACACCGAGAACCAAAAGTTTCAAAAAAATCAAACAGGCGCAATGAGGTGTACACACCCAACTTGACATGTGGCATAAATCTCGAGACAAATCGACAAAATCGGACCGCCCGTTTCCTTTATTTGGCCGGCCTCGATGGTCCAAAATGCTCCAAATCATCCCGTGATTTGTACACTTGTCCCTTCGACTCCCCTTAACTCCCCTGCACTGTTTGATTTTCCTGCAATCAAATAGAGACTTTTCAATTCACCATTTAACACATTTTTAATGCATTTTAATCCAAAATTTTAATTCCAAAACCCTAATTCTTCACTATAAATACCACTCCATTCCATTGCTCTTCCCCATTCTGAAATTCAAGCAAAAATTCTCTTAAAACTCTCTAAGTGCCAAGTGGAGTTAAGCCCCTCAAGTGGAGTAGCGAGCCAAACTCGACGACTGAAGCATCTCCGACGAAACCACGACCCAGAGAGCTTCTTCAATCTATTCTTAACCATCTAAAAACCGTAAATCCCTCTTCTCTCCATTTCTTCCATCTCAATCCGTATTTTAAAACAACTCGACAAAAAAGAAGTTATCTCCGATATCCTATTCTTTTTACATTTGCAAGACATGTGTTAAGCAAATTTAAACAAACTAACATGCTGCCTTAATCTTAATATAATTTCCCATCATTTAGTTTTTAGTTTAACAAAAATTTCATAGGAAACGAACATATAACAAACATTTTCACTAAAATACCATGAACTTTAGTATAACGCTTCTCGATAATTAGTTTAAATACCTTTAGAGAAAAAAAACTTCACGGAGTAACGATCTACCCCATACGCATACTATGGTTCCATAGCACGGTATTTTAGAGCTATAGTAATTTAAAGAAGAACTTTTTCAGTAAAATACCACACCGTTTCAAAACGGTTTTTTTTTAAATCGGTATTTTGAAATCCTTGGCGATTACGCATCCACAACTATCATTAGGGGACCCGCTAATGGATGGTACGGATTATCGCACATTCTTGAGATAGTAGAGCGAGATGCAGAGCTTCTCACAGAGTATTCGGTCTCGAAAAGAAATAAAATTACGGTTTTTAAGAAACGCGACTTTTCGAAACAAAACTAATTTTTGAAAAATTATATAAAAATTATGAATTCGTATTTTCAATGAAAACATATTAAGAAACTATATTTTTATAATGAAAAATTAAATTTTTTTAATAAAATATTACCAAGTTTCCAAAAGTATTAGTTTTCACAAAACTACCATAAATTTTCAAAAAGCTAGGTTTTATCACCAAAATACCATAACAATTAAAATACATGTTCATGAAAACCCTAAATATTACAAATCACTCTCGAAGTTATTTCTAAACAATATTGATATATATTTTTCATAAACCCCCTCGAGATATACAAACAATATTTTAAGGACTCTAGAATTAATATGAGCTTAAGCGGTATCATTTCTCTTGAGACTCAGGGAGCCGGAGAAAGTGAGTGCTTGTCTATTCATGTTAGATAACTTAACAGAGTTGTCAAATGGAAGTTGTCTTGGAAAAAGATATAAATCCTGCCGTCCATGTGCAGCAGTTGCCGATTTCTCCCGAACATAAGATTTTTAACAATGTACATCAATTCACATGAATAGACATGAACTCGAATCCAAAATCGAATCTAAACTATAACCTAACTCGAACTATAACCTAACTCGAATCTAAACTCGAACCCAAGCTACTCAAACCAACTTTACTCGGACCAAGATTGCAATTGTCATGAGTTACATATTACTCGGCTCACTCGAATACAATCTACACCTTTTGCAATCTATGATTTCGATCAAGACATGTTAAGCAATCAATCAAACCAATTAAGTATATTAATCAGTTATATATATATTATACTCGGGGGTGCTTGGAATAGTTTCTTATGTGAATCCAATGGAGCTTCAGGAGTTCCGTATTAACCATTTTTTTTATTTTACTCGAATATCAGTCGGGTTGACTCATCCACGGCCTAGAGCCCCGATGCTAACACATAAAATGAGCCCCTGTTTCCTTGCTCCTGGGGCCCCACTCTTGAGCTCGTGAATACTTCTACGGCTGCATTGATATTCACACTTGAAACTTAACGTTAACATAATGACCATATAGAGACCTATAGTATATACTTACCCATGAACATATACTCTTACTCGTTATATACATTTTACACTTGTCATTTTCTTTACTATTACCTATCTTTAGGACTTACCGAGCGCTAGTTCGCCGACGGGCATTCCACCCACTTTTCTTCTCTTAGAATGTTCGTCAGATACGGTCGAAACGGAAGAAGTTGAAGCCACAGAGGAGGACTACAGCCAGATTGCTACTCAAGGCTAGCTCAGCTTCATTTTCATTCAGTTTATGTATGCCACTTGTTTAAGCATTTTTCTTATTGTATTTACTTTCCAACATAAACTCTTGTATTTGTAAATATTGGAAGTTGAATGTAAATAAAGATGTTTGTTGAAAAATTTTATAGTCTCCATTTATTCTTGTATTGTGTAATATCGTTTCAATAGCTTAGTATATTTATTTGAGGAATGAGCTTCTCTGGATAAATATGCCGCGGGCTTGCATGTAACCGTTTCCGTCTACTGGGAAGCGGGGCAAGACAGGTTTTGTTGGTGGCCTATGCAAGTCAGTTCTGCATGAAGTCGTAAACTATATACCACAAGAATTAATGAATTCAACAAACATTTACATTCGTTGCATTTCAAATTCCTTGAATCTATCCTAACCTATTTTTTATATCAAGGTGGTGGACTCTCCGAACAATACCAGCACAAACGTCAATGGCAATACTCCACCGCCTACACTACGACCACCACCTACCATTGAAGCTCCTATCAATGAGCAAACGGTTCTGCTTGAGGCTATCAAGAGCCTATTGGAGGGTCAGTAGCAGTAGACTGCTATCCTCATGCACCGTCCTGAAGCCGAGGCATCCGGAGTTAAGCAGTTTTGGGCACTGCACCCAAAGAACTTCTCGGGTAAAGAGAGCCCGCTTGAGGCAGAAGAATGGGCTCAAGCGATCGAGCCTGGCAGCAGCTCAAGTGCTAGAGATAGCCTGAGTGAGAGTTGCTAAGTTGCAACTGACCGATAACGTCAGGGTATGGTGGAAGGATGAGGAGAGCCGTCTCGCGCAACCGATAAAATGGAGAACATTCCGAGACCTATTCGATGCCAAGTACTTCTCAGAGATTGCCCATTTTGACATGGAGCAGCAGTTCATCCATCTACAGCAGGGCTCAATGTGGGTCAAGTCGGTGGATGAATATGATGCTGAGTTTACCATGCTCAGCAGGTAAGATATAGTCTCAAATTCAAATTTTCTATCTCACTTACAACACTGCTAACTGTCACGCCCTGCTTCCCAGTAGACGGAAACGGTGACGTGGCAGGCTGCAACGTATTTACTTTGAAATAAATACGTTAAGCGTAATTAAGCAATATATAAATGAACAAGAATGACAAGAGTAAAAAATAAACTACAAATTTTTTTACATTCAACTTTACATATAACTGTTTGAAATAAAAGCTACAATAATCAAAATCAAATCCCTAAACAATGACATACTGAAAGTAAGTGCAGAGGTATTAGTAGTAAGGCTGAGCGGTAAGCTGGTCCAAGTCCTCCTGGCTCGGCTCTATCTCTTCAGAGTCCGGTCCTCTTGACGAACATTCCAAGGAAAGAAACAGAAATGAACGTCGTCAGCGAACTAACACTCGGTAAGTCCCAAAAGAAGAAAGAGAAGATAGTATATAAAATGAAATGAACAGGTAAAGTTGTATATGACTGATTACTGGTATATGATAGTTATTCTAACGTGGTTGTTTGTAGTTTGATAAAGAATGTATTCATGTATACGAGAGGAGTCTATCTTACCCCGTGGACTATGGTAACATATAGTACAAGGCCCCGTTATAACCCACGGGACAACGACACGTGAATTCATGTAGGTGTCTTTTAAGTGACCTCCCGTGCCATGATATGCGTTCCGTACCAATCTACCCCTTTATCCATGCGTATTGTATTGTATAGATTATGTTTATAAGTCTTGGCTGAAACCATGGATACAAAATGTTCAGGTTCATATTCAGGATGTAATTATATATTCAAGTAGTCTTGTCAAGTTAATGTCAAGTTATAACCATGGTTCGGTCAAGTCAAGTCAAGTATACATGTTTAAATTTGATGTTTGAATTCGAGTATTCATGTTCATGATCAAGTATTCGTGTTTGATTTTGGATTCAGATTTAAGTTTGGACTCAGCTTGAGTCAGACACTTGTAAATGGATTTCACTCTTGAATTCTTAGGTTCGGAAATCATCGGCAATTGCTGCACATGGACGGCAGGATTTATGTTTTGTTCCAAAACAATTGCCATTGATAACTTCGTTTAGTTTTCTAACTTAAATAGGCAAGCATTCACTTTCTCCGGCTCCCTGAGGCTCAAGAGAATTGATCCCGCTTAAACTTATATTTACTAAAGTCCTTAAAATATTGTTTTGTATATCTCGAGAGGTTTTATGAAAAAATATTTTAATATAGTTAAAAATAAAACCTCGAGGGTGATTTGTATTACTTAGGGTTTTCATGAACATGTATTTTAAGTATTGGGGTATTTTCATGATAAATACTTAGCTTTTAAAAGTTTATGGTATTTTATTGAAAACCGGTCCTTTTTAGTAATTTGATGGTATTTTATTGACATTTTTTTAATCTTTCATTTTTATAAAAATATAGTTTCATAATATAATGAAAATATGGATTTATAATTTTATATAATTTTTAATTTTAAAAATTAGTTTTATTTAGAAATTCGTATTTCTTAAAAACCGTATTTTATAATCCTTTCGAGATCAAATACTCCGCGAGGAGTGCTGCATCTCGCTCTACTATCCTCAGGATGTGCGATAATCCACATCATCCATTAGCGGGTCCCCTAACGAGAGTTGTAGATGCATAATTGCAAAGGAATACAAATACCGTTTTAAAAGATACCCGGGCATTTTATTGTAAAGATTATTCTTCGAAACAAATATACATATAAATAGGCATCTTGCTATGAAACAAAAGTGTACATGTGGGGTAGGTCATTACCGCGTAAAGTTTTTCCTAAAGGTAAAGTTTTAACAAAAACGAAAAGATGTGATAATAAAATTCAAGGTATTTTAATGAAAAAGTTCAATTACGATTGTTTCATATGAGATTCTTGGTTAAGCTTGATTCTAAACATTGATATTTAAAGTTACAAATAATGTGGTAAAATTAGATTGACCAAATTATAAAGGATAAAGAAGTTCTAGGGTTTAGAAAAGAAAGGCATCAGTAATAACTCCACTTTATCGATATATGTTTTGATGATGAATTTCAATGAAGAGAAGGAGAGTTGGGAGGGACTTACGGTTTGAATATATTAAGAAGAGGTTAAGGAAGAGGGGATGAACTTCGTGGTGTCACGGGAGCTCCGGAACCGACTTCGAGCTTCGACGGAAGAAGCTTGCTCGCTAACTCCACTTGCACTTAGGAACTTTTTGAGAGAGTTTTTGCAGAATTTTCCGAATGGTGAAGAGGTAGGGCATTGGGTGGTATTTATAATGGAGAATTAGGGTTTGAGAATTAAAAAGCATTAAAATGATATTAAATGGTGAAATGAAAGGTATGTGTTTGATTGCAGGGAAATCAAACAGTAAAGAGGAGTTAATAAGAGCTGAAGAGACGAGTGTGCAAAGAATAGATCGAAATGGGCTTATCATAGTCGTTGGCGCCGGCCCTAAGGAATGTTTGGCCGGTCGATTCTCGAGGTCTTGCCTCGAGATTCGTGCCACATAATTAATTATGTGTTTACACCATTTTTCACATGTTTGATTTTTCTGAACTTTTCATTTCCCTGTGTATTGCATGTATAACTGTTCACCACCGGAAGACGGATCGGGGCGTCTGGCCTGAATTCTGGGGGCAGACACTATTTGGATTTATCCGTTCGCCTCTCCGAAGATGGCAAATTGATTTATGGTACCGTATATCAGAGGTTTGGACGGATGCGACCGTTGTAGCAGACTTTATCATATTCTCCCTTATTTTATGAGGGGTTTTTGATTGTAGGGACGCTCTTCCCTGCAGGCGTAAGCCCTGCAGTTAATTACGTTACCGCATTATGGTAACCACTTTCTCCTGCTCCGGAAGTTCACTTCATGTCGTGTGTGTTTTTGTTTGTTTTGGTTGCCCGTGGATTGTATACGGAGACTAGTTTGTGTCGTCGTCCGTAGGGCGCGGATTAGTCCAAATCCGTATATTTTAGATTTGGGCTTGAGCTGATTTAAGGATCGTTAATCTAGTTTGAGATTAAGATCGACTTAAAGCACATGAGCATTTGGGCTCAATTATTTTAGTTTAAAGACCTCACGGTCCATTACCGCTATGTTTGGGGCGGGGTTTTAGTTTAAGGACATTTCGGTCCATTATCGCCGTATTTGGGGGCGAATGTTAGTTTAAGAATATTTCGGTCCATTATCACCGTATTTATGGGCGAATGTTAGTTTAAGGACATTTCAGTCCATAATCGCCGTATTTTGGGGCGAATGTTAGTTTAAGGACATTTCGGTCCAACATTCCCATTTTTGGGAGGAATATTAGTTTAATGACATTTCGGTCCATTATCGCCGTATTTGGGGCGAAGTAATGAGGTGTGCACGTCAATTTGGAAGTGCATCAATGTATGACAAAAGGGGTTATTGGTTGTTGGGACCTGCCACCTCTTTGAAAACGTTGAGAAATTACAACGACATATATCAGAGGTGTAGAAGGATGTAACCTTGAACCAGATCCCGTATTTGAGAGAAAGCGGTTGTGATGGACCTAAGAATCGTTGGTCATATTTGAGACTAAGATTACCTTAGGAGATATAGGATGAATATCATTTTTGATATCATCAAGGAGAGATCATTAGTCATGTTTGAGACTAAAATTAGTTTAACAATTTTTGTTTTGTTTTAAGGACCATTTTTACATAAAATCCATCAAAAGAGCATTTGGGCTCAATTGCAAAGAACTTCAGAGGCTTAGCCAATTTGGGCTTAATCTGCCTACTCTTATTCAAAAAGTGCTAAGCATTCATTTGAGCTCTGTCTGTTCAGCCCTTTTCATTTTATGAAAAAGTGCTAAGCACTTATTTGACGTTCTGACACTCACATGGGTGTCATGTGAAACATTTGAGTATGGGCGCCGCCCAATGAGCACTAAGCACTCTGCCACTTTGACTGTTTATGAAGTGCTGGGCACTTTATGTGGCGCCCGCGAAAGGAGCACGTGAGGCGCTAGGGCGTTGCCTAATCAGTGTTAAGCACTTAGCCATTTTGGCTGCATGCGAAGTGCTAAGCACTTTTATGTGGCGCCCGCATGAGGAGCATACAAGGCGCTAGGGCGCTGCCTAATCAGTGCTAAGCACTTAGCCATTTTGGCTGCATGGGAAATGCTAAGCACTTTTATGTGGCGCTCGCGTGAGGAGCACGTGAGGCGCTTGGCGCTGTTAAAGTGGGGCGCCCACGTGAGAAGTACGTGAGGCGTTAGTTTCTTTTATCTAGAGATTTAATCTCTGTTGATGGTATTTTGACCATTAACGATCACCAAGATCACTATTTTGAGGATCTGGGATCATGTTCTTTTTAAGAACTATGTTCTTGATTCGAAGGAACTGAGTTCCTGAAGTATTATGGACTCCATATTCTTTCTCTTTTAAATTTGTCCTTCCCTGAATTTTTGATTCTCAAGAACAAGATCTTCCCGATGAGAATTAAATTTTCAACTTGTGAGAGACTTGTCTTGTGGATCTCAAATTCAGAGAAAGAACTAAGTTTTTTTAGAAGGGTTCAACCCTTAGATATGTTAGATAAAAGAGATGTTTTGATCTCAACGTTCTCTTTACCTAGGGTTTCGAGAATGGAGCTCTCCTTCTTTTTGTCTCTGTGTGTGTGTGTGTGTGTGTGTGTGTCTCCCCTCCCCTTTCTCTCCTTTTTTTGGGGATTGAACTCTCGGATCTTTAATATAGTAGAGGTAGATTGTTAATTAGTTTTGAGAAAATCTCTCATTGAAAGGTTCTAATTGATTTAATCAAACTCAAAATTTTGTTGGGGAATTTTATCAACCATTAGATCTTTGATCCAAGGACTTCTGTTTTTACAGAATATGATTTCGGGTTTTTAACGAGATTGGGGAAATATTTTCTCTATACAGAATTTATTCTGTAAAACGGTGATTTTTAATTACCATTGGATTTTTTAATCCAACGGTTCTCTGTTTTACAAAGAGCAATCTTTCTTATTTAGAAAGATTGAGTGAATATATTCCAGAATAGAATTTTATTCTGCATTGGTTCTTTGATCCAACCGAGAGTACCTTTCTTATTTCGGAAACATTTAGGAAATGTTTTCTCCCAACAGAATTTAATTCTGTATTTTGATGATTTATCGTCTCCATTGGATTTTTGATCCAACGGCTCTGTTTAACAGAGATTATTGTAGAATTTTAATTCTATCTGGGCGTTGGCGCTCACATGTCGTGCACGTGGGCGCCACTTAAGAATTTACTTCTTAAGATGGGTATTCCTGTGCTTTGCACATTGGCGCCCGCGTGAGGAGCACGTGTGGCGCCATCTAAGAGTTTAACTCTTATATAATAGACTCTTCTGTGCTTTGCACATTGGCGCCCACGTGAGGAGCACGTGAGGCGCCACCATAAGATTTAATCCTATAAGATTGGTTCAGACACTGCCTCATTGAACTTTGAACAGAGCTTTGCTATTTTATTAGGTTAAATATTGGGGGAACAAATGCCCCCCACCGTTGTGCTTACGTGGCTCACATGTGGGTGCAACGGTGCCATCTTTTCCACCGTTCGATCTCCTGGGGAGTTGAACCGTCCCTTCATGTTTTATAAATAGGGCCTTTGGTCCTTGAGATGACTGCCGTTTCATCATCCTCTTGAGTTATCTTCTTTCTTGAGAATTTAATTATCTTTTCAGAGCTTAGATCTCCGTTCCCAAAACTTTCTCAGAGTCAAACTCTGCCAAAATTTGGTAAGAAACATGACCATGATTTAACTCATAAGAAATTTTTAGAAGAACCACTTCTCATTTTCGTTTTTTAACCCATTAATAGAGCTTTGCTCTTTTCTTTGAACGATCTCTTAAAGATCTTAAAGCTGTTAGTTGGGTAGACCATGGATCTTAGAGATCTTAGGGTTTTGCCCTGTTAGTGACTTTGATCTTTGAGAATTGTTTGGAATTTAATTCCATTTCCCGTGGGGATTTCTGGGACTTCATCCCCTTATCAGAGGAATTTAATTCCAGTTTATTCTATAGAGCTTAGTTCTGAGAAATTCCTTTGGGAATTTTATTTCCTTTTCTTATTTTCTTTTTTAGGGTTCTTCTTACAGATTTGAAATCTGTTGCAGAACACATTTTCTGAGGGTATTGGGAGTTTAACTCCACAGTTTTAATGAGATTCTTCATTAAATGAGAATCTTTTTGGATACTTACAATGAATGCATTCCTCGTCATTGATGGGGGTGCTAGAACCATTGTAATTTCTTTCTAGATCGTAATAATTTTGATATTTCGATTGCTAAACCCCTTACTGGTATTTCTTTGCAGATACTATGGCGTCTCGTCTTTATGATCTTGAATAGATTATCTCTTATGAAAATATTCGCATCCAAGGCCGCTGTCAAGGCCAGGAATTTACTGATGCCCAATGTGCCAAGGTGATGCGCCGCTTTGATGACTACAACGATCGATTACTCACCCGCCGTTCTGCTCTTTCGAAAATTATCATTGGGTCGATTTAGGAAGCAATCCCTGAGCTTGACGAGACTATGCCGCTCGAGGCGCTTGATGACACTGAAGATAAGATGCATTCGGTATATCTGATGGGCCTGATCTCAATGAAGTGTGTTCCCTTATAAGAAAAAAGAAAGAAAAGGAGAAGAAAGAGAGAAAAAGTGATGGAAAAATTTCCACTAATAAAACATCACGTGCCCACATGTGAGCGCCTATATAAAGATTATAGGCGCAGGGTTTAAACAATTGATAGACTGAAATAGAGCCTCACGTGTAAGCACTTGACGTCTATATACAAAGTATATAGACGCCATATTAAAACAAATGACAGGACAGAAAGGCTCACGTGTCAGCACGTGATGCCCTCTTTTGACTGTTGCACATATGCAAATGAGTTTAACTTTGTGGGGTCACGTGCTACACGTGAGTGGTCTCAAATGCCTTCTGAGCCGAAAGAATTAAATTCTAAGTAAAGAGATCAAAACCCTATTTGAAAAATATTTCCTTGAATTTTTCTAAACAAGAAAGATTGCTCTCTGTAAAACAGAGCACCGTTGGATTAAAAATACGATGGTGGATAAAAATCACCAAGCTACAGAATAAGCTTTGTATGGGAAAATATTTCCCCAATTTTGTTAAAAATAAGAAAAATATCTTCTATAAACAGAAGTCTTTAGATCAAAGATCCAACGGTGGATAAAATTCCCAAATCAATTAAAAAATCTTTCAATGAGAGATTTCCTTAACTAAATCAACAAATTTATCTCTACTATATAAAGGACCCAAGACTTCAAGTCTTAAAGAGAAGAGACCCCCCATAAGATTTGAAAAAAGAAAAAGAAAAAAAGAAGAGCTCTCTTTTAGAAAAAGAAACCTTAGGTAAGAAGAAAGAGATAGAGATCATTTTATCTCTTCTTCGCCATTTCAAGAGTTTAACTCTTCTAAAAAGAACTTAGTTCTTCCTCTGGTTGAGATCTGTAGAAGCAGATCTCCAAACAAGTTGAGAATTTAATTCTCATCGAGGAGATTCTGTCATGCAGACTCAAAACTTAGGGGAAAGAACTAAGTTTGAAGAATTTAATTCTTCCAAAGATATAGGAATTTAATTCCTCTGATAAAACTAGGGTTTAACCCTATAAAAGAATTTAATTCTTATCAAAATAAGAGACCTGAAATGCTCAAAACTCAGATCAAAATTTCCATGCACATAAAAGAAATGATTAGCGTTCAACACTATCACGACAGATCACGTGTTCCCACGTGAGCATCTCTGAGGAACAAAAAGGAACGACTGAGATCGAGTCACGTGATCCCACGTGACCCCCTTAATAGTGCTCAGCACTTATAAAAGAAAAAGAGGAATAAATCAAAGACAGTTCTTATTTTGGGGCGCCTCACGTGCTCCCATGTGACCCCCAATAGTGCTTAGCACTTATAAAAGAAGAAGGGAATAAACCCAAAGAAGCAATGCCCGATTTTCAGGCGCCTCACGTGCCACACGTGAACACTCTAAATTTCAGTGTTTAACACTGCTTAAGAGCCTCACGTTGGAGCACGTGAGCACCAAACAAATATCAGTGTTTAACACTATGAGGGGGCCGACCTTAGTCCAAATTAGCCAAGTCTCCTGAGGCCAAAAACCTTTTGACCATCAATCAACCGAGCCCTCCTATACTCAGGTCTGCCTAAATCGATCTTAGTACCAAAGATGACTAATGATCTCCTGACACATGGCATCTAAAATGATGTTCATTCCACCATGATCTCTCCCTTCAACCTGGAGTTCGGTTCAAGGATACATCTCTCCACACCTCTGATATATGTCGTAATTCTTCAACGTCTTCAGAGAGATGGAGGGTCCCGACAACCAACAGCTCTTTGGTGCACCCCCAAACCCATGAGCACATTCCTATGGACCGCAATGTCCTTAAACTAGCTATGGACCATAACGTGCTTAAACTAAAATAATAGAGCCCAAATGCTCTTTTGTTGGGTCTGAATGATCCCAAAATTATGTTGAGTAGATCTTAGTCAAAAATTAGACTAACGTATCCTCAACAAACATTTAAGTTTATCTTAATCCCAAATGAGATTAACGATCCTTAAATCAAACCAAACCCAAATCTAAGAAAATACGGATTTGGACTAATCCACGCCCTACAGGCGACAACACAAATTAGTCTCCGTATACAATCCACGGGCAACCAAAAATAAAACAAACACACACGACACGAAGTGAACATCTGGAGCAGGAGAAAGTGGTTACCGCAATGCGGTAACATAATTAACTGCAGGGGCTTGCGCCTGCAGGGAAAAGCATCCCCACAATAAAAAAAACCCTCACAACGAGGGGGAATCTGACGAAGTCTGCTACAACGGCCGAATCCATCCAAACCTTTGATACACGATGCCATAAATCAAATTTGCATTTTCGGAGAGGTGGACGGATAAAACCAAATAGTATCTGCCCCCAAATTCAGGCAAGACGTTTATCTTCCCGGTTTTCAGCGGTAAACAAAGCGGAGAGATGATCTTGTTGATGTTTTGCATCGTGTCTTCCAACAGAAGGCGATAATATCCGCGTACCAAAGGACGGACGACATTAGTTGTAATGCCCAGCCCCTTTTTTATACCTATAATCAGTATTTTGTTATTCCTAAATTGTATTTATTTTTATTTATAATTTTAATTCTTCTAAACTCCCATTTTTCTTTTATCAATAAAACCCCAAAACCCAAATCCTATTATATTTTCCCAACAAATTCCCTTAGCCAACACCATTTTCTTTTAATAGAACCCCAATTCCCATTCTTTTATTTAAATTCATTTTTCTTTTAGCCCCAATCTTTCCTCAAGGCCGGCCTCACTCTTTTTCCTTTAAAATTCCCTTCTATTTACATAACTCAGCCCTTTTCCCTAACCCAACAGCCCCCCAGCCCACACAAATAATTGAAATTCATTTTTTTCTTAAATACCCGGCCCTGCCTTCCTAAAGCCCAGAGAAACAATTAAATAAATAAGCAATTTGCTAAGCCCCTTCGGCCCAGCCCACTGCTCTTTCCTTCTTCTTTCTTTAATTTTTCCTTTAATTTTCTCGGCCCGGCCCTTTCTCCTTCAGCCGTGCCCGCTTCTCCAACCCGACCCGTTCCTATTCATTTCCTTCCCCAACGGCTATCTCCTTCATTCCCGCGCGCGAGATCTGCTCCCTCCGCCGTCGCCCCCGCTCTCGCGACGTTACACCCACGACGCGCGCGTTTTCCCCGCGACCCGCTCCCTCAATGGCTCACTCCTCTCTTCCCCTCTCATCCTCGTCTCCACTCCTCCCTTTTTCTCTGCTGAGCACGAACACTCGAGGAACCCACAACACCTCCTCGAGTCCCTGCCGACGACGAAGACGACCACCTTAACCATCAACGTCGTCATCCCTCTCACCATCCTCTTCCTCGCACCCTCATCTCTTCTCTGCCATTTCACACTAATCCCTCATATATCTCTCCCTCACAAAACTTACCGAGCACCATTTTCTTCCCTCACTTCGCTACCGGCGGTAACCCTCGACAACCCTCGACAACTCCTCCCCCCCCACCAACACGACTCCTCTACGACTCCACCTTCGTCGACCCGAGCCCCTGCCGAGCACCCCTGCACACCAACCCATTTCATCCAAGCCGACCACCACCTTGCACCCCGACGACGGCGACCTCTCCACCCCTTTTTGCCGACCACCCTACGACCTTCTCGTCATTAGCATCAACATCCACACACCCCCTACACCCACACCTGAGCACCACCATTTCTTCCTCTCTCAAAAACCACACAAAACCCATTTTTTCTTTACAAACACTCACTGCGGCCATTGCCGGAGCGACGCCGTCGACCGTTATCGACCCCAGTACACTCGCAGAGGATCATCAAGCACTCCTCAACCTCCAGTAACCGTGCAACGACTCCGGACAACTCCGACGCAAAATCCGCATATCGATCCAAGCTCGTGCAAATCCGTTTCACGACGTACATCACGCGTTCATGACGCCGCTGCTACCGTGCGACCGTGAGGCGTTCCCAGGCAAGTATTTTACTTGCTTACATGCTATTTACCTAAGTTACGATCTTTAATTACATATATCATAAAGTTGCAAGTTTAGATCAATTATGTGCCATACCTGTTCGACACGTGTTCCCAAAGAAAATACTTTTCTAAATTGACGGAACTGGATTAATTACTTTGGCCCTTGCTGTGATGAATACCTTATGCAAGTTTCGCTGGAAAATATGACCGTTAACGACTAAAACAACTACCCCCAAGTTTAATCGTAAAACTGTAATTTTATTGTACCTGAAAATCGTTAAATTCACCATAAATTATATACATACTAGAATGGTGCGTTCGAGGGCTCAAATCAAAGCCAACTCGATGAACTTTAACCCTATACTAGTTTCCAAATATTCCTGTACTTGAACTGTGTTAATATTTGGATCGGAGTGCGACTCTGGACTGCAGTCCAGAGCGACTCCAGTTGTTGCTTGCTGTTCCGTAATGGGTACCACAGGATTTCCTGAACTCGTAAATTGCGGAACTCCACTGAATATTATAGGTAAATCTGTTATCTAGAAAACACAAGTGTTTTCATCCTGTTCCGTCATCATTTATTATTTAATCTGTAATTTAAAAGATCGGGACGCATAACAGTCCCAGCAGAATCAGAACTGACATATTGGTATTGAATAGTGTATATCTCCTGACGTACAGATGCGACTGGGATTAAAATGCATTGCGAAACGGACTTCTGATTCTGAAACCGGATTTCCAGCCGCGAGCGCTTAAAATGAAATGGTAATAATTAATGATCCTGGAACCCGATTGGCTTGAAACTAAATTCGATGGATGGACAATTGAACATACTAATTACTACCTGTATCGTTTCGCTAAATTATATACGTACGTTTCATGATAAATCGTGCAAGTGATAGAATACTGTTTTTATGACACCTTAATCGTGCTTCATATACTGTTTACGTATCATATCATACCCATATCATCGCAGTGATTACCTGGTGATATAGTGCATTTACCCAGTGTTAGATTTTAGTGATGATTGTGGCAAGTACGTCAGTGTTCGTGTATCCGTGAATAAGTGAAAGTGATACGTACTTGTACACAATCAGTGACCCTATTATTCTATTGCATTGTCGACGTCTGTGGGATGCGTGTACGTGTGACTATAAGTGGTATGGGACACTTATGGAAGCGCTTGCACGGGTGTCACAGATAAGGCATCAGACACTGTCATTTATCTTAGGTATTAGTCGGGACGTGCTTGATGGAGGTCCTGCCTCCAATTCTCGCGCAGACTTGTCACGGATCGATTAGTATTTAGGGTTATGGTTAGCGTTTGATGTAGACCACGGGGTGTGGGGTAGTTTAAGTGTAAGTTCAACAGGATCTCGGGAGTCCGATGCCGGCTTATATGTTTAGGGAGATATATGGAGATTTACAGGGTATGTGATATTCACTGTGATATACATGTTACATGTTGGGCCCGTGGTCTCTTGCCCTTGGGTTCTACCCTTGGGTGGAGGACACTCGCGAGTGGTTGACTCTCACACTTGGACTGACGATAGGCTTAGTGACCTGTACAGTAAGACTTAGAGACTGATAGGGATACTGGCATTGATATATACTGTGTTGACATACATGGCATGCCGTTCTAATGCTTTTACTGTTCCGCTGCATTGACTACTGCATGTTCATACCTATATCATTCTGATTTACTGCTACTTATATCTGTATCACTGTTAGAATGGTCATATGATTTATGTATTATATTGCTAGTGTCGCTCTGACGACCTGAGTATGCATGCTCAGTGTGAGGAGAAGATTTAGCCTGGACCAGAACTAGACGTGCATTACAGACTTCTTGGCTTACCATTCCGAGTTACATTCGTTTGTTTCCCATCAGGTCAGTTTATATTATTGTTTCTTTCAGTTACTGCATTTCTCATTACCTGTGCATCATTTACTGTTTACCACGAAAAACTAGAAGCCGAAGTGTGACTACGGCAGGACATTTCCTTGACCGTAGGAGCATGGCTGGCCTTGTCTACCCCTCGTATTCCGTATTTTGGAAAGCGGGGCGTGACATTAGTGTTGGGGTAAAAAATTATACCCCGGTTGACCAAGTCAAAGTCAAAGTTAACCCCAAGCCAGGTGGGCCCAAGCCCAAGCCAAGTGGGCCCATGCCCAAGTCGAGCCCCGCGGCCAGCCTTCCCCATGACAAAATGAAATCATGTAATAAATAATTTTGAAGTAGTTTTTATGCATGAATATAAGAAAAATGGGCAAAAAGCCAAATTTTTGTAAAGCCCATGCTTATGTGCAAAAAAAATGAGCACATAAGGTATGAGATAGGCAAAATGCCATTTTGTAAAGCCCAAGGGACTATGTATAAATTTGTAAGCCTAAAAAAGACAACATGATGATCAAATGAAGGACAGTAATTCATTCTCTCCAAAAATTAGGATCCGTGCCTCATTCTCCTTCCTCAAGGTTCTAACACATTTTTCTCCTTTTTGAATTAAATCAAAAGTTTAATTCTTCCTTTTCCAAAAATAAATAGTTTTTCACCATAAAATCCTTGAAGGGAAGCTTGGATCTGCCGTCAAATTCCTAAAGGGGAGATTTTAAGTCTCACCTCCCCTTTTCCGCCCAAGATCCAACCAACGATGAGGAAGAAGAAGGATACCCATCTCCAAAAATCCCATTTCAGGAGGATCCGAGGCTCGAAAGAAGATCCAAAGATTTGTAGGAGTTTAACTCCATTCAAGATCTGTTGGAGTTTTGTAACAACCCCAAATTTCCTGTAAAACTTTCTGTACAAATTTTTCAAAATTTAAAGAAAGGGGTACTTTTGCCTGAGCACAAGTTAAATATTTGTTTTGGCTAATTAATTACAAGAAGGAGCTTGTAGCTCATTGGTAATACCTTGCACTGCTGAAGCAAACCACCAGAGTTCAAATCCCATACCCCACATTATTTTTAATATTATTTTGTTTTAAATATTAGAATACCAAGAGTTTATACGTGCATATCTCACAAAAACCCCACTATACCCAGAAACTTAAATGTACTAGTGAGATGATGAAGCGTCGAGGAACCCAACGGCGGCCGGACTCGGCCGTGTCAGCCGGCGGACCGGCCGACTCGGGCCGGTTCCGCCGGCCGGACTCGGCCGGACCGCCGAGTCCCCAACACAAAAGTTGTGTCGTTTTGGCTCCCCTGCACCCCTGTACACTTTAATTCTTCAGACCATTTCCAGAGCCCCTTTAAATCACATTAAACCCAATTTTTATTATTTTTATTAAATTTTTCATTTTAACTTTTCATCTACCCTAACCCTAGCCTAACCCTATAAATACAACTCCTAAACACTACCCCCTTACCCCAAAATTCTGAGCAAACTCTCAAGAAATTCCTAGAAACCCTAGTGTGCATTTAAAGTGAACAAAGAGGCGAAGACAACCCTGAGAGTTCCCGGCGACGAAACGGCGCACCGGAAACTACGTCCACTCCCTCTCCCTCTCCTCTTTAAGCTAAACCCGTAAGTCCCATCTTCCCCCTTCTCTACTCTTTCTGAAAATACGAAATTCTAAAACTCGACGGAATCAGAGCAAATCCGATTTCCGATTCGGTTCTTCCTAAAATCTCACTTTTCCCTTGATACAATCTTATTAAACCATTACATGTTGACTATTAAATACTAACTAATCATATTGAACAAGTTCCATATCAAATGAAATTGCTATTTCCATTTTACCGTACTTTTTCATTAAAATACCATATTGTTTCATTTCAACATTTAAACCATCATAAACTTGCTATATTTTTAAGTAGATCATGAGGTAATGACCTACCTCCTCACAATACTCATATGCAACATAGCACAATACCTTTCGGGAACATAGAATACGGGAAAACGAAACATTTCAAATAAATACCATTTACTAATAAAACCGTTTCTAAATGATTAAATATTTTACAAATCTTTGCAAAGCGCCGCTACAACCAACTTTGGGGAACCCGACTAGGATGGTGCGGATTATCGCACGTCCCTGGGCTTAGTAGTGTGAGATTCAGACCCCCGCAAGGAGCATTCAGTCTCGAGAGATTTAAAATACATCTTAAGAAAATGAGATTTTTAGAAATATAAAATATATATTAAAATTATTTTATATATTTATGTATATATGTAACATTAAAATATCTATTTTGAAATAATATAACTATTCCAACTCTTTTCAAAAATCACAAGAATCGCTTTACATTAATATACCATGAATTCCATACAAGTCAATATTACAAATAAATACCCTTTATTATGAATTTAGGATATTTTCATTAGAAATATCACAATTATAAAATCTACATTCATGATAACTCTAAAGACGATAAATAAATTCTTGCGGAGTATTTTGAAAAGTATATAAAAGTATTTTTACATAAAACCCCCTCAAGTTCTATTAATTACCCTAAGAACCCTAGTAAACATAGGTTAAGCAGGACCAATCTCTTGAGCCTCAGGGAGCCGGAGAAGTGGGTGCTTGCCTATCTAAGGTAGTCAACTTAACAACGGTGCTATCAATACGGTAATCGTCTTTGAAAAAGACACATTTGCAACGGTTACCGATAACATCAAAACCATCAGGATTTCAATTTACTCTTCTAATTGTCTGACTCAGACTGAGTCTCATTAATAAACTGACTTGAATATGATTCAAGTACAATCTACAATCTACAATCTGCAATCTACAATATTACAATTCAACATGAATCCATGAATCCTATATTCAATCTATCGATCTATACAACTTGACTGAACCGAACCATGGATATACATTCATTTACATGATTATCCAGTTACATCCATTTACATGATCTTTCAGTTACATCCATTTACTGATATCATGGTTTCGGTAAGTCATCCAATTATACAATCTATACAGTTTACAATACAAGGCAATACAATACAACTATACAACAAGACATCGCGGGGTTTATAAAGGGGTAGACTGGTACGAAACATGTTAAAGGTGTCACGAGGTGGTTACTTAAGACGTAATTACATCCATGTCGTTGTTCCGTGGTATTATCGACGGAGTTTTGTACTTCTATTTGCCCTAGTCTCTAGCATATATAGACTCCTCTCGTATACACTGGCATCCTTCTGTACCAAGCTACAAACAACAGCGTTAACATTAAATACAACTTTAAAAGCTACACACTCTCTCTCTTACTCTCTGTCTTTTCTACTTCTCCCTTATCTTTGGGACTTACCGAGCGATCTGTTCGCTGACGACATTCTCTTTTTTCTTCTTTGAATGTCGTCAGGTGATCTGGACACGTCAGAGATCGAGCCCAGCGCTGAAGACTTGGACTATTTCGTTGAAGACCCAAAGCTTTAGTTCATTGTACACTTTTATTTCAGTACCTTTCCATTTCTGTTATGCTATTGTTTAGGCATTGCTTTATTTCAGTTGTATTTACTTTTCCATGCATTGTACAAAAAGAATGTTAATAAATAAAGTTGTCGTTTTATTATATCTTATCTCTTGTGCATTTATTTTTATATTGCTTAGATACGCTTAGCGTATTTACTTCAGAGTAAATACGTAGCGGCCTCGTCGCGTCCTCTGCTCGTATACTGGGAAGCGGGGCGTGACAAGTTTAACTCAATAAATCAACCCCCTTTTTAGGAGTTTAACTCCAAATCTATACATAATCTCTATTAGGAGTTCAACTCTCAAGACCCCTTGGAAGTTCAACTCCTAACCAAGGGGCTAAGCCCCTTTTCCTGCTAGTGTTTCCAGCGGTCGTGTGCGGCGCACGTGACCCGCGGGCGTCCAGCAGTCGTGTACAGGGTACGTGACCCCCGGGCGCTCAACGCCCTGTGGTCGCGTGCAGCTCACATGACCCACTGGCGCCCTGTGGTCGCGTGCAGCTCACGTGACCAGCTTGACTACCAGCATTATGATGGCGATCATATACGTGAGAGCTGGGTGGCCTATAAGCACATCCTTAAATATCCTTAGTCGTGGGAGTATCGAGACTGGGCATCGATATTCCGGAGTAGACTAGTGTATAAGTTTTGAGACCCCGACGAGGGGCGGTGGCCGGTCTCACAAGCCATTGGTGTTGTGACACCTAAGATAGTATACATGTGCTCACTGGAGGTGAGTACGCTGGACGGACTCACCGAGAACTTCTAGATTGTATTATATCTATCGTCAGATGGAAGTTCTCAAGTGGCATGAGTACAGGTTAGTCCTTTGACCTGAAGTCGTCATTTGTTTCATGTGAGTTCCCACTGTACTTTGATTACTATCCTACCACGGCTCAAAGGAGTCGTGCAAACAGGTTTTAGTTGGGTACAGTCCCGAGCTACATAGAGGCAATGGTCGACTGTCAGGGATTCGTCTCTCCTGGTATTAGGAGTCGATGCCGCGCTGTGTTCAGTTGGCTATCACCAAAAATCCGTGGCCACGGTAGAGGAGATTTACTAATAGTTGATCAATAGTATCTCAGTTGGTGATGAGCTTGACTCAGACATGGCTTATCGGGTTAGTAGGGGTCTGACATTATCCACCCTTAGACCTAATATGCGATACTCTTTGACAAAGAGACCGAACTGTACGAAGATTGTCACATTCAGGCTCAGTAGGGTAAGGACGCACTTAATTATCAACCCTCCTTTCGACAACTACCTGGGTAGCCATTACGTATATCTAGTGCCGCTGATGTGCTTGTGGTTAAACCCACTTCCAGCGTATTGTCGAGTCTTTAAAGTCCCACACAGAGGGTTTTCCCGGTTCAGGCGACAGATGTAGGAGTCGTACGGTGGTACGTGCAGGGGGGCCGATTAAATACGTGTATGCGATACACGGACTTAATCGGACAGTTGATAATACTAGCCAGCTTAGGATTAAGACGGATTATTAAATCAGGTTTTGATTTAATAATTTATATATGTATTTTGATAGATATATTTTAGTATTATTGTTCACTATTCATTTTCTCTCTTTGGTGCTATCCGTATTTTTATACGGATACGCATATATGTAGCGATACATATACTAGGTGAAGTATTCCGTATTTATACAGCAATGCTTATAGAAGAAGGACACCTCATATTTAATTTTCAATTTAGAAAATTAAATGGAAAATGAGGTATGGATGAGGTGTCAATGAAGCATGGCTACTATGTTGTGAGGTATGGCTTTGCTTTTTAAAATGATTTATTCATTTGTGAGCACTATTGCACCATAGTTGATAAATAGCAAGCCATTCTCTTTATGCAAGACTTGATGATTTTTCTTTAGCTCATGCTTTATCTTCTCCAAGCTCCTCCTCCTTCTTCTTGCTCTCATTTTTAAGCAAGATTCTAGAGAGAAAAATATAGTGGAGTATTACTATATCACCGGCCATCCAAACCTAGCAACTTTGGACCGTCGGTTAGAGCCTCCTCCGTGTTCCCTCAGGTGGATTGTCTTCGGCTAAGGGTGGTCGATGTTCAGGTACGATCCCGGCGGCTACGAGCTTGGAGGGGTCTTCCACAATTGGGTGGACACGCGACAAAAGTTGTATTTCTCAAACCTTGCATGTTTTAGTATTCTAGTTTAGGGTGTTTGGATCGAATCCTTGGGTTCGGGCGTTCGGTGCTCGCAAAAAGTTTTTGTTTTCGATTTCGCCTCGCCGGCAGCCTCCACGGTGTGGGTGCCAGATCCCAACATTTACAGGCAAATTTGTCCTAACGTTATATGCAGATAACCTCCATTTTTTACGACAGAGGTCTGTTAGGTTTGTGGTACTAGGGTTTTGGTCCGTGGTACCGTCGTGTTGACTGATGTATTTCTCGATATGCAGTCTTCAAGTTGTTGTTCGAGTAGCCCCACGACCGTCGTGACTCTGATCCTTTCAGGGGCTGGACAAGACATCTTCAAGTAATCTCCTTAGGTCATATTACCGTCGGAAGGGTAAGCGTTAGGAATTTGCCAAGGCGCTTTTTACTTGAGGTTAGGCTCAATTTGGAGCCCCGATGAGTCATAACCACTCTGCACTGGTGTGGGATGATCTCCGATAGTCTTTTAGGCTTTATATGATTTTCCTTCAAGACCCAAGCTAAGAATATGTTGTTGGTTCATTTGTTGTTTTGACGATATTGCGCCGATTCTTTGCTGAAGGAGGGTAGACATCTATAAGATTTCTATGTTGTATGTATTGCAATTGAAGTCCGGAGCTAGGAATATGCCATTTCTCTAATTTCATTTGATAGCCGCATTCGCATCCTGCTGAAATGGGGGGAATGTCGGGATGGTCTCTAGGTTGTTTATGCGCCGTCGAGACTTGGAGTTAGGATTTTGCCATGACTCCATTTTCGTTTCGACCCTTGGGTCTTTTGTTGACGTTGCGTCTGCATCGAGAAGGAACGTCGAGCTGGAGCTGGGATTTTGCCTTTACTCCTTTTTGATTTGGCTCCTTGGAGCTTTGTTGACGTCACGTCTGCACTCTGTTGGAATTAGAAGAACGTCGAGTTGGTCTCTAGGTTGTATATGAACCGTCGAGATCTGGCTCTTCCTTTAACGGAGCCTGATGGGAAAATATGGTTCCCTTTTCTTTCATTTGTGTCCATAGATCATATACAAGAGCCAATATGGACCTACTTGAAGGGCAGAAAAAAGCTTCATTTTTATTTTTTTTTGTTTCTTTCCACGATGCTCTATCTTTTCAGCTTTTATGTCACGAAAGTCGCGATTGCCCAATCATTTCGGCTTTTTATCACGGTGCCCTAGCATTTCGGCTATTTTCTTAATTTTTACTCGCTGCTTTTTATTGCGAGTTGCCCAAACATTTCGACTGTTTTTATATGCATATTTTTTGCTCGCTGATTTTTATTGCGAGTTGCCCCATCATTTCGGCTATTTCATATGCATTTTTTTGCTACTCGCTGCTGTTTTTATTGTGAGTTTGGAATCTGATACCAACCTTGGCATCAGCATCGCTACGGCTGGAATATTGCCAGGAGCGAATCATCATTTGCCGTGAAAGGATTTGGAGTTTGACATATGTTTAGCCATCAGCATCGCTGCACCTGGGATATTGCCAGAAGCGAATCATCATTTGCCTTGAGAGGACTTAGAGTTTGATACCTTTTTAGGCATCTGCATCGCTGCAACTGGGATATTGCCAGGAGCGAATCATCATTTTCCTTGAGAGGAGTTGGAGTTTGGCACCTGTTTAGACATCAGTATCGCTACAACTGGAATGTTGCCAGGAGCGAATCATCATTTGCCTTTGTCGATTTGAACAAAGATGGCTTAGCAAACAGGGTTAGGATTCTATTGACTAAGGCTTTTGACTTGTTTTCTGCCCCCAGGAGAACTCGGCTCAAATAGTACAAACTCTCTTCTTTCCCTGATCGTTCTCTTGTACCCATAGCACGTCTAGAGAACCCTCAAGGGCTATTGTATATAGGATAAGGGGTTTTCCCTTAACCAGAGCAGTCGATACCGGCGGATTTTGTAGGTATTGCTTGATTTCGTCTAGTGCATTTTGGCACTTTTGATCCCAGACGAACGGGGTCCCATTCTTCATTAGAAGACTGTAGGGACGGCATTTTTCGGAGAGGTTGGCTATGAACCGCTAGATATATGCGAGCTTTACTTAAAGAGATCGCAACTGTTTGAGAGTTCTTAGCGTGGATATTTTCATAGTCGTCTTGATCTTTAAGGGATCGATTTTGATACCCCGGTGCTGTATGATGAATCCTAGGAATTTTCCTTAGGAGACTCCAAACGCGTATTTCAGAGGATTCATCTTCAGATTATACTTTCGAAGACGTTGGAATACTATATTTAGATGTTCTCAATGTTCCTCATAAGACTTGCTCTTCACCACAAGGTCGTCGATATAGCATTCGACAATCTCATGGATGAGGCAATCGAAAATCTTCGTCATGGCCCTCTGGTAGGTAGCACCAGCGTTCTTTAAACTGAAAGACATCACCTTATACCAGAATATGCACAGCGGAGTCCGGAAGGCGGTATATTTTTGGTCTTCAGGATGTATTTTTATTTGGTTGTATCCTGAAGATCTATCCATGAAGGAGAAGACTTTATGGGTAGATGTGTTATCGATCATCAGCTCGGTAACAGGTACTGGGAAATCATCCTTCGGGCATGCTTTGTTGAGGTCCCGAAAGTCCACGCAGATGCGCACCGTCCTATTTTTCTTCATCACCGGAACGATATTAGCGATCCAGTTTGGATATTGAACTTCTTGGATGAAGCCGGAATCAATTACTTTCTTGACTTCAACGTTGATACTCATCTCAAGTTCGAGCCGCATTCTTCTGGACACCTGTTTGACTGGCTTTATGTCCGGCAATATGGCCAGTGTATGTACCGCCACTTTTGGATCTAAACCTGGCATTTCGGAATAGTTCCATGAAAAGCAGTCTTTATATTGCATGAGCACGTCTTTTAACATGGCTGCCTGTTTTTTAGATAGCAGCTCACTGACGAACGTTGGCCTCGGCTCATTTTCCGTCCTTAAGCCAATTTTTCTTAGGTTGTCCGCCGTAGTGTGTATCCCGTCATCCAGGTCTTTTGGTGCTGGTGGAAACTCTGAGATTACCTCGTCCTCGTCTTCATTTGCGAAGCACCTGAAGGGGTCATCTATCGTCTCGTGCCCTCCCTCGTTTGAGAGTGTTATCACATTACAAGTACGGGTTTGCTTTCACCCTTGATGTTGAGCTGGTCCTGTCCTCACGGTATAGGTCCTCTTTAGCTCATGCTTTTGCGGTGGAGTTACCCTCCAGCCGTCGGATAAAGCGAACCTGTCTTATTGATACTGGTCTTTGACCCAGTCTTTGAAGGTGAAGCAGTCTTCAAGGGGGATGACCTATGGCTCGGTGGTAAGAGCAATAATCCAGGTGATGAACCTCGTTTATTTGTTCGGGGTGCCAAGACTCCGGAAGCGTCATCATTTAATGCTTCATGACGAGTTTGAATATTTTCCTCGTCTTGTCTTGGGGGAAAGAGTATTCCCGACCCATCTTCATTATAAAGGACGGGTTCCAATCGAGTTTTTCTTGATAGCGCGGCTTCTTAGATCTGCCTTGTCATTTGCGAACATTGTTTGCGCTCTTTGTCTTGTTTTTGCCTTTATTTTGGGATTTTTCTTTTTTGCGAGGACATACAGCGGGCTGGGGATAAAGGGCATTGTAGTCTTCTTTCTCCGCAGATTACTGATTGAGGCGCTGCGTCCTGGCCTTCTCATAAATGGCCAGTTCGCGGCTATGATTGTCTCGGCTCTTTTGACAAGCTTCTTTTATTAGCTTGTCTATTTGTTCTTCAAGCGACAGACTTAACGTCCTTAGAGTGGGAATTCGCTCTGTTTCAACGTCACGGCCATTTGGAAGATTGTTTTCCTCTTCGCTAGAGCTGTTTATGATGCGGCAGCTGTGGAACTGCTCCCGTTTCTTGGACCGAAAGTATCCGAGCCCGGTTGTCTCCGTCTTTCCGTTGGGCATCTTTCGCTGAGTCCCAGGAATATCCTAAATCTTTTTGTAGAATTGGGCTTGTCGAACAGTTTATTCAAGGGGTACACCTTGGCGTCTTAACAGCCTTTTCAATCCCTCCGCTTAGTATCTCGGCAGATGGATTGGTTGAAGCCTTTTGAGTGCAAAATCGGCACCATTCCAGACTTCTTTTTCTACTTTGGTCTCCATCGATTGGTAGAAGAGGATAGCCTTTTTACCTCTTCGTCTAGGAGGGACGTAGAAAGTCTGTAGTTCTTGTACGCTGTATGTATCGAGTGCATCAAGTTCGTTGTAATGCCGAGGCGGAGCCATTGTGAATTTTAGACTCTGATCTGCTCCGACGAGGGTTTGCACTGACGGGCGGATGGAGAACACTGCGTTGGCCTCATCCTCAGAGTCGCTGCCAAAGATCAGAATAGGGGTATATGGTTCAGGCCTGTTGTTTCCTTTCTGGGGTTGCCCTGAGTAGACTATTTGCTCATCTTCCACAGAATCGCTCCCAAACATCGGAATAGTGGCGACGGACTTCTGCTTATCCTCTGGCTTATAACACCTTTCTGTATCTTCGAAGTATGATAGGAAGTATTTTTCGTCTTCATATTTCCGGACCTCGTTTACGGAGAACGAATTTAGCTCCCCTGTGACGGTGTATTTTAAGCCGTCTTTGAAATACTTCATGCACTGATATTGTGTAAAGGGATAATGTTGTACTCATGTAACCAAGGCCTGTCGAGCAAAGCGTTATAGCAAGTTTTAGCGTCAATTACATGAAATTTGATGTCAGTGACGAGCAACCTGAAGCGCAGCATCAGTATTACGGACCCAAGCGTCCGTGACGACTGTGAGTCGAACCCGGAGATGGTAATTTTGTCTCAAGCTAAGTGCTGAACGTTCATGCAAATCTCCTTCAGTATTTTCACGTTGAGAAGGTTGATGGAGGATCCGTTGTCGACAAGGATTTTCCCTATCTTGATATCGTGGAAGTACCCGGTGACGTATAACGGGCAGTTATGTTCGCGCGTACCGAGGAGCAGATCTTCATCGCTGAATGTAATGTCAGCTATGTGAACTTGTCACGCCCCGCTTTCCAGAGTACGCTAAATTGGGCACATGACATAGCCAACCATGCTACCTGTGGCTAGGCAGTATCCATCCACAGTCATATTACGGCTGTAGAGATATCAAGAACAATCTATAACTATCTAATACATGTCCATAAGCCAAGATAACATGAGTCAAGAATAAAAAAAGTGCGGAAGCAAAAGATCCAATACAAAATAACTGGAATGTATGTCCCATAATGCGGGCTCACATCAGGAATAAAATGCAGAAAATAAAAGAACTAACTAATACAGAAACCTCACTGCTCAGCCTGCTGGCTGAAGTACTCCTGCTCGGACTGCAGCAAAGGTACGGAATCTGGGCCATGCAAAACCCAGACGTCAGCACGTCGTGTCATCAAGTAATAAAATGTAAACATGGAACAGGCAATGCAAATATAAACATGAATGAAAACAGGTGTAACAGTAATATAAATCAGGGCAGTGAAGGGTAGTGTGCAGTGAGTAAGCTAAACTGGTCTGTGGGGTTATCTATTCTAAAGTCTTTGAAATCAATTTGATGAATCATCGATATAACTCAATAGTATCCCGTGCGTGCCCGGGACCACGGTCAAGATTCTCGAGCTGAATCCGAGACGTGTCGCTAGGCGGTAGAAGGTAGCATGTACAGATGAGTGATGTCAGCATCATCACTCCGGGGCTAGCCTAGCCCGTAAGACTGATCAGAACAGGTATCGAACTGTTGAGTTACAAGTCAGGTTTCATCATTGATTTCCCCATACCCCCAAGCTATAGGTATCCAAGTCAGGTATTCAGTAATCAAGAACTAATGCCAACACAGGATCAGATAAGAGCAGGTTTGTCTGGATAGACAACAGGAACGGTCCGTGAGGACTACATGTCAGGTTTGTTGGCATTAGACACAAGATCATGTAACAGGTCAAGCCATGGTACATCAGGTCAAGTCAAGTAGTGTACGGTACCATGTGGGGTCAAGTAATATGTGTGTAACAAGTCATGTCAGGGAGTAAAAGATGTCAGGTGTGTGCTCATAATCAGTTAGAATACTCATGGTTATAAATAATCAAGCATGGTTATCAACAACACAATCTAAGCAATAAGTTAAGTAATAAAGCAGATTAAATTAATTAGCCGTACAGTTATCAGTTGTGTTTATCAGATGGTGTCAGCATTATACGAATACAGTATGATAGATGTGAATGCTAAAAACCAGGTTAATAAGTATTGAGTGATCTATGGATGCGACGACATGTATAATCTGTTCAATGGATGCAGTTGTAATTAAACCGGTTAAAGTTGCACATGGATGTCCGATAGGTTGAAACTGGATAAAAGGGGTATCATGGCTATAAACAACTGTGATCATGTGGTCTATCATTTACAGGGATCACTAGATATAAATAATTAGATGCCAAATTAAGTTTTAAGTTCGGGATCATAAAATGGGTAACGGAACTTTTTACGGTTAACTTGAATCCAATTCTTTCGATTCTATTTAGAGATTTAACAGGAAATAAATAATTTAGCATACGAATAGTTTAAAATAGCATGTAACAAGTTTCACTTGCCTCGATGGGTCGCGAAACGGAAAACGGAACGTTACGCGTCGGCGGGAAAAACTCGCGACGCCCGCACGGTTCACGGAATGAACCCAAACAACGGACGGTGGAGTCACACGGGTCGGAGGTACCTGCTGGGTCGTCGGGAAACGTCGTCGGCACCATCGGATTCCGGCCACCAACCAAACAGTGAACATTAAAATAATACAAGAATGCAAGAAAGAAAGAGAAGAGAAGAATAAGAAGAAAGAAGAGAAGGAAGATTGAAGAGGGGTGCTCACGTTGATCTGTAGAGGGGTTGTGATCGTCGACTACGTTAAGAGGGGTGCTCACGTTGATCTGTAGAGGGGTTGTGATCGTCGACTACGTTGACGGAGCTCCGACGAAGTGCCTGCAGCGACCATCGGCGGTCAAGAACAGATCTGAAAGAAAGAAAAGAAAAGAAAGAAGGAGAAGGAAGGAGAAGAAGAAGAGGAAGGGAAGCCATGCTCACCGAGAGGGTACACGAGGCCAGGGACATGGATCAAGATCACCGGCGGCGATATCACGGTGTGCAGCAGTGTGCAGGGGCGCACGGTAGCCTGGTGCAGGGTGCTAGGGATGCAGGGACGGCTCTGTGGAGAGGAGGTAAGTGGAAGCGGAGGAGGTAATGGTGGAGATGGCGAGGTCGAGGGCTTCGTCGTCGGCTGCGCGACGAGGAGAGAGGCGGCGGCTAGGTTTTCCGAGGTGGGTTTGTTTTCGCTGAAAGAATAGGAGAAGGAGAAAGAAATTATAAAGGAGAGAAGAGAGAGAGAGAAAGACGCGGGGGGAGAGAGAGAGAATCGCGAGAAGAGAGAGAAGAGGAGAGAGACAGAGAGGAAGAGAGAGATCGGGAGGAAAGAGAAAATGAAGAGGAGAAAGAAATTCGTCGTTATGCAGGGAGAGAGAAAGAGAGAGGAGAGAGAAAGAGAAGGAGAAAGGAGAGAGGGAGAGCGACGTGTGGGGCCCAGGGGTTAAAAGTGAAATGTGATTGGCTGAGGAAAATGTTTTGGTTAGGGGAAAGGTTTAAAAGATTTACTAAAATATTTTCCGTGGGTTTTAAATAATTATAATCCCTGGTTAAAAAATTTTGATAGGCTGAAGACATTATTTTTAGCCGATTTAAAAGATTTTGGAAAAAGATTTAGCGGGATGTAAAACATTTCAGAATTGCGCCCGGGTCGGGTCCAAAAATTTGAATTCGAAAAATGAAAATTATTGGCAGGTTCCAAAAATTAAAATGAAGGATTTTATAATTAAAAAGTATACCCCCAAGAACGGACGCGCGTACGTGCGCGTAGCCGTCCAAACGCGTCCGTTCACTGAACGGGACGAGAACACGATGCAAGGACGCTACCACAGGGTTAGGGGTGTCAAGCAGGCCATGACAAGTATTTTTAATTTATTTTAAAAGACTTAAATTGTATATGCAAGAATTTGAATTATCGGGGTAAATTACAACTAGCAACAGTCAAGCAAGATAAATGAAATAAATACCACACACCATACATACGGTAACTAAAATTTGTAGAATTAGACTCGGTTGTTACAGAACTTCTGCCAGCTCGTCCTTCATCTTTTCTTCTACAAGAAAAGCTTGGAACTGATCGGGCTCTTGTAATACCTTGATCAGAGACTCCCGTGCCTCTTTGGACAGGAGTAGAGCATCCAATATACTCAGCCATGAGGGTATTTTCCTCAGATGTGCTATGACGTTGTAATCCACCTTATTTTTCCTAGACGGGTCCCTTGCTTCGAGCTCTTTAATAACTCCATCGTCGAGGGCAATTTCCTCAAAGATTTTCTCTTTCCCTTTGTCTTTTTTGCTCGAACCTTTATTTGTAGGTCCGAGGTTCTTCTCGGGCAGCATGCGGTTACGCAGCTGAATATTCTCGCAGTTTTTTTCCTCCTCTTCTTTTTTGGAGGTGGAGTCTTTGAAGAGAGTGCTGAGGGATATTTCATCCTCAGAATCGCTCCCGAAAGTAAGAACTTGGGGCTTTTCCCTTTCCGGACTGTTATCAACCATATGATAGTTACCAATCGTTTTTTCACACGCATCTGTCGCGCTCTTTTGCTGTCGACGAGTTTCGCGCTTCATCTTCTTGAAGTGTTTTTGATGGGCAACGTATCCTTACCACCACTTCTTGAAGGCACTGCATTCCTCGGTAGGGTGGGTACCCCTTCGATGATATAGGCAGTAATTTGGATGTGAATTCTCTCCGTCAAGGCATATGACCTCGGGAATGTTTCCTACTAGAGGTGGCAGCTTCATTACATTGTTAAGGCTTTGGCGAACCGCTTCTCTGCCTTGATCCTGCTCTTATTTGTCGCAGGTATGCTTTGGTTTGGTTGGAGTACTTTACGACTCCTCCTTGCCGCAGCTTCTTCATCCTGGCGCTGACGTTTAGCCTTTTCGTATATGGCTGTTTCGCGTTCTCGGTCAGCTTTGCTTTTTCGAAAGGTTTCGTTTAACAGCCTATCGATCGGATCTTCTTCTGGCAGTTCCGGGGATTTTAATGTCGATTCTGCCCCCAGTTCCTCTGCGTTGTTGTTTGATGCTGAGGGAGTTTCTTCGTATTTTAACAACGAATGGAAGACCATGTGGCAACTTGCTACATAGTTTTTGGTTTCTTCTGATGAGTCATTTTCCTCATCGTTGTCATTATCTTCGTTTTCAAGAATATGATTGAGGAACTCTTCGAGTATGACCGGTGTCCACGCCTTCTGGTTGTACTCCTCCAGTGCGTCAATGTACTTTTATAGGTCTGTACGCTTGTCGTCATACTCGACAGGCTGCACAGGCTTCTTGGTCTTCTTCTTTTTCTTCGAAGACTTTGAAGGCTTGACTTGGGGATTTTGCCCTTTTCCAACAATCTTTGGTACGAGATGCAGTTTCAGCATCCCTTCGATTTCATGTTCAAGTGGGCTTTTCCACCAGACTGTCGGACATGCCTGTAGATCCTTCAGTATTCTTTTGGTTTTTGCTGAAAGAACGACTTCCCATGGAGTTTCTTCCACGAGCGAGCATGATGCCCCCGGCGCATCCACCCTTTTGGGAGTGTGCTTCTGTGGTGGGTCCACCCTCCAGTTCTCAGACAGCGTGAACTTCCCCTATTGATATTGGTCCTCGACCCAGTTCTTGAAGTCGTAGCAATCCTCAATTGGGTGGCTCACCATTCTGTGATATGAGCAGTAGTTGGGGTTGTTGACGTCGCTGGGTTGCGGTGGACGCCGTGGGTCTGGCGATGTGATGAGTTTGTTACGTATTGCCAACTCAAATAGTCTCCTTATCTTATCACGGGAAAACGAGTAAGCGCGTCCTAGTCTTTCTTCCAGGGATAGGCGTAGACATGCGTTGTTTTGGCGAGCCGCTGATTTTGGGTCACTCGGTTGTTGTTGAGTGTTAGCAACGAAGACCGCTTTCCTTTTACCCTTGACGTTTCGAGGGTCCTTATTTGAGGAGGAAGGCCCGTGGCCCATCTGGTCCATTTGGGCCAGTTTATCGATCAAAACCTAGAAGGTGGTTAGCTTGAAGAATGCCATGAATTAGGACACGGTCGTTTGAGGATCAAGATCCCCGATGAACATGCCCACGGTGGGGGATTCTTCAATGCACTGTTTGCACTTTGACCATAGGTTCCGCCACCGGATCGCATATTGGACCCGGGTTTCTCCTGGCTTTACCCTGGCATTGATTAATGCCGTGATCGGGGTGTGCTCACTTGCGCTGGCGAACCACTATGTGAACAGCAGTTCCATCTCTGTGAATGTCTTTATGGAGTCATTTGGGAACTCCGAGTACCATTCAAAGGTCGTTTCTAACAGGCTGCCAACAAACTGGCGAAGCAACAGTTTGTCATCGCTTCCAGTGTTTCAGCACAGAGCTCTTAATTGCGCGACGTGATGGTATGGGTTGCATGTCCCTTTGTAGACATGGAACTTGGGGATCATATATCTCAGAGGGTATTTGATTTGGTCATACTAGCCTGGATATGGCCTTCTAGTTCTGAAGACTTGGCCGGTGACTTTATTAGCTTGATGAGCTCTTATTTGTTGAGCAATATAATCATCAAGATTAGCCTTGGAGATCATTTCCTCCTTAGCTGTTGATAAAACCGGAAGAGGGTTTGATGTTTCCCCTCTGTTATCCTCGATAATTATCGGCGGATCCTCAGCTGGGGGTTCTAGCTGGATCATCATTCCAACCATATCCTGGAGAGAGCCATCTACTTTATGTTAGCAGCCTGCTCAGCAGCTTCCTTGTCCTTTCTTTCAAGCACCCTTCGCAGGAACTTTGTATCGGTCTCCTGCTCCTGGCGCTGTTCGGCTATCATGTCCGGGCTTTCTTTCTGCTCCGTAAGTGCTGCCATTTTGGTCAGCATTCCCTAGAGCTTTTGTTGTTGCTCATGAGATTTTGTCAGCGACCGAGTTTGCGGTCGATGTCCTATGGAAGCACGGCTTTCTTCTTTTCCGGAAGCCATGTAGACCGTATGTACGATCATGCCCCTAGACTTGGGATGTTTGGGTCCATCGCCTTTGGAATTTGCCGCCGGCGGTGGGATTTTCTCCGGCCTCATCCTTTTGTGGGAGGTCGAAATTGAAGGAGTCGTTATAACAGGCACCTGTGCAGAAGAAGTCCCTCACTGCATGATGGAGGGACAGCCTTTCTCTTGCCAAGCTTTCGATTTCTTCGGTCGACGATGGTGGTCTTTGTTGATCACAGAGTCCTGGACTTTCCGCCAGACCCTATGAATTTGGGAGGAGAGCCGTTGATGGGGCTGCTCCGTCTTTGCCTGCGCCGTGGCTTTTGTGGGTGGGGGTGATTTCTTTAGCACCGTCGTTGGAGAGTTCTTGCGTACCCTCCTGAGCAAATCAAAGTTGTTTCCGGTTGGAACAGCAGCGTCAACTTCCACCATTGGAGATGGTGGGGTAAGTCCAGAGGGGGAGTTGCCCTTAGCTTTCCTCACTCGACGACAGTGACGACGTCGAGCGTGTCTTGCAGACGGGCCCGCCTCAGCTTCGGAAGCGGCTTCTTCGTGCCCCCGGCTTTGCTGAGGGGCTATTGTTGGGATGTTGTCAGGCGATTCCGACTCATTAGAGATCGATCCCAGTACCGAGAACTTAGAGCACTTTGCCATCGACCCAGAGCTATAGGCACTTGTATATACTTTTCATTTTAGTTATGACATTGTTTAGGCATTGCTTTCTATTCATGTATTTACATTTCCAGTTGTACTTGTGAAGAATTGTTAAATAAATAAAAGTTTTTGTTCATTTATACTCCTGTCTCTTGTGTACATTTACTTTATATTGCTTAGATACGCTTAGCGTGTTTACTTCGGAGTAAATACGTAGCGGAGCTCGTCGCGCCTCCTTACCGTATACTAGGAAGCGGGGCATGACAGGTTTTGTTGGCGGCCCATACAGGTCAGTTCTGTATGGAACCCAACCGTGCAGGTCAGTTCTGCATGGACATGCGGATCAATTCTGCATGGATGTGATTTTTGTCCAAAAATACTTGTTTAACCGTAATCAGAAACGGCGTCGCTTTGCAGCTAGCCGGTGAGTACGGGTCGATCCACAGAGATGTGTTATTTTCTGATTTGTGTTTTTACGAGTTGATTCCCATGGTGGTTTGGTTTTTGCTGATTGATTTAAAACTAAACTTTACGATATTAAAGAACTTGTTAGGATTAGGTCTAAAGTAGGGTTGAGTAGATAAAGATTAACACCTCTTTCAATGCTTTTAATTCAAACCTGTTTTAGAAGTTATAACAATTATTAGTAAAGGAGATTAGGATGATTGGGAAGAAACGAAGTTTCTTCCTCTTGATCCTTGTCCGTCCTTTCCTACTAATGGCTATAACCTTCATGGACGTCATGCATGTCCGGCCCTTTCGACTACGGTGTCACCGTTACCTCATGGGTAGGGTACCGTAGGGAGCGGATCATGCATGCGTGCATGAAGTTCTATTTAAAAATATTCGGCATTGAAAGAGATGAGAGATAATCATCTCTCATTCCCTCCTTTATTCCTAACCCTAACAAGCGAGTATTTTACTCGCTCATTAGGGTGTCTTTTAAAAGTGACATTTTTAAAGCACTTACCGATTGCATTTAAAAGACTACACTAAATTAACTAGGGCAATGATATGATTGATCTACTGCAAAAATTATACGAGAGAACTAGGGCAACAATTAAATTACCACTAAGGCAGAATTTAAAGAAATAAAAACTTACTAAAATGATGCTCTTGATCTCCCAACAATTCTGAATTTTATTGATTGAAAAGAGGCATAGATTTTTACAGATTGTGAGTACAATTTATAAGTAAACAGGGAAGCTAGGGTTACAGATTCTCGCACACATAATTTTACAGATATGCCCACTGAAAATCCCAACACCTGCACCGACACACCGACAGAGAAAAATTCCACCGACACGGGCACCATAAAGCCGCGGAACCGCGGCATAAGGGGGGTTTAGGCCGCGGTTCCGCGGCCATGTTGTGAGATCACATCACCAATTTTCTGGGCTTTATTTTTGGTTGTCTAGGCTTGTCATATATTCTTCCCATTTCTCTGTTTGGCTTCTTATTCTTCTCCAGATCTTTAGTGAAAACATGTAGCGGTCTTTTAACCGTTTTGCTTTGACATTTCTGGACCTTGCACTGTCTTGTACCCATGTGAACTGTTATTAGTTTAGGCTTGACTAGGATCCGTCAAAAGTCTTATTCCTGTATCAACTTTCGTCTTTTTCACTGTATTTGCTCCAAGAGCCTGCATCCTGTAACATGCAACAAACGTGCGTCAAGAGTACCTGTTTACTTATAAAATGAATAAAAATGGGGCATATGAATTGCAATATTATAGCATGAACAAATACCCCCAAACTTATCTTTTGCTCGCCCTCGAGCAAACTTATTATTTTATTCTAACCTAGCCACACTTTCGCAGGGAAACGCGATTGCACTGAGCACGTGCAACAAGCCGTTAAACCTCTAGATATCCCTAGTAGGAGGAGTGTTGTCTCCTAAGGGTTTTCAGCGGATTACACCCACAAAATCCTATCAATTTGGTTTTTTCGACTTGTGTTTTCTAATTAGGTTTTCTAACAAGGAATTCTATTATCGTCGACCCGCAAATTACCCACCCATATTCTTCACACTTCCTCATTATTTAACTTAAGATTATATATGTTCTATAGAATTACTTAGCTTTCGGCATTTCTTAAGTTTTCCTTCTAGGGTTTCATCTCCGCTTAGGAATTTCTATCAACTCTACTAAAGATACAAGTTCTATTCTTCATTCATTTCTCTTATCTAAACTCTAATCACATATCCCCACGTGTGTGTAAATATCACCCCTACACTTGGAAATTCAAATCAAGCAATCGTACTCTCGTCCATTGTCCAAAAGCACTTATTAATTGATGAATTTTCGCTTACACATCCTTCATGCGACCGTTAATACTTCTTGAGGTACCAACAGCCGATTACAAGATGCGTTAGCATTTTAAAGCGTACTTCCTAGTTTTGTAACACCCAAGGCTTTAGCAGTGACTCCCAAACCAGTTGGTCTAAGGCACTAGGTGATGAAGCACCCTCGCTAAATATTTTTCTATGTTTAGCCATAAGTAATCACAAAACCAGTGTCCATTTTTTTTTATTCACCTTTTTTTTCTCTTCGTACTAAGGACTTTAGACAAGAGCAATTCAAGGTCTCTTCTACTATTCCAAGTTTCAAGGTGCGTGGTTGTGCAAATTGTAGGGTATATGTTTTCAGACTCTAGACTTAAACTAGGAATTATTTTTCAAACTTATACTCTAATAAAAGTTTCAATACTCTTCCTTCCTTTCGACTTAGCCCAAGAAGTGAACCCAAAATTTACCTATTTCTAAATAATCTACAAAGACATGTACTTTCTACCGTTAAACTCTAAGGAAGGTTATTTTTAGGGTTTTTAATTTGCTAAGTCTAAGATCTAGTTTTTCCTAGCCAGTTAACATATTTATCAAACTCAAGTCAATTAGCCAAAATTGAATACAATAATTTTTATGATTTTTTTTTTTGATTTTTTTCAATTTATATGGGTTTTTCTGTTTTCTAATTTTTTTTTATTTTTCAAATTTTTCAAATTTTTATGATTTTTTATATAAAGATGCAATGCAGAAATTAAATATGCAAAAAGAATATATACAAAATGAAAATATGCAATGCAAAAGATAACTATATACACTACCATCTCCCCCAAACTTGAGCAAAGCAGTGCCCTCACTGCCCGGCCCCACGTCTCGCTCGTGAGCGTGAACATGATCGTTCCCCTCTAGCCAAAAGGGTTTGAATACCCCTCTCAATTTCCGTCAACCGATGGTCGTGATCTCGTGCTGTCGCCCGAAACTCATCCCTCAAAGAATCAATCCTTCTTACCGTTCTCCGCATCAATCGTGCATGCTCTTGAGGGGTCAGTTCTTCCCCGCTCGATGTAGAGCTAAAGCTAGGGGTGCGTGCGGGAATATTCTCTGCCGGTTCCATTCGTGACCAAATATCAGTAAGTCTAGAGTAGGACGAAGTAACGCCCTCAACGAGTGGTCGAACCGGAACTCCGTCTATCATGTATGAATCAAATTCTTCGACGGAGAGGAAATAACGGCAGAGTTGGGTGACTAGCATGGGACATGGGTAGATGGTACCTCTTATCCCCGCACCTATAGAATGGAGCAATACGGTGCACATGTCGAACCGTGGATTTTTCATCATTAGTGTGTGTACGACATGTAAGGAGGGGGTGAAGAAAGTCGTGTTGTGCGAACTACCAAAGATATTGTTTTGTGCCCACCGGCACACAGTAAAAACGTTCGCGAAAAGGGTCCGTGCTTGGATACCCTTACACGGCTCTCTCGCGCAGTCATTCCCCATCAAGGGCATATAATCCTCAAAGTGCAAGGAGTGGTCATGTGCGGGTACACGTGGTATGAGTGTGACCTCATGGATCATGTCCCTATCAATGTGAATTACGCGATCTCCCCAATTTATTTTAATGTAGCCTAAGTTGTCTAGACTATTATCCTCCATTGATTCATAAAACTGGGCAACTAGTTCAGGTAGGGCAAACGCAGAGGAGTGATTATAGGTCAGGAAATTCCATCCCCTTTGCTCGATTTCATGTGCAAAATATCTACCGTACACTTAGTGCGTGAAAACTGGGGTAAAATCTCTCTCAAATTGCATTTTATGTGCTATAGTAATTTTACAGAAAACGTATGCTAAAAACAGAGAGTAAAGGTCCAGATATACCTCCGCTGAAAATTTCAGGGGGCGAAGACTCCAGACGGCGGCGGAAGCGCGGCGGGAGACGGCTACGGCAGCGTGATCGCGGCGGATTGGCGGCGGCACGGCGAGATTTTTCGGCAGAGGGTAGGTGGCGGCGCTAGGGTTTGTTTGGGAGGAAGAATTTTTAGGTTAAGAGAACAGGGGGGTTTGGGACATATAAATAGGGGATGGGGGAATGGTTATTTGTAGAAAACACCCTCTAGAATGAGGGTTTTATTAAAAAGTCAGCTCTTAATTCTGAAAATTTGCAATTAGGTCCAAAAATATTTTTTTATTTTTATTTTTTATTTTTTATATTTTTTATGATATTTTGGGAATATATACAAATTATATACACACCCCCAAACTTATTTGAAATAATGTTTTGGAAAAAAGAAATTAAGGGATGAAAGTGGAGGAAACTTACTCAATGTAGATCGGCTCCTACAAAAACAGGAGCTCCTCCAATGGGTCCGCTGTGAAGAACGGTTTCAGTCGATACCCATTCACCTTGAATAAGGTACCGTCTTCAGGATTTTCAAGATCAACCGCACCGTGCAGATAAACGGTGCGGACTACAAAAGGTCCTCTCCATCTAGAACGGAGCTTGCCGGGGTGAAAATGTAACCGAGTGTCATAGAGTAAAACCTGTTGACCAGGTTCAAAAGTTTTTCGCAAAAGGAGTTTATCGTGGAACACCTTAGCTCGGTTTTTAGCAATTATGGCATTATCATATGCCTCATCCCGCAGCTCTTCTAGTTCATTCAATTGCAGCTTTCGATTGCTGCCCGCATCTCCTAAAGATAAATTCAGCTCTTTGATAGCCCAAAATGCTTTATGCTCAATCTCCACTGGGAGGTGGCAAGCCTTCCCGTAAACAAGCCGGTATGGAGACATACCAAGATCGGTCATATATGCAGTACGGAAAGCCCATAGTGCATCAATCAGTTTAAGTGACCAATCTTTACGGTTTTTAGAAACCGTTTTCTCCAAGATTTGCTTTATTTGCCGATTTGAAACCTCGGCTTGCCCACATGTTTGGGGGTGATATGGCGTTGACAGTTTGTGGGTGATAGAGTATTTGCGCATTAAGGACTCGAAAGTCCTATTGCAAAAGTGAGAACCATTATCACTTATTATCGCCCGAGGGTGCCCAAATCGAGAAAAGATGTGTTCTTTAAGAAATCGAACGACAACCTTGTTATCGTTCGTTCGGCTGGGCACAGCCTCAACCCACTTTGAAACGTAGTCAACGGCCAAAAGAATATACACATTTCCAAAAGAGTTAGGAAATGGTCCCATGAAATCTATACCCCAAACATCAAAAATGTCCACAACCAAAATTGGTTGGAGCGGCATTTCGTTTCTCCGCGATATCCGGCCCAAGTGTTGGCACCGGAAGCAAGTTTTGCAGTATTCAAATGCATCCTTGAAGAGTCGTGGCCAATAGAAACCACACTGCAAAACTTTCTCGGCTGTCTTCTTTGGGCCAAAGTGCCCGCCACATGCTTGATCGTGGCAAAAAGACAGTACGCTCTTGACCTCACTTTCAGGTACACACCGACGAATGATTTGGTCGGAACAGTATTTAAAAAGATAGGGTTCATCCCAGTAAAAATGCTTTACTTGGGATAAAAATCGATGTTTATCCTGTTTCGACCAATCATTAGGTATCAGGCCGGTGGCTAAGTAGTTTACAATATCGGCGAACCATGGTTCGCAAGAAACGGTCAAGAGTTGCTCGTCGGGAAAAACATCAGTGATTGGAAGATCGAGCGTGGGCGAAGAAGGAAGTCGTGATAGGTGATCAGCTACTACGTTTTCACATCCTTTTTGGTCCTTAATGACAAGGTCAAACTCTTGTAATAAAAGGATCCAACGTATTAGCCTTGACTTAGCATCCTTCTTCGCAAAAAGGTGGCGAAGAGCTGAATGATCAGTATAAACAATGACTGGAGAGCCAATTAAATAAGGCCGGAATTTTTCGAGTGCAAACACAACAGCTAAAAACTCTTTCTCTGTTGTTGTGTAGTTTAGTTGGGCCTCATTTAGTGTTCGGCTAGCATAATAAATCACGTGCGGCATCTTATTAATGTGCTGTCCAAGAACAGCGCCAATTGCAAAATCTGATGCGTCGCACATGATTTCGAAAGGGTGCGTCCAGTCGGGAGATGAGAGGATGGGCGCAGAGATGAGGGAATGTTTCAAAGACTCGAATGCTTCAATACAAGTGGAGTCGAAAGCAAAAGTTGTGTCCTTGGCCAGTAAGAGAGTCAAGGGTCTAGCGATCTTGCTAAAGTCCTTGATGAACCGTCTGTAAAAACCGGCGTGGCCAAGGAAGGCTCTGATATCTTTGACGCATTTAGGGGAGAGAGGTTAGAAATCACTTCGATTTTAGCTCTATCAACCTCGATGCCGTTTTGCGAGATGATATGTCCTAAGACAATGCCTTCTCGCACCATGAAATGGCACTTCTCCCAATTCAATGTTAGGTTCTTATCCCTGCAGCGGGTAAGAACTGCGTCAAGATGTCGTAAACACTCGTCGAAGGAGTCGCCAAAGATGGAGAAATCATCCATAAAGATCTCCAAGAACTTTTCGACCATGTCTGAAAAGATCCCCATCATACACCGCTGAAATATCGCGGGTGCATTGCATAACCCAAAGGGCATGCGACGATAAGCAAAATTGCCAAAGGGACAAGTAAATGTTGTCTTGTCTTGATCCTCTTTGGCGATGGGGACTTGGTTGTAACCGGAATAGCCATCTGGAAAGCAATAGAACTCGTGCCCTGCCAATCGCTCGAGCATTTGGTCAATGAAAGGTAAAGGAAAGTGGTCTTTCCTTGTTGCGGCATTGAGTTTCCTATAGTCTATGCAGACTCGCCACCCAGTTTGGGTGCGAGTAGGAATTAACTCATTTGCCTCATTGGTAATGACCGTAATGCCCGATTTCTTTGGCACAACGTGGATTGGGCTCACCCATTGGCTATCCGAGATAGGGTAAATGATACCACTATCCAGACACTTGACAATCTCCTTCTTAACAGCCTCTTTCATGATGGGGTTGAGGCGTCTTTGTGGATCCCTTGCCGGCTTGGCATCATCTATCAAGTGTATATGATGTTCGACTATGAGGGGACTAATCCCCTTAATGTCCGCCATAGACCAGCCGAAAGCTTGCCGATTATTATGTAAGACTTTCAAAAGAGCCTTTTCTTGCTCAAGAGCTAGAGAGGCCGATATAATGACTGGTAAGGTCTCATTATCACCAAGATAAGCATATCTTAGGTGTGACGGCAAAAGCTTCAATTCGAGTTTAGGTGCTGAAACAATAGATGGTAACAATGGGGTAACTGTTTCAAACTCGAAGGATTCCATCAAAGGTTCGAATCGAGTGTACGCAACAGAGTCGGATGGTTCAACTAACTCATCCGAAAAAGCAAAAGACTCCAATTCAGGTGATGAGTCTTCAAAATCGTCAACGAAGGTAAAACACTCAAAATCGTTATCCGCCATGAAAGCTGTGTCGGATTCTAGGAGGAACGCACTAGTGGCGTTAACATTGCTGTGATCGAACAAAAAATTCTCGAACTCACAGTCCTCCTCTGCGATCTCATTGATCGAGCAAACATCGAGTACGCTAGCATTAGGCTCAGCCGGCTGACTTCCCAACTTGAAAATATTGAGCTCAATTGTCATATTGCCGAAAGAGAAGTTCATTGAACCATTACGACAATTGATCACTGCGTTGGAAGTTGCCAGAAATGGTCGACCAAGTATTACCGGAATTTGGTTCCGGAGGTTAGCGACAGGTTGTGTATCCATCACGATAAAGTCAACGGGGAAAATGAAATCCCCTACTTTAATTAACACATCCTCCAGCTCTCCCCTAGGATGGGTGATTGACAGTCGGCCATTTGGAGAGTACAGTGAGTGGGCTTAAGCTCTCCAACGCCCAATTGCTCGTACACAAAATAGGGTAGCAAATTGACACTCGCACCAAGATCTAATAGTGCTCTATTGATGTTCTTGTCCCCAATTGTTATCGAAATGGTCGGACACCCGGGGTCCTTTTGCTTTGGGGGTAAGGAATTTACAAGAGCATCACTAATAGCACTAGCCACAAAAACTTTCTTTGGCACTTGCGACTTCCTCTTTTTGGTGTATAAGTCCTTTAAAATTTTTGCATATGAAGGAACTTGCTGGATTGCGTCCAAAAGAGGGATATTTATGCTAACATGTTTGAACAACTCAACAATTTTCTCCATCTGTGGAGTTGGTTTATTGGATCTCAACCGATTAGGAAAAGGAACATTTTTAAAGGTGGTTGAGTCCAATTTTTGCGGATCAGATTGTCGAGTTGGAACGGCACCCCGTGTAGATGTGTTCGTGTTGTGAGAAATGGGTCCGTTCGAGCTAGAAGAAGTAGAGCCGTGTGAAGGGTGGAGAATAGGCTCTAAAGAAGAAGGTGAAGAAGATGAAGAAGGGCCACCGGCAGGGGTGTCATTGTCAATTCCCACATTGTTTTGCAACACTTTTTCCGATCTCAACGTGGTCACCGCATTTACATTATGATTCTGCTGTTGATTTGCAGCATGTGCGTGACCGGGGTTGGGCAGTGGTTGAGACGGGAGTTTTCCTTTTTCGCGCTCGCTCAAAGCCGCATTGAGTTGTGCAATTTGTGCCTCAATAAATTTGATACTTTGATCGTGTGAGGCACTGTTTTGCACCAAAGTTTGAATAGAAGTCTCTAGTCTTGCTGTAGACTGTGTAGATTGCTTAAGGAACGCATCTAAACTTCTTTCGAGCGAGCTAACCTTATCATTATTAGGTTGAACATAATTGTTTGGCTGGTAAGCATTGTTAGGCACAAAATTGTTAACCTGATTAGGGTAAGGTTGCTGTTGAAAAGGTTGCTGTTGAAATTGAGTTTGTGAAGGTGCTTGTTGTTGTTGTGGAGGAGGAGGTCTTTGAAAATTGTTATTTCCTTGGAATTGTTGATTTTGGTTCCAAGCGAAATTTGGGTGACTCCTCCACCCCGGATTGTATGTCGAAGAGTACGGATCATTCCTTTGTCGTTGCTGAAATGCAGCATTGACTTGATCCTGTCCTTGAGTAGATGCATTATAAGGACACTCTTCGGTTAGGTGCGACGGATCCGCACAACAAGCACAAACAGTTCGTGGAGGCATAACATGGGCAGGAGAAGACGACGAGATTTTGGTTTCAATCGCTTCTAGCTTTTTCGTAAGAGCGGCCATCTCGGCCTTCATAGCAATCGACATTTCTACTTGATGTATGCCTGCCCTAGATTGACCACTAGAAGAAGATGATGTGGTCTTGGTACTCTCCCACTGAATTGTTTGCTCACTAAGATCCTCAAGAAACTGCCATACTTCGTCACTAGACTTGGAGAGAAAATGACCTTGACTTATGGTTTCTAGCAACTGCTTCGTTGCCGAGTTCAATCCCACGTATAATGTTTGGCAGAGTTGCCAACTTTCTATCCCATGATGAGGGCATTGAACGAGTAGGTCCTTTAATCTCTCGAAGCACTTCCAAAAGGGTTCGGAAGGAAGTTGTGAGAATTGAATTATTTCATTACGGATTCTGGCAGTTTTGTGATGAGGGTAAAACTTTTTTAGAAAAGCTTTCACAAACTCGTCCCAATTTCTAATGGAATGTGATGCGGTGCTGTATAGCCACTTCTCGGCTAGGTCACATAAGGTGAAAGGAATGACCCTTAGCCTTATAGCGTCATCACTTAATTGGGTCGTTTTCATCATAGCGCACACATTTTGGAATTTATTGATAAAGATATATGCATCTTCAAATTCCAAACCATGAAATTTTGGCAGCATATTGATGAAATATGGTTTTATTTCAAAATTGTCCCCATTTGCCTGTGGGGGTGAAAGACAAGTGGGTAAAGAAGTGCGGACGGGGTAAAAGAGATCCTGGAGCGCAACTCGTGCGGGCGCTTCAACAGGCGGTTGGTTCGGGTTATTCGCACCTAATGGAGGTGGAATCCTTCCTGTCGGTAAGGTATTGTTGGGGTTGAATCCCGACATGCCTTCGGTGAAAGAATTTGAAGGTGAGGGTAAGAAAGTGGACGGAATGTCGACTTCGGTGTCGAAGGGTTCGTCGGTCGGTACCAACGAAACACGGACTAATCGGGCGTTAGTATCCCTAGTCTAAAGTGACATATACTAAAGTAGTATAGTCAGAAAAATAGAAAAACAGAATGTGGGGGTAAGATAACGTCAATGGAGGGAAGTGGTGGAAGTGAGTTGCAAGTTTTCTTAACGACAAGTTGCAAGTTTGAAAAGATTTTTCTTTTTTTTTTATGTGAGAATGTTTGCAAAGAGGTTTTTGAAAAGAGACTTATGACACAAATGTATCAACCACACATGCACAATCAGGCCTAGATCTAGGGTCATCTAGGTCTGTTAGACAGCTCCTAACTAGGGCTAGAAATAGGACCTCAAACCGTTTCTTCACCGACACTGCGGCTAGGTAAGTGCCAGGTAAGTGGGAAGGAACCACAGTAGTGGGCCTAATTAAAAACCACTAGCCTAGACACACTTGCCTAGACACCGCAAAGTCAGTTAGGATAAACGGTCGATGCCTATACTAGTCCTTTTCCTATTGAGCTCGATGTCCTTAGGGCTGAGCCTAATATTTTTTAATTAATTGTGGTCAATGCAAATGTTTTAGGTGTTTTCTGGGGTCCTGGGAAGGGTGATGAAATCCCCACCCAATCTGAGTTTGGTCAATTAGCCCCTTAAAGTCCGATTAAATTATGCAAAACATAAAATTCACTTGCAATTAATTTTTTTAGCGCGGCGCAAAGAAACCTGCAGAAAATCTGTTATTTAGAAGAGGGAGAAAGAATTTTTAGCGCAAAGAAACCCTGCAGAAAGTTTTTACAGAAAGATATATGGAGGTTGCATAGAGGAGAAGGAGAGATCAAACCATGTAAAATTGAGGAGCTGACGTGGCCAAGGAGCGGCGGAACCGCGGTGTGGATCCCCCTTATGCGGCGGAAACGCGGCGGAAAGAGGAGATCAGCGTCTGGAAAAAATTGAGTGGCTCCTGTTCTCCAATTCTCCTCTGTTCTGATGTGATTTTTCCTGATTTGCCCTCTGTAAATTTTCATATCCGCGATTCTTCGCTGTTCCTGCAAGATTCAAAAGATACACCCTTCAAACAGATAAAAATTGATAAATTTTTTTTTATTTTTTTTATTTTCAGATTTTTATAATTTTTAAAATTTATATCAACCCGAAATCACACAAAAGAAATTTTACGCCATCCCCGGTAACGGCGCCATTTGATTTTTGTCCAAAAATACTTGTTTAACCGTAATCAGAAACGGCGTCGCTTTGCAGCTAGCCGGTGAGTACGGGTCGATCCACAGAGATGTGTAATTTTCTGATTTGTGTTTTTACGAGTTGATTCCGATGGTAGTTTGGTTTTTGTTGATTGATTTAAAACTAAACTTTACGATATTAAAGAACTTGTTAGGATTAGGTCTAAAGTAGGGTTGAGTAGATAAAGATTAACACCTCTTTCAATGCTTTTGATTCAAACCTGTTTTAGAAGTTATAACAATTATTAGCAAAGGGTATTAGAATGATTGGGAAGAAACGAAGTTTCTTCCTCTTGATCCTTGTCCGTCCTTTCCTACTAATGGCTATAACCTTCATGGACGTCATGCATGTCCGGCCCTTTAGACTACGGTGTCACCGTTACCTCGTGGGTAGGATGCCGTAGGGAGCGGATCATGCATGCGTGCATGAAGTTCTATTTAAAAATATTCGGCATTGAAAGAGATGAGAGATAATCATCTCTCATTCCCTCCTTTATTCCTAACCCTAACAAGCGAGGATTTTACTCGCTCATTAGGGTGTCTTTTAAAAGTGACATTTTTAAAGCACTTACCGATTGCATTTAAAAGACTACACTAAATTAACTAGGGCAATGATATGATTGATCTACTGCAAAAGTTATACGAGAGAACTAGGGCAACAATTAAATTAACACTACGGCAGAATTTAAAGAAATAAAAACTTACTAAAATGATGCTCTTGATCTCCCAACAATTCTGAATTTTATTGATTGAAAAGAGATATAGATTTTTACAGATTGTGAGTACAATTTATAAGTAAACAGGGAAGCTAGGGTTACACATTCTCACACACATGATTTTACAGATATGCCCACTGAAAATCCCAACACCTGCACCGACACACCGACAGAGAAAAATTCCACCGACACGGGCACCATAAGGCCGCGGAACCGCGGCATAAGGGGGGTTTAGGCCGCGGTTCCGCGGCCATGTTGTGAGATCACATCACCAATTTTCTGGGCTTTATTTTTGGTTGTCTGGGCTTGTCATATATTCTTCCCATTTCTCTGTTTGGCTTCTTATTCTTCTCCAGATCTTTAGTGAAATCATGTAGCGGTCTTTTAACCGTTTTGCTTTGACATTTCTGGACCTTGCACTGTCTTGTACCCATGTGAACTGTTATTAGTTTAGGCTTGACTAGGATCCGTCAAAAGTCTTATTCCTGTATCAACTTTCGTCTTTTTCACTGTATTTGCTTCAAGAGCCTGCATCCTGTAACATGCAACAAACGTGCGTCAAGAGTACCTGTTTACTTATAAAATGAATAAAAATGGGGCGTATGAATTGCAATATTATAGCATGAACAACATGCGGGTCAATTCTACATGAAGTCCTAAGCAATATAACACAAGAATCAGCAACTAAAAAACATTCTTTACAATTCATATTCCTTGAATCTTACAATTTCATATACTTTGAATCTATCCTAACCCTATTTTTCTTCCAAGGTTATGGATTCTCCAGACAACACCAGCACAACTTCAACAACACACCACCACTGTCATCAAACTTTTCTTGAATCTGTTACACTTTCCTTCTATAAATTTCGAGGACGAAATTTTTAAAAGTAGGGTAGAATATAACAACCCTAAACTTTCTGTACAGAATTTTTCCAAAATACATAAAGGAATATCTAAGCCTGAGCACAAGTTATAAATTTGATTTGCTTTTGAACAGCAAGAAAGCACTTGTAGCTCATTGGTAAAGACTTGCACTGCTGTGACGTAGCCCCTGTGATCGAATCCTCCCAACCACATATAATTTTAATTGATTTTTCTTTTAATTTTTTAGAAGTCTAAAGGTTTACACGTGCACTACACGTAAAATGAAGAGTCACAGATTAAATAAACATATGCACTGAGCCATATGAAGCGACTAGGACACGTGTATTCAATCCAGAGCCCCTACCCTCTAGATGGCCGGCGAAATTGCCATTGAGGCCGATACCGTCAGGCCCCCCATAGTGGATGGTCCCTAAATTCTTCCCCTGGCGGGGGCCTACCCCACTTCCCTCATATTGTTTGATTTTTCTACACATTTACAGAGAGATTAAAATCACCTCTTTAATCCATTTTAATGCACATTTTAATTCTCGAAATCCATTACCCTAAACCTTAATTTTTCCTATAAATACCACACCACATTTCACCCCTTCTCACTCAGAATTTCATTACAAAAACTTTCTAAAATTTCCAAGTCCCAAGTTGTGCAAGTGGAGTTAGAAAAGGGCGAAGTTCCGACGACGTTTTGAGGTGGTTCCGGCGACGAAACGATACCCCGACGGTTCCAAAGTCTTTCCCTACTTTCCCTCCATCTTTATAGCTTGTAAATTCCCTCTCCTCTCCTCTTTTGCTATTCTAAAACTTCTCCTTTTCAAAACTCATCGGAAGCGGAGTTATTCTGGCTTCCGATTCTCTTTTCTTTAAAAGTCTAATTTTTCTTAATAAAAAACCTACAAATTTTTAATATATTATTTAGTAATCATTAATAAACACATTAGAACAAGTTTCATCTCAAAAGAATCTATTATGCAACTGTTATCGCATTTTTACGGTAAAATACATATACTTTATTTTCAACACAATTCAACATATTTCCTTATATTAACTTTAGATAACTCACGAGATAATGACCTAGCTCATCAGAACACACGTTCTTGACATAGCATGATGAATTTTGGGACTCTGGTTTATGGGAAAATACGAGATTACGAATAAATACCTTGAACATTCAAAACCGTTTTCTTTAAAAAATATGTTATTTAAATTCCTTACAATTCCGTCTCTACATCCCATTTTGGGGAACCTCGATCGGGATGGTGCGGGTTATCGCACATTCTCGGGCCCAGTAGAGCGAGATGCAGACCTCCGCAAGGAGCATTCGATCTCGATGGAATTTTTAATGCAATTTTTAAGAAAATGCGATTTCTACAAAATAAATAAAATTTATTTTTATTAAAATATTAAATATATATATATATGAATATTATCAAAAGATCTATTTTTAATATATTATACAAATATTCCATGTTTTCTAAATCAAAGGAATCACCATTTCATGAAACTACCTTTACAATTCAATACTATTCCAAGTTGACACTAAAATATCATATACAATGAAAACTATGTTATATTCACTAGAATATTTCACTTTATAAAAAATATACATCTATGAAAATCTTAAACACGATAATTAAATACTTGAGTTGTATTTTGAAAATATATCAAAACTATTTTTACATAAAACCCCCTCAAGTTATATTAATATACAATAAGGACCCTAGTAAACATAGGTTTAAGCGGGACCAGTTCTCTTGAGCCTCAGGGAGCCGGAGAATATGGGTGTTTTCCCATCTAAGGTAAACAACCTAACTACGGTGTTATCAACACGGTAATTGTCTTGGAAAAAGACACAAATCCTGCCGTCCATGTGCAGCAGTTACCGATAACATCAAAACTTAATCAAGACTTCAATTCTGTTTAAAAGTCTGACTCAGTTCGAGTCATGGTCAAATCTGAATACAATCTGACTTGAATTAAATTCAAGTATAACTTCAATACCACATGAATCCGTCTATACCAGAATTCAATCTATATCAATCTGACTCGACCGAACCGAACCATGGATATACCCTGATTACATGTCTGTCCATTTATATCCATTCCATTTACATGATATTATGGTTCGTCAAGTCGAACAATCTATTACACAAAACAATTCAAGACAATATAATACAATCAATACAATAAGACACTACGGAGTTTATAAAGGGGTAGACTGGTACGGAACATGTTTATGGTGGCACGAGGTGGTCAGTAAAAGACGTAATTATATCCATACCGTTGTTCCGTGGTATTATCGACGGAGTCTTGTACTCTTGGTTACCAAATTCCACGGTGTAAGTTGGACTCCTCTCGTATACACTGGCATATTCTGTACCAAGCTACAACAACTACGTTAGTATAACAAATAAAACATTACATACTTCATCTGTTCTATTCTCTGTCTATCATTTTCCTTCTTTCTTTGGACTTACCGAGCGATTGTTCGCTGAAGACATTCCTATTTCTCTTTTTCTTTAGAATGTTGTCAGGTGATTCCGACTTATTAGAGATCGAGCCCAGTACCGAGGACTTGGAGCAGTTTTCCTTCGACCCAGAGCTGTAAGCACTTGTATATATTTTTCATTTCAGTTATGCCACTGTTTAGGCATTACTTTCTATTCATGTATTTACATTTCCAGTTGTACTTGTAAAGAATTGTTTAATAAATAAAAGTTGCTATTCACTTTTACCCGTCTCTTGTGTACATTTTGTTTTATATTGCTTAGATACGCTTAGTGTGTTTATTTCGGAGTAAATACGTAGCGGGTCTCGCCGCATCCCCTCCCCGTACACCTGGAAGCGGGACATGACAGGTTTTGTTGGCGGCCCATGCAGGTCAGTGCTGCATGGAACCCTACCATACAAGTCCGTTCTGTATGGACATGCAGGTCAATTCTGCATGAAGTCCTAAGCAGTATAACACAAGAATCAGCAACTAAAAACATTTTTTGCATTTCATATTCTTTTGAATCTTATCCGAATTCTTTGAATCTATCTTGAACTTCACTTTCGAATTCTATAACCTCTTGACTTTTAAATCCTTATCTCCAATTCATCCTTCTACTTGTATCGCGTAGATATATTAGCTCAGCTAGTCAAAACATCGATCGACGGAGCTCGAAAAAGATATCGTCCTCGCTTTTCTATTACATTGTTGCGATATACTTCTTAAGAGTAATTCGAGGACAAAATTATTTTTAAGAAGGGTAGGATGTAATGACCCCAAAATCCTATACCTTCGTTTTATCGTTCTAAAATACGGTATTTAACTTCTTTTGATATTTTTTATATATTCAGTTTTCTATTAAATATATTATTTTCCTCCAGCCATTTTCCTATTTTATTATTTTCAAACCCATTTATTTTTAACCAAAAACTTAAACCCATTTCAAATTTAAACCAAATATTCTTAACCCAAATCCATTATTTCCGTTTTTTCTCTTCTTTAATTTTATTTCCCTACAACCCATAACCCAAACCCACAGACCTAAAGCTAAAACCCATTTCTTTTTATAAACACAAATCCTTAACCCTCTAACCCCACTAAACTCTCCAAATTCTAAACGCTTCAATTCCAACCCAATTAATAAAACACCTTCATTTTCATGCACTGTTCATCTTCCTGATGAAAACTCACAAACCTCTCTCATGAACCGGCCATCTCTTCTCCTTCCCTCCAGTAACCCGACCCCACGATCTCTTTCTTTCCCCTTCATCTTCTTAAAACCCCTAACCTTCTTCTTCCTCTCTTTCTTGTACCTCCTTTCTCTTCCCCTTCACAAAAAAAAACTGCAACCCTTTCCTCCATGGTCGACCTCACAACCCCTAGCTCCTCCACCTCTTGCAGCCACCTTCCTTGGCCAAGCACTCCTTCATCCCCTCCGTCAACATCACCATCGACTCGACACACGTCACCGTCGTCAATGAGAACCGCAGCAATAAACCGAGCAAACACCCTTGACTTTCGACACCATCCGACAGTACCATAAGATATGAACTGAGGCTCCAAGGCCGGGCCTGAGTCCGCGGCAGCGCCACGGTCCTTTCCATGCCTCCGGATCTCCGTTCCGTCGCTATTTTGAATTTTTGCGCAAGACGGTGTCTGAAAAATGCCCCAATGAAATTTTTCATTGTTCTCACATTCTGAATGCATGTAAGTCCCCATTCCTTATCTCTTGTTGAATCTCATCTCGATACGTAGTCATTCCTGCGGCCAGAAATCTCTAACTTATGTTTTTCTCATTTTGCAATATTACATTAATTACAATATTTAATTCGTTATGTTTGGGCAGAGAATTTTTCTTATATATTTACTGAAATTAAATAGAAATTATTTATGCAATAATTTTCCAACAGCCTTAGTAATGATCAGGATCATCTCTGTTAGTTGTGATTCTTAGAGTGTTAGATCTATTTCATTGCAATTGTTAATTTGTTGCTGACTAGATTATTTTCTGCAATTTAAATGTATTTGTATGGGCATGTGAATATAGAAACCTACTACTATTACTACTACTACTATTATTATTATTATTGTTGTTGTTGTTGTTGTTAGGTTGGTTGCAGGACTTAGTGATTTTCTTTGAAGTGCTCTCTGTTCTTTAAACAAATTTTAATCTTGGTATTTTGTGCCTCTTTAAATTACCTTACTAGGGCACATGTTGAACTATCATTTATTTTGTTTCAAACATTTTTCTTATTCATATCTATTAACATTAGTGTTGATACAAAAAAATTGAAACCCTCACTGAGAACTGGAACATGTAGACTTGGTTGGTTTGTTAAATATGATTCTCTGCAAATTTTGTTGGAACATTCGTTCATAGTCAATAGCCAATGATCTTGCACTCTATAATTATTTGTCTCATCGAACATAATTATAATGGACTATTATAAGGCTTGTAATCCTTTTTCTGTTACGATGTTATTATGCAATACATATATATAGCAGCATAATTGTTCCTTGTTGCAAACTTGAGATGATATGGTCACCACTTAACATATGATTCCATCTCACGTTAGTGTGAATTAAAATCTTATTTTGCATAATTAATATATAAATATATCTTGCTTAGAAAGTGGAGTTTCAAACCTTTCATCTCAACGATGCTGTAAATAAATATATGTTATTTAAAGTATGCTAGGGTAAAACAAAAATTTATTTTTCTTTAATCTAACTTGAACCCGAACTTTAATCCAAACTCAAACCTAATCTTGAACTGGAACTTGAACATGAATAACAGAATTCAATCTATATCAATCTGACTCGACTGAACCGAAATATGCATATACCCTGACTACATGTCTATCCATTTATATCCATTCCATTTACATGATATCATGGTTTCGGCAAGTCGAACAATTTATTACACAAAACTATACAAATCAATAAAAAATACATCACGGGGATTTTTAAGGGGTAGACTGGTACGGAATGTGTTAGAAGTGGCACGGGACGGTCACTTTAATACACCTAACTTGAACATCCATTGCTGTTGTACCGTGGCTTAACGGTTCCTTATGCTCCGTATACCTTAGTCTCCGGAATAGTGGGACTCCTCTCGTATACACTGGCATATTCTGTACCAAACTACAAACAACTGCATTAACAATATAATCAAACGTTACTAGTTATACTCTCTTTCTGTCTATTCTTTCTCTACTTATCTTTGAGACTTACCGAGCGATTGTTCGCTGACGACATTCCTTTTTTTCTTTCTTTGGAATATTGTCAGGTGATTCCGACTCATTAGAGATCGAGCCCAGCACCGAGAACTTGGAGCAGTTTGCCTTCGACCCAGAGCTATAGGCACTTGTATATACTTTTCATTTCAGTTATGCCATTATTTAGGCATTGCTTTCTATTCATGTATTTATATTTCCAGTTGTACTTGTAAAGAATTGTTAAATAAATAAAAGTTGCTGTTCATTTATACTCTTGTCTCTTGTGTACATTTTACTTTATATTGCTTAGATACGCTTAGCGTGTTTAGTTTGGAGTAAATACGTTGCGAACCTCATCGCGCCTACTTACCGTATACTGAGAAGCGGGGCGTGACAGGTTTTGTTGGCGGCCCATGCATGTTGGTGCTGCATGGAACCCTACCATGCAGGTCGGTTTTGCATGGACATGCGGGTCAATTCTGCATGAAGTCCTAAGCAATATAACACAAGAATCAGCAACTAAAAAACATTCTTTACAATTCATATTCCTTGAATCTTACAATTTCATATACTTTGAATCTATCATAACCCTATTTTTCTTCCAAGGTTATACATTCTCCAAACAACACCAGCACAACTTCAACAACACGCCACCACTGTCATCAAACTTTTCTTGAATCTGTTACACTTTCCTTCTATAAATTTCGAGGACGAAATTTTTATAAGGATAGTAGAATGTAACAACCCTAAACTTTCTATACAAAATTTTTCCAAAATACAGAAAGGAATACCTAAGCCTGAGCACAAGTTATAAATTTGATTTGCTTTTGAACAACAAGAAAGCACTTGTAGCTCATTGGTAAAACCTTGCACTGCTGTGACGTAGCCCCTGTGATCGAATCCCCCCAGCCACATATATTTTTAATTGATTTTTCTTTTAATTTTTTAGAAGCCCAAAAGTTTACACGTGCAGTACATGTAAAATGAAGAGTCACAAATTAAACAAACATATGCACTGAGCCATATGAAGCGACTAGGACACATGCATTCAATCCAGAGCCCCCCACCCCCTAGATGGCCGGCGAGATTTCCATTGTGGCCGGTACCGCCGGCCCCCCCGTAGGGGATGGTCCCCAAATTCTTTCCCTGGCAAGGGCCTATCCCACTTCTCTCATATTGTTTGATTTTTCTGCACATTTACAGAGGGATTAAAATCACCTCTTTAATCCATTTTAATGCACATTTTAATTCTCAAAATTCATTACCCTAAACCCTAATTTTCCCTATAAATACCACACCACATTTCACCCCTCCTCACTCAGAATTTCATTACAAAACTCTCTAAAATTTCCAAGTCCCAAGTTGTGCAAGTGGAGTTAGTAAAGGGCGAAGTTCCGACGACGTTTCGAGACAATTCCGGCGACAAAACGACGCCCCGATGATTCCAAAGTCTTTCCCTACTTCCTCTCTATCTTTATAGCTTGTAAGTTCCTTCTCCTCTCCTCTTTTGCTATTCTAAAACTTCTCCTTTTCAAAACTCGTCGGAAGCGGAGTTATTCCAGCTTCCGATTATCTTTTCTTTATAAGTCTAATTTTTCTTAATAACAAACCTACAAATATTTAGTAGATTGTTTAGTAATCATTAACAAACACATTAGAACAAGTTTCAACTCAAAAGAATCTATTATGCAACTGTTATCGCATTTTTACGGTAAAATACCATATACTTTACTTTCAACACAATTCAACATATTTCTTTGTATTATCTTTAGATAACTCACGAGGTAATGACCTACCTCATCACAACATACATTCTTGACATAGCACGATGAATTTTAGGACTTTAGTTTATGGGAAAATACGAGATTATGAATGCCACGCCCCGCTTCCCAGTATACGGGCAGAGGACGTGACGAAGCCGCTACGTATTTACTCAGAAGTAAACACGCTAAGCGTATCTATGCAATATAAGTAAAATGCACAAGAGACAGGATGTAAATGAACAACAACTTTATTTATTAACATTCCTTTTACAATACATCTGAAAAGTAAATACATGGAATGAAAAGCAATGCCTAAACAGTGGCATAACAGAAATGGAAAATACAGAATGTAAATGTGTACAAGGAATCTAAAGCTCTGGGTCGAAAGCTAGCTGATCCAAATCCTCGCTGGTGGGCTCGATCTCCAGTGAGTCCGAATCACCTGACGACATTCCAAAGAAGAAGAAAGAGAATGTCGTCAGCGAACAAATCGCTCGGTAAGTCCTGTAAATAGACAAGAATGGAATAGACAGAATAGAGTATATATTGTTATAATATTGTATTTAATGTTAACGCTGTTGTTTGTAAGTTGGTACAGAAGAGGCCAGTGTATACGAGAGGAGTCTCACTAAACCAGAGACTAGGTATACGGAGTACAAGAAACCATTCAGCCACGGTACAACGGCAATTGAATTCAGGTTAAGTGCCTTTATGATTGCTGTCTCGTGCCACTTCTAACACCTTCCGTACCAGTCTACCCCTTATAAACCCCGCGATGTCTTAATTATATTGTTTGTATTGTTTGTATTGTATATTGAATATATAAGGATGACTTACCGAAACCATGATATCAGTAATGGAACGGATATAATGGATGAACATGTAGATGGAATATATCCATGGTTCGGTTCCGTCAAGTTGTATAGATTGAATAGATTGGGTATATGGATTCATGTTGAATTGTTGTATTGTAGATTGTACTTGAATCATATTCAAGTCAGATTGATTATATTGAGACTCAGTCTGAGTCAGACAATTAGAAAAGAAATTGAAGTCTTGAATTATGTTTTGGTGCTATCGGTAACTGCTGCACATGGACACAGGATTTGTATCTTTTTCAAAGACAATTACCGTGTTGATAACACCGTTTGTTAAGTTGTCTACCTTAAATAGGCAAGCACCCATATCTCCGGCTCCCTGAGACTCAAGAGACTGGTCCCGCTTAAACCTATATTTACTAGGGTCCTTATTGTAATTTAGTATAACTTGAGGGGATTTTATATAAAAATAATTTTGTATAATTTTCAAAATACACCTCAAGTATTTTATTATCGTTTTTAGAGTTTTCATGGATGTATATTTTATCAATGTGGCATTTCTAGTGAATAAAACCTAATTTCATAATATATGGTATTTATTTGTAATATTGGAATTGTATGGTATTTTATTGTAAATGGAATGTTTTTCTTGAATTTTGGAAATGTGGAATATTATAAATATTAAAAATAGATATTTTGATATTAATTACATATATATTTATTTATTAAAAATATAAGTTTTATTTATAATAGAAATTACATTTTCTAAAGAAAATTGTATTTTAAATCTTTCGAGATCGTATGCTCCTTGTGGAGATCTGCATCTCACTCTACTAGGCGTAAGGATGTGTGATAATCCACACCATACCGAATGGGTTCCCCGAAATGGGTTGTAAAGACGCAATTGCAAAGAATTGTTAAAATACACATCTTGTAGAAAAAGGTTTTTATAAGTCGGAGGTAGTTATGTGTAAAGTCGTATTTTTCCAAATCTATGTTCCCAAATTCTATCGTGCTATGTTACATATGAGTGTTGTGAGGAGGTAGGTCATTAGCTCGTGAGTTATCTAAAGGTATAAAGGTATTATAGAGTTTATGTCGGAAACTAAAGTTTATGGTATTTTAATGTAAAATTACGATAAAAGATGCATATAACAATCTTTCATGATGAAACTTGTTAAAGATGTTTATTAATGTTTAATGAACAATATATGATGATATGAAAGTATCTTGATTAAGAAAAATTATAGTTTTTAAAGAAAACAGAATCGGAAGTCGGACTAACTCTGCTTCCGTCGGGTTTTAATTTTGAATGTTATTAGAATAGAGAAAAGAGGAAGAAGTAGGGACTTACAGGTTATTAAACTATAAGAGAGAAGGAGGAAGAGGTAGGAGGTGCCGGTACGTCGTTTCATCGTCGGAATCTCCTCAGATCGTCGTCGGAAGTTCGTCGGAGTTTCGCCCTTTGCTAACTCCACTTACACAAAAAGTCTTGGGAATTTTCTTGAGAGTTTGGGCAGGGATTTGTGAGTGAGGGGGGTGATTTGAGGGGTGGTATTTATAGAAAAAAATCTAGGGTTTAGGGTAGTGAAAGGGTGTGATAAAATTGTATTTAAATTTGCATTAAAAAGGATTAAAATGGGGTATTTTAATTCTCTGGTTAATTGTAGGGTATTTTAATTCTCTGGTCAATTGCAGAGAAAGTGTGCAGGGGGAGTGGTGTAGGCCAAAGGGTGCAGGGGGTTCAAGAAAAAGTGGGATCGGACCGAGTTGGCCCGGCGGCGCCGGCCGATTCAAGCGAGTCGCTGGCCCGAGTTGGGCGAGTCGGGGCGCGTCTTGATGCCATGTGTCCCTGACGCTTAGTCTAGCCTCGTGGTCACGTTTGTTTATTTTGTAACTTACCCTATTACGTGTAGTGCACGTATAGACTCTTGGGCTTCTAAAAGATTAAAAGAATTTAATTTAAAAAAAGTGTGGCTATGGGATTTGAACTCTGGTGCTTTGGTTCAGCAGTGCAAGGTCTTACCAATGAGCGATATGCAGATCTCCGCAAGTGTGTTACAACGAATAAATACCTTGAACATTCAAAACCGTTTTCTTTAAAAAGTGTGTTATTTAAATTCCTTGCAATTGCGTCTCTACAACCCATTTTGGAGAACCCCGATCGGGATGGTGCGGTTTATCGCACGTCCTCAGGCCTAGTAGAGCGATATGCAGACCTCAGCAAGGAGCATTCGATCTCGATGGAATTTTTAATGCAATTTTTAAGAAAATGAGATTTCTATAAAATAAATAAAATTTATTTTTATTAAAATATTAAATATATATATATATGAATATTATCAAAAGATCTATTTTTTATATATTATACAAATATTCCATTGTTTTCTAAATCAAAGGAATGACCATTTCTTGAAACTACCTTTTACAATTTAATACTATACCAAGTTTACACTAAAATACCATATACAATGAAAACTAGGTTATATTCACTAGAATATTTCACTTTATAAAAATATACATCCATGAAAACCTTAAAGACGATAATTAAATACTTGAGGTGTATTTTGAAAATATATCAAAACTATTTTTACATAAAACCCCCTCAAGTTATATTAATTTACAATAAGGACCCTAGTAAACATAGGTTTAAGCGGGACCAGTTCTCTTGAGCCTCAGTAAGCCAGAGAATATGGGTGCTTGCCTATCTAAGGTAGACAACCTAACCACGGCGTTATCAACACGGTAATTGTCTTGGAAAAAGACACAAATCCTGCCGTCCATATGCAGCTGTTACCGATAACATCAAAACTTAATAAAGACTTCAATTCTGTTTAAAAGTCTGACTCAATTCGAGTCATGGTCAAATCTGAATACAATCTGACTTGAATTCAATTCAAGTATAATTTCAATACAACATGAATCCGTCTATACCAGAATTCAGTCTATATCAATTTGACTCGACCGAACCGAACCATGGATATACCCTGATTACATGTCTGTTCATTTATATCCATTCCATTTACATGATATCATGGTTTCGGCAAGTCGAACAATCTGTTACACAAAATAATTCAAGACAATACAATACAATCAATACAATAAGACACTACGGGGTTTATAAAGGGGTAGACTGGTACGGAACATGTTTACGGTGGTACGAGGTGGTCACTAAAAGACGTAATTACATCTATGTCGTTGTTCCATGGTATTATCGACGGAACCCTGTACTACGGGTTACCAAAGTCCACGGTGTAAGTTGGACTCCTCTCTTATACACTGGCATATTCTGTACCAAGCTACAACAACTACGTTAGTATAACAAATATAACATTACCTACTTCACATGTTCTATTCTCTGTCGATCCTTCTCCTTCTTTCTTTGGGACTTATCGAGCGATTGTTCGATGACGACATTCATATTTCTCTTTTTCTTTGGAATGTTGTCGGGTGATTCCGACTCATTAGAGATTGAGCCCAGTACCGAGAACTTGGACCAGTTTGCCTTCGACCCAGAGCTGTAGGCACTTGTATATATTTTTCATTTCAGTTATGCCATTATTTAGGCATTGTTTTCTATTCATATATTTACATTTCCAGTTATACTTGTAAAGAATTGTTTAATAAATAAAAGTTGCTGTTTATTTTTACTCCTGTCTCTTGTGTACATTTTACTTTATATTGCTTAGATACGCTAAACGTGTTTACTTCGGAGTAAATACGTAGCGGGCCTCGCCGCATCCGCTCCCCGTACACCGGAAAGCGAGGCGTGACAGTAGTGGCTTGTGTAACTTTCCCCACCGGCATTGAAAAGATTGAGGCCGCGTTGGGCCCGTAGGTCACTCCTCCAGTTGGGGTGGAGCGAAAGTTGCTGTTGCAAAAGGTGCAGTGGGAAGCCATCAATTTTCTCTTCTTCTGCACAGGAGCAAGACACCAAATCTTAGTACCTTAAATTCAAGGGCAACCATAGTGAATCGCGATTTTGTTCGCAAAACACGACACACGAAGTGTGGAGTGGAAAGAGGAAAAAATCCCACCGGGCATGCCATAACCTGTTCACCGCCGGAAGACGAACCGGGACGTCTGGTCTGAAGGGCAGATGATATTTGAATTTATCCGTCACCTCTCCAAAGATACCAAATTGATTTATGGCACCGTATATCGGAAGTTTGGACGGATGCGACCGTTGTAGCAGACTTTATCAGATTCCCCCTTATTTTATGAAGGGTTTTTTATTGTGGGGACGCTCTTCCCTGCAGACGCAAGCCCCTGCAGTTAATTACGTTACCGCATTACGATAACAACTTTCTCCTGCTTCGGAAGTTCACTTCGTGTTGTATGTGTTTTTGTTTGTTTTGATTGCTCGTGGATTGTATACGGAGACTAGTTTGTGTCGTCATCCATAGGGCGCGGATTAGTCTAAATCCGTATATTTTAGATTTGGGCTTGAGTTGATTTAAGGATCGTTAATCTGGTTTGAGATTAAGTTCGACTTAAAACATATGAGCATTTGGGCTCAATTATTTTAGTCTAAAGACCTTACGGTCCATTATCGCCATGTTTGGGGCGGGGTTTTAGTTTAAGAACATTTCGGTCCATTATCGTCGTATTTGGGAGCGAATGTTAGTTTAAGGACATTTCGGTCCATAATCGACGTATTTAGGAGCGAATGTTAGTTTAAGGACATTTCGGTCCAGCATTCCCATTTTGGGGACGAATATTAGTTTAAGGACATTTCGGTCCATTATCGCCGTGTTTGGGGTGAAGTTCTGAGGTGTACATGTCAATTTGGAAGTGCATCAATGTATGACGAAAGGAGTTGTTGGTACCCACCACCTCTCTGAAGACGTTGAGTAATTACAACGACATATATCAGAGATGCAGAAGGATGTGTTGCGCCACGGCAGCGCCCCGGCCTCTTTCTCGAGGCCAAAATGCGGAATAAAAATTTTTTCCTTGCTCGGAAACCGGCGCTACCGCGGACAATTACCCGGATCGTAAACCATTAACCTATACTAGCTAACTAGAGATGGGGTGAAAGATATACCAAGCGATCCGTGTCCTTCGGTCTTCGTCTCCACTCCGATCTCCCGCGGAATCTCCGTCACCTCCTCGCTCGTCGGAAAGGGCACCACGTAGCCGGAATCTTTTACGGGCTCCCGCCTCTTGACCGAGGCAACTCGGGCGTGAAGTTGGCTAGCCGACGCGTCCAAGGCTTGCTATAGAAATAGTGTAGTGAACTTGTCTCTTGGGGTTTTGAGGTTGCCATGATGTGGAGGAAACAAGAAAGAACTTTGGAGAAGGGTAATTTTTGAAGCAAGCAAGAATGAGATGATATATTTCCACCACTAGAAAAATGATCCTCTCATCTCTCCCTCACAAGAATGGCCGGCCACCTCTCTCTAGAATAAGATTGGAGAGAGAAAAAGAATTCTCCAAGGATATCAAATAAAATGGAAAAACCAATAAATAAAAAATGGTCACTCTCATTTCTTTTCTTATCATATCAAACAACCATCACAATGAAAGCAAGTGAGAAGACCAAAAAAGGATCTCATGATGAAATAACAATCATGATGCCACAAATATGCAAAGAAACCCCTCACAAAATGTTAATTGCAAACTTGCAATTAACACCCTCCACCAAGAAAGTCCGACCGAGAAGGAATGAAGGAAAACCGGCCGGAACGGAATGCAAACTGGCAACCCCAGAAAACCGATCCCATAATAAATTACAGGAAAATCCCGCTACTGCAAATACATGCCCGCATTTGTATTCCCACTGAACACAAATGTAAAGAGACAAAACTACACTATCAAATACTAGAATCCGGCTTAAGCCAAAGCCGGCTAGTAAAAACTGTCCGATCACGATCCGTGCAATACCGCACGTATCTGATCGAACCCTGCCATATCTCCATACGGCCTCTACAGCGTTTCGCCCGAAACTTGAGTAACTGTAACTGTGGTGGACTCTAAAGACTCGTCACTACTATGGCTGTGGATTTAACCACTGGCACGTCAGAGGTATAAGCCAATACGTGACGGGCCACCAGCTATTGACCAAATGGGACGTCGATGAGGAAGCTCACCCCGACACCCAACTGAGCCTGTCAGTGACAATATCCGTACAGTCCGGTCCGTTCGTCTATGAGTATCGCATGGCGGGCCTAGGGGGTTGGTAAAAGTCAGACCCCCAAAAGCGGTACAAGTCGTGTCGGAGCGTAGCCCAGAACACCCTGAGATACTACTGGAATACCTACCAGTAAATCTCCTGCCTCGGCCGAGGGCTTTGTGTAATGGCTCTCCTAGACACAGCGCGACCTCACCCCCAATACCGGGAGAGACGAACCCCTGCCGATCCGCTCACTGCCTCCATGTGGCTCGGGACTGTACCCAACTAAAACCTGTTTGCACGACTCCTTTGAGCCGTGGTAGGGTAGTAATCAAAGCACAGTGGGAACTCACACGAGACAAATGACGATCTCAGGTCGATGAACTAACCTGTACACATGTCACCAGGGAACTGCTATCTGACATCTGGTATAAGACCAACTAGCAGGTTCCCGGCGAGTCCTGTCCGGTGTACTCATAACCCAATGAGCACCTGTATACATCTTAGGTGAACCAACTGACACCAGTGGCTTGTGAGACCGGCCACCGCCCCTCGTCGGGGTCTCGACTGTATACACTAGCCTACTAACGGAGTATCGATGCCCTGTCTCGAAACTCCTACGACTAGGGACCTTTTAAGGATGTGCTTATAGACCACCAGCTCCCACGTATATGATCGCCATCATACTGCTGGCAGTCAAGCAAGAATCCTAGGGGCTCTATCAACGTGTAATAGCGACATGTCAGGTCACCTAAAGCAGTACACGATGATAAAGATAAACCAGATAGCATACTATCATCTCGAGTAAGACTGTCCTACCGGGATAGGTCCTCCCTCAATCATTGCAATCACGTGCCTGTGATCCAATAATTGACTCTGAGGGCACTATCTCCAACAATCTCCCACTTGCACTCAAGGCTAATTATTGCGATGCCGCATACTCACAGCCCGTGTGATACCGAACACCCAACTCCTCTACTAGTCAGTCTCACAAAACCCGTTTGCGAAACTATTGCGTTCGAGGAATAGCCTCAGTGAGTGGATCCGCTGTGAAGTTTCTTTCTATGTCTCTCTATATCTCAAGTTCGCGGAGAAAGCCATCTCCCGAAATGAGCAATACCTGTCTTAGAATGTCTGGATGTCTGATGGGACCTAGCTCATAAATGAACTCCAAATCCAAACTTCTTAGACTGTATCATCAACCGAACTTAATCAGTATCCTGCGCCATGCCTCCCTCAGTATTGCCTTGGACCACCTGTCCAAAATACTGCCCCTCGTCAGAGGGAGAACTATAACTCTGACAACCTCCTTGTCGTCCATGTCACCTTGGAAGCCTGGAGTGATAACCGTCTCCTAAAAGAGGCAGCCGTTATCATATCCCTAGAACATTCACTTATGTTCTAAAACTGCTTCCGACTGTTCCTCCAGGATTGGATCAATATCAACTTATTGCATCTAGTGCAAGAACAACATCTGGTGTGGTACTTGACATCTCATGATTGACTCAATTGCCTAAGCAAGTGATCTGTCAATCATGCATATCCCTCTCCCCTTTAGTCTGTAAGACACCTTTAGAGAGGGTGACTCCATTACCTGCGGGTACACTACCATGCCAGGAGTCGTCCATTCTAAATACTTATAGAATGCTGTCAATGTACCCTGATTGGGAAACCACCCAAATCTAGATCTAAAACCATAGGTCTAGTAACCAGTATGTTTGATATAATATCCAAGTCCCATGTGGAGAAAACACTGTGTGACGACCAAAGTATAACCGATCGTAGTATAGGAATATCACTTCCTACTACCTTCTCAACAGATCCATCCCCTATTCTGATGACGTCAAACCCATGACTGTCACATCAGAAACAGATGATCTATCTCCGCTACATCTGCTTTAGTCTATAAATAGACATAAGCCTGATGTCCACCAATGCTTCCGCTGCTCCCACTGACTACGACAACCCTCTGGTGGAGTCATATAGACGCGCACTTCTAAAGCTAGTTTAGAACGACGCTATACTCATCCTCTCACCGGGTCTCGCAGCCTGGAACAACAGAAATGGCAAGTGTGGGTAAACAAGAACTTCCCTGTCACCGTCCTTGAGGCTATCGGAGTACCTCTCGGGTGCCTGAAGTTACCCACCTTATCTGCGGAGTGGCCAATGGAATGTCAAATCAGATTGAATCTTTAGGTTCCTTATCAAATCTTCAGTAATCGTTTGTGGTTCTGGAATCACTTCCAGTTCTACCATACTCCCACTACTGTTTTTGAAAAAATCCATTTTTAATAAAACTGTGGCGAGTCTAGAACAATATTTCTATTGATCTGCCAGATGGTAGAAAGTCAACCCTCGTCATAGCCTGGGTCAACCCACAAACAGCCATTACAGAAACGTGCCTTGAGTTATCCGGAGTCTGGTTTTAAGCATAAGCCGGACAACTCCCCGTACCTTAACATCGTTAAGATATGAACTGTTCTATATCCAATATAGAACCAGAGGCACTGATTTAATTGAACCAGATTCAAATCATGCAGCTGTCTCCAGTGCATGTCAACTAAATGGAAGGAGGCCGATCAGCGTTACTCAACTTAGGAATGCTTCCAATTATGAGTAACCTGAAAGAGAAGCAAGTTCTCATTACTATCAACTGAATACCATACACAAGTATCTACATCTTCGATCACTTTGAAGAATCCCGATACTTGCTACACCTGGTTCTCTACTCTATTCAAATACCTATAACTCCTCAAAAACTCAGACCCTGTGTTTCCACGAAGCACATGTCTAAGAACTAGAGAAGTTAAAAGTAAACAGAATATAGTATGAGGACCAACCCCTCTGTCCTAATGGACACTGGACAACATACAATACTCTGTATAAGTCCGCTGAGTCTAACAACTCTTTCACTGTGTGTCGTAGGTTGAAAACTGTACTTATGGTTAAGAAGAATTACACCGCTGTTTAATGCTCCTTACCTAACCATCCACTGATATAGGTAAATGTCATCGACATAATATCAAAAGGCATATCTCACTCTATGAAAATAGACGTACAGATATATCAATTTGAAATTGGTGCACAACAGCGGATATTCAAAACCAAATATTTGCCGACCGGCAAACAACCCAGGTGACTTCCTCAAATATCACCGATTACAACGAATCCGGTTATAATGAGGATGATCACCCAATTCCCAATAACTTACTCCCACTCATCATCTGTAAAACCATACAGATGTGAGAATCCAACCTGGTAAATACATACCCTGGAGTAAGTGTCTAATCGGGAAATCAGTTTTCTTTTAACATCACACAGTGAAACTGAAACATTAAAATGTTTCGTCGGGGTATGCTGGTATTCCTAGTAATGCCTCTTCCATTATCCAGATTCACAACTGTAACCGTATAATTCTTTGCCATCTTTCTAAATCCCTTTCTGTGTCTTTAGTCATTACCTTCTGTACACCCCTTTAGGCCAAATGGTTTTCTTCCTTCCCTACCGTTCGGCACCAGCCTATGGTTAGGAAGAAGACTATCCAATAAGCATAATGAGTGTACTGTCCTAGTCCTAGGAGTACTCGCAACGCGAGAGAAGGTGAAGATAAAAGACACCCGAATGTACTTTATTCCTATTTCTCCTGAACCAGAATCCATCCCCGAACTGGAACAAGTTCCTTTCGAGTTCGTATATAACCATACGATGGAGTATCCAATAAACTGTGGATCTTCGTAGTGACACGGAGTGTCCTGGAGAAATACAAAGGTGATTTAGGATTGGCGAAGAAATACTTGGTTTGGTCGTGAATAGCAGTCGCAACTTACTTTGCCCTCCTACTAATCCCTTGCTTTGTCTTAACCTTAATACCTTCTGCACACCGTTTAGGCTAATTGGTTTTCTTCATTCCCCACCGTTCGGCACCAGCCTAAGGTTTGGAAGAAGACTGTCCAATCTGCGTAATAGGTGTACTACTCCTAAGCCAAGGAGTACTCGCAACCTGAGAGAAGGTGAAAAGAAAAGACAACTGAATAATCCTATTCGTTTTCTCCAGAACCAGAAACCATCCTCGAAGTCCTTCGAGTTCGTATATAACCATACGATGGTTTTGTCCAATGGAAGTGGACGTTCGCAGTAATACGGGGTGTCCTGGAGAAAAGGGTAAAAGTAGGAGTGGCAATGAGGTCTGCAACTCTGACAATCCAAAAGCCAGTGTTAAGAAGGTTCGGTCAACTTGGTCACTGAGTCATAGTCCAGGGTCGGGTCAATGGTCGCTGCCAGAGAGAGAGAAAAGAAACACTCAGCGTGCACTCTAACCTAGATCAGAATGGTTACCACTTTATCTAATCAGGAAACCTCCCACTGTACCTCAAATTCTCCTCCAAACCTGAAAGAAGAATTAGTCGGGATCACCCGAGGAGTAAACTAACTCATCAGTGGGAATCGGGATCCAACTATCATCGCATGATAACCTGACGGAATCCACTCAAGTCACCACACTCCAGAAGGTATGCGCATGCCTGGCAAGTTTCAGTTCTTTTGAAACTCCCGATGTGATTTTTACCCCTAGGACCCAAGTGACCTTGACGAATAATCAACAAATCAAAAGGTCCTAGTCAAGTTCAACCCGTCATTATCTTGATTGCGTTAAACCCACCCGCACGACCCTTGACGAATAATCAACAAAGTCGCACGACTGTCCTAACCAATCCACATATCCATGCGACAGAAAGCATTACAGAGCTACCGCACACTACGCCTCGGCGAATAGCAACGACAAACGTAGCGCGAATACTATGCAATACTAATCCGAAATGACGGAGGGCTACGAATGGTTTCTGGCGAAAACCTTTAACGTAATGAACTTGATATCGTTGAAGGAACTGGATAACTTTTATAAAAATATAGTGACGAAAACCTTTACTAAAGAGGTCACTCCCGGTGAAGGGATCTCGGCTCTTTCCCCGTAGAATGAGGTGCAGGATATTCCAACTGAATACCACGATGCAAAGCAAAAGTAATCGGCTATAGTGAAGTTAATGCCCTGACGCAAACTTCTGTCCAAGGGGTCACTCCCGGTGAAGGGATCTCGGCCCTTGCCTCGTCGACTGAGGAGCAGGATATTCCAAATGAATACCACGATGCAAAACAAAAGTGAACGTCCTTGCAATAACAGCTTTTTGAAAAATGTTCCAACAACATCAGATTAGGTTTGTTTAACTTGCATTGGTCCAAATCAATGCAGTCCCATCAATAGATCACACCATAAAGAACGAAAATATACTGACGTACGTACATGCCATCCGCATTCGCCACTGGGTCCCGTCATCACCCGTTAGGTTAGCTAACTAACGGCAGAGCGGGGACTGGACTAGCGCGGATGTAAAACATATACAACGTCTACTAATATATATACCAATATATATAGTATTTCGCTCAAGGCGTGAATAAAAGGCAGCAACACAGAAATGTATAGCAACACAGAACAATACAGATATCTGGAAACCCCGGGTTTCACAGAGCCGCTGCTGAAACCCGACGTTCCCCTGGTCGTGTGGATAGCCTGTGCAATGAAAACCTAGACCCCTACGGGCGCGGCAAGTCACCCGCCAAAACCTGAAGCGAGGCAGCCCCCTTCAGCTCCGTGAATGGACCACCCAGCACTCCACGGAATCCGGCAACTTGGGCACCCCTCCTGGGTCAACCTATACCCCCTACGAGTGCGGCGAATAGCCCGCCAATCCTAGAGTGAAGCCCCCTCCGTCTCAATGCCATGAGATGCGGGCCCGTTGCCCCCTAGAACCCGGCTATCCGTGCACCCCTCCGCGGGGTAACCCTAGTACAGAAAGTAAAATATACATACACCGGGTACATCGACCGCAACCAGGTCGTGCCCCAAAAGAATAATACAAACAGGCAGTGACGGCAGTCCACATGTCGGACGCTCGCCCCGCAATAACAAATGTACATAATACAACAAAACTGTACTAGCATTGCATCCAGGCTATCCCCCACGACCGATCCGCAACATCACAGCATAAACATAGAACATCAACGTGAAAGTCACGTTCGCAAATCCGTCTAACCGGGCTATAGCAGTTAGACCGGATTTACCGATCGAGTGACATTCACGGTCGCAGATATAATGTAAATACTGTGAAATAATGTGTTTAAAATTTTCCGATTGACCAAAAATTAACAAGTGGGCCCCAATCAAAACTGTAGCACTCACAGAAAACCTGGGCCCAATTTTAATATCCCAAAACCCATATTTTAAGCCCACAAGCCCACTGGAAAAAAAATGATGAAGTGAACTCCTGTTCCCGCGGCGGAAGCGCGGCCAATGAAGGGCTTAGGCCGCCCTTCCGCGGTCGAAAGAAAGGATCACTGTATCAAATTTTTGCAGTAGTCTTATATCTCCCTGCACATAATTCTGAGATCACCTGAAAAATTTTTAGACTCCAAAAAATTTCGACAGAACCTGATGTCAAGGAAAAATACGGTTTTTGGAATTTCGGTCGATCGGAACTGAAAAACACATTAGAACAAGCTAGCTAAGGTTAATGGCGTGGCTCTGATACCATGTTGCGCCACGGCAGCGCCCCGGCCTCTTTCTCGAGGCCAAAATGCGGAATAAAAATTTTTTCCTTGCTCGGAAACCGGCGCTACCGCGGACAATTACCCGGATCGTAAACCATTAACCTATACTAGCTAACTAAAGATGGGGTGAAAGATATACCAAGCGATCCGTGTCCTTCGGTCTTCGTCTCCACTCCGATCTCCCGCGGAATCTCCGTCACCTCCTCGCTCGTCGGAAAGGGCACCACGTAGCCGGAATCTTTTACGGGCTCCCGCCTCTTGACCGAGGCAACTCGGGCGCGAAGTTGGCTAGCCGACGCGTCCAAGGCTTGCTATAGAAATAGTGTAGTGAACTTGTCTCTTGGGGTTTTGAGGTTGCCATGATGTGGAGGAAACAAGAAAGAACTTTGGAGAAGGGTAATTTTTGAAGCAAGCAAGAATGAGATGATATATTTCCACCACTAGAAAAATGATCCTCTCATCTCTCCCTCACAAGAATGGCCGGCCACCTCTCTCTAGAATAAGATTGGAGAGAGAAAAAGAATTCTCCAAGGATATCAAATAAAATGGAAAAACCAATAAATAAAAAATGGTCACTCTCATTTCTTTTCTTATCATATCAAACAACCATCACAATGAAAGCAAGTGAGAAGACCAAAAAAGGATCTCATGATGAAATAACAATCATGATGCCACAAATATGCAAAGAAACCCCTCACAAAATGTTAATTGCAAACTTGCAATTAACACCCTCCACCAAGAAAGTCCGACCGAGAAGGAATGAAGGAAAACCGGCCGGAACGGAATGCAAACTGGCAACCCCAGAAAACCGATCCCATAATAAATTACAGGAAAATCCCGCTACTGCAAATACATGCCCGCATTTGTATTCCCACTGAACACAAATGTAAAGAGACAAAACTACACTATCAAATACTAGAATCCGGCTTAAGCCAAAGCCGGCTAGTAAAAACTGTCCGATCACGATCCGTGCAATACCGCACGTATCTGATCGAACCCTGCCATATCTCCATACGGCCTCTACAGCGTTTCGCCCGAAACTTGAGTAACTGTAACTGTGGTGGACTCTAAAGACTCGTCACTACTATGGCTGTGGATTTAACCACTGGCACGTCAGAGGTATAAGCCAATACGTGACGGGCCACCAGCTATTGACCAAATGGGACGTCGATGAGGAAGCTCACCCCGACACCCAACTGAGCCTGTCAGTGACAATATCCGTACAGTCCGGTCCGTTCGTCTATGAGTATCGCATGGCGGGCCTAGGGGGTTGGTAAAAGTCAGACCCCCAAAAGCGGTACAAGTCGTGTCGGAGCGTAGCCCAGAACACCCTGAGATACTACTGGAATACCTACCAGTAAATCTCCTGCCTCGGCCGAGGGCTTTGTGTAATGGCTCTCCTAGACACAGCGCGACCTCACCCCCAATACCGGGAGAGACGAACCCCTGCCGATCCGCTCACTGCCTCCATGTGGCTCGGGACTGTACCCAACTAAAACCTGTTTGCACGACTCCTTTGAGCCGTGGTAGGGTAGTAATCAAAGCACAGTGGGAACTCACACGAGACAAATGACGATCTCAGGTCGATGAACTAACCTGTACACATGTCACCAGGGAACTGCTATCTGACATCTGGTATAAGACCAACTAGCAGGTTCCCGGCGAGTCCTGTCCGGTGTACTCATAACCCAATGAGCACCTGTATACATCTTAGGTGAACCAACTGACACCAGTGGCTTGTGAGACCGGCCACCGCCCCTCGTCGGGGTCTCGACTGTATACACTAGCCTACTAACGGAGTATCGATGCCCTGTCTCGAAACTCCTACGACTAGGGACCTTTTAAGGATGTGCTTATAGACCACCAGCTCCCACGTATATGATCGCCATCATACTGCTGGCAGTCAAGCAAGAATCCTAGGGGCTCTATCAACGTGTAATAGCGACATGTCAGGTCACCTAAAGCAGTACACGATGATAAAGATAAACCAGATAGCATACTATCATCTCGAGTAAGACTGTCCTACCGGGATAGGTCCTCCCTCAATCATTGCAATCACGTGCCTGTGATCCAATAATTGACTCTGAGGGCACTATCTCCAACAGGATGTACCCTTGAATCAGATCACGTATTTGAGGGAAAGGGGTTGTGATGGACCTAAGAATCGTTAGTCATATTTGAGACTAAGATTACCTTAGGAGATATAGGATGAATATCATTTTTGATATCATCAAGAAGAGATCATTAGTCATGTTCGAGACTGGGATCAGTTTAACAATGTTTTTTTTGTTTTAAGGATCATTTTTACTTAAGATCCATCAAAAGAGCATTTGAGCTCAGTTGCAAAGAACTTCAGAGGCTTAACCAATTTGGACTTAGTCTGCCTACTCTTATTCAAAAAATGCTAAGCATTCATTTAAGCTCTGTCTGTTTAGCCCTTTTCTTTTTATGAAAAAGTGCTAAGCACTTATTTGACATTTTGACACTCACATGGGTGTCATGTGAAACATTTGAGTATGGGCGCCGCCCAATGAGCGCTGAGTACTCTGCCACTTTGGCTGTTTATGAAGTTCTGGGCACTTTATATGGCGCCCACGTAAGTAGCACGTTAGGCGCTAGGGCGAATTCTCTTTTTGGAACATGGGAACTGCACTTAGCCATTTTGGCTGCATGCGAAGTGCTAAGCACTTTTATGTGGTGCCCGCGTGAGGAGCACGTGAGGCGCTAGGGAGCTGCCTAATCAATGCTAAGCACTTAGCCATTTTGGCTGCATGCGAAGTGCTAAACACTTTTATGTAGCGCCCGCGTGAGGAGAACGTGAGGCGCTTGGCGCTGTTAAAGGGGGCGCCCATGTGGGAAGCACGTGAGGTGTTAGTTTCTTTTATCTAGAGATTTAATCTCCGTTGATGGCATTTTGATCATTAACGATCACGAAGATCACTATTTTGAGGATACGAGATCATGTTCTTTTTAAGAACTAAGTTCTTGATTCGAAGGAACTGGGTTATTGGAGTACTATGGACTCCATATTCTTTCTCTTTTAAATTTGTCCCTCCCTAAAACTTTGATTCTCAAGAACATGATTTTTCCGATGAGAATTAAATTCTCAACTTGTGGGAGACTTGTCTTGTGGATCTCAGAACGAGAGAAAGAACTAAATTCTTTTAGAAGGGTTCAACCCTTAGATATGTTAGGTAAAGGAGATGTTTTGATCTCGACGTTCTCTTTACCTAAGGTTTCGATAATGGAGCTCTCCTTCTTTTCGTCTCTGTGTGTGTGTGTGTGTGTGTGTTTCTCCGCCTTCTCTTTCTCTCCTTTTTTTGAGACTTGAAGTCTCGGGTCCTTTATATAGTGGAGGCAGATTGTTAATTGGTTTTGAGAAAATCTCTCATTGAGAGATTCTAATTGATTTAATCAAACTCAAAATTGAGTTGGAGAATTTTACCAACCATTGAATTTTTGATCTAAGGACTTCTGTTTTTACAGAATATGATTTCGGATTTTTAACGAGATTAGGGAAATATTTTCCCTATACATAATTTATTCAGTAAAACGGTGATTTTTAATCACCACTGGATTTTTTACTCCAACGGTTTTCTGTTTTACAGAGAGCAGTCTTTTTTATTTAGAAAGATTGAGGGAATATATACCAGAATAGAATTGTATTCTATAATTGGATTTTTGATCCAACCAAGAGTACCTTTCTTATTTTGGAAAGATTTGGGAAATATTTTCTCCCAACAGAATTTAATTCTGTATTTTGATGATTTATCGTCTCCGTTGGATCTTTGATCCAACAGCTCTGTTTAACAGAGAGTATTGTAGAATTTTAATTCTACCAAGGCGCTGGCGCTCACATGTCGTGCACATGGGCACAACGTAAGAATTTAATTTTTAAGATGGGTGTTCCCGTGCTTTGCACATTGGCGCCCGCGTGAGGAGCACGTGTTGCACCGTCTAAGAGTTTAACTCTTATATAATGAACTCTTCTGTGTTTTGCATATTGGCGCCCGCGTGAGGAGCACATGAGGCGCCACCAGAGAATTTAATCGTATAAGATTGGTTCTGGTGCTGGCGCCCTCATGGAGAGCACGTGAGGCGCTGCCTCATTGAACTTTGAATAGAGCTTTGCTATTTTATTAGGTTAAATATTGGGGGAACAGTGATCTTTTGGGCTTCCAAAAATTTAAAAAGAAAAATCAGATAAATAATTGTGTCTGATGGGAATTGAACACACAGGCTACGTCACAGCAGTGTAGAGGCTTTACCAGTAAACTATAAGTTGTTTCTTGCTTTTATTAAACAATTCTAACTTATAACTCTTACACATGCTGTAATACTCTTTTCTGTACATTAACAAGAATTTTTCCGTACAGAGATTTCAGAGTCGTTACACTAACACATGATCGTAACAGGTTCGCTGCATACCTTATTCCGATTGCTGAGATCCGGACACGATGATTTCAGTAAGGGTTGGACTCTAAAATCCAAGCTGCACTCGCTACAAGGGATTTTCCAACCCATGAACTTGCTTTGAAAGCTGCCCGACGCTATGAGGCAGTTGTGAAGAAGAAAGGCAGGCCGCAGACTGCCGGTGTGAAATACCTTGTGCACCAGATCACAGGAGGGGTCTCTTCCAGGCCAGCTTTTAATGGACTATCTTGGACGCCAATAGGTTCGTTCGCCAACAACAGGCCAGACTTTTGCATTTACTGCAAAAGAACAGGACATCTCGTGAAGAACTGTCGCAGGGCGAACAACTTGTGCACGATCCGTGGGTCTTCTACTCACACTATTGGAGCACGCTCCTAAAACCGAGGACCCAACAACCCTCCAGCTAGACCGGCGATCCAAACTCCTTCTACCCGGTTGGCTTTACCAGCTCCAGCTCCTCGCACTTAGACCACTCAACCTTAATGCTGAGTGTTTAACTAGGCAAAGAGGAAAGTGCCACGATACCAAGCATTCATCATGTCGGTCGAAGAGGCCGAAGCTACAGGTCAGGTTATCACTGATAAATCTCTTCCCTATTCTCTTTCAAGTCCTCTTAATTCATAGTCATCTTATATTTGCTATACCTAAACCTATCCCACGCGACTTAGGTACAATCTTAGTAACTTCCCTACCTGCACTCGCGCTCTTCGACACTAGGGCATCACATTGCTTTATGTCGCAACGGTTCGTCCAAACTCATGCGATCCCAGTTAAAACCGCTCGTATCCAGCTGGAATGTCAGTTTAGGGAACGGTGTTCTAAAAGCAACTTTGGGATACGATTTTTGTCCAGTGGCGTCTGCAATTGAGAATTTTATGCGGACTTCAAGACACTGGACATACTAAACTTCGACGTAGTCTTGTGAATGGACTGGTTAGGAACTTTCTTCGCTACCATCGACTGTCGCCAAAGGAGGGTAATGTTCGAAATACCAGATCATCCAGTGTTCTATTTCAAGAGTGAAGACCAAACCTTGGAGCCTAGCATCTACCGAGTAAAACCAAAGAAGGCAGAGATTGCAACGTTGCAAGAGGAAGGATCGAAACCAGAGGTAGTTCGAGAGTTCAAGGATGTATTCCCGGAAGATATATCAGGTTTGCCTTCCGATCGAGCTCTTGAATTCAGCATCGATTTACAACCTGGCGTACAACCAGTAATAAAAGCTCCATACCGATTAAGTCCGGAGGGATTGAAGGAGATCCGCATTCAGTTGAACGAACTCTTGAAGAAAGGTTGGATTCGTCCCAGTACTTCGAGCTGGGGATCTCCGGTGCTACTGGTGAAGAAGAAGGAAGGTTCCTACAGGATGTGTGTGGATTATCGAGCTCTGAACAAAGTGACAATTAAGAACAAGTATCCACTACCGCGCATCAATGACCTTTTCGATCAGTTAAGTGGGTCTTGTGTCTTTTCAAAGCTAGATCTTCGTTCGAGTTACCATCAGGTGAAGGTCAAAGAGTCCGACATTCTAAAGACGGCGTTTAGAACTCGTTATGGTTATTATGAATATCTCATAATGCCATTTGGAGTGACCAATGCACCTGCCATCTTTATGAACCTGATGAACCAAGTTTTTCGAGAGTACTTAAACATGTTTGTTGTTATATTCATCGACGACATCCTGGTGTATTCAAAGAATCGGAAAGAGCACGTCGAGCACTTACGGATTGTCCAGGAGACATTATGACAACATCAGCTCTACGCCAAGTACAGCAAGTGTGAGTTGTGGCTAAATCAAGTTGGATTTCTCGGACATATCATTTCAGGCGAAGGAATCTCTGTAGATCCAGCTAAGATGTCAGCTGTGAGTGAGTGACTGACACCAAAGATGGTGAAAGATATACAAACTTTCTTTGGATTAGCAGGATACTACCGACGATTCATTGAAGGCTTCTCAAAGATCACAGCACCCCTGACCAAGCTCACAAGTAAAGACGAAGTATTCGTGTGGTCAAAAGCATGTGAGAAGGCTTTTGTAGAACTCAAGTCGAGGTTAACCTCTACACCTATTTTTGTAATACCGGATCAATCCGGAGGATTCGTTGTGCATTGTGATGCGTCCGGTAAAGGATTAGGATGTGTTCTACACCAGCATGGAAAAGTTGTGGCTTTTGCATCAACACAGTTAAAGGTTCATGAGCGCAACTATCAAACACATGATCTAGAATTGGCAACCGTCATCTTCACACTCAAGATTTGGTGCCACTATCTTTTAGGAGAACGAGTGGATATATATACTGACCATAAAAGTCTGAAGTTTGTATTTACTCAGAAGGAACTCAACATGCGGCAGAGAAGATGGCTAGAACTCATGGCGGATTTCGACATCAACATACAATATCATCCTGAGAAGGTGAACGTAGTTCCTGATGCACTTAGTCGCCAGCCATTAGCAATGAACTCACCGCTCAGTGGAGAATACAATAAGAACTGCAGGGATTGGAGATTGAAGTAGTTGTGCCAGATAACGCTTCATCTTTGATGAACTCACAAGTCCAGTCCACTCTTGTCAATCAGATCAAGCAAATGATACCAAGCTACAAAAGATTCGAGAACAAGTAGAAAGTGGAATACGAACTGACTTCATCATCCACGAAGATGGATCCTTGCGATATGGAAGTCGTTTATGCATGCCAATTGGACCTATTCGAGAAGAGTTGATGAAAGAAGCTTACAGCTCTCCGTATTTGGTACACCCCGGTGGTACAAAAATGTACAAGGATCTACAGCAACACTACTGGTAGTATGGAATGAAACGAGAAGTAGCAAGGAGCGTAACTAAGTGTTTGGTGTGTCAGCAAGTGAAGGCTGAACATCACAGAACTGCTGGTCTACTTTAGCCGTTACCAATTCCAGAATGGAAATGGCAGTATATTACCATAGACTTTGTGACTGCTCTTCCTCGCAGCACGAAGGGTAACGATGCAATTTGGGTTATTATGGATCGACTCACCAAGCCGACTCACTTTATTCCATTCAAAATTGGCCAGTTAACCGAGACGTTAGCAAAGAAATACATAGAGGTTAGCATAAATTTAAAATTAAGATTTAAACCTTCAAGATGTACCATATTTGATACCCATAAACTCATGAAGGAGATCGTGAGATTACATGGAGTACTTGTTTGCATCGTCTCCGATCGTGATAAAAGATTCCGATCACAATTTTGGCAGAGTCTGCAAGCTATCCTGGGGACGAGTCTGAATTTCAGTACGGCATATCATCCACAAACAGACGGACAGTCCGAGCGAACAATTCAGATTCTGGAAGACATGCTAAGAGCCTGTATGTTAGACTTCAGAGGTTCATGGGAAGATCACCTACACCTCATGGAGTTTTCATATAACAATAGCTATTAGGCAAGTATTGGGATGGCACCTTTTGCAGCACTCTACGGACGGAAATGTCATTCCCCATTGAGTTGGGACAACGTTGGAGATCGTGAACTCCTTGGACCAGAGATGATCGTGGCAACTATGGACGTGGTTCACACGATCAGGGAAAGAATGCGAATAGCCCAATACCGACAAAAACATTGGGCAGATGCAAAGCGTCGACACTTAGAATTTCAACCCGGAGAACATGTATTCTTGAAGATCTCCCCAAACAGAGGAGTGGTCCGTTTTGGCAAGAGGGGTAAGCTAAGTCCTAAATACATAGGACCGTTCGACATACTCGAACGAGTTGGAGAAGTGGCATACCGTTTAGCACTACCACCCTTATTGGAAGGAGTGCACAATGTGTTCCATATATCCCAACTACGACGATATGTGAGCGACCCCAGCCATATACTTGATCACTCAGAGCTCACGGTACAAACTGACCTAACCTGCGAGCAACAACCAGTTGAAATCCTGTACCGAAAGATGAAAACATTACGGAACAAGGAGGTAAACTTGGTCCGAGTGATGTGGAGAAAGGATTCGCCAGGAGAATCAACTTGGGAAAGAGAAGAAGATATGCGTACAGGATACCCTTACCTTTTTGAAAATTAATCCCTATGTAACTGTAAATTTCGAGAACGAAATTTTTATAAGGATGGTAGAATATAAAGACTATGAAATCACTGTACAGAAATTTCTTGTTATTGTACAGAAAAGGATATTACAATCTGTGTAAGAGTTAAAACCTATTTTTGTCTAATAAAAGCAAGAAGTAACTTGTAGCTCACTAGTAAATCATCTACACTGCTGTAACATAGCCTGTGCGTTCGATTCCCATCAGGCCCAATAATTTTTAGATTTTTTCTTTTTAAATTTTTGGAAGCCCGAGAGTTTGCACGTGCAAACACGAAGAACCAAAAGTTTCAGAAAAATCAAACAGGCGCAATGAGGTGTGCATACCCAACTTAACACGTAGCACAAATCTTGAGACAGATCGACAAAATCGGACCGCCCGTTTCCTTGATTTGGCCAGCCTCGATGGTCCAAAATGCTCCAAATCACCCCGTGCTTTGTACACTTGTCCCTTCGACTCCCCTTAACTCCCCTGCACTGTTTGATTTTCCTGCAATCAAATAGAGACTTTTCAATTCACCATTTAACACCTTTTTAATACATTTTAATCCAAAATTTTAATTCTCAAACCCTAATTCTTCACTATAAATACCATCACATACCATAGCTCTCCCCCATTCCGAAATCCAAGCAAAAATTCTCTCAAAACTTTCTAAGTGCCAAGTGGAGTTAAGCCCCTCAAGTGGAGTAGCGAGCCAAACTCGACGACCGGAGCATCTCCGACGAAACTATGACCCCGAGAGCTTCTTCAATCTCTTCTTAACCATCTAAAAACCGTAAATCCCTCTTCTCTCCATTTCTTCCATCTCAATCCGTATTTTAAAACAACTCGACAAAAGAGAAGTTATCTCCGATATCCTATTCTTTTTACATTTGCAAAACATTTGTTAAGCAAATTTAAACAAAATAACATGCTACCTTAATCTTAACATAATTTCCCACCATTTAGTTTTTAGTTTTAACAAAAATTTCATAGGAAACGAACATATAACAAACATTTTCACTAAAATACCATGGACTTTAGTATAATGCTTCTCGATAATTAGTTTGAATATCTTTAGAGAGAGAAAAAACTTCACGGGGTAACGATCTACCCCACACGCACACTATAGTTCCATAGCACGGTATTTTAGAGCTATAGTAATTTAAAGAACTTTTTTAGTAAAATACCACACCGTTTCAAAACGGGTTTTTTTAAAATCGGTATTTTGAAATCCTTAGCAATTACGCCTCTACAACTATCATTAGGGGACCCGCTAATGGATGGTATGGATTATCGCACATCCTTAAGATAGTAGAGCGAGATACAGAGCTCCTCACAGAGTATTCGGTCTCGAAAGGAAATAAAAATACGGTTTTTAAAAAACGCGACTTTTCTAAACAAAACTAATTTTTGAAAAATTATATAAAAATTATGAATTCGTAGTTTCAATGAAAACATATTAAGAAACTATATTTTTAAAATGAAAGATTAGAAATTTTTAATAAAATATTACCAAGTTTCCAATAGTAGTAGTTTTCACAAAACTGCCATAAACTTTCAAAAATCTAGGTTTTATCACCAAAATACCATAATAATTAAAATACATGTTCATGAAAACCCTAAATATTACAAATCACCCTCGAAGTTATTTCTAAACAATATTGATATATATTTTTCATAAAACCCCCTCGAGATATACAAACAATATTTTAAGGACTCTAGAATTAATATGGGCTTAAGCGGTATCATTTCTCTTGAGACTCAGGCAGCCGGAGAAAGTGAGTGCTTGCCTATTCAGGTTAGACAATTTAACGAAGTTATCAAATGGCAGTTGTCTTGGAAAAAGATATAAATCCTGCCGTCCATGTACAGCAGTTGCCAATTTCTTCCGAACATAAGATTTTTAACAATGTAAATCAATTCACATGAATAGACATGAACTCGAATCCAAATTCGAATCTAAACTTGAACTCAACTCGAACACCAACTCGAACTCTAACGTAGCTCGAATCTAAACTCGAACCCAAGCTACTCGAACCAACTTGACTCGGACCAAAATTGCAATTGTCATGACTAGCATATTACACGGCTCACTCGAATACAATCTACACCTTTTGCAATCTATGATTTCGATCAAGACATGTTAATCAATGAATCAAACCAACTAAGTATATTAATCGGTTATATATATATTATACTCGGGGGTGCTTGGGATAGTTTCTTATGTTAATCCAATAGAGGTTCAGGAGTCCCATATTAAGCTCTTTTTTATTTTACTCGAATATTAGTCGGGTTGACTCATCCACGGCATAGAGCCCCGATACTAACACATGAAATGGGCCCGTGTTTCCTTACTCCCGGGGGCCCACTCTTGAGCTCGTGAATACTTCTACGGCTGCGTTGATATTCACGATTGGAACTTAACGTTAACATAATGACCATATAGAGACCTATAGTATATACTTACCCATGAACATATACTCTTACTCGTTATATACATTTTACACTTGTCATTGTCTTTACTATTACCTATCTTTGGGACTTACCGAGCGCTAGTTCGCTGACGGGCATTCCACCCACTTTTCTTCTCTTAGAATGTTCGTCAGATACGATCGAGACGGAAAAAGTTGATGCCATAGAGGAGGATTACAGCCAAATTGCTACTCAGGGCTAGCTCAGCTTCATTTTCATTCATTTTCTGTATGCCACTTGTTTAGGCATTTTCCTTATTGTATTTACTTCCAGCATAAACTCCTGTATTTGTAAATATTGGAAGTTGAATATAAATAAAGATGTTTGTTGAAAAATTTTAGAATCTCTATTTATTCTTGTATTGTGTAATATTATTTCAATACGCTTAATATATTTATTTAGGGAATGATTTTCTCTGGATAAATATGTCGCGGGCTTACCACGTCATCGTTTCCGTCTACTGGAAAGCGGGGCGTGACACGTATTGTCGAGTCTTTAGTGTCACACACAGAGGTTTTTCCGGCTCTAGCAATATGATGTGGATGTGCGCATTAGATGCGTCCCGAAGTCCGATTAAAACTTATGTATTGGATACACTAACGGTAATGGGATCTCTGATAATACTAGCCGGTCTTGTATAAGACGGATATTAAATCCAGTGTGAATTTAATATATTTATATATGTTATATATATTGCTAGTATTATGTCACTAATTATTTATGTCTCATTTGTGTATTTCATACACATAGGAAATACATAGAATTATGTATATACATGTATAAATATTGTTTTATACATATGTGTGTGTAATAATTCTATGTATTTATATTTTCTTTATTGGTTCTCTTTTGCTTATAGTGTTCCTATGGAACATTATGTGCTTGGCTTTTTTTCTTAGGATGACACTTGTAATCCTTTGCAGGAGGGTTTTGATCTTATGGCAAGGATTCATTCATGCATATGATAAATTCTTATGACCATTTTTAGAATGGTTAAGGATTTCTCATTTATTTATTTTTTGGTTCCTTTCCTTTAGCCTCTCCTTGCTTTCTCCTCATCACTTTTTACTTCAAGGAAATTTTGAATTAGAGAACCATAAAAAGAAATATAAATGAGACTAGAATTGTAGTGACCATGATATCCACATTCCCCTCAAACCTTTACTAGCAAGCCAGGGTTCGTCGGTTTCTTCACTTGAAGTTTGAGGCTAACGGTGGAGATGGAGCTAGAGACCGTTTTTTCTCGAGATGGACCATCTTCGGCGCAGGGAGATCCTCATCAAACACATCCCCTCATCTAGGAGTCTAGTATGGAGTCCAATCCAAAATGGAGCTCTTGAAGAAAAGCCAGAGGATGTGAGTATTGCTAACATAGCAGCATAGCTAGCTCACATGGTTTTTGTTACAAGTTTAGCTCTTTAGTTTTGATTCATGGTTTTGGAACTTTAACAAACTAGAAAATTTTAAAATCCATGTTGCTATCTTCTAAAATTAGCTTGTTACTGTAAATGAGTTCCTAACAGTGCTAAATTCCAACCTTCAACCAAACGAGGATGTGAATTTTTTTTATGAGATAAGGATTTATCTAAATACCTGAAAGGTAAGAGACCAGCGCAAACGCAAATTCCAGCTTAATCCTTCTAATGGGATGCTAATTTCTGATGGAAAACTAGCGAAGGGGGCTTTTAAGTGCAATTTAAATGTATTGGTTTTTTTTAAAGTAAATACGAAGTATGAAGAGACTTTTTACCAAAAAGCCATATATGGGTTATCAGCTAGCTAGCTGAAATTAAACCGTCAGCTAGCATATTATACAGCCCAATCCGACTGTCAAATTGACGATACGTTCCGGCCATCTTGTTCTACATATAAAGTGATCTATATATGTGTTTAAAATTTTAATCACTTTGACGCAATCTATGTCTTCGATCAAGTGTCTCCAATATACGACATTTTTATTATGTTTAAGAACCATCCATTTTTTAAATGTTTGATCCATCACTTGTAATGCATCATATCGATCAAAATTTCACACTCAGATATCACTCCATGTGTGGAACAAGATGGCCGGATCGGACCGTCGATTTGACGGTCTGATTGGGCTATGTAATAGGCTAACTGACTAGCTAGCTGAGAACCGGTTTCCTCTCTCTCTCTTTTATAAGTTTTCTTGCCTTTGTGTTAGAATCGAATGTGCAATTTTTATTTGAAGGTCTCTTCCCCTAGCATCAACACGGTAGAAATATATTTATTTTGTAATTTTGTTCAATCTTCTATTTCTTATTAACACATGTTAAAAAACTTATGCATATCACAAATATATTTTTAAATATTTGCTAAGTTTCAGAGTTATTAGCTTAAAATTATTATGACGGGTTAAAAGATAATGCTGGTAAGTTACCGAAATCAATAACCGAAGCTAGTGAAATATTGAAGAAAATATTTCCAAGTCCTTTAGCAAACATTATGCAAATATGCACAAAAAAAAAAGTTTAAGAAAATGTGTTTTTTTCATTTATATTTTAGAAAAGTTTATTCTTGTGACTCTCTCGATTGTAAGACAGAACAAAGATCGACTGACCGGGTATTTATGAAACGATAATAAAAATTTGTAGGTTGGTATTTGTAGATATGAAGAAGGGTAACTTGCACTAAAATACCCTCAAAGATCATGGTTTTTCACCAAAACACCTGATTTTTTTGTTATGGTAAAACACCTTAAAACTTGGGTTTAAAGGGAATGTATTCACTAAAATACCCTCGAAACATGCAGATGATTTCGAAACCGCACGAATTTCGGCATATCCATGTTTTTCACTGTTTAGATCAAGTTGAACGATTCGGATCGTTGAGAATGTTCAAAAAAAATTGATTTTGGAGAGGTGCGTAAATTTCTTAGTTTAGTTCCGGACCTAAAGCCTCCTAACTCATTAAATAATACTCAAATTTTATTATTTTATATAAGATTTTGGGTATTTTTTAAAGTATATGCAAGACCGTAAGAGAATCCATTGTTTGCACAAAAAAGTATAACAAAAACAATAGATATCATAAGAGAACTAACAGCACATTACACCCTATGAAAATGCTAAGCTCGGAAAGAAAAATGATTATTATAAAATATTTGTAAGTCTAACAAACTCATGGTACTAAAATAGTTTTTCACGCGGCGCATCTAGATCTATAGGAGCCACACACAAAACTAGTAGAGATAGAGATAAGATAAGATTATGACTTAATATTCTAAAGTTAAATCTAACAAGCGAGTAATAGCTATGTATTTGTCCTGCCCAAATTTGGTAGTATTGACTCGGATTCTATTCCTACCACTATTAGTATTGACTCAAAATTCCCTATATAACAGTATTGACTCAAAATATTTTCTTTTTATTATAGACTCAAATTCATTATTTGCATCCTTTACAGACAAATTCGTGATCAATCATCCCTAATATGTCCTACCATGTCGCCGGAGAAAGGCAACAAGATACTCGTCAGCGTTCAATTTCAGGAAGTCCGGGGCCTATTGGGTTGTTCATGAATAAAAGCGATACAGTTACGACGGTTATTCGCAGTGTCCTAAAAGAATATGCACGTCAATGCCGGCTCCCTCTTCCTTGTAAAGATCCCGAGAGATTCGATTTCTATTGTGCCGGTGTTGATAGAGTTTTATGTAATTCAGAGGCTATTGGGTGTGGTGACAAACAGATTCTTTTGGATGTGCATGAAACGTGATGACGGAGAGTTGACCCTAAGTCCGTGGATCGACTGATGGTTAATTTGTAATATGGGAAGAAGGCGTATTTTAAGAACGTTGATTAACAAGCCTCTCAATCTCGTTAGATTTTATTGATTATGTCAGAGAAAAATTAAATGATATATTCCATGGCCAGTTGTACTTAGTTGTTTGCACGTATAATGCATGTGTGCATATGTTAGATATGGTAGACGAATATTTGAGAAGATTTTTAGTTATAATGCATGCTGGTATATGTTGGTATTGTGGACAAAATTTTGACAAGATTTATAAAGAATTTAATCATGAAATAATCTATTTTTAAAGACTTTACAATATATAGAGATTTGTTTATGATTTTTTTCTAAATATTTTATTTCTTAGCTAAGGAAAGTTTTCTTGCTGTGTGTAGAATGAAATATATTTATTTTGTTATTTCGTTCAATCTTCTATATCTTGTTAACACATGTAAAAGAACTTGTGCATACCACAAATATTTTTTCAAATATTTGTGAAGTTTTCAGAGTTATTAGCTTAAAAATTATTACCACGGATTAGAAGATAATGCTGAAAAGTTACCGAAATCAATAACCGAAGCTAGTGAAATATTCAAGAAAATATTTCCAAGTCCTTTAGCAAATACTATGCAAATATGGCTAAAAAAGGTTTTAGAAAATGTATTTTTTCATTTATATTTCAGAGAAGTTTATCCTTGCGACTCTCAATTGTAAGACGGAACGAAGATCAACCAATAGTGTATTTATGAAACAATAATAAAAAAAATTGTCGGTGGGTATTTGTAGATATGAAGAAGGGCGACTTACACTAAAATACCTTCGTCGATCATGGCTTTTCACCAAAATACCCTAATTTTTTGTTATGGTAAAATACCTTAAACTTGGATTTTAAGGGAATGTTTTCACTAAAATACCCTTGAAACTCGCATGTACGGTATTTTGCTGTAATCAAAGGTAGAATCCTAAAGTGCGGTATATAAAAAAGAGAAAGCCTTTAATATTTTGCGTTTTAAAGGCTGGTGATCGCTTGAGATCTTGTTACCGTCTCCCCTGCTTTTCCAAAAGATAAAAATTAAGGAATTGACTTCATCGATGGAAAAAGGAGACGTAAGTTTCAATTGTCAACAACTTTATAGCCTATTTTGTTAAAAACAAGGGAAAAATCTTTACTATTAATGAAAAAAGGCCTGGTTATTAAATTATAATTCTAGCATCAAATGAATCTACATTGTTTAGTTAAGAAAACATCAGTGCAAAATACTCACATAATCTATATCTATAATCTATAACACTTTTAAAAGAAAATTGATGTTTTTTTTAATCCATCATATCTTAAGTGATTCCTTATCCTAACTAAAAATCCCTATCCAACTAAAATCATGGTTTGCTAACCCACTAAAATCCCTATTTAAAATTTATTATTATCCTAACTAAAATAACCGATTAAAATCATTCAACTATTATAACTAAATCAAATTCCTATCCCAACTAAAAATCTAAAATTTCCTAATATGCCGAAAAATAAAAATATAAAATGATTACGAAAAGATTTTGAAGTCACAAGGTTAAAAAAAATAATTAATATTTGCAAGATATGAAATTTTTCGTTTTTCGTTTTTCGTTTTTATTTTATAAACTGTAGTGAAAATAATAATGACAATTTTCTAAAAGGATATCTTTTGATAAATAATTAGGAGAATAAACATGCCTACTGACTTGAAGACTATAATACAAATATGATCTAAATATGTGAAATGATTATTTATTATCGAATTAGAATACAATCTCGTGCTATGCACGTGCAAAAACCTAGTATTTCTACGACTCCAAAGGTTTGGTATAAAAAATCAAATCAACCCTTGTTATATTAATACTTTTTGAAACAAAACAATTTTTTTAATGATAAATAAATGGATTATTTTGATATACCCCACCTAAAATTTAGCTATTTTGAAATAATCCACCGAAAACTTCATAATTTTAAAATCCCCACCCAAAACTTTCTTAGCTAATAATCCCATTCCGATTCGGTTAGCTTAGATGGGGTCAGTCTTATTAGCTAGGTTGATAGGATAGGGTTACCATGGTTAGGTTAGCGTAGCATATTTATTTTAGGGGAAATTGTAAGAAAAACCTACTATTTTTTTCCGCTGTCAAGAGCCCCCAGCCTCAAAAGGATAGTCAAAAGCCCCCGGCCTCAAAAGGATAGTCAAAACCCTGGAAAATTTTCGTGCCGTATCTACATGGTAGCCTGCTATATCTAACCAATTCATATAAACTATTTAGATATTACAGAAAACGGTTTAGATATCACATGCAATTACTTAGATATCGCTGGTTACTGCTTAGATATCGCAGGAAACTAAATATAGCAGGAAACCAGTAAATATCATAAGGTTTTTTTTTGACAACCAACAACTTTTTTGGAAGGGTTTAACTACAATTCCGAGACAGTATTTTTGACAATGGAAAAAAGTGATTGGTTATTTTACTTACCCACCCTTCTTTTCTTAGTCCATCTAATTTCAACCCTCCACTCCACCCTTAGCATCTCCAACAAGCTCCCTCTCATTGCCTGCCCCTCCCTCTTTCTCACTTCATCATCATCATCTTCTCCCTTCAATGTTCTCTTTATCTCTCATCTGCAAGGAGGCTGGAAACCCAAGTTAAGTTGGGGAAATCTGCCTCAATCGATATTAAATCATAATCAAGGTACTACTTCAACCCAAATCAGCTTCCATTGGTTGTTTAACAATGAAGTATTGTTTTAAATTACTTAATATCAAGCAACCAATATCGGGGTCTTTTTTCCTATCAATTTTAGTTATTGCATTAATTTAGGGGTTTAACCCGAAATTTTAACCCAACAATTTGGGGCTTTTCTATTTCAGTGGTTCAGTTTTGTAAAAATTTATGGTTATCACACCGTATTTATACTGTAATTTTGGGGGGTTTGATCCCAAGTTTTCAATGTTCATTTAGGGTTGTGTACTAACATTTTTCAACTTTAAAACCATGGATTTTCTCCAAATGTTTACTGTCATTTTAGAGATAGAGAGAGAGAGAGAGGGGGAAAGAAGCAGGAAGAAACAACAGATAAAAACTGATGAAGAAGCAGTCCACCCCCTTTTAAAATGACAAAACTAGCTGTTGGGGGATATAATGGTCTTTTTCCATCCCAATGGTTATATCTGATGGATTACAACTGGAAAATGGATGGAATTTAACTCAAGGTGGTTATCTAGTTTAAATATAAGATTTGAAACTAGTTACAAAGGTGGTTATCTAGTTTAAACAATATTTTTTATAACAAAAATATTTTGGGTAAATTGTCAAAAAGCCCTTGCCTGCTTCAAACTGGTGTAATAACCCCTGTAAAATCTAAAAAGTTGCCAGTAATATCTAAGTAGTTGGATGGAATAAAGGCTTAAATGACATGCGGCCTAGGGCCTTCCCAACAATTTTGAAAATATCAGGGGTTCTTAGACAACTCTCGGGCGGGCCGGGGGCTTTTTGAAAATTTACCCTTTTTTTCAAAAGGAAAAATAAATCATTCATCTGTTATGATATTTTGTAATATGAATTCCCACTTAGCTTATTTGTTATATTTGTTTAAATTTTTTATCTTCCTTTCTATTTAACTTTTATGAAATTAATATATGCCAAGTGTATAGCACGTGCAAAAAAATCAGTGTTAAAAAATTAAGCAACTGCTCCAATATTTTCTCCTCTAAAATAAAATGTGTAGTGTTATAAATAAATAAAAAACAGCTACCCACAACCTGCAAGTTGTTATAAGAAATTGTACAAATCAATTCAAAACTATCCACTAATGTTAACTAGTTATAAAGTTTTTTTCAAATCGGAAAATCCGCTACCTGTTAAGTGTTACAAATAATGTATTTCCACTAATATCGTTACAAAATTTGATATATACAACATCTTTTTATTTATTTGGATGCTACCCAACAATCACTTCATGACTTATATATAATAATAAACATAATTTTTATGATTCAAATTGCGTTACACCTGCAAAGAATCAATGATATTGATTATTTTACGTTTGAGTTTGTTGTGAGAGCGTCACATGTCCCTTCCTCTTTTTGTTATAATAGTTGAGATTTATGCTGAAAATCATTTATTTCTTAACAAATCCCACCGATTGGTTTTTATCTCCAACAATTAAAAATATATCCCTTTTCTGTATAATCTTCATCTTTACTGATTACTATTATAACAGCTCCTAAGTTTAGAATTTGACTAAAATTACACGATCTCTAATAGCCACATCACCATTAATAGAAAAAATGTAAATTTGCCTTTAACAAATATTTAGCAAATATACAATCACCATCATGAATTCGTTATAACTATATAATCATCTCTATCTTCTATCTATCTACCTATTATAATACCAAAGGAGAGTGTACGAAGCACGTGAAGATAAACCCCTTTAATTTGTCACCACCTAAGCAATGACGACGTGTTCACTTATTATGTTAATGCACATAATTAAATTAATAAATACAAAATATAAGGATGTTATATCAATATAGTTAAGATAACAAAGATTTTTAAAAATTAAGTTAAGATAATAAAGAGTGTTAAAAGACTCTTAATATAGATTTTTGAAGATGTGTTAAGACTTAAAAATAATAAAATTTATACGATCTGAAATTGATTCTTAATCATTTTAAACTAAGATAATAGATTTTTGAGACCTTTAGTTAAGATAACGAACATATCCATATTAATTTTTTATTTACACGTGCAAAATACTAGTTATTGTTGATGTTAAATAACAACAAATATCGTTGTGGATCAATATAAAACAAATTAACCAATCCCCGCCTTATCGAATTGTCAATAACTCTTTTAAGCAAAAAATAACAAAAAAATCAAAACAAAGATATTGAACTTCAAAACCAAACAAAACTATGATTCCTTAAACCGAAAATCCTTCCATAGAGATCTCCTCACAATCTCATTAATAGAAAAAACAACAATTTTGTAAGTAATAAATACACAAACAATGCGCCATCTCATTTATCTTTCTTCTTCTCTTTATTTTTTAGCTAGTTAAGTAACAACTTTAAAAACATATCTTTCTTCTCTCTTTTTTCTCTCTAAAAATCCTTAATGGATTTTAAAATAAAAACAATGCATATGGATGATAGACAACGGCATTGGTCGATTATTGCGCTGTTGGTCAGCTTGGCCTACAAGTACTGGAGGATTATCACGCTGTTATTCTTTGTAAGCGGTTTGTTTTGGATGACCATCTTTAAGTTTATGTCGTCGTCGATGGGGGGCGTTACGGTGGTGAGGATTCCGAGGTCCCGGGAGTCCCCGTGCTATAATGGTAATGTCGCTGGTGTTAGTTCTGCCAATAACGTTGTTGTAGACGTTAACGTCGTCGGTGCGACCCCTGCATTGCCTCGCGAGGTGCCAGCAAGTGAGTATGGTTTTATCTCCTTTTAAGTGAAATTATTAAGCGTTCATATGTAAAGGTCTCACCTTTAATTATAAAAGTTGTATTTTTTAAATTAAAAAAAAAAATCTTTTTTCTTCTTTTTTGCGATGCAAATATTAAATTTTTAATGTGTGATTATTTGTTGTGTTATTTTGATTAGTTTGGATCTGAAGAGAAATTAAGTTAGTGGCTTTTGATTGCTGCATGTGTTTCTTTTTCTGTTTATTTCACTGCTTTGGATTGATATTAAAAAGAAACCAGCATTTTTATTCTAAGCATGGCACCTTTTTTCTATTCATTGTAATGTGTTATATATATTAAAATGATGTTAATTTGTTAGTTAGATTAATAAGTACTAGTGTTTTGGCACGTGCCGTTGCACATAATTAATCTGATAATTCATTAAGAATGAAGAAATTTGTTAATTATGTTATTTAAATTTTTTATGTTTTAATATTTATTTTTATTATCAATTTTATCAATAAATATGATTCGAGCTATGAGATATGGAATGGTTGTTTTGCATGATATTTGGTAGTTACCGTTTGGAGATTTTTCCTATAGAGAATAATATGTGTAATCAAAACTGTTTTTACGACAGAGAAAATTATTTTTGAGATGATTTTTTTCCTTTTCTAAAATTAATATGATGTCATGTAAGCAATCAATTTAGAAGATTGAATTTCCGTCTTCCCATTTGCATTAAATAATTTCCCCCCTCCCTTTTGCATTACTCAGTAAAGAAATATAAGACATCAAGATTGATCAAATTTGTTGATTCTGCTATTTAAAAATTCTATGTTTAAATTTTGATTTGTTATTAATTTATCGTAAAAGATTTAATATAATTCGAAAAGTTAATTATGCTTCTGTAAATATTTTTGGAATGATAGTATAATATAAATTGTTTTATAATCTTGTATATGATTTTTCTAAGAAGAACAAGATGCCATGTAAGCGTTCAATTTAAAAAATTGAATTTTGCATTATAACAGAAGATTAGTATTTTTGCATATCTGAGATTTTCATTATCTTAACTAAAATTCTATAAATAGATAAAAAAAATCTCAAAAAAAATCTTACCAGAATTTCTTTAGAATCTTTTCAAATCTTTTGTAATCTTACGGTCTATGTTGCTAACATATAGTCATATACTTTGCATGTTAAAAAATAAAGATTTTTCTCTATTTTCAAATATTAAATTCTAATTAATTATGAGAGCGGCTCTTCACTCTCCCTTTTGCATTATAATAGTAGAGATATTTCATATGCAGAAGTTGCAAATAACTTAAAAATTAGGGGATTTTGGTTTACCCCGTCCAACACTTTCATATTTTCTAAAACACTATAAAAATTTGGTATTTAAAATAACAACCAAAACTTCTAATGGTTAATTTACATTAACTTAGCATTCATATTCTATCAATTATTATATCATAATTATAACCATTAGTATGTTGCGCGTGCGATGCACATTTATACTAAAATAAAGGTTTGATGTTGATATTTACTTCATTTATTAAGAATCGTAACTAAAAGTCTCTAAACAGTTTATTAGCTAAAAGTTATTAAGAATCTTTTCAAATTATTGATTTTGAGTTTTATCAAATCTATATAAATTATATTAAAAGTCTTTAACATTCTTTATTCTCATAACTACAGGTTTATAATTTTTTAAAATTATTTTAACTAAAAATATCTTTAAAAAATCTCAAAATTTTTCTTTATAATGTTAACATATACCTACATGTATCACACTTACAAAAAAGATAATTCAGACCATCTATAAAGGATTTTTATCATTTTTAATATTTAATTTGAATTAAACGTGAGGGCATTGCATGCCCTCCTATTATAATAGCAGCGATAAATAAATATGAAATGACACAATGCCCCATGGACTTTCACTTATAATTTTAGTGAAGAGATATTTAAGAAAGTTTTATGGTTTGATCTTTAATTTGCAGATTTATCAATTGACCATGAAAAAACATAATTAAAAAATCATAACTAAATTCTCAAATCTTATAAGATAATAAGCCAACAAATAAAACGTATATTTATTTAAAGTAAAGAACTAACCAATCCTTTTATTCTTTTATAGCTTATTAATTCTGTTATGTGCATCACGTCGTCACATAATAAGTTGACACATCATCATTAATTAGGTTGTAGCAAATTAAAAGGTTGTTTCTCCACGTGCTTCCTACACCGGTCCTTTGACATGAAAATAATAGAGATTAAAATTTAATATTTTAATATTTACTTATACTCTAATTATTTTATCCATATATTTTTCTATCCATATTTATATCCTAGATTTTTCTATCCATATTTTGATTAATATTTTAATACTTATTTTTATTCTAGATTATGTTTATTCATATTTTTCTATGAATATTTTTATCCATATTAATGTGTTATTTTTATTCATATTATTAAAATTTAAAAAATTCATATTTTTCTATTCATATTTTTATTCTAAATTGCATGGCTCCCTTTTCTATCCATATTTTTATTCTAGATCATTTTCATTGTAACAAGTATTAAAATTTAACATTTGTGTGATCTGTAATGTGTTATTTAGACTAAAATGATATTAAGGAGAAAGTAGGGTTTTGCACCGGGGTTCTATCATTGCATGTTATTATCTTTGTATATGCCTAGATTTTTCTTCAAGGTATTTTTTCTTTCTTTAAAAAGGAACTCTATTATTGTACAGGCAAAAGTTATATTTCTTGTGTCAATTTTTCACATCGTGGATTGAAATATGGTGTGTTTATATTTATCTTGTTCAAACAGGAGTTTATAAAAGCAATGGCTATATCTTGTTGTCTAGCAATGGTGGCCTGAATCAAATGAAATCTGGGGTTTGTAAACTTCTTTCTGTTGACTTGTTGTTTGTTACCTTCATGTAAGCTCTTATCTGATGTCCAAGCTAGTAATAGTCATTGGCCTTTACAGATTGCCGACATGGTCGCTGTCACCCGCATGCTTAATGCGACGCTAGTGATCCCCGAACTTGATAAAAACTCTTATTGGTCCGATAAAAGGTATAAACGATTTTTACCTTGTGGATTAAAACCGTATTATATTTCAAGGAAAGTCGTTTTCTTATCCATGATAGTCCATTTTACAGTGATTTTGGAGATGTATTTGATGAAGATCACTTCATTAAATCGTTGAGAGATGAGATAAAAATTGTTAAAAAACTGCCTGAGAAGTTAAAAGGTCGGGAGCCATACTCACTGCCTCCGAAAAGCTGGTCGGATGTCGCGTATTATGAGAACACGGTAAAAACCAAAAGAATATTTTCATTTCTACTATACTGTAGTAGTAACTTTTGTTTATCTTTATCACGCTTAAAAGCATGTTTATTTTTCTAAAGCCTTCAAACTGCATTAAAACTCTAAAGTTGTTGTTATATCCTTATATTCTAAATTCTACTTTGCCTCCCTTGCTCGAGGGACATTTAGGACGCTATTTTTTTTTGAAAGAAAATTGATCTACTTTTAAGTAGAGTTCCGTTAGAGTTGAACATATGTTGCTCTTGTACAATTTTAAATGTCTACTCAAAACTTCTAAGTACTGGTCAAAGTTTATACATATATATATACATTTTTAGTTTTAAATTCCAACGCATTCTTGGTTTTAGGTATTACCTCTCTTGCGCCGGTACAAAGTTGTTCATTTTGAAAAGACAGATTCTCGTCTCGCAAACAATGATCTTCCGCTTGATGTCCAAAGACTACGTTGTCGTGTTAATTTTGATGCTATGAAGTTTTCTCCGTCTGTTATGGACTTGGCTGACAAAGCTATTTCAAATGTCAAGAAAAATGGAGAATATATTGCACTCCACCTTAGGTACGAGATGGATATGCTCTCTTTTACTGGGTGCTCTCATGGATGCACCGATAAAGAAGTTGAAGAATTGACGGAAATGAGGTTTGCTGCTTTATACCCTTTTCGATTTCATAAGCAATTTGTCAATCTAAATGGTAGGCTCTTTTGAAAAAACGCTAATGGTATTTGGTTGGGATCGATACATGAAAACAAAGGTACAAAAACAAAGTTTGGAAAGAAAAGAATATAGATCCCGAGGTGAGAAGAATCGAAGGTCGCTGCCCTATTACGCCGGAAGAAACCGCATTGACGTTACTAGGTTTGGGTTTTGATAAAAACACCACGATTTACATTGCTGCGGGTACAAACTATGGCGGGGAGATAAGGATGGCAAAACTCAAGCAGATCTTTCCAAACATTGTAAGTCCGTACTCTAAATTATTTGAAAAAATTAAGTTAGCTTTTGCTTTAATACTTATGGAAAACCAACGCATTTGCATCTATATGCATGTCCAACTACAACGACTGTAATCTCACTCTTTTGACCGAGTGTTGTTGTAACACGACAATAACTACTTTTTTTTTTGATGTTTTGAGTTCCAAAACCATGTAATTAGAAAAATGATCTTGTTTATAGTTCCAACTGCATATTTTCTAACTCAATTTTTTCTAACTATATAATGTAGCTACAGCCATATGTTTCGAAACATCTATTTTTGGATTTCAGCATACTTGAAAACTTCACGAGGGTCAAACACCCAACCAAAAAAAAACCTGCATTTTCAATTACACCAATACCAACAATTTGAGTGTAATTGAAACTCTGTAGAACAATAAACAAAAGTAAGCACGAGCTGCAAAACAAAATGCAGAGATGAAACCAAAACGCAACTTTAACCAAACAAATGAATGCTTGTGGTTGCAAACTCATTGCATACTTGTGAAATTAGAGGATAAATTATACGGTAATGTGCACCATTTTGATTCCAGAGAACCAAGGAAATGTTGTTGGATCATAAAGACCTAGATCTTCTTCAAAACCATTCAAAGGCGGCGTTAGACTACATAGTTTCTCTTGAAAGCGACTATTTTATTCCGACCTATGATGGAAATATGGCAAGGGTTATTGCGGGACACCGCAGGTTCAGCTCGACTCTTCTCAAATACGAAACTCATTTTGTTGTTTCGATCTATTTGTTATTTCCACCGATCTCTTCTTGTCTTTCTCATACAGGTACAAAGGATTTCGCAAAACCATCACTTTCAACAAGGCAATTTTAGTAGAGCTTATAGATCTATATGAAAACAGAGAGATCTCTTGGGATCAATTTTCCGCTGCCGTACAAAAATTGCACAAGAACCGGTGGGGTGAACCTGCGATAAGGAAGGTGGTATCCAAGCATATCCCCAAATATCAGAAGTTAGAGGATTATTTTTATTCTAATCCGCAAGAATGCCTCCCCAATATTGATGAAATCGACGATATATGAAAACTGCTTACATTTTGTATTATTTTTGGAGGATGAGATTCAACTTTCAACGATCTCTGACTTGTACGACGATTCACATTGTTCTTTGATTCTTTATACGTTTTCCTGTTGACGTCCATCTTTTATATGGATATGAAATTATTCCTTTTTAGCCCAGGTGTAACATGCAAGGATTATTTGTACTATCTTAGAATATGAACAAATTATTATTAAACCTTTTTTTCCTAATAAATTTTGCATGGTTCCTTTTATTTACAGGCTTACTGGATTGTTTGCTTGTAGTGCAGGAAAATATATTCGAATATGGAATTCAAAGGGGATCAAATAGGATCTTATTTTTATTGTTGCTACATAAATAAGCCAGAGGAAAATTATGGCTCTTTATCTAGGGAGTCTTAATTACTTATTAGTAATAATGCATATAATATAATTGTCCATGAAGTTTTATATAAGACTGGGAATCTAAGATCGATATCGCATCAACTTCTTTGCCTATGATGTTACCATACATGAACATAGTATATAAGTACATAATTATTTCAATGGACGCATGAAGGGGTTTTGGTTCGAGGAGGCATACGAGTTTATAATGATTCCATTGAGAAGTTGATTGCACACTACATAAATCCTCGATAAAATTTTAAATTTTTTCAATCTTATATGTAAAATTTGCAACCTTATTTGATTTCATTGCAAAGAAAAAGGAAAAATGAGTAGCTCTGAAAAACAATTACCCTGAATTTGATGAGAAGAAGCATGATGATTAGTAACAAATTCAAATCCATTTAAATTTGTGAGTTAGTTGTCAATGGAATAATCTAGCAAAATTGATGTTGGGTCTATATCTGTATGTGGCCAATGGTTCAAAATGTTGGTAAAATTTTTGTATGCGTTTCATTCTTGCCTGCCCTCTTTAACCAAGCCAATGGTTTAAAAGAGTTAGCTTAGAGATACGTAGATTAAAATGTGTAGTTAATGTTGATTTGTTGTCCAAAATCATGTTATATGCAAGTAAGCAGTGTAATATGACTTTCTCTATCACCAAGAGAAGTCGACTACTATGCAAAATTCTGCAGCTTACATATACAAGATGACCCCAGCTTCGTTGTCTCATAGAATGAACTTAAAATAAGACCAAGTTCCAAGGTTAAGGATTGAAACATAACGATTGAAAGCTGCTTCACTTTTTGACTACTTATTAGTAACAAAGACGGGGATGAATCAGAGATGTAAGCCTTGCTAATACCTTTTATATAGTTTTAAAGGATAACTAAGTAGAAACGAAATAAAAAGAAGAAGAAGTCGTTCCGTCAATATAATATTACGATAGGAGTATCGTTTTGTCCAACAGATGTATCATCTATATTATATAGTTGAAATCCGTTACTCCCGAGATCTCGGTACACAAGCACACACAACACCCACCCATCAAGGGGACCCACCAGTTTGTCCCGTCTAGGGTGAGATGGAGGTTTAAAGCGCGATCGACTAATCTTAGCCATCAGATAGAATCATAGAATTCAAAGGCTAAGATCAATTGCAACATCTCCCTCTCTCCTGTCTCTCTCTCTCTGAGGCTGAGATCCATCGCAACATCTCTCCCTCTTGCTTTTGGCAAAAGAAATCTCTCCTTCTCGCTTCCATCTTCTCAATTTCTCTGGCCGAGGCCTTCCTCTCTCACCTTTGTTCACAGGTTCTTTCTTTCTCCTCTCTCTTTTTATTTGATGATTTGATTAATTAAGCATCGGAGTCAATTTGTTGGTTGGGATTTTGTTATAGAATTGGTCTCAATGAGTCACGAGGAATCAATTCCAAAAGTGTTTCAAAAAAATAAAATAAAAATAAAAAAATAAATCTTTGAGTATCCAAATCTTAAACACAATATAAATCGAATGATCCTTTCATTAGTTGGGCGCTGGCGTTGGGGCATTTCAATTTTGCAAACAAAGGATTTAGGGTTTGGATTATGGGGTGAGAAATTAGGGATTTAGGGAAACTGAGTTGGGTGCTACAGCAAGCTATAAAATATTCTTTTTTAATTAAAAGACAAAAGCAAAGCAACCTGAATTTGTTAATTTGTTTATAGATTAATTGCATCTTTATTATGATGGTACCATCTATATTTTTATAATGTTGCCCCAAGATGGATAGGAGATAAAAATAGAGATAGAGAAAGGATGGTGGAACCCATATTGTTGAGAGAAGAGAGGTTATATCTTACTAGCATTTGCACGTGTGATGCACGTTTGCAGCTCTCACCCTATTAAGAGCCAAAAAAAATTTCTTGAGCCCATGTATAAATATAAAATGTGGGACTTTTGTTTTAAAATTATTTTGAAATTAATAAGTGAATAAAATAGTCATTTTAGTAACTTGGATCAAGAGTATTCTAGAAGATATTATAATATGTTATTTACCATATTTAAGTAAAAGAAGGTAGTTATAAGTAAATGAAAGTAGAATTTGAAAAATGATAAGATTAAAATAAATTCTAGAAAGTTCTTTTTTGTCTTAAGTTTGAGTAGAATGTAGATTGAATTTGGAATTCAAACTAATTTTTACAAAGTTCTTTTTTGTCTCAAGTTCTAGAAAGTTCATTTTTACTTTGTTTTTCAAAAAATGGAGAAGTTTAATTATTTTTGTCTTTTTCTTTGATGATGTGGAGGCTCTAAGATTTGTTTTTTTTTAAACATAACAATTAATTATTTTTGTATCTTTGTATGATGATATGGATGCCCTAAGAATGGAGTATTTTTCTTCTTTTTTCTTTGTTTTTTAAAAAAAAGGAGAGGGTGGCTTCTAACCAAGTACATTTGCATTATATAGTAGTACTAGATTTTGTGCACGTGCATTGCACGTGTTAATTAAAAAATTAATTTTTTGGCAGAAGAGAGAGATGTGGAGGTTTCTTTGATGATAATTAAAAAATTAAATTTTTTTTGGGAGAAGAGAGAGATATGGACATTTCTAGATTATGTGGAAGTCTTTTTGATGATGTGGAGGCTTGAAAATGTAGAATTTTTCTCCTTTATTCTTTTTTCCTAGGAAAAAAGAAGAGGGGTGGACCTCTATGCAAAGGTATTTGCATTATATATAGAAAGATATTTGCATTATATATAGAAGATATAAATATATATTGGGAGAGATGATATGGAAGGTTCTCGATAAACAATTAATTGTTTTTAGGAGAGAGAGATGACGTGGAGGGCTTGAGAGGCGAGAGAGATGATGTGGAGGGCTTGAGAGGCGAGGATTTTTCTCATTTTTTATATTTTTCTAGAAAAAAGAAGAAGAGTGGACCTCTAACCAAGGGTATTTGCATTATATATCGAGATAGATCTTTGTATGATGATGTGGATACCCTAAGAATGGAGGATTTTTCTTCCTTTTTCTTTGTTTTTAAAAAAAAAGGAGAGGGTGGCTTCTAACCAAGTGCACTATATAGTAGTATAGATATATCTTATATGAAGGGATTGGAGAGCTTGGTTTGGATTTTTTTAGTCGGATCATGAGTTATTCTAGTTTTTTTTTGGGGGGAGAGAGAGACAGAGATAATCTGGTTCGAAAATAAAAGTTCATTTAATCTAAGCCATTGAATCACATCGAACATTTGATATTCATCATCTCACTTTATACGCATTCATCTCGCAATCTCATCACACACACACACGTGTGTGTGTGTGATCCATCATCAGCATAATGCGTGAACGATAACAACCAAGACTTGACTTCAATTGACCTTACATTGAACTTATATTCAAATACAAGTTAGACTGCAATGAGTAGTTTGTGTATGTGGATCTAAGTGTCATGTACACTTCCATCATGAAGCCATAGCAGATTGTTTCAGATATAAAAAGTTTATGGATACTCCTTTGACATGTACATACATGTCTCAAACATGGTCTATATTAGTACCTTATGGACATCTTTACGAAACCCTAAACTCTTCTTTATGGGATGCTTTTTAAGAATAAGATAATTAAGGGTGGAATTTAATAATAATCAGATCAGAACTTTTTTTCCTTTCAAAATAGAAGATAATTTGGTGGCATTGTGTCAAAACAGACCCAAGATTAGAGTGAAATATACAAACTACTAAATCTATGAGATGCTTTTAATAATAAAGTTGTAATGCACTAGGAAAAAAATCGTTTTTCTTTTATTTAGGAAGCTCTTTTGACACTTCTTTAGCACATGTTCCACATTTAAAATGCTATTCATCGACATATATTATTTCATTTGTATATGGAACACTATACATAGACAGAAAAAACATCAAAATATTGACCTGTTCTAAAACTGTGGTTATTTAGATTAATTAAATTATTCTATACAATATCGAGCAAATTCTATTTTGTAGGAAAAGTTGCAAAAATTGTTTAGACGCTTGTGTGTGTAAAATTTTCAACTTGGTGTAGTGTGTGTGTGTGTGTGTGTGTGTGTACTATCTAGTCATGTGCCTATGTCCTACTACCTTGCATAACCTGTATCCATATCCATGCATCTTAAATAAGATACCAATGCTTATCTGATCAATTTACGCCAAAATTTAGATAATTGCATTGTAGTATTGGTGTAATTATCATGCTTCTTCAACTTTGCAAAGAATTACGGAAGAGTCAATTATTATATGGTTTAGGATATGTAAGATTGGTAAATAAAGAGAACTAGGTCTATAACATGTAGGAGTAAATGGCTATTAACAATTTGATTCCAGAGCTAGACAATCAATTGAATCCGAAGCTAGACTGCTTATGATAATATCATACAATTTAGTAGCATTTCTCTTTATGGCAGGCATTCATACCAGAGTAGCACAGACAAGTTTTCTATAATGTTTTCTAATTATCAAGGTTGATATCAGTATTGTCAAAGAAGTCAATTAGATGTGAGATCTGTTCTTATGGAGAATGGGATACTCTTAAATAATTCTGGCATATTACTTTCGCATTTTCAAGAGAACGTCTGGTATTCAGGAGTCATTAACTCCACCCATGTTTAGCAAATTAAATATTTTCTGATATTATGAAGTCCTTATTAGTTTGCACTAGGCGTAGATGACCTGAGAAGGAATATTTCGAATGGAAATACATAGTGAAATTGATTGCCATTATTACTAGTTTATGAACTTTAGATTGGATAATGTATAGGTCACAAAGGCAGAGAAATAGTTATAATGTAGAATGGAAATAAATTAGGAGTTATTGTAGTTACACTGACAAAAGGAGCGTATAGGCAAATTAATGGCCAACACTAGATATAAGAATGATCAATGCTTAGGACCAAATATTTATTATACTGGCAAGATAAAGGGTACGGTTTATAAAATAAGTAGGATGGTTGATGTAGAGCAGTGTGTTTGGAGTATTAAGTTCTCATAGTATACCGATGAAGTTGAAGGAATTTATTTCAATATAACTTTGTTGGTCAATATATCTGCAAGTAAGAAGCAAGTTAAAATATGAGTGCAGCAGAAATAAGGATGTTTGTGGATGAATGAAATATTCGAAGTGATAGGATATAAATTGGGCATGTGCAACAAATATTGATAAGTGTGCTGGTAAGAAATTGTTGAAAAAAAGGGATTGTGTTGTTTGTTAATTTAATGAAGAAAACTATCCTGTCCTTATAACTGATGGAATCCAAAATTTTGGGATAAAGGCTTGTTGTTGTACCTGTATCTGAATTATAAGCGTCTTGACAACATTTGTTTCGGCAATCCTAGAAGTGTAAATTACTAATGAGTAACTTATTCAAAAATTTTAAAGAAAATTCGGTTATCGATAAAAACCTTTTTGTAATTCCTTATTGTGGATAAGCTACATGTAAAGTTGAAAATTGATGTAAAATTGTATGAAAGTTCTGCCAAATATTTTATAAAATGGATCCTATGTGAAGTTGATTTAACTTGATTTTTCACAATGATGGAAAATAGCTACAGAAAGGAACTTGCCAAAAATAAAGATAACAAAATGCATTTTTTACTTTTCAACCTTGGACTTTTATACATTTTGTAGGCTGTTGCTTTTGTCTCTGAAGCTCAGCTGTTTACACTTTACAATGATTTTCAAACTGAACAAGTGTTACTTGTATCAAGACACTTGTCATTATGCATTACATGGAACAAACACTGGCATTAAAAATTAACCTAGAAGAAATTATGATGCATCATGTTATTTCTGCTATCCATACCATGCACTTGCAGCTGCAGGTTTTCTTAATGATCATCACTACTACCTTTTTTTTTGTATTAATGATTTTTATTTTTTTATTTTTTGTGTTTTGAGAGTATTTATCATCCTTGTACATTACCGCCATCTCGAAGTTTGCAGTCACTCATTAATTTCAATTAATGCAGTTAATGAGCAATATGACTTCAGCCTGTCCATTTGCTAAAGCCGCTTCTGGTGAAGGAAGATGTCCGATGAAGTTTAACCAATATCGTGACAGAGATAAAGCAGGAGATGTTGACAAAGTTGATAAACAGAGCAATGATTCTGGCATAGTATCTCCAAAGTGCCCATTTGGATACGATTCGCATACATTCAAATTGGGTCCTCTAAGCTGCGTGATATGCAAGGCCTTGCTTTATCAAAGTAGCAAATGTGTTCCTTGCTCCCATAAATTTTGCAAGTGGGTAGTGGAAACAGCAGTCCATTTATTAAAGTTTTTCAAATTTTATTTGGCTTCTATTTGTGGATTAATAACAGTAAAAATACCCTTACCTATTGCGACCTTACCTATTCTGTGTTTCCATTGAAGTGCCTTAAGTTTTTGGTATTATAGTTAAGTCCCTCAAAGTGCTGCAATTAAGAGTATTTTGGTGAAAAAAATTCCTTAAATTCACAGTAACGGAATATGCTCTAATAAAACATCATTAAGGTAGTGTAGTGAATAAGGTTAAAGCAGTGATAATGAAGGGTACTTTATTGTAATTTAGACGTGATTTATTGTTAACTTTATACGTTGCCTTATTTTGCAGAGCATGTATATCACGCTTTAGGGATTGTCCATTATGTGGTGCTGACATAGAGAAGATTGAGCCTGACACAGATCTTCAGGTTACTGTGGATCGGTTTATTGAAGGACATGCTAGAATCAAAAGGTCGCAAGTGAATGCAGATTCCACTAAAGTTAAAGATGAACTGAAAAATGTGATATATGGGGATGTTTCCATGGAGAGGGGGGCATTTCTTATTCAACAAGCTATGAGGGTTAGTTCATTAGATAATTTTATTTGGCCAGTTTTCTGAACTTGGATATCTAGAAAAAAGAAAGCTTAATTTCACTGAACTACCTAACACTATCCCCGTTTTTTCCCACTAAACTATAAAAGTTCTGTAAATTACAGGATGCTAAAAAGCTTCATAGTAGCTGTATCTGTTTCTTAGTGAATTATATCCGTATATTAACTCATGTAGCGGTGTCAATGAAATTTGTATGGCTGTTATGACACTTATGGAAAGAACGGGTAGCGTTAATATGAAAGTTTATGGTAGCTAGTGAAAAAGGGTATAATTTATTGTTGTTTAGTGGAAGTAAGCCAGAAAGAAATATGTAGCTCTATCAAGTTATTGCCAACAATAGCTAGTTCAAGAAAACTTCTTCTCATGACATTATTGAATTTTTGAAGCATGCTGAAGGTCTCTTGTTTCATTTGCAGGCTTTTCATGCAAAGAATACAGAGAGTGCAAGATCAAGGCTTGATCTTTGCGCAGAAGATATACGTGAGCAATTACAGACATCAGGTGACACACCAGAGTTATGTTCACAACTTGGAGCTGTCCGTGGAATGCTAGGAGACTGCTGGTCTGTTTACTTTTCCTCGTCCTTCCATTGTAAAACATGCACTTAAATATTGGCATACATGTGGTTATTTAGCTTTTGATAACTTTGAACGAGTTCATAATTTTTGCGCTACACACTTCTCTATTGCATTAGAAACGTGAAATGTAAATGTTCCCAACTCACCTTCACAGGCCTTTTGCATATCAAACAAATCATCTATTCACAACATGACAATTAAATACATATGTTCATTTTTATTTGATAAATTGGCCGCCTTTAAATTTATATTATAAAAACCAACTCCTTTTTGTCTTGCTTACAATGGGGTTTGTGCCTTTTTTCCTTAACTAGTAGTTAAGGAGATCCTAGGATTGTCGGCCTGGGTCACACAAACTAGGATTCTAAGCTCATACAATGTTACCGATTAGCTCCTATGAAGCGTGGAGATGGACATAAGATATGGATATGAGAATACACGGATATGACACGGGTGAAATGGAAAATTAATCAAAAGTAGGACCCCGGACAAGGCGATACGACAATTTATATGGGTGCGTGTACATGTGTGCGTGTGTTTGTGAACTACGAAAGACAACTATTACCATAATCACATTTGTTTATAAGAATTAATTAGTAATTTATATGCAAAATTGTAGGATTGAACAACTGAATCAGACATCGACTTGTATCGCATACAACACAAGGAATCCACTTACCATTTAATTAGAAAAAAGATGATGAGACATAGGATTATCCAAAGGAAATATTAACAATTATAAAACGGGAAAAGAAATTTTGTTAAAACAACTAAAAGGTGCTAGCAATGAACTAAGATCCAATTTAATAAAATCAAGTCATTTACAGCTCCACCGTCTTGTTTTCTTCAAGTAGTTAGTTCTTCGCTCTTATATATATGAGCCGATCCTTTGAGGCCGGACCTCATTCTTATTTTGAGGCCAAAATTTTAAACACAACCACGCCGTGTTTTTCACCGCCCGTATCAGTCACTTTGATCTACATCTTTTAAATGGGTTGTGTTTAACATTTCTTGAGAGTTGGAGATATCTAAAACATCCATCAAGCGACCGCATTTTCATGCAGCGAAAAGCTGTTGAATTTTTCATACACTTGATGGATGTGTTAGAGGTTCTCAAATCTCATGAAACTATATACATAACCTATCTAATGACCCAGACGGATCGGTGTAAAACACTCAAAATAATAAATGGCTTCATAGGATCAGCTCCACACACATGGAAAAGTGTTCTAAAGCGACTCCTTGGGTAATATCTAAGGAGTTGGTTTTAAAGTACACCATACACCACTAAAATAGATGATCCACTCTCTTCATCATTAAGTTTATGCCATTAAATTTTTTTAAGAGAAATTAAACGATTTGACCTCATTTTAGTTTAACCATATGGTTTTATTTGTTCTATTATTGAAAACGATTCATCTTTATCTTTCATCTGTAGGATGCATGGTCAGGTGTCTATAGTGCATGGATTTTCTGTAGGACATCAAGATCATGATGAAATGGCATAAATCATCTATGGCTCACCATTGTATTCTGTTGATTCGGATCACCTTAGCATGTGCGCGCGCGCACCCCAAAAAAGAAAAAGAAACACCACCACCATGATGGGTGTGGCCTCGTCCCTGTCTAGATCTTGATCTGATGAATATTTCAAAATTTCTTTTGAAATAATGTCCTTCACAATAAGTTATAAAAGGATAAGATAATCTGGCTTTCTTTTTGCTCATATCCTTTTCTTCTGTAACTTCTGTCTGAATGCAATTATTTTTATAGTTTAGTTTCCCGTATAATTGAAGCATGAACAAATCATACTTGCATATTTGAGGTTAGTCTAAATACAGTACTGAGTTATTGGATGTCATTAGATGGTAACCGATAATAACTCAGAAGTTTGGTATTTCAGTCGAGCAATGGGAGACACTGGTTCTGCAGTTACTTATTATGAAGAAAGTGCGGAGTCCCTCTCAAAGATGTCTACAAAAGATCTGGAGGTAACTCTTGGAATCTTCGTTTTCTTCTCATACTGTTTCCTTGGAATACGTTTAATAAGTCTTGAATATTTTCACCCATCTTGTCTGTTAAACAACTTTCTACAATATAATAGGTGGTGCATACACTGTCTGTTTCACTGAATAAGATTGGAGATCTCAAGTATTATGATGGAGACTTGCAATCTGCTAGATCTTATTACAACCGTGCTTTGGATGTTCGTCGTGACGCAGTGAAAGAGCATGCACATGCCTCTTCACAGGTTAGCAAGATTATTCTTCCCCTACAAAATTTGAAATATATTGTTGAATATTTGTGTTATAACATCAGAGCACTGACTTTTTTTTGCCAAAGATCAGAGCAGACTTATTCTCTAGAAAAAGCAACAATTTTTTAATTTCTTTTATCACCATACATCAGATTATTCGTTTGCTAGTTAAATCGACGTGAATGGCCATTGATCTTTTTTAAAGATATTAACTTTTTTTTATTTTGCACACGTCTTTCTCCGGATGGTAAAAGCACTCTCTTGTTAACAATTCAAAATATGCAATGTGGACAAACCTACTTGCTTGATCATTATATGTTAGACAGATGGAACATCAAATCAGAAAACTTTTCTTATTGACGCGGCATATTTATTTTCGAGATGTCAATTCAAGGTAAAAACCACAAAATATCATCATGAAGTTGAACACTCTTGCTCTGATGGTCTATTTGGATTGTTTAACATAACATGCAAAGAATGTTTAGAAATTCCGGTCTAATCTGAAAAATTCTCCTCCTAATAATTCGAGGGAGGTCACCTCCCTTTTCCTCCCCTCTTAAACTCTCTTTCCGCTAGCCAGTTCTAGCCTCGTACAGAGGCTCGATAGTAACAGTAGAGGTCAAATCTGGTCACGTCTTGCTAGATCTGTCCTAGAGAGGTGTAAGACCCAGATTTGGCAATGGAAACACATAATGTCAAGAGAAGTAAATTTTTCGGCGAGAAAGCTAGATTCGGTTAAAAATAGGACTGTTCCGAGAAAGAGAAGTTGGATCAGCAGCGAGAAGGAAAATCTGGAGACGAGTTAATTAAGAAGCAGCATAGTTTTTTCATTGAAGACGAGTTAGATCCATTGATGCGGCGGCATGACCCATTGCTATAGCGACTAGGGTGGCCAAATCAAGCAACATCATATTAGATTTGTTCATGATGAGGGGAAATTGTTTCTCTTGATGGTTGGCTTGTGCCAAGGATTGAAATACTTTCTGTAGCGTTGGGAGGTTAGATCGTTGGGAGAGATTGTGCTTGTTTCGTTTTATTAGGATGATCCTATTGTCCGGCAATAACGCTAATGATTATAGGACATTCTTTATGTTTGTTTAATTTGGCCCTTCCAAATTTTTGACTTTTCTATGACATAATTCTAGATAGTTGCTCAAACTTACTGATAGGACTCTAGTGAAAAAGCCCAGATTTTGGCTCGTGTGTGTGTGTGTGTGTGTGAGAGAGAGAGAGAGAGAGAGAGTCCCAAAGAAAAAAGAAATACATTGCATGCTGTGGAAAATTTGTCTACAAAATCTGACATTCAGACTTACAATACTCCGTACAAGCGGGAGAGGGGATAGTCCAGGTAAACATATCGTGAATACAGATTTAAAAGGCAAATCATTTTATGAATGTCATGCTGCTCATGTTATAATTGAAAAGTGTGTATTTTGTCATGGATTGCAAGTAGCTAAATGCCCCCCCCCCCCCCCCAAAAAAAAAAAATTTAAAAGGGAAATTTATCATTGTATATCTGAAAATCAACTTAAATGTGCTTGAGTAATTTGATGCAGGTAGTGGATATGGCAGTTTCTCTTGCTAAAGTAGCTGATTTGGATAGGAATCTCGGCAATGAGGAGAGCGCAATTAGTGGATTTGAAGAAGCTATACAACATTTAGAATCCTTGAAATTGGATCCCAACGAGAGTGGTTTGCAACAGCGGGTAACTGTTTTAACTTCTCTGTTTGTCATTATTCCTACTTGATAGATATTTATGATAATATTGGATCCAAATACTATACAAAATAAACAGCACTGTTACTTTTGCGGTAGAGCAGGATGCCATCATTTATTTGAACAACCTGTATTCCCATCTATTTTAATTGCAGTTGAAAATTTTGGTTTCTAACAGTTTCTATTCCCAAATCACCCCTTATTTTCTATCTCATTTTTCCCTACAACTGTGTACCGTGTAGTAATGGTTCATAATGGATACTTTTAGGCATTCTCACTTATACTTGTAGCATGTGTGTCATCTTTTATGTGGGTTTTCTCTATATGTCACCCCCAGAATTTATTTATTTCTAAACATCCCCCAAAATTTCGATATTCAATATATCACCCCCAAAACATACAAGTTATCCAAAAATCGCCCCTAAAAACATACAAATATCCTAAAAACACTGTCAAAACATTGTCATTATCCAAAAATCACCTCAATTAGCTTTCAGTGTCAAATTCTTTAACTCGAGTTGGGTTAGCTTAACTTGCGTTGTGGGTTTATGAAATAGAAAATCACAATTTGTTTTTTTCTCTCATTCTCCTTTCTTAAGGCTTCCTTTTTTTTCCCTTTCCAAATTCACTTTATTCAATCCATCAAACTGCATAAAAACCTTGATTCTTGGTAAAACCAAAGTTGAACTTCACCTATGCGCCATTAATATTGGAAGAAGGACTTTTCTCATTGTTTAGGAGTATTTCATTTGTAAATTAGCTCAGGGAAGAAATTTAGATAATTAGGGATGATATATGGAATGTCAAAGTTTTGGGCATAATATTTAGTACTAGTAAAGTTTTGGGGGTGATATATAGAAGAAAAAAATCTTTATTTTAACAATCTGCATTTTGCCCCTATTTTTGATGTAGTTAATGTTTTTGGTTCTTCTTAATAAACAAGTCTTTATTCCCCCCTTACTGTTAGTATTTTAAGATTAAATGTCGAAATAGATGGAAAATAGTTTGCAGTCGCTAAAATAAGGGCAAAATGCAATCGTCTAAAATCAAGAGAGTGGTATCTTTCTATATGTGAAAAACTGAGGGGGGTTTCATGCAATTCGGCCCTACAAATGTGAGCGATACTGATTTTTCTCACATCCCTTGTTTCAGCGCCACTCGGTGATGCAGTTTCTGCATGACCAACTTGCAGAAAAACCAGTAAGTCCTGTTTCTACAGCCTGATAACGGAAATGCTCAATCACGTAATAAGGGCAGTTGCCTGATGTAGCAAAGTTATGGTCTGTCCTTGATGCAACAAGTTATTAAGCTTGTTATATTGCAGTTTGTCTACATGCTCCGATTGTTCTGCTTGTAACATATGAGATATATATAGAACGAACGAACAATTGGCTTTATAAGGCATGTTTATCATAATCTTTTGAAGATAAAATTATTATCAGTTGCTTCATATTTCACATCGATAAAAAGGTGGCTTTATAAGGCATGTTTATTATAATTTTTTGATGATAAAATTATTATTAGTTGCTTCATATTTCACATCGATAAAAAGGTTGCTGAAATGTCAAAAACGCTTATGGGTACTTTAATTCCGCGATAACACCTTGACTCAATTGTTCTTTTGATATTGTTTATATTTTGTTTTATATTTAGAAACCAGAGCTGACATTTATTCTGACTGAATCATATCCATTTGAAATTAATTAAAAAAGAGTTGGCAATGTTGCTAGTGTCAGATATTGCTAGCCTATCAGTCACTTTCATTTTCTAATTCCGCAGGCTGGCTTCATAAAAACAATACTTTTGCAATCAATTTTGTATAACGTCATTTAATTATCAAAATCGTAAACTATAATGCTATATATATTTATGAAAATCTAGTACACTATATATATTTATGAAAATCTAGTAACTCATCACTAATCATGCGCCAGAACCCAGCAGTCCATGTACATGGAGCTGGAGCTTGAGCACCAAGTAATAATGTAAATTCGGACAAAATTTACCAGAGAACAATAAAGGTTGTCGTGATTATACATCTGATATTTAAATAACTGTGGTAGAAAGAAAGGGGCATGCTTGAAAACAAGATGATAAAACTATACCATGTACCTTGGAAAAAAAGTCGTAACCATATAATCAGAACATAACAAAAATTAAATAAAAGGCAAACATGCATTTTACAAGCTTTCTCACATTATCTACGTTCAAATCTTGTCTGTCTTAGTTTCCTCAGGGCCTGTTTGGTTGCAAGATTATGGAATTTGGATTCCAAAATAGTACGGTTGAAATTTCTGGATTTAGTAATTTGTTGTTTGGTTGGTTTTGGATTCCTAGTATTGGATTTATAGATCCTTGTAATTTTTGTTTGGTTGGTGAGAAAAAAGTAGGATTTGGATTTGAGGATTTAGAAAGAGAGAGATAGAGAGAGGATTGTTAAATAAATAAAATACACAGGTCTCATCTAAAAGTACAATGAATAGTGCCAAATTCTTCAAAATCCTTGAAAATTTTTAGGATTCAAGAATCCTTGCTTTGTGGTGGGCCCCCCATAAAAAACAAAGGAATCCTAGAAATCTAAATCTATCAACCAAACACAAAATTATGGAATCCTAGAATTCCACAATCCAAATAGTAAATCCAAATCCATAATCCTGCAACCAAACACAAAATTATAGAGAGGTCTTGGGGGAAGTTTCGTACTGTAGGTGGCATCCGTCGAATACAGATCCAACCTTTTCTAGTTTTTTTTTCCTTGAGAACTTTTTATATCCCACCGGCTTCTTCAATGTCCCTCACAACATGAAACTGGCTATATACAGAATCATTGATGTTTGCGAGTGCGACGAGAAGTAACCAGAGAAGAACCTAGACAGAGAATAGTTGCTTTCGTGTGGCGCCATCCGGTATAATATTCTGTGAAAATGCGGGAAAAACAAATTAAATAAAATCCCAGATGTTTACCACTTGTGTACAAAGTAAAGTCTCACCTTGACAAGGTTGTGCTCAAACTTGACATCATACTCCCTCCTCTGAGAAAGCTTGGTGCAAACCCTTGCCCAAGGAAAACCACTTGACTCTTGGGTTTGCCTCGCAAAGCCCCCTTGATTGAAACGTGGATCAGAACCTGCATTAGTAAAATTCACAATTGAGAGTAAGAACAGTGAATAGATCTCTAGCAGGCTCTTTGAATCTAGTTTCAACTTAAGCTGTAGTTCTACTCATGGTTTTAGATCTCGGCCGACCACGATCCGAAATGGCCAATTCAGATATTAAAAATGACCATCCGAGTTCCGATAGCAAGTTGGTTGCGAGATTGATTTGTAAATTGATCAATCTAACTAGCAGTCTAGCATGCCAAATTCAAAAAAATAAAATCACACTTTCTAATTAACCTCATAAGATAAAATATTTAGCTACTTCTTATGCTACTCAAGACATCATTGATTGCTAGAAAAATTTCAAAGGTTTATAGTTAATTTGATATGTGGCTAAAAAAACCCACTCTAGACATCAACTCGCAGAATAGGTCAAATTGTTTATAGTTGTTGTTTTCCATTTAATTACAATTTAAAGGGCAAACGATAAAAAAGAATCCAACATTCCGATCAAAGACGAGATGGCCAATTCCGATCCCAAAAATGCCCATCTGATTAGAGTACCGAGACTGAGATTTTGAACCTCGATGCTGAGTATGATTCATAGTAAAACTTCGACTCTGAATCATACCAATCATCAAACTAGATATGCTAGTACTTTTTTCACAAATTGATCTGTGACTTCTATGAAAAAATCCCCATCTCTCAGACACTTGTGAAAATTATTGACCCATATGCAATATTCTAGGGTCATGTAGGACTCATATAGTGGCCGTATTATAAATACTGTTATTCAAGATATGTCTGGGGACTCTGGATAGAACTTAAGACTTTGGCAGTAACAAAACAGATGGGCACATAAAAAGTTCTAAAAATGTACATACCAGACAAACAACTACGAAAAAAGTTGCCAAGGGGCGGCTTCAATGCAGTGTATGTGATGCATAGCCTAAAGTATGTGTCAAAAATAATACAGAAATAAGCAAATTTTTATGTTAATGAAATGTGTCTGTCTCGCTCTAGAATTTGGTTTAGTGACCTATGTAATCTATAAAAGGTTAAATAGAGGTTAGCCACATGAAGCATGATCAACTTATCAAGGCCACAGGCCTGTAAGGGTGCCATCTAGCACCCTGCTGTTGATGCTTAGACGGTTTTACCTTTCTGTAATTGAATATACACAGTCATAAATAGGAAAGAAATGGACAAGTATTTCATTAAATTCTTTTAAGGGTACAAAAACATGAAATATGCTATTGAAACTAAAGTGAGCATGCACACAATAATGCAAAAATGAAGTAAATAAATGACAATGGTTGGAAAATAATAATTTACAACAATCAAATTAAGAACAGTACAAAAAAACACCTGGGGCTGAACCACTTAATTCTTGTCTAGCCTCGTATAGTTCCTGCCTGATCAGGCCAAACCCCGGATAACTAGGGCTAGGTGCTTTAACCATAGCGCATACCAAAAAATAAAAAAATAAAAAACAGGTTGAGACCGCTTCCGCCTAGACAGCTGTCATGACCACTTCTTTAAAGCAATGCAAGTTACACCAGAATCCACCTCATGAAAGGCGAAATAGATACTTATAAATAATATTGCAGAAAAACATCAGGCCCTTCATGTAAAGAATCAGGCTGGACTTACATCTCTCAATAGATGTATGAATGTCTCGCTTAAATAAGGAAGGAATAGCAAGCATGATAACAAATCAAATGATAAGAAAAATTTTTAAATAAAGAAATGCAACAGCCCAATACTCCAATCATTGTACATACTTGGCACCTCATAAATATTAAGCAAATAAAATTATTAGATTTTTGGAATCTAGAAGTACCTGAATATGTGCAGGCTGTCTGCTCATTTGAATTTGCAGAGACTTGTGTACATGACATGTATAAAATTCTGATTATTGGTTGATCCATATTTTCAGCAGATGTGAGTCATGTGACACCAAGTTTCAGTCGCATCTTTTAGTAAACCTGACAAAGTCAAAAATCAATTTAATGGGTTATATTAAATTGGGGACAACTATTAAGAATGTGAGCCACAAACGTTGCCTTACATAGTTACTTAATAGGGAACCCTTTCGATGGTTTTCTATGGATAGAGCTTTATCGATTGGCACTTTAAAATGAAATGATTTGTGACCAAGGAGATGACCCTTCACATACACAAAACTTTGGGCTTTATTGTTGCCATGGCTGTATTCTCCCTTTAAGGTTATTGTTTCCGACTTGAAAGGCCAATTATATGGATTCTAGTTGTCAAATGATTATTTCGAGTTAAAAGGCCAATTATAAAAACAATGGAATTTACGGATTAAGGAATGAAATGCTATAGCTACAAGTTTACAATGAATGAACAAAATTTAGAATAGGGAGGGTCATGTCAATCAGGGATCGTTATTTGCAGAATGTGTCTTAAATCTGTAGTCCATGGAAGAAAGGGTGTGTTAATTTCTTTCTTCTAATCTCAAAGCTCAGGGCAAGTAATATCTTCTTAGGGTCCCCTAGATTTTCATGAGTTCAAATTTTAATGCTAGGAGATGGGCACTACACATTTACTATTGAGTTAGGTCTCCATCCAGGTCAAATATTGTATAAAGGTACACACCCTTCCCATTCAACCCAGGGTTCTTACATAAACCTAAGCAAACCATATATATATATATATATATATATATATATGGGAAAATGTTCCTAAGACGACACCTTAGAGTGCAACCTAGGAGTCAAGTCCAGTAAAAGCCTACTAGGTAAAAACGACAGAACAGCCTTAGGTCTACGCTGATTATTTGTCCCCCTACCCTTTATACACCCCTTCTTCCCCTACTACCCTACTTAGCAGAGGACAGCTGAACTGCCAAAAGTATGTGAATGCAGATGATGAAGCGAATCAAATGAAGATGCATTCAAATGCTAAACATTAAATTCTAACTGATAAAATTTATATAAAGAACAGATGGCGTCCTATCTAGATTCATTCTCACTCATACATGAGATTCGAATTTGATCAACTGTAAAGGCTAAATAATTTAAACATTGAGTATGATATTCACATGACAATCAAAGATTTGATTAGTCGAGATACATGATGGTTATGAGAAGGCACTAACAAAATATTAACAACGACGGGCCTGTGAAATGTTCCGGAAAAAAAAACAGACAGTATGGAGAACTGCAAATAACCATGTTGATACCTTGTACTAGACAAACCAGGCTACGGAATTGGTTCAACAATGCTCGCTTAAATCCAGAAGCATTGTCTTGAGTACACCATTAGCTTTCTGCAGGTCCCCTTTCGAACAGAGTGAAGCGATGACTGAATAGTAGGAGTCGAAGTCATAACTCAAGGATTTGCCCACTAAAAACTCAGGATCTCTTATGTTTGTATCCTTTGTTTCAATATCGCACAATATATGACTCATCTGTATAGATGCATGCCTAGGAACCTCAAGAGCTTCGAGATTATTTCTTTTATTTGTAAGAACTTTCTCTTCAACAATTGCATCTAAAGAGCCAATTTTCTGCAACTGCTTTAAATTTTTAAGCCTATTGCTATATTTGCTCCTCCATGAGCTGAAAGCCTCTGATCCTATTTCACTAAGGACACAAATGGCCTCCTGAATTCTTCCTTGTTCACAGAAATGATTGAGAAGAGTATTTAAAGACCCAACATTGTTCTCATTACCGATTTTATTTATTAAATCCACAACCGCTTCACACTGAAGCATGTCCCCCAAAATGTCCCTAGCTTCTTTCATTCTTCTCTTAACAAATAGCCCTTCAATCAAATTTAAAAAACCCAAGAAATCAGGAGAAAAACCTCTCCTTTTAAACTCGTTGAAGAAGCCATAGGCATCTTGAGTGTCGCCTTTTTGACAATAACCACTTATGAAAGCACTAATTGTAAAAGCATCAGGTTGCAGGCCACTTTCTTCTAATTCCGAAAGAAATTTCAGCGCTATTTCAATCAACCCAAAGCTGCAATATCCATTTATCAACGAGTTATAGATCCGTGTGTTAGGATCAATGCCCTTGAGAATCATTTTTCTAAATAACTGCTCTGCATCTTCTAGAAATCCCTCTCTTGATAAAGCACCAATAAGAGTATCATAAGTAATAATAGTTGGGAGCTCCAAAGAATCAAAAATTCTCAAAGCTTCAACCATACATCCCTGCTGGCACAAACCATTAATAATAGAATTGTAAATACCTATATTTGGGTCTGCCCCTGTTCTTCTCATGCTTGTACAAAGATCCAATGCTTTTTCGAGGTGCCCTTCTTTGCAAAGAGCATCAACTACAATAGAATAGACAACAACATCTAATGCAGCTCCATAATGCTCAGCTTCCATAAGAAACTTAAGCGCATCAAGAGCCCTGCCTTCTTTCTTAAGAGCATCAACAGCTGCAGTCAAAACACTAACGTTAATTTCTTTTTTGTTTTTATCAGCTAGAAATCTTATGGCTTCGTCAACATTCTTCTTGCAAAGGTAAAGGGCAAGAATATTTATCATCTTAGGTCCAAAAGGACCATTTACTTTGATGCAGTCACATATTAATAGCTCCGTGATTAGTTTATTTTCACTTCGAATGAGGCTTTTTAGAAGAACATAATACGAATTTCTTGTAACTGACAAGCGTCGCCTTCGCATGAAAATGCAAGCAGCCAACGAAGCTGCAAAACAACCCTTTTTACACAAAAATATCAAAGCATCATTGCATATAGAAGCAAGCAACTCAGTTTCTAGATTTTCGATCATGTGGATGAACTTCAGAACACTTTCTCCATTGCCTTCTATAAATTGAGCCTTGATCAACTTCTTGTAAGTAACAGGGTCAGTAACAAGATGATTTTGAGCCAGTTCTTTAAACACTTCAATAGCCATTTCCACTTTGTGCTCCTTACAAAGCTCTCGTATTATACAAATGTGACAAGCTGCATTTGAAAGTGGCAAGGTCTTCCTATACTCCTCAAATACCTCCAGTGCCTTGTCTAACATTTTTAGTTTGCATAATCCATCAATCATTGTACAGTAAGTAATAGAATTTGCAATCACTCCCTTATCCGGCATTTTTTTGAAAAGCACACAAGCATCTTCACTCATCCCTACCATGAATAATGATTTGACGAGTACATTATATGTAACGACATCTTTGATAATACTGGCTTCATCCAACCTCCTTTTTGTTTCCATCACTCCATCCACATTCATTTCCTTCGCATAACCATGCAACAACGTACTATAAGTGAAATTGTCCCCAACATAACCTCTTGATATCTCATCGGCCTCGCTAGTCTTTCCATTTTTACACAAACCATTTATCACTGTATTGTACGTAACCGATCCCACTTTGATTCCTTTCCTCTCCGTTTCGCCAAGCAACCTAAAAACACGATCTAAATCCCCTTTCTTACAAAGCGCATCGATCAAAATAGCATACACAAACTCATCCAAAGCCAAACCCATTTCTTCCATTTGCTTCAGAACAAAAAAGGCCTCTTCCAACTTGTTTCTCATACAAAATCCCCGCAAAAGTACAGTACAAGTAATCAAATTTGGTTGCATTCCTTTCTTTACCATCGCGTCCAAGAACCCAATAACTTTCTCTACATTGCCTTCCTTGCATAAACCATCAATGAGATTAGTATAACTAACAGTATCAGGAACTATTCCACTCTCCACCATCGACTTATAACTTCTAAGTCCCTCCATCAAAAGTCCCTTCTTAAAGAACCCACACATCAAGCTACTGCACAAAACCGAATCCAAAACCATTCCTGTTCCCTCAATTTCCCTAACGAAATCGCAAGCCTCCTCGATTCTACCGTCTTTGCACAATGCATCAACAACAGCTGTACAAGTAACCAAATTGGGCCGAAACCCATGGATTTTCTCCACTTCCTCGTAAAACCCTAACCCTAATTCCGGCTTCCCGATCCTACAAAACCCAGAAATTACACAGCTGCATATGAAATCATCAAATGGGTACCCGATTTTTTCCCTTCTCATCACCTCCAACACCTCAATCGCTCGTCCCATCTCACCGTGAGAGCAAAACTTCGAAACCAAACAACGAAACGCAACAAAAGAAGGGAAAATACCGTAACTTTCGATGCACTGATTCAACAAAGAGAACGCCCTTTCTGGGTCTTCTTCTTCGTTGCAAATGCATTGGATTACAGAGCCCCAAATCCCCTTTTCAGGAACAAAATCGAATCTTTTCGCAAAAGAGACGATTTCTTCGGCTTTTTTCGACTGTAGTGATCCGAGGAGGCAATGGGCGACTAAGGAGCAGGTCTTGGAGTTGAATTCGATGGAGTTCCAGGAGATTTGGGAGAAGAGGTGGAGCAAGAGAGTGGGTTTTGGGGAGTTGAGGAGGAAGGAGAGGAAGAGGTTTAGGGATTTGATTGATGGGGCGATGCCGATCTTGATGAGGTTTGAAGGAGTTAGGGTTTTGAGAATGAGTTGAGAGGAGGAGGAGGAAGAAGAAGTAGAGAGGGAATTTTTTGGAAGAAGGAGAAGATTACGAGGAGATGAGTACATTAGAGAGGAGGAGGGAGCGTGGTGGTGACTGGTGAGAGGTGATCCTTCAGACCTCCTTCCTCCTCATTTGTTTTTGGGTAAATTGTCAAAACAAAAACCAAACATTTTTCTCAAAACCCTTTAGCAAAATTTTTTAGTTGTCAAAATAAGCTCATTGCCCAGGGCAAAATAATTTAAAAAGCTCATTGGCTATGGTATCCAACTTCTATGTTATGCAGTGGCCTGCGATATATATAACTTATTTAGATATAGCAAATAACTATATATATACCGTATGAAAATTTTTCTGAAGGTTTTAAACAACTGTTTCGAGACCATTGGTTTTTTGTCAGCACGTAAAACTTTTTTGGTTTTTCTTTTGACAACTTACCCTTTGTTGTTTTATTTATTACTTATTTAATGCAAAACATTTATTAGGATCGAAGAAGAGGGTGATCACGGACCATCTGCAATAATACTTCTGGGAATGTTGGGTATATGTGTTCACTGGAACATTATATTTCCTCGTGACGTGAAAATTCAATCTTTTCTTTAAATTAGATAGGCACCGGCATTCCTTTCCTTTATCCTGGAAACTTATAACATTGATACCATCTTCATCATCATGACCATGATAGTGCACCTTCTTGACCGCTACCACCATAACCACTGCATCAGGCGTCGACATTTGTTATTGCTACTACAACCATTGCACCAATCGTCTCTCTCTATCTGTCGTTACTCCCGTCACCGCCATATCCGCTATTATATATTACGGTCGTGCTCATGTGCCGCAACCATCTTTGCTATTGTTGATACCGCTATCTCTAAGGTAGCTTGTTGATATCAACATAAATTCATTTTGTTGTTGCGACAAGACTTGATGTTGTCGAAGACATCAATTCTTGTCGCAAAAACCCACTGCTTCAAGGCAATCGTACCCAACAAATCATGGTTATTGACATTTTTGCAGCGATTTCTACCATTGCCAATATGACTGCATTTTAGTCGTTGCCATCATCTATACCACTGCTCACCTTCTCCGCTAGCATATTATCAGTTCATATTAGAAAACCAAAACTTGAATATGATATTGTTTACAATAATCAAATTATATCAAATACGATAATGCAACATGACCGGCAATTGCATTTGGCAATATAATATTTAGGTTTTGAGGGAATCCAAATTCCACAAATTAAGAGAGAAGTATAAGATTGAGATCGGTGTCTCTCCATTAAGAAAAAAGGCCACCATAATGAACAAATGGAGAAAGTCAATGTGCAGGCCTCAATCACAAAAGATTAAGATGAAGATTGGTGTCTCCCCGTTACAAGGAAGAGTTCATGTTCGTTTTTACAGGAGATTAGGAGACACTAAGCAGCAACAAATGGTGAAAGCCACCGTAATGAACTCTCCAGTAACGAAGAGGATCCTCCTTGATATATACGATTCATAAATATATCTCCGCATTTTGTTTAATATTAGTATTTTTCTGGCTAAAAATGAAAATCCAATTTTTATTGGAATATATATATATATATATATATATATGTGTGTGTGTGTGTGTGTGTGTGTGAGAGAGGGAGAGAGGGAGAGAGAGAGAGAATTTCCATCTTGTAAATAAAATATGCCAGCTCCTAAATCTTTTTGATCATGTCCATCATCACCATTGTTGTGCCTCCCACCGTCGGCCGTCATAGTGATTAAATTACTAATAAACGCATGCTTGAAAGAAAAGATGTGTGGTTATAACACTGAAATATTCGTTTCAGTTTTTGTAATTACGGCTACAAGGCCTCTAAATTCTAATGGGGCACAAAAAATAACTGTGTTGTCAAACAAAACTTGGGCACAAATGAAAACGCACGCTCTTCATTTTCCTCCAATATTATCCAATTGGGGCACAAATGAAAACGCACGCTCTTCGATTTCGTAAATTAATTATTTAATATTGAAAGTGGACACTAACATAATTTAAATTGCTTTTTCTCCCTGTAATAATGCGGTGTTTGATTCAAATTTCTTGAACTGACCAGCGTTCTCACACACCACGAAGCCATCGACAGTTTGCTATTTATCGTTCCCAATTGGGGAACTCTTACCATTCTGGATCGAAAAAATCACTGTATTAATCTCACATGTGTAGGACTTAAGTTAAATGGGCCTAAGGTCATGTTTCCGTTAAATTAAACTAAAAAATATTGGATACCTTTTATTGTAACAGTAGAAGAAATTAAGTTATATGCTTGTCCATTATACATGTACACCCACATACAAATGATGAAAAAGCATTACATGTTCAAGAGCTATGTTTTGCTTTCCATGTAACCATACTGCCCCTATTGCATATCATGTTCCATAGCAAATGGTGTTCCGCGTTCCCATTTTTTCCGTTTACCAAATGTTTCGTGTTTCAAGAAACATTGAACCTGACCATTTCTTCAATGATAAATAGGGTAAGGGCTTCACCAAGCGTTGGCCTAAGCCGCTGAGCGTGGGCATCCTCGATCTTTCTACAAGGGACAAATCCGCAAACCCAACCCACCCGCCCCCCGCCCCCCAACCCCACAACGAAGGATGTCAATGCCAACCAAGTCTAATTTTAGCCTTCACCCACCATATACTGGAAGCATCACATCAGTATCAGAGATGAGATCAAACAAATTAAATGTTCATAGCAAAAGTGATGCACCTCTTTTTGATGTTTTGAAATCTTCTAAGGGGAGAACTAGTTCGGTGTGCTTTCTTTTATATCGTAAGGGGCTGTTTGGTTGCAGGATTATGGAATTTGGATTCCAAAAGTAGTACGGTTGAAATTTCTGGTATTGGTAATTTGTTGTTTGGTTGGTTTTGGATTCCTAGTATTGGATTTGTAGATCCTTATAATCTTTGTTTAGTTGGTGGAAAAAAATGGGATTTGGATTTGAGGATTTTAGAGAGAGATAGAGAGAGAGGATTGTTAAATAAATAAAGTACATGGGCCCCATCTAAAAGTACAATGAATAGTGCCAAATCCTTAAGAATTCTTGAAAATTTTTAGGATTCATGAATCCTTCTTTTGTGGTGGGCCCTCCATACAAAACAAAGGAATCCTAGAAATCCTAATCTTGCAACCAAACACAAAATTGTGGAATCCGAGGATTCCACAATCCAAAATCCAAATTCAAACTAATAATCCTGCAACCAAACAGGCCCTAATGGTTGATTCGGATTAAACTGTCAGAATCGGCATTTATGCATTCCGTTTCTTTTGGTTTCTTCAAGCTTGCATTGGAATCAGGATGCGATGTATGTAATGATTATTCAATCTTATGTACATGAGCAATTTATATTGGAGGTGCATGCTCATCCACGTTATGTTTTTGAGAACTTTTGTTAATTTCTCCATAGAAATGTTTCGTAGAACGTATGATATATAGTTTTATTTGCTCGCTTGGGTTTCTGATGGAGATCATTTTCGGGTCTTCGTCAGATGTTGTCTTCCGTTGATCTCCCGGTGGACTTTGGGGATTATCTCCTGTTGCGTGTGGGTCTCAATGGGTTTTGGAGGAAGAAGTGGAATGAGGAGTTTGGTGCCGAGTATCTGCAAAGAAGTCCCGGGTGGTTTGGTACCACCAAGGACCCTCCGACGATCAAGTTAGTGATGGGATCCGAGCAGAGTAACGGCTTAGAAGAGTAAAGAAAGACTTACTTGACCCCTCTGTGATGGGGGTTTATATAGCGGTGGTGGCACGCAGCAGCAGGCGCGAGAATCTCGCCGGCAGTTACGCCCCCGACGTCACGCCCGCGTAGAAAGCGGATCGCCCATTAATGGGGATTGATGGCGTGGAACGTGGGATGTTGCTGGCGTAGAATCTGCATATGGCGAGATTCGCGGAGCGGCGGTTACGCCTGTGAGCGGTGACCTTGGTCGGAGGGCCTCGGCCTGGAGCTCGGGACGAGCGAGGAGGCCGAGGAGTCCAGGTCTTGTGGCAGCTCGGCGCGAGCTACGGGGCCGAGGAAGCCAATTTGCAGGGAGGCCTGAGGAGTGTAAGTCCATGTCATGCACCCCACGAACTTGCGGGGAGGCGGAATATATGAAAAACGATTATCAAAACTTCGTAACACGGACTTGAGCACATAAATCGTTTCTAAACCGTTACAAGCAAACTACGAAAAGTTTAACTACTCGGATTCGAAATTATACCTCACGTTACTTGTCCTTCGGGTCTTCATCGCGGTCCTCCACTCCTCGTAGGCTCCTTGGAACATCGGCACCTCAACGGCTTCCTCGAGTCAAAGACGATCCACCCGAGGGCTCCTACGCCAGGCTTGATCTCTAACTTGAGATAACTAGGTTGCTCAAATTGCTAATCTAAGCTACCTAGGGGATATAGAGTGAGGTTATGGAAGTATTAGTCTAGCTAACCCTTGATCTCAACACATGAGAGGTTAGGGTAGGGTTTGAAGATGGAGAGCTTGAAGAGAGAGAAGGTGAGAATATGAATTACTTTGGATGAATGAAATCATTTGAGTATATATGAAACATATGATATTATTAAGTAAATAATAAATAAAGCATTATCATCATGTTTCATTAATACCCTAAGTGATTCATCATATGAGTCATATAAATCATTAAATGAATCATTAACTCATTGCATGAATCACTACATGACTCACTAATCCAATTAATGCAAATGCCACCTTAGCCCCCAAGTCACCATGCTTCTAGAAGCTTCCCGGAAAATTACGAGAATGCCCCTCCAATCCGTGAAAACACGGAAAAACTTTAGACTGTATAAATCCAATAACCTGATACTTGAATCTGGCTTAAACCAAAGCCGACTAGTAAAAACTGTCCGAACGCCGTACGTGCGTTTTAAACACGTATGCGTTCAAACCCTTGTCGTAAAACTATACGACCTCTATATCGTTTCGCCTGGAGCGGGGAAACTCTCTGTGTGGGACTCTAAAGACTCGACACTACGCTGGCAGTGGGTTTAACCACAGACCGCAAGCGGCACTAGCTGTACGTAACGGTCCCCAGGTAGATGTCGATAAGAAGGCCGATAAGAAAAACTATCCGAACTCCTGCTGAGCCTGATGTGACAATCTTCGTACAGTCCGGTCTGTTCGTCTAAGACTATCGCATATCAAGCCTAGGGGGCGGCAAACGTCAGTCCCTAATAGCTGTATAAGTCGTGTCGGAGTGTAGCCCATTACACCATGAGAAACTACTGGAACCTACCAGTAAATCTCGCTTGCCCTGGCCAGGGACTTTACGTAATGGCTCTCTGACATAGCGCGATATCAACTCCCAATACCGGGAGAGACGAATCCTGTCTAATCGCCACTGCCTCCAAGTGCTCGGGACTGCACCCAACTGCTACCTGTTTGCACGACTCCTTTGAGCCATGGTAGGGTAGCAATCTAAGAACGGTGGGACACACTCGAGGCGAAGTAGCAGTATCAAGTCTGCGGACTATGCTGTACTCATGTCACCTGGGAACTGTTAACCGACGATGGGTATAATACCAACCAATCAGTTCCCCTGCGAGTCCTGTCCGGTGTACCCGTAACCTAACGAGCACCTGTATACTATCTCTAGTACGACGTACTGATGGCTGTGGGACAGACCATCTCCCCAACTGGGATGAGAAGCGTACACACTAGTCTACGTTGGAGTATCGATGCCCTGTCTCGATAATCCTATGACTAGGGACAAGTATAGGATGTTGCTTATAGACTATCCAGCCCCCACTAGTGTGACTGCCATCACAACGCTGGTAATCAAGCAAAGATCCTATGGGCTCTACTAATATGTATAAGTGATACGTTACAAGAAACATATGCACATATTAAAGTAGACACAAACCAAGTATCATACTACCATTTTTAGCAAGACTGTTATATACAACTGTGAATATCTCAAGCTTCTATTAAGTAATATACAACCTAGTATGATACAATAATGGCCCTAGGGCATATACAATAACAATCTCCCACTTGCACTAGGGCCATGAGCTGGCATATCGTAGACCTATCATCTCGAATAGCCTCTCGAACTGCGTCTGAGGAAGGGCCTTTGTGAATGGATCAGCAATGTTATTCTCTGTCTCTACTCTCTTTACCTCGATCTCCCGGCGATCTACGATCTCCCTGATCAGGTGATACCGCCTTAATATGTGTCTGGACTTATGATGGGACCTGGGTTCCTTCGCTAAATCTATATTGCCGTTGTTGTCACAATGCAAAGGTATTGGATCAACACTGGTAGGAACCACCTGAAGTTCTGTGAGGAACTTCTTCATCCAGACTGCTTCTTTTGCGGCATCGCAAGCAGCTATGTACTCCGCTTCCATTGTTGAGTCGGCAATGGTCTCCTGTTGGAACTTTTCCAACATACCGCCCCTCCACTGAGGGTAAAGTCATAACCCGACATGGATTTGGAGTCATCCTTGTCACTCTGGAAGCCGGAGTCGGCAAAGGCCTCCATCTGGAGGTCTTTTCCGCCATACACCAAGAACATCTCCTTAGTCCTCCTCAGGTACTTGAGAATGTTCTTTACTGCTATCCAGTGCTTCTCCCCTGGGTTTGCCTGATACCGGCTTACAACGCTCAATGCGTATGCTACATCAGGTCTGGTACATAACATCGCATACATTATAGAGCCTACCGCAGAAGCGTAGGGTATAATCGACATGCGATACCTTTCCAAATCAGTCTTGGGAGACATCTCTTTGGAGAGGGTGATTCCGTGACAAGCCGGTAGATTACCGCGCTTAGAATCATCCATACTGAATCTCTTCACTATGGTGTCTGTGTACCTGGACTGCGAAAGTCCCAACATCCTCTTTGATCTATCATGATAGATTGGATCCCCAGAATGTAGGTGGCATCACCTAGGTCTTTCATGGAGAATTTATGTGATAAGAATCTTTTGACTGACTGTAACATAGGAATATTATTTCCTATTAGGAGAATGTCATCCACGTACAAGACGAGAAATACTACAGCTCTCCCTACAATCTTACTGTATATGCAAAGTTCATCTGGATTTTTGATAAATTCAAATTCTTTGACAGCATCATCAAAAAAGATGTTCCAACTCCGCGATGCCTGCTTTAGTCCATAAATGGACTTAAGCAGTTTGCATACTTTACCGCTGCTCCCACTCTGAATGAATCCCTCTGGCTGATCCATATAGACGCTATCTTCCAAATTACCATTTAGAAAGGCCGTCTTTACGTCCATCTGCCAGATTTCATAATCGTGGAAGGCAGCAATAGCAAGAAGGACCCGAATAGATTTATGCATAGCCACTGGAGAAAAGGTTTCGTCATAGTCCAAACCAGGTCTTTGACGGAAACCCTTTGCAACAAGTCTAGCCTTATAGGTTTCAACATGTCTATCTACACCAATCTTCTTTTTGAAGATCCATTTGCATCCTACGGGTTTTACCCCATCTGGAGCAATGTCCAAAGTCCATACTTTGTTAGTGTACATGGACTCCATTTCGGTCCGCATTGCATCCGGCCATTTTACCGAGTCACCGCTCTGAATGGCTTGCTGGAAACTAGTAGGCTCATCATAGTCAATAGTGCAATCCTCTCTATCCCCGTCTATGAGAAAACCGTAGTATCTCTCGGGCGGATGAGATTGTCTACTACTCATGCGGAGTGGCGTCGGGATGTCCCTTTCTTCTGAAGCCTCAGGTTCTACCATACTTTCAGTAGTAGTTTTTGGTTCTGGAATTTCTTCCAGTTCTATTTCGCTCCCACTTGTTTCCCTTTCTAAAAATTCAGTTTCCAAGAAGTGGGGATGCTGAGAAACAAAAACCTTTTGTTCCTCTGCGTAATAGAAAAGATACCCCCTGGAGTTCTTTGGGTATCCCACAAACTTACACAGTACTGAGCGTGCCTCGAGCTTGTCTGTATGTTGCTTCTTTACAAAACCTGGACATCCCCATGTCTTAAGATACTTAAGACAGGGTTTCTTCCCACTCCACATCTGATATGCTGTGGTAGGCACAGTTTTGGTTGGAACTTTGTTCAAAAGATATACAGTTGTTTCTAGCGCATATCCCCAGAAAGATCGCGGCAACTCAGCTTTACTCATCATGGAACGAACCATATCCAATAGGGTTCGATTCCTCCTTTCTAATACACCGTTGTGTTATGGTGTGTATGGAGGAGTAAGCTGAGAGATAATTCCATTCTCTTTTAAGTAACCCAGGAACTCGGCACTTAAGTATTCACCACCTCGATCAGGTCTCAGTGTCTTTATACTCTTGCCTGTTTGTTTTTCCACTTCATTCCTATATTCTTGGAATTTCTCAAAGGCCTCGGATTTATACTTCATTAAGAAGACATATCCATACCTAGAGAAATCATCCATAAAAGTAATGAAGTAGGAATAACCACCTCTCGCATGTGTAGACACTGGACCGCACACGTCACTGTGTATGAGTTCCAAGAGCTCGCTTGCTCTTACTCCGTGTCCAGTGAACGGAGTTTTTTTCATCTTTCCTTTGAGACAGGATTGACAAGTTGCATATGTTTGATATTCGAACGGATCCAAATATCCTTCTTTATGTAACTTAGTAAACCTTCTCTCATTGATGTGACCTAGTCTACAATGCCATAAGAAAGCCTGATTTATTTCCGGAGACTTTCTTTTAAGTGTGTTCTGGATATTGAAAACCTGAGCTTCACTTAATACGTATATACCGTTATCTAATGTACCTGACCCAATCATAACTTGATTTAGGTGGATGTTAACTACATCGCTTACGAATGTAAAATCATATCCCTCTCTTGAAAGTGAGGACACCGATATGACATTACATGTCAAACTAGGTACATACAAACAGTTACGTAGAATTAATATATGCCTACTTGTCAAACCTAGGCGATATTCTCCCAGGGATTCAGCGTCCACGCTCATTCCGTTTGCAACTCTGAAAGACCAATCACCTACCTTTATAACTCTACGGTTTCTCAAAGCATGTAATGAATTACAGATATGAGATCCTGCTTCGGTATCTAGTACCCAGGAAGTAGTGTTAATTGACAAACAGTTCTCAATTACAGATACACTAGAGGCTGAAGCCACAACATGCTTCGAATCCTGGCTACTGGCTTTGCTAGCCCTGCAATCATTCTGCCAATGTTCATTCCTATAACAATAGGAACGTCCCTCTTTTACTATATCCAGTCCCGAAACTTTTGCCCTTATCTTTCCTTCTGCTTCCCTGGTTTCCTTCAGGGCAGGAGGCAGAGACTGTAGAATCAAGTCAGTATCTGACTCGTTTCCCAACGCGGTCTCCAGGTCCTGAAGCTCATCAATACAGCTAGTCATTGTAAGGACGTTGTCCCCTACAGATGACCCGTCAGCCAACTTCGCTTGAATTAATTCGTTCGAGGTCTCATATCTTGCGATATGAGATTGCTCTCCATATAAATCTTTGTTATGGAGAAAGATGGAAACTAAGTCCATCTTCTCGTGCTGCTTCTGGTATACACCATCAACTGAAGCTAACATGAGGCACTTAGCTTTCGCTTTATCTTTTTCCCTTGTCTGACGGATATCCATATCCGTGACAGTGGAAACTAGACCTGGGATGGCGGGATCTTGAGTAGTAATAGGGTGGTCCAGCTTGTCATAGGTAATGGACATCTGGACAGACCTTTGCCAGTCATATAAGTCAGATTCAGTCAATTTGTTATCTAGATGTAACCTATGTGTGGTCACAAGGTCGCTGCAATTTTAAGAGAGAGAAGAAAATACTATTAGCATGATGCTCTTGCAAGTTTAGAGTGGTTTAATTTATCTAAACAGGATGGCTCCCACTGTTTCTCGAATCCCTCCTCAAACCATAAAAGAAGAATTAGCCAGGATTATTCTCACCGTACAATTCTTGCTTAACCGTTCAGCCAGGTCAGTGTCGATACTTCGAGGGAGGTTTTCCAACGCTTTTGCGAAGTTCCTTAATTAAATAAGCTCTTTTCTCTGGGGGCGTAACCCCGCTGACACCTTTCTAGGCACCTACTTGGTTTATAGCATTGATCGTTAAGTGACGAATCTCCTGATAAGTAGTATATACTCACAGTAGGATCGGGATCCAAAATATCATCGTATGATAATGTTGAAGGAATCCTACCAATATTCATCAAACTCCAAAATGGTATGCTCTTTCTGCAAATTTCAGTTTCTTTAGAAATTCCCGATGTGGATTTTTGCCCCATGCTCTTATGACCTTGACGAAGGTCAACAAATCATAAGTCACATGTCAAGTTCTACCCGTCATTATCCAGGTTAATTTGAACCCATCTGTACATACCCTTGACGAAGGTCAACAAAGTAATACGACTGTCCCAAATCGACGCATCTATCTATGCTGCATATGAACACCCAACGGCTACCAATCACTATGCCTTGACGAAGGTCAACAAACATAGCTTGAATACTATTGAATATTCATATGAAATAACGGAGGGCTACGAATGGTTTTGGCAAAACCGTGAACGTAGTGAACTTGATATAATCGAAGGAACCTGATACTTTTTTTAAAAAGGAGTGGTTAAAGCTCCGCAATTAAAAATTCCGATCTTTTTAAAATAACCGAGTGGTTTCTTTTAAATTTGTTCCAACGACTAAACTTTTGGTTTATTTTCTTTGCATTATAATAATGCGTCCCATCTTTATCCTATCATTGCAGAAAACAACGAAAATACCACGTCCTCTTATGCCATCCGCATTTGCCACGGGGTCCCGTCATCACCCGTTAGGTTACTTAACTAACGACAGAGCGGGGGCTGGGCTAGCGCGGGTGTAAAACATAAGTGACGTCTAATAGCTATCATATATAGATATTGTACATTCGTCAGACGCAATAATAAGCATTCCAGATCACAGATGAACTTTATTGGATATACTAGCAATCCGCATTTGCTTTGAGCCTGCAATAAAAGACGGATTACACAGTTGTGATGAATAGCCATTACCCCACCCCAGACCCCTACGGGTACGGTAAACTACCCGCCAAGTACCCGAAGTGAAGCGGTCTCCCTTAACAAAGTGAGTAGGCCACTAAACACTTCAAAGTACCCGGTAGTTTGTGTACCCCGCCTTAGGTCTATCCTAGGAGCAAAAACAGTAAAAAGAAATAATACAACGGTGGCTACAACCGCAACCTGGATGTGCCCCGCAAAAGAATATTACATCATATTACATTTACATCGAATGAATGAATATTAAACCCATCTCAAAACCCCGGCTAATCATCACAACATTCCAATCAAGTCCATATACACAAATAGTAAACATTACAGAAATGTGCAACCCCCTGCCAACCGACATATTAGCAGTTAGGGGAGGTTTACGAACACATTAAAAATTACAGATAAAAACCCGATTAGCAAATATCTTAGAACGTCGATCGATAACCATATTCCGTGTTTACCCCAAAAAGCAAACAAGCAAAGAAGTAACCTGGGTAGAAACAGAACATACAGGAAAACAGAAAACCACAAAATAGGAATTATTGCGCAAATCCGAGTCAACTCGGCGTTGACTCGGCAGTGGATCCGCGGCACAAGCACTCTATTGACGCGGATCCGCGGCCGTTTTGCCGAGTTATTGGCTCGTATTTTCCCAGTATTCTTAAAAAACCCTGCCGTGAATTTTAAGGTATGTCAAATATTTTTTCAGACACTTTTAAAATTAACAGAAACTGTAAAGGGGTTAGGGTTTTGTTTTCGTGTTTTCCGTTGATCGAACTTATAATTAGTTGCTAACAAGCTAGTAATGGTTTAGTTGGCTCTGATACCACTGTAAGTCCGTGTCACGCACCCCACGAAGTTGCGGGGAGGCGGAATATATGAAAAACGATTATCAAAGCTTCGTAACACGGACTTGAGCGCATGAATCGTTTCTAAACCGTTACTAGCAAACTACGAAAGGTTTAACTACTCGGATTCGAAGTTATACCTCACGTTACTTGTCCTTCGGGTCTTCATCGCGGTCCTCCACTCCTCGTAGGCTCCTTGGAACATCGGCACCTCAACGGCCTCCTCGAGTCAAAGACGATCCACCCGAGAGCTCCTACGCCAAGCTTGATCTCTAACTTGAGATAACTAGGTTGCTCAAAGTGCTAATCTAAGCTACCTAGGGGATATAGAGTGAGGTTATGGAAGTATTAGTCTAGCTAACCCTTGATCTCAACACATGAGAGGTTAGGGTTAGGGTTTGAAGATGGAAAGCTTCAGGAGAGAGAAGGTGAGAATATGAATTACTTTAGATGAATGAAATCATTTGAGTATATATGAAACATATGATATTATTAAGTAAATAATAAATAAAGCATTATCATCATGTTTCATTAATACCCTAAGTGATTCATCATATGAGTCATATAAATCATTAAATGAATCATTAACTCATTGCATGAATCACTACATGACTCACTAATCCAATTAATGTAAATGCCACCTTAGCCTCCAAGTCACCATGCTTCTAGAAGCTTCCCGGAAAATTACGAGAACGCCCCTCCAATCCGTGAAAACACGGAAAAACTTTAGACTGTATAAATCCAATAACCTGATACTAGAATCTGGCTTAAACCAAAGCCGACTAGTAAAAACTGTCCGAACGCCGTACGTGCGTTTTAAACACGTATGCGTCCAAACCCTTGTCGTAAAACTATACGACCTCTATATCGTTTCGCCTGGAGCAAGGAAACTCTCTGTGTGGGACTCTAAAGACTCGACACTACGCTGGCAAGGCCGTCTGCTTCGTCGATGGCATCTGGTGGTTTCTCCGGCAGCGGCCAGAGTCGTCCACAGTTACCCGAGCCTCAGACGGGGGACAGAGGGAAGGGCGAGGGCAGGCCCCCTCTCAAGAGGAAGAGGACGGTTTCTCGCGCGCCGTCGTCGAGGCTCCCTGAGGGAATTTCTGTGCAGGAGGGGGGAGCCGTCTTCACAGTTCCGTCTGGACTTTCCATTGCCGCTAGCCTGCTCGCCGGGATGGAGGATTCGGCTAGGGGAAAGCTTCCGCACGGCTCCTTGAGGGATCAATTGGAGGCCATGGCCCACGGGGCGGTCCAGGTACGAATCCTTTTATGTGCATTTGTCTTGGTATACCTTTCCTTGGCTCGGGGGCCTCTTGGTTTCTCATCGGCTTTCCGCCAGGTTCTTCAACACTGCGCCCTTGCCACTCCCATAGAGGCCGAGGGGGCATTCCACGCTCCGAGGCCAGTGGAAGCGTTCCCTTCGGAGGTCGAGATTTTGCAACGTGATCTGCGCCTGGAGAAGGCGAGGGCCGACGTTTTGGCGGGCCAGGCGGAGGCTGCGAAACTTGCCAACTCAGCGACTCGGGGTGCCCTTCGTCGTCTGAATGCGTCTCTCCGGGTTGCCGATAGGAAGCTGGCAGATCTGGCCGAACGCTTTGCGGCCCTGGAAAAAGAGAGGGACGCCAGCAGAAGATATGCTGAGGAGCACTTATGGAGGCCCGGGTTGCCGAGGTTCGGACTAAGAAAGCTATGGCCGATTATAAGAAATCAGAGCAGTTTTACGCCGAGCCTGGGGAGTATTCTGCCGTCGCATGGAACAAGGCCCTAGACGCCGTGAAGGAACGGCTTCCTCAGTTCGATGATGGTGAACTTCGTGCTCGGGCTCCGCTTTCGGCGGCGAGGCCTCCGGTGGGAGATGGAGAGGGGAGTAGGGCGCGTCCCTGATGGCAAAATCTCCGGCGGTAGATCCCCCAGTGGGCCGTGATGCCAGCGATGAAGGGACCGAAGTAAGCCTTCGGGCAGTTTGTAGGGCTGGGGAGGCCCAGAATACCCTTTGTAAAAACTTTGCTTTTGGTGATAAAAGAAAATCCTTGTTTCGTCGGTTTGCATTTCATCTTTTGTGTGTGAAGGATGTTCGTAGGATATCTTTGCTTGTACCATTGTGTTTTCATGTCAGGTTGGCCATCTGTCTGGCGATCTCCTATCGAGTTGACTTCAATAACTAGCCGACGAGCATGTCAAGCGTTGCCGAGGAGGTATCCTCATGGGCCCCGGAGTCGATGGGAGACCATTTAGACTGGAAAAACTTGACATTCGACGTCGAGGGTAGGCAACTACCAGCCTGGGATGGACGAGCGAGGTAGCCCCTCTGGTGCCTCTTCCGAGGGCATTCTGATCCCTGGCGTTTTGGGTAGGGAGCTAACAGCTGGAGTTGACCGGGCAGGGTGGCTGCTCGGTTGCCTCTTGCGAGGGCTTTGATCCCTGTCGGTTGTGGTAGGAAGCTACCATCCGGGGATAGCCGAGTAAGGGCTCGACCGCCTCTGGGAGGACTTTGGTCCTTAGCGCGGGAGGGGCTGTAGAAGCCCACTAAGGATGACTGTGCAGTGAAGCTGCGCGGTTGCCTCTTGGCGAGGGCTTTGACCTCTGGCGTCGTGGGTAGGCAACTACCAGCTTGGGATGAATGAGCGGGGTAGCCGCTCTGGTGCCTCTTGTGAGGGCTTTTGATCCCTGGCGTCGAGGGTAGGGAGCTACCAGCCGGAGTTGACCGAGCAGGGTAGCTGCTCGGTTGCCTCTTGCGAGGGCTTTGATCCTTCAGGACAGGGACCGAGCAGGGTTACTGCCCAGTTCCTCTTGGCGAGGACTTTGATCCCTGTCGGTTGTGGTAGGAAGCTACCAGCCGGGGATAGCCGAGCAAGGACTCGACTGCCTATGGGAAGACTTTGGTCCTTAGCGCGGGAGGGGCTGTAGAAGCCTACCAAGGACCCTTGGCCGGGCAGGGTTACTTCCCGGTGTCTCTTGGCGAGGGCTTTTGCCCTGAAGGATATCCGAGTGAGGGAACCTCTGGCTCGACTGCCTCTGGGAGGGCTTTTTGATCCCCGGCGTTGCGGCAGGGAAGCTGCCCGCAGGGGATAGCCGAGCGAGGGATCCTCGGGCTCAACCGCCTGTGGGAGGGCTTTTTGATCCGGGCAGTGGTGTGCACGGTCGCACCGTGGCGAGGGCCCATGGGTTGCTCGGCCGCTCCGTGGCGAGGGCATTTTCGTTGTAAAGGAGGAACTCTACTGGGGAGAAAAGATTCGACGTTTCTTTATTCGTATGGACAGGAATTTCAGAGAACGCTTTACATCATCTTTGTGAAAGGGAAATCTCGAGGGGGGTCGGTGGTGTGCGACACTTCACTGGCTTTGACCTCATTGGTATAGCTTGAGCTTTTCGGCGTTGTAAGGCCGCGGGAGCTTCCGTCCGTCCGCGTCTTGTAGGCGGTAGGCTCCGCCGGGGAGCGCTTCAGAGATGAGGAAAGGACCCTCCCACTTCGGGGAGAACTTGTGAAGCCTGCCTTGGTCGATGAATTCGTTCCGCCGCAGGACCAGGTCCCCGGTCTTGAAGGAGCGGTGTTTCACCCGAGCGGGTAGTATCGGACCGTCTGCTGTTGATAGGCGGCGGCTCTGATATGGGCCCGATCCCTTTTCTCCAACAGTATGTCGAGATTGGTCCGTAGCGCCATCGTGTTTGCGTCATCGTCGAAATGCTCGACCCGATGACTGGGTAGCCCGATCTCCGCTGGGACCATCGCTTCGGTCCCGTAGCAGAGGCTAAAAGGGGTCTCCCCGGTGGGAGTCTTTTTTGACGTGCGCAGGGCCCATAAGACCCAGGGTAGCTATTCGACCCAACTGCCTTGTCTCTCTTCTAGGCGGGTTCAGAGACCCCAGAGGACGTCTCGGTTGGCGATCTCGGCCTGCCCGTTACATTGGGGATGCGCGACCGTGGCGAACTTCATGAGGATATGGTACTTTTTGCAGAAGTCCTTCACTTTCTCGTTCTCGAAGTTCGTCTCGTGGTCGGCGATGATGCATCTCGGGATGCCAAACCGGAGTATCAGGTTGTTTTGCAGGAACTTGATGGTTGTGGCGGCGTCCGGTTTCCTGATGGGGACGGCCTCGATCCACTTGGTGAAGTAGTCCACCGCGACGAGGATGTATTTATGCCCGCCAATTCCGGTAGGGAACTGGCCGATCATATCCAATTCCCACTGGGCGAACGGCTATGGGGATGTCAGGGCAGTTAGCTCGGTAGCCGGGAGGCGGGGAATACTGCCGTGGAGTTGGCAGCTCTTGCACCTCCTGACCAGCTTCAGGGCGTCCTCGTGCATGGTGGGCTAGTAGTACCCTTGGAGTAACGCCTTTTGGATCAAAGTTCGAGCCCCCCGGTGTGCGCCGCCCACCCCTTCATGGATTTCCCGAAGGACGTAGTCGGCTTCATGGGGATCAACGCATCGGAGCAGGGGCTGGGTGAAGGCCTTCTTGTAGAGGTTCCCGTTGCTCCAGACGAAGTGGGTGGCTTTGGCCCGGAGGCCGCGAGCGGCCGCCCTGTCCTCCGGAAGCGTGCCGTCCTTCAGGAATTCCACAAGGGGCTTCCTCTAATCCTAGTCGCTCTCCTGCGCCGTGTACACGTAGAGCGCCATCGCCTCGTCTCCCACGCTGGGTCGGGTCAAGGTTTCGAAGAGTATTGACCGCCTATTGTTGGCCGAGTACGACGAAGCCAGCTTGCTCAGGGTGTCTGCTTGAGCATTCAGTTGCCTGGGTATTTGTTCTACCTGGACTTCGTCGAAGTTTTTTCGGAGCTTTCTCACTTCGTCCAGGTACTTCGTCATTAGAGACTCTCGAGCTTCGAAGCGGCCGGTCACTTTACCGATAACAAGGGCTGAGTCGCTGCGGATTCGAATTATCTTCAGCCCCAGCCCGATGGCCATGCACAGTCCGGCCAGGAGGACCTCGTATTCTGCCGTGTTGTTCGACGCTTTGAAATCGAGCCTCAAGGAATACTCCATCTCAGCTTCGTTTGGGCCCCGGATGATGAGGCCGGCACCGCAGCCTTCCTCGGTAGAAGACCCGTCAACGTAGATGATCCACTCCGGAGCTAAGCTAGGGTCTTCCGGGACGGGATACTGGGTTGTGAGGGGCGGTGCGGACTCCGGCTTCCTGCTAGGGATGGTGCATTCAACGATGAAATCGGCCTGGGCCTGCGCCTTGATGGCTTGCCTCGGGCGATACCTTATGTCGAATTGAGATAGCTCCCATCTCCATTTCTCTAGGCGGCCTGAGGATTCCGGTGATGCCAGGATAGCTCCCAACGGACGCTCGGTGAGGACGATGATGGTGTGTGCTTGGAAGGAGTGCCGCAGTTTTTGCGAGGTTACCACGAGGGCCAGGACAATCTTCTCTATGGCGGGGTACCTCATCTCTGCGTCCTTAAATACATGGCTCACATAGTACACCGGCTTCTGCGCTCCCTCGGCCTCTCGGACGAGCACTGAGCCTGCTGCTTGGTCGGATACTGCCAGATACAGCGACAGCTCGTCCCCTTCCACTGGCCGGGTGAGCAGCGGCGGTATTGCGAGGTGCTTCTTCAATTGGTCGAAGGCGGCTTGGCATTCCTCCGACCACTCGAACCTCGGAATTTTCCTCAGCGCTTTGAAGAACGGAAGGCACTTCTCTCCCGACCTGGACATGAAACAGCTCAGAGCGGCGACCCGCCCCGTGAGCCGTATGATCTCGACGTTGGTCTTGGGTGCGGCCATGCTCAGGATAGCGTCGATCTTCTCCGGGTTAGCTTCGATTCCGCGGTGAGTGTCACGCCCCGCTTCCCGGTATACAGTGAAGGGGACGCGACTGGTCCGCTATGTATTTACTGTGAATTAAATACGCTAAGCGTATCTAAGCAATATAAAAATAAATACACAAGAGACAAGAGATAAAAGTAACAACAACTTTATTTATTAACATTCTTTTGTACAATGCATGAAAAGTAAATACAACTGGAATAAAAGGCGATGCCTAAACAATGGCATAACAGGAAATGAAAAAAATACTGAATAGGAAAAGTACAATGTTTAGAGCTCAGGGTCTTCGAGAAACTGATCCAAGTCTTCACAGGTGGGCTCGATCTCCGCTGTGTCCAGATCACCTGACGACATTCAAAGAAGAAAGAAATAGAATGTCGTCAGCGAACAGGCCGCTCGGTAAGTCCCAAAGTTAAGGGAGAAATAGAAAAGACAGAATAAGAATGTATCTTTTAAAGTTGTATAATATTGTAAAATATTATGTTAACGCTGTTGTTTGTAGCTTGGTACAGAAGGATGCCAGTGTATACGAGAGGGATCTGTATATGCTAGAGACCAGGGCAAACTGAAAGTACAAGGAACCGTTATGCCACGGTACAACAGCAACAGGATTCATGTTATGTGTCTTAATCTTACTGTCTCGTGCCACTTTTAACACCATCCGTACCAATCCACCCTTTAAACCCCGTAGTGTTTTGATTATATTGTTATATTATATTGTATAAGTTGTATAGTTTGATGACTGACCGAAACCATGATTTCAGTAACGGATGTAATGGATGTAAACTGGATTCATGTACATGAAAAGTATATCCATGGTTTGGTTCAGTCACGTTGAATAGATTGATAACTGGATTCATGGATTCGTGTGTTCGTGTTGAATTGTAATATTGTAGATTTAGATTTATATGGTACTTGAATCATATTCAAGTCGGATTATGATCAGACTCAAACCCGAGTCAGACAATAGAGATGTAAATCGAAGTCTTATATTTACTAGGGTCCTTAGGGTAATTTATAAAACTTGAGGGGGGTTTATGTAAAAATACTTTTGTATAGTTTTCAAGATACACCCCAAGTATTTAATATTCTTCTTTAGAGTTGTAATGAGGGTGGATTTTATATTATGACATTTCTAGTGAAAATATATCCTAATTTTATAAATAAGGGTATTTATCGGTAATATTGATTTATTTGAAGTTCATGGTATTTTAATATAAAATTTATTCTTGTGATTTTTAGAAAAAGGTGGAATACTTATATTATAACAAAATAGATATTTAGATGATAAATATACATATATTTATTTTAATAAATATTTTATATTCCAAAAAATCTCATTTTCTTAAGATGTCGTATTTTAAACCTTTCGAGACCGAATGCTCCTTGCGGAGGTCTGAATATCGCACTACTAAGCCCGAGGGTGCACGATAAACCGTACTATCCCAAATGGGTTCCCCAAAATGGGTTGTAGCGGCGCTTTGCAAAGATTGTAAAATACTAATCCTTTAGAATACGGTTTTATTAAGTAAAAGGTATTTATTTGCAAAAGTCGATTTTCCGTATTTTAGATTCTAGGGTTTTCTATTTGAACTAGACTATTTCTAAATGGTCTAAACAACAAGTTGTTAGAAGGCTCAAATCGCCTCTTCACCGCCAATTGTGGCCAGGTAAGTACAAATGAAGAAAGGAGGGATCCGCTCACGAATCGTGAGACGGGCCTTTTAAAATTACCTTTGCTCACTTGCCTAGCCTAGACACCACAAAGTCAGGTTTAGATAAACGACCGATGTCCACAACTTATCGTATTTTCCTATTAAAAGAAATTTGTTTTAAAAGTGTAACAAACCTAAAACTTTTAGAAAAGGTTTTATTAAGAAAATGGTATTTAAATGTAAAATCTTGTTTTATCGTATTTTAAGTTTTGATGATATCATTTAGGGTTGTATTTGCGTGTGTGTGGAGGTAGGTCATTACCTCGTGATCTAGTTTAAGGTATAGCAATGTTAAGGGGGTTAAATGTGAAAACGAAACGTTGTGGTATTTATGTGAAAAAATACGATAAATGGAAACGTTATCATTTCATGTGATAAAACTTGTTCAAATTGTTTGTTAAATGATTAATAGTCAACATAAAGATGTTTAAGCATGAATGTATTGGTGAGAAGTGAGATTTTATAGAAAACCGAATCGGAAATCGGATTTGTTTCGATTCCGTCGGGTTTTGTAAATTCGTATTTTTATGAGAGAAAAGAAAGATAGAAAGGGGGACTTACGGGTTTGGACAATACTAGAGAGTGAGAGGGAAGTAGAGGATCCGCCGGTGCGTCGATTCGTCGTCGAGAGTTCCTAGCACGATCACCGGAATTTCGCCGTCGATTTCGTCAGCGCTTCGCCTTTCGCTCGTTTCCAAAGTACCAAAGTTTTCTTGAGATTTTGAGAGAGTGAGCTCAGAATTTTGGGATGAGAGGGTGTGTAACACCCGAGTTCATTTATACCAATTCCAGTTCTCGTATTTCTTTATTCGTGATATTCTTGATTTAACGTTTTGTGGGTACGAATGGTATTTTACACTTTCATCGCATTCGACCTGACCCACTTGCTTGAACCGGTTTAATTCTTATTTATAGATTAGCTTAACCTGTTGCATGGACACGTGCATCTCATATTTAGTACATACTGGTATTTTATCTAGTATCGCATCTTTTTGCATATAACAATTTAAATCACTTAAAATATATTTAAAATACATGACTTGGCCTGCATGATACCCCTAACTCTGCGGTAGCGTCTGTTTCCCCCAATCAGAACAAAACTCTGTTTGAATTTCAAATTCAAAAGGTGAAGCAACGCTTCAGATCTCTTACGCTGCGCGCAGAGCGCCACGTGTCAAAAGCAGACACGCCAGCGTAAGGGGCACTGCGCCCAAGGCAGCGCGCCCCAATCAGAGCAAGGCTCTGTTTTAAAATTTAAATTTTAAAAATAAAGGAAGCAACGCTTCAGATAACTTGCGCTCTGCGTTGCGCGACACGTGTCAAGCGCAGGTGCGCTTGCACCAACTACGCCGGCACTAAAATTTAAATAATGAATTATTTAATTACTCAGAATTAAAATTCTAGAAAGATCTTTTTAATCTTATTAAAATAAGAAGATTATTTTCTGTAAAACAGAGGCCTTAGGATCAAAGATCCAACGGTGGGGAAATATCCCCAGATCAATCAGAGAAAGATCTCTGTAACTAACTTAACAAACCAATTGGCCCTATATAAATGCCCCTAGACTCCAAATCTCAGGGATACACATATACAGAAAGACAAAAAAGAGAAAACTCTCTAAAAAATTTGAAAGGCAGGCCTTTGAAGAAAGAAGATCATCTTCTTCAAGGTAAAGAATTTGATTTTTGGAAGAACAGAGATAAAAACATCTTATTTTTAGAAGAAATTCTTTTTTTAATGAGATGTTTTGGAAGAACAGAGCGCTGCGCTCTTGAATTGGCGCACTGCACCAGAGCGCGCCATGTGTCAGCAGCGCACTAGCGCAGCGCACTGCGCTAACAGACTTGCGCTCAGCAGAGCGTGACACGTGTCACCTCCACATGCGTTGGCGCCTTGCGCTCTTTAATTGGCGCAGAGCACCTGACAGGCCACGTGGCGCACTGTCAGAAAAACAAATGCTGTGCATTATTAAGAAAGGGCAGAGCCCAATTAAAAAGTCTAACAGACCAATTTAAATGCAGTGCATTATTTAAAAGGGCAGAGCCCAAATAAAGGCCTAACAGGCCAAATATAAATGTTATGCATTTAATTACAGAGCCCAATGCTATGCATTGTTTAAAAAGGGCAGAGCCCAAACAAAGGCCTAACAGGCCAAATATAAATAAAATGTTGAACATTTTCAAATGGACTTAGCCCAATTCTGGCCATATGTCCTCAATTTAAATTGAACCGAGCACAACTGCTCTCCCAAATTAATTTACACCCAGTTCAAGGGTACATCTCCGAACTCCTCTGATATTTATCGTTGTAATCCTTCAACGTCGTCAGGGAGGTGACGGGTCCCGACAACCATACATTGCTACAGACTGTGGGGTCCTTAAACTCATGGACCGAAATGTCCTTAAACTAATATTCTTCCTAAAAATGGGAATGTTGGACCACCATGTCCTTAAACTGGAAATCGACCACAATGTCTCTAAACTAAACAATAGAGCCCAAATGCTCTCTTGTTGGATCTAAACGATCCCGTTAAGTCGATCTTAGTCTCAAATTAGACTAATGTATCCTTAACAAACGTTTAAGTTGATCTTAGTCCAAAATAAGACTAACGAATTCTTAAACCAAAACCCCAAACCCAAATCTAAGAAAGTACGGATTTGGACTAATCCACGTCCTACGGGCGACAACACAAATTAGTCTCCGTATACAATCCACGGGCAACCGAACACAAAACAAACACCCACGACACGAAGTGACCATCTGGAGAAGGAGAAAGTTGTTACCGCGATGCGGTAGCGTAATTAACTGCAGGGGCTTGCGCCTACAGGGAAGAGAGTCCCCACAATCAAAACCCCCTCAAACGAGGGGGAATCTGACGAAGTCTGCTACATCGGACGCATCCGTTTAAACCTTCGATACATGGTGCCATAAATCAACTTGGTATCTTTGGAGAGGTGGACGGATAGCACCAATTAGCATCTGCCCCGAATTTCAGGCTAGACTAACCTACGCGGTCTCGTCTCCGTCTTTCGGAGGGGAACAAATTCTCATTTGTTTCCCCCAATCAGAGCAAAGCTCTGTTTGAATTTCAAATTCAAAAGGTGAAGCAACGCTTCAGATCTCTTGCGCTTGCGCAGAGTGCCACGTGTTAAAAGCAGACACGCCAGCGCAAGGGGCGCTGCGCCCAAGACAGCGCACCCCAATCAGAGCAAGGCTATGTTTTAAAATTTAAACTTTAAAAATAAAGAAAGCAACGCTTCAGATAACTTGCGCTCTGCGCTGCACGACACGTGTCAGCGCAGTTGCGCTGCGCTCTGTGCTGCGCGACATGTGTCAGCGCAGGTGCGCTAGCGCAGTTGCGTTGCGCGATACGTGTCAAGCGCAGGTGCGCTTGCGCCAACTGCGCCAGCACTAAAATTTAAATAATAAATTATTTAATTAATCAGAATTAAAATTCTAGAAAGATCTTTCCAATCTTATTAAAATAAGAAGATTGTCTTCTGTAAAACAGAGGCCTTAGGATCAAAGATCCAACGATGGGGAAATATCCCCAGATCAATCAGAGAAAGATCTCTGTAACTAACCTAACAAACTAATTGGCCCTATATAAAGGCCCCTCGACTCCAAGTCAGATACAGAAATAGAAAAAGGAGAGGACTCTGAAAAAATTAAAAAGGCAAGCCTTTGAAGAAAGAAGATTATCTTCTTCAAGGTAAAGAATTAAATTCTTGGAAGAACAATGATGAAACCATCTCATTAAAAAAAGAAGAATTTCTTCTAAAAAGATCAAAGGTATAAGAACAAGACCAAGATCTTTAATAAAAAGAAAAAGATCATAAAGATCTAATCACAAAAATAATAAAGAAGTAATTTACTTCACCCGTAGATCTTTTGATCTATATAAAGGCACATCCTTTTGATGAACCATTTGTTCTTGAATCTTGAAGTAGAACCTCTTTGGAACAAGAAGAACTTGTTCTCTGATCTGAACAGTGCCTTGCACTCTTGATTTGCGCTGTTGCGCTCCTTGGACTGGCGCAAGTCACCAGAGAGTGCCACGTGTCAATCTGCGCCTTGCGCTCCTAAAAACAGAGCGTTGCACTCTTAAATTGGCGCACTGCACCAGAGCGCGCCACGTGTCAGCAGCGCACTGGCGCAACGCACTGCGCTAACAGACTTGCGCTCAGCAGAGTGTGACACGTGTCACCTCCACATGCGCTGGCGCCTTGTGCTCTTTAATTGACGCAGAGCACCTGACAGGCCACGTGGCGCACTGTCAGAAAAACAAATGCTGTGCATTATTAAGAAAGGGCAGAACCTAATTAAAATGTCTAACAAACCAATTTAAATGCAGTGCATTATTTAAAAGGGCAGAGCCCAAATAAAGGCCTAACAGGCCAAATATAAATGCTATGCATTTAATTACAGAGCCCAATGCTATGCATTGTTTAAAAAGGGCAGAGCCCAAACAAAGGCCTAACAGGCCAAATATAAATAAAATGTTGAACATTTTCAAATGGACTTATCCCAATTCTGGCCATAAGTCCTCAATTTAAATTGAACCGAGCACAACTGCTCTCCCAAATCAATTTACACCCGGTTCAAGGGTACATCTCTGAACTCCTCTGATATTTGTCGTTGTAATCCTTCAACGTCGTCAGGGAGGTGACGGGTCCCGACAACCATACATTGCTACGGACTGTGGGGTCATTAAACTCATGGACCGAAATGTCCTTAAACTAATATTCGTCCTCAAAATGGGAATGTTGGACCACCATGTTCTTAAACTGGAAATTGACCGCAATGTCTCTAAACTAAACAATAGAGCCCAAATGCTCTCTTGTTGGATCTAAACGATCCCGTTAAGTCGATCTTAGTCTCAAATTAGACTAATGTATCCTTAACAAACGTTTAAGTTGATCTTAGTACAAAATAAGACTAACGTATCCTTAAACCAAAACCCCAAACCCAAATCTAAGAAAGTGCGGATTTGGACTAATCCACGTCCTACGGGCGATAACACAAATTAGTCTTCGTATACAATCCACGGGAAACCGAACACAAAACAAACACCCACGACACGAAGTGACCATCTGGAGAAGGAGAAAGTTGTTACCACGATGCGGTAGCGTACTTAACTGCAGGGGCTTGCGCCTACAGGGAAGAGCGTCCCCACAATAAAAAAAACCCCTCAAACGAGGGGGAATCTGACGAAGTCTGCTACATCGGACGCATCCGTTTAAACCTTCGATACATGGTGCCATAAATCAACTTGGCATCTTCGGAGAGGTGGACGGATAGCACCAATTAGCATCTGCCCCGAATTTCAGGCTAGACGAACCTACACGGTCTCGTCTCCGTCTTTCGAAGGGGAACAACGTCCTTGCATCGTGTTCTCGTCCCGTTCAATGAAACGGACGCGTTTGGATGGCTACGCGCACGTACATGCGTCCGTTCTTGGGGGTAAGCATTTCTGTTACAAAACCCTTCATTTTAATTTTTGGAACTTCCTAATAATTTTCATATTTCAAATTCAAAATTTTGGACCCGACCCGGGCGCATTTCTGATATATTTTGTAGTCCGCCTAAATTCAAATTAATTATTTTATTTTATTTATTTTTAGATTTTCTGTTAAGGAATTGGGGAACTGAGTGAATCTTTTAGTTTAAAAATCTTTTATAAAATTTTATCAATTTTCCCCACCGAGCCATCTCTTCCTTCTTTCTCTCTTTTATTTTACTCAACCAATCAGAATCCTTTTTATTTTCGCTGGGCCCCACAGATCCCTCTCTCTTCTTTCCTTTCCTCTTTCTCTCTCCTCTGCCGCAACTCTTTCTCTCTCTCTTCTCTTTCTTTCTCCTCTCGCGCTCTCTCTCTCTCACTTCTCGCGAATACTGTTCACTCCTCGACTCCCGTCACCGCCCTTGCGATCCCATCACCTCCTTTCTTCTATTTCTTCTTCTTCCTTTTATAAACACCCATGCACCCTCGCCACGAGAACCTACCAGAGAAAACCCTAACCCTATTTTTCCTCCGCTCCTCCGCCCTCATCGACATCCTTCTTGCCTCCTCGTCACCTCCTCTCCTCCTCCTCTTCATCTCCTTCTCCTTCTTCCTTCTTCCCGAGCCCTCACCAACACCCTGCACAACCACCAACTACTGCAAACCCAACCCCAGAAACCCTCGTCGCCGACGACCCCTTTCACCTCGCCATCACCACCACCATTCTCGTCACCTCTCTGCAGCCCCGACGAACCCATCACCCGAGAACCCACAGAAAACCCTACTCACGCCTGAGCCCTTCCTCGTCTCTGCCTCGCCGCCGGCGATCGTCCCTCACCGTCACTACCTCTTGTTACCCTATCTCCCTTCTCTCCTCTACTACTCCAGATTACAATGCATTCCCCTGCAACCTTTGATCCCCGACGGCCAAGCCTGCACACTGCTACCCTTCGCCGGGAAACCCATACGTCGGCGATCCCTCGACCTTGCCGTCACCACCAGTCTCCTCTCACCTCTACCTTCATCACCTTCTCCTCATCTCCTCTTCCTACTCACCAAAACCTGCACACCCGAGCCTAAACAGCGCAAACCCTAACCTAACCCTAAACCCACAGAAACCCCTGCACCCTTGCCGGCAACTCACCTCCGGTGACCCGACATCGCCACCATCTCGTCTCCCCGTTACCAGTGAGCAACCCTCTTCTTCTCTTTCCACTTCTTCCTCTTCCTTTCTTATCTTCCTTTCTTTTATTACTTTTCTTCTTTTAAAAGGTTACTGTTCTTTTAGTTGCCGAAATCCGGTCATGCCGGCGACGATCCCGATGACCCAGCGAGGATATCTGACCCGTGTGATCCCATCATGTGTTGTTTGGACTCATTCCGTATACCGCTTCTTGATCCGATCAAGGCAAGTGAAACTTGCTACATGCTATTTATAGCATTTCATATTTATTTGCATATATATTAAGCATGAAGTTTGAATTTGGTGCCTTATATCACATTTTACCATCCGATGTCTGTTTATATCATTTTTTAGTTAATTATGAAAACACACCCGGATGCATGTTAGATCACAATATTGTATGCCCATGCCTATATTTATATCATAGTTCTTGGTCGCATAGCCATAGTACCCTTTGAATAGTTTATAACTGTTCAACACCCGTTTGCACCCATCTCGTCTAGTATATATATTATTGCATCCACTTAACCCTTTTTATATATAATTGCATCAAGCGGTCTTTTAATACATGATAATGTGATTTTAATATTCTATGTTCATTTAGGGTATGATACTTAATGTTGGAACCATAACCCTAACTCTAATCGATAACCGTACACCCATATAGTTTAATCTGTACCCATTTGCATATCATATTACAATGTTCCCGTTTATTGTTCTATTAGTACTCATGCTTGTTTTGTATACCCATGCTTATGCTAGTTTGATTATGAGCACCCACATGATATCTTGTACACCCTGACATGACTTGTTACACCTATTACTTGACACGACATGGTACCGTACAACTCTTGACATGACATGACACCTTTATACTAGGCTTGACCTGATGTACCATGGTATTACCTGTTACCTGATCTTGTGTCTAATGCCAACAAACCCGACATGTTGTCCTTACGGACCGTTCCTGTTGTCTATCCAGACAAACCTGTACCTGCCTGATCCTGTGTTGGCATTAGCTCTATATTATTTAATACATGACTTGAACACTTATAACTTGGGGGTATGGGGAAATCAATGATGAAACCAGACTTGTAACTCGACAGTGTGCTACCTTTACTGATCAGTTTTAGAGGCTAGGCCAGCCTTGGGATGCTGCTGCTGACATCATCCATCATATCCACTACCTTTTAGAGGCTAGGCCAGCCTTAGGATGATGCTGCAGACATCATTCATCATTACCCTGTTCCTTTAGTGCCTATCGGCATGTCTCGATTTCAGCCCGAGAATCTTCACCGTGATCCCGGGCACGCACGGGATACTATTGAGTTACATCAATGATTCATCAAATTGATTTCAAAGACTTGAGAGTAGTTAACCCAATATACCAGTTTAGATTACTCACTGTACACTACCTTTCATTGCCCTGATTTATATTGCTGTTACACCTGCTTTACCAGTTATGATCATACTTGCATGTCTTGCTACCCTGTTTATATATTATTGCTTGATGTTATGACGCGCTGGCGTCTGGGTTTTGCATGGCCCAGATCCTCTACCTTTATTGCAGACTGATCAGGAGTATTGTCGCTGTTAGACCGAGCGGTGAGGATCCTGTTGGTATGCAGTTTTACTTTCCAGGTATTTTTATTTATTGGATCTTTTGCTTCCGCATATTATCATTTCTTGACTCATTTATTCTGGCTCATGGACATGTACTAGATAGTTGGTTTACTTTCCTGTTCTTGATATCTCTACAACCGTAATGTGACCGTGGAGGGATTTTTCCTATCCACAGGTAGTATGGTTGGCTATGTTGCGTGCCTATCATAGCGTACTCTGAGAAGCGGGGCTTGACAGGATAGGAGGTAGGGGTGTATTTATAGGGTTAGGGTAGGTGTAGAGTTTTTAATTAAAAAATGTAAAAAAAAATAGGAAAAATATATTAAAAATGGATTGAATGAGAGTTATTGTGCTCTCTGAAGACGATCTGAGAAATTAAAGTATACAGAGGGATAGAGAAGACCAAGAGGCACATTATTGTAGTTGGAGACTCGGCCGTCCGGCCGAGTCAGGCCGGCGGCGCCGGCCCGAGTCGGCCGGTCCGCCGGCCGACTTGGCCAAGTCAGACCGAGTCGGGGGTGCAGGAGGTGGGGGTCGCCTGGGGTAGTTACTGGAGTATTTAACTTTTCATGGGTAGTGGGAAAATTTGGAGTTATGGCTGTTGGACTGTTGGGCTTCTATAAAATTTAAAACAAACAATATTAAAAATAATGCGGGGCAGAGGATTTGAACTCTGGTGGCTTGGTTCAGCAGTGCAAGATATTACCAATGAGCTACAAGCTCCTTCTTGTAATTATGGTGTGAAATAAATACTTAAAGAGATATCAGCAACATTAAATACTCCAAGTATACTTTGAATTTAAATCAATTCTTTGTATATTAAAAATGGAGTTGTTACAGTCTACCCTCCTTACAAAAATTTCGTCCTTAAAATTTACAACTTTTATTTGAGGACTAGTTTACAAAGAGGTGTGGATATATAGTACGCATTTCATCCTCCTTTTCCCAAGTGGACTCTCCTGGAGTGTCTTTCCTCCACATCACTCGGACCAAATTAACTTCCTTGTTCCGAAGTGTCTTCACTTTCCTGTCTAGGATCTCCACAGGCTGTTGCTCACAAGACAAATCGGGCTGTATAGTGAGCTCGAAATGATCGAGAACATGGCTGGGGTCACTCACATACCTTCTGAGTTGGGATATATGGAACACGTTATGCACTCCTTCCAATGAAGGTGGAAGCGCTAAGCGGTATGCCACTTCACCGACTCGTTCGAGTATGTCGAACGGTCCAATATATCTCGGACGTAGTTTACCCCATCTTCCAAATCGGATCACTCCGCGGTTCGGAGATATTTTCAAGAACACATGATCTCCTGGCTGGAGCTCCAGGTGACGTCTCTTTGCATCAGCCCAGTGCTTCTGTCGATCTTGGGCTATGCGCATCCTTTCCCTGATAGAACGAACCACATCAACAGTCACAACTATTATCTCTGGTCCAAGAAGTTCCCTATCTCTGATGTCATCCCAACTTAATGGCGATCGACACTTCCTTCCATACAATGCTGCAAAAGGTGCCATTCCTATGCTTGCTTGGTAACTGTTGTTGTACGAAAACTCCACAAGATGTAGGTGATCTTCCCACGATCCTTTGAAGTCTAACATACATGCTCTGAGCATATCCTCCAAGATCTGAATAGTTTGTTCCGACTGACCATCTGTTTGTGGATGATAAGCCGTGCTGAAGTTCAGACTTGTTCCCAAGCTTGCTTGCAGACTCTGCCAAAATTGCGATCGAAACCTGGTGTCACGATCGAAGACAATGCAGACCGGTACTCCATAAAGTCTCACAATTTTCTGTATGAGTTCATGGATATCAGAGATAGTACATTATAAAGAGTTTAAATCTTTAAATAGATTATTACCTCCATGTACTTCTTTGCTAGTGTCTCGGTAGATTGGCCAACTCGAAATGGGATGAAGTGAGCCGACTTTGTGAGTCGATCCACAATGACCCATACGACATCGTTACCCTTTGGGCTGCGAGGAAGAGCAGTCACAAAATCCATCGTGATGTGTTGCCACTTCCATTCTGGGATTGGTAACGGTTGAAGTAATCCAGCAGTCCTGTGATGTTCAGCCTTTACTTGCTGATACACCAAGCACTTTGCGACGCTTCTGGCTACTTCACGCTTCATTCCATACCACCAATAATTCTGACGTATATCTTTGTACATTTTGGTACCTCCAGGGTGTACTGAGTAGGGAGAGTTGTGGGCTTCTTTCATTAACTCTTCCCAAACAGTACCTTTTGGTACACACAATCTGCTGCCGTATCTCAAAGATCCGTCTTCATGAATGATGAAGTTTGTTCTGAGTCCATTCTCCACTTGTTCTCTGATCTTTTGCAACTTAGCATCACTTACTTGGGCTGCTTTGATCTGATTGACAATGGTTGATTGAACTTGTAAATTCATCAAACTTGAAGTATTACCTGGCATGACTACTTCAATCTCCATCTGATGCAAGTCTTGTTGAAGCTTCCACTGAGCGGTGAGATTAATCAATAATGGTTGGCGACTAAGTGCATCAGGTACCATATTCACCTTCCCTTGGTGATATTGCAAGTTGATGTCAAAGTCCGCCATGAGTTCTAACCATCTTCTCTGCCGCATATTCAACTCCTTCTGAGTAAACACGTACTTCAGGCTCTTATGATCTGTGTAGATGTTCACTCGTTCACCAAGTAGATAATGGCGCCAAATCTTGAGAGCAAAGATGACGGCTGCCAATTCCAAATCATGCGTCAGATAATTGCGTTCATGAATCTTCAGCTGTCTTGAAGCATAAGCCACAACTTTACCGTGCCGATGTAGAACACATCATAATCCCTTACCGGATGCATCGCAATGCACTTCGAAGCCTCCAGATTGATCCGGTATAACGAGAATAAGTGCTGATGTCAACCTCGACTTGAGTTCTACGAAAGCTTGTTCGCATGCTTCTGACCATACAAAATCTTCATCTTTACGTGTGAGCTTGGCCAGGGGTGTTGCTATCTTCGAAAATCCTTCAATGAATCTTCTATAATATCCAGCTAAACCTAAGAAACTCCGAATATCCTTCACTGACTTTTGTGTAGGCCATTCGCTAACTGCTGAAACTTTTGCTGGATCCACCGAGATTCCTTCTCCTGATACGATGTGTCTAAGAAAACCAACTTGCTTTAGCCAAAACTCGCACTTGAAGTACTTGGCATAGAGCTAATGTTGTCTAAGAGTTTCTAGGACAATTCGTAGATGTTCTGCATGCTCCTTCCGATTCTTAGAATACACCAGGATGTCATCGATGGAGATGACAACAAACCTGTCTAAGTACTCTCGGAAAACTTGATTCATTAGGTTCATGAATATTGCGGGTGCGTTGGTCACTCCAAATGGCATCACGAGAAATTCGTAATGTCCATAGCGAGTTCTGAAAGCTGTTTTATGAATATCAGTTTCCTTGACCTTCACCTGATGATAACCTGAACGAAGATCTAATTTAGAGAAAACACAACATCCACTTAGCTGATCGAATAAATCGTCGATGCGCGGGAGTGGATACTTGTTCTTTATAGTGACTTCGTTCAAGGCTCTGTAATCGATGCACATTCTGTATGAACCTTCCTTCTTCTTCACAAGTAGTACATGTGATCCCCAACTTGAAATGCTGGGACGAATCCATCCTTTCGCCAGTAATTCGTCCAACTGTGTTCGGACTTCCTTCAAACCTTCCGGACTTAAACGATAGGGTGCTTTGATCACCGGCTGTGCTCCTGGTACTAAATCAATACTGAATTCAAGAGCTCGATCGGGAGGCAAACCTGATATATCGTCAGTGTTTCCTGATTTAAAATCAGGAAAGCTTCTGGGAAAAGCTTCAGAAAGGGGTCACGTGTTGGCACGTGACACCTAAAAAAAAGCATCATCAAGTCAAGTTATGTTTCCTGACTACGCTGAAGAAAATGGGCTTCAGAAAGAGTCACGTGTTCCCACGTGACCAGGGTCACGTGGCGACACGTGACATTTAAATGCAAGCGTCAAAGGCACACCAGTTCCCTGATCAAGTCAAGGAAAAGGCTTCAGAAGAGGTCACGTGCTCCCACGTGACCAGGGTCACGTGTTGACACGTGACATTCAAGGCAGCAGACTCGTTCTCCAAATGAACCAAGGAAAGAGAGTTCAAACAAGGGTCACGTGCTCACACGTGACCGGGAGTCACGTGGTGGCACGTGACGTTTAAGCAACGATCAGAAGACAGAGCGCAAAAGAAAGGAAAAGGCTCATTCCAAAGGGGGTCACGTGCCCACACGTGACCGGCTCTCAAAGCCCATTTTGTCAAACAGAATTAAATTCTGAGAGAAATTCAAATCTTTCCAAAGGAAAGCAACTATCTGGAACCAATCAAATTAAAGATTCAGAGGTGATGAAATATCATCTATCTATGGGAAAATCTCGGGTTTGGAAAGATTTCCCCTTTAAATCTAACCAAAATAACAAAGGAGAATCTCTGGATTTAAAATCCAATGGTGAATAAAATTCACCTAATAATCCGAAGGTCCAAAACGAATAATGGATGTAAATCAAATCTCTTAATGAAGATTCGTCAAAAACTGATTGATTTGGCTGCTTCTCCTATAAATAGGAGCCAAGAGACACAGAGATATATACATACGCAGAGAAGAAAAAAAAAGGAGAAGAGCTTTGATACTTTGAAAAGACTCGGATCTTCTGCAAAAAACCCTAGGTAAGAAAGGGAAGGCCTTTTGAAAGAAAGAGAATTTAATTCTCAACAGAGTTTAACTCTGATAATGTAAAAACAGAAGAACATATTTCTTCTCTCTTTGATAGAGGATCTGCAAAGCGCACATCTCCCCTTAAGGTTGAGAATTTAATTCTCAATGGGTTGAGATCCTGCCATGCAGATCCAAAACATAGAGAGGGAATGCAAGCACGAGAATTTAATTCTCACAGAACTATAGGAATTTAATTCCTTTAAAATAAAAGTAGGGCTTGACCCTATATCATGGGAATTTAATTCCTTCAGAACAAAAAAGAAACAGGGTTTAACCCTAATTAAAGAACTTAGTTCTGTTGAAACAACGGGAATTTAATTCCCTTAATCATCATTTAACAGGGAATGGGAATTCAATTCCTTAAAAACTTTTATTAGGGTTTAACCCTATTCAGCCCTTCACATATATGAGGAATTTAATTCCTACAGAAAATTCAGAGTTAAACTCTATTCCAGAATACAAAGTCTTCGAAAGGAAGTAGGAATTTAATTCCTGAAAAAAAAGATTAACAAAGCCTCTAAACAAAAATATATAGAGGCAGGGTCACGTGTCATCACGTGACCCCCCCAAGAGATCTACAGAAAGTCCCTTTGAGGCAGCACCCCGCGTGACCCACGTGACCCTCGGCAGAAGCTCTAATACATAGGCATTTGAATGCCCATCACGTGATGGCACGTGATGCCCTGAAAGGCACGATAATCTCAGAATAAATGAAGGGAGGGCGCTCTCACGTGCTGCCACGTGACCCCTCTTGTCTTAGTGTTTAACACTAAATTGAAACTCTCGAACTCAGCGTTAAAATACTGTTGGGCTTTAGTGTTCAACACTAATTGAAAAGCTTTATCTGCAGTGTTCAACACTGATTACCTTAGCGTTTAAACACTAATCTGAGATCTTCATTTGCAGTGTTCAACACTGATCTGTTTTTAGTGTTTAACACTAATTCGAAAAGCCTTGTTGCTGGTGTTTAACACCAATTATCTCTTAGTGTTAAACACTAACTTGTCAACCTCATTCCCAGTGTTCAACACTGACTGCTCTGTAGTGTTTAACACTAGACTTTGGCCCAATTGGCCTAAATGGATAGAGGCAAAGCCTCTCCTGATTGGACTTAGCCCAAGATGGCCATAAGTCCTCAATTGGTGATTAACTGGTCCAATGGACTCATAACATAATTAATTCGTCTTGACCCCAAATTGGGCCAAGGACTATTTAATCCACTCCGGTTCTAGGGTACATCTCTTCACTCCTTTGATACTTGGCATTGTAATCCCTCAATGTCTTCAAAAAGGTGACGGGTCCCGACGACCACACATCGATATGGACTGTGGGGTCCTTAAACTCATGTCTAATGCAAATTCCTGGTTACGTGGAACGCGGATAATGTCACTCTTTGACCCCGTGGAAAACGTCCAGAGCGGAGCCTGGTCCTCGCCAAGCACGGCAGTGAACCCGTGTGAAGCATCCAGAGCACAGTGGACTGTGCGGTCCTTAAACCCATGGACTACGACGTCCTTAACCTTGACCGAGATGTCTTAAAACTAACAATGGACTGTGGGGTCCTTAAACCCATGGACTACGACGTCCTTAACCTTGACCGAGATGTCTTAAAACTAACAATGGACCGCAATGTCCTTAAAACTACCCATGGACCGCGATGTCCTTAAACTACCTATGGACCGCAATGTCCTTAAACTACCCATGGACCGCAACGTCTTTAAACTAGAACAATAGAGCCCCGTATGCTCTTTTGTCGGATCTAAACGGTCCCGTTTAAGTTGATCTTAGCCTCAAAGATGGCTAACGTATCCTTAAACCTTCAAACAGAGTGGACTACGAATCCCCCCAATTAACTCTGGCTCAAGGGTACATCTCTGAACTCCTCTGACATCCGTCGTTGTAATCCTTCAACGTCGTCAGAGAGGTGACGGGTCCCGACGGCCATACATACGATGGACCACTATGTCCCTAAACTGGAACAATGGAGCCTAAAACGCTCTTTTGTCGGATCTAAACGATCCCGTTAAGTTGATCTTAGTCTTAAAGTGAGACTAACGTATCCTTAACAAACGTTTGAGTTGATCTTAGCCTCACGTATGGCTGACGTATCCTCAAACCAAACCCCCCCAAACCCAAATCTAAGATAATACGGATTTGGACTAGTCCACGCCCTACGGGCGACAACATAACTCAGTCTCCGTAAACAATCCACAGGCAACAAAATACAAAACAAACACCCACGACACGAAGTGACCATCTGGAGAAGGAGAAAGTTGTTACCGCAATGCGGTAGCGTAATTAACTGCAGGGGCTTGCGCCTGCAGGGAAGAGCGTCCCCACAATCAAAAACCCCTCAAACGAGGGGGAATCTGACGAAGTCTGCTACATCGGACGCATCCGTCTAAACCTTCGATACATGGTGCCATAAATCAACTTGGCATCTTCGGAGAGGTGGACGGATAGCACCAATTAGCATCTGCCCCGAACCTCAGGCGAGACGCAGTGTCGCGCCGTTTTCGGAGGGGAACAGATTCTGGCACGCCCGGTGGGACCTTTTCCTCTTTCCACTCCACACTTCGTGTGTCGTGACTCGCGAACCAAACGCGGTTCGCTAATGGTTGCCCTTGGGTCTCAAGATACTAAGGATTGGCGTCTTGCTTATTACAGAAAGCAAAGGATCGATGGCTTCTACTTCCGTGAAATTCTCCAACCGGTCAGACTGCAATTGCAACCAACGCTCTGCCTCGCCAGGAGGTATAGCCTACGGACCCCAAGCTGCTTCGCTATTCACAATGCCCGTGGAACAGGTCACTCGTGCCACCACAGGATTGTTCTTTGGGACCATGCTCCCGCCGACAAACTTCACCGCTCCAGTGCTGACAATGGAAGCTCTTAAGAAGTCGGTCTTTGATCGTCTTACCCCTGCCGCGGCCCCTCTCAACGAGTCGCCCAACGTCAACGCCTCGGTCTTCTCTAGATTGGGCCAGAAATCCTGCAAACCCATCATGGGGCCTACAATCTCAGAGAAGGCTGCTTCCAAGAAAGTGGCTGCTCCTGCTCCCGAAATCGTCAAGGCGGCTTCTCCGGCCAAAAGGTCGGTCTTTACAAGATTGACGGCTCCCGCTCCCGCTCCTGCTGCCCAAAGGACGTCGGTCTTTAACAGGCTAACACCAACAGCGACCCCCCACCCAGACAGGGGGCAAAACGAAACCATTCTTACCGCTGACCCTACACCGTCCGCTCGACACGCTCGACGTCGCCATTGGCACCGAGTAAGGAAGGCTGGGGGCAACTCCCCCTCCGGGTTGACTCCATCGGCCCCGGTGGCAGAAGTTAATGCTGCTGTTCCAACTGGGAACAGCTTCGAAATGCTAAATAAGGTGCGAAGGAATTCTGCTACTGCAGTGCTGAAGAGGTCTCATCCCCCATTAAAAGAGGTTGTCGAAATAAAACCCGAACAACCCCCATCTCCTCAACGGCTGTCTTCCAAAATCTATAAGGTTTGGCGGCAGGCACGGGACTCGATCATCGATCCAAACTTCTCCCACCGACACAAGAAGCTGAAAATCCAACCGGAAGCTGGTCACCAGGCTAAACCCCAAAAGGCTGTCTGGACGCCCACCTCAACGGCCCCCTCAACCTCCACGGCTCATAAAAGGAGGAGGCCGCAGAAAACCCCACAGCATGCAACGACGGCTAAAAGCACTGAGCCCAGACGCCCTAAGTCTGGGAGCATGGTGGTGCACACTGTTTACGTGGCCTCTGGAAAAGAGGAAAGCCGCACTTCCACGGGCCACCGACCGCTGACCCGATCCGTGACGAAAGCCCAGGAGCAGCAACAAAAGCTTCAAGAAATGATGAATGCTATGGCCGCGCTCACCGGACCAAAAGAAAACCCAGAAACGTCCTCAGACGCACGCCGGGAGGAAGAAACCGACGCTGAATTCCTTCGCCGGACACTGGAGAAAAAGGACAAAGAGGCTGCTGAACAAGCGGCCAACATACAACGGATGGGCCTTCTCTTCCAAGATATGATAGGAATGATGATCCAGCAGGACTTACCCGCCGAGGATCCCCCAATCGTTCTTGAAGACGACCGAGGAGAAACGTCAAATCTACCACCAGCCCTCTCAACGGCCAAGGAGGAGGCAATCTCTAAGGCTGACTTGGCTGACTACATAGCCCAGCAGATCCGGGTTCATCACGCGACTGAGGCAGCTGGTCAAGTCGTGAAAACGGGGCGGCCGTATCCGAGCTGGTACGACCAAATCAAATACCCGCAAGGCTATACGATACCAAAGTTCCACGTGTATAAGGGGACCGGCAATCCCCACCAACACGTCGCCCAGTTCCGGGCCCTCTGCGGTAACACCGGCGGTGATGATAAACTTTTGCTCCGCCAGTTCGTGGGCAGCTTATCAGAAACTGCGTTCGAATGGTATTCGGAACTCCCGAACGATTCTATCAAAACGTTCGCTGAAATGGAGCTGTTGTTCACTCAGCGATTCGCAAGTGCCAGCGAACGCACTCCAATAACTGTACTGATTAACGCCAGGGTAAAACCGGGCGAAACCTGGGTCCAGTACGCTATACGCTGGCGGAACTTGTGGTCGAGATGTGAGCAACGCATTGAGGAAGCACCTGCGGTGGGCATGTTCGTGGGAACTCTAGACCCTCACGCAACTATCTCCCAGTTTATGATGTTCTTTAAGCCAACCACATTCCAGGCTTTGATCGACAAGTTGGCTCAGATGGACCAGATGGGTCATAGACCACCTCCCCCGAAGTCGGAACCTCGGAATGACAAGGGTAAAGGAAGGGCAACCTTTGTTGCAAATGCCCAAGAGCAACCTAACGCCCCGAAACCGGCAGATCAACTGGAGGAAAGACGTCGGTATTATAATGAGAAGATGAAGCGTCCCTACTCGTTCCCACGGGACAAGACGAAACGGCTATTCGAGCTGGCAATACGCAACAGGCTTATAAACCAGCCAAATCCAAGGCGACCGCCGCAACCCACCGAGGTGAATAACCCTAACTATTGCCCTTACCATCAAACGGTAGGCCATCCGATTGAAGATTGCTTCGTCTTCAAAGGATGGATTGAAGACCAGTACCTCCAGGGGAAGTTTGTACTGTCCGAAAAGTGGAAGGTGAACCCACCACAGCCGCATGCTCCTAGGAAAGCGGATACACCGGGGGCAACATGTTCTTTTATTGAAGAAGCTCCTTGGGAGGTCGTGCTATTAACTAAAACCAAAAGAATGCTGAGAGACCTTCATGCGTGCCCTGCGATCGAATGGAAGGACCCTTTTGAACCTCAAATTATCGAAGGAATGTTGAAGCCCCGCCCAATTACGAAGATTCGCGATAAGGGCCCAAATACTCACGCCCAATCGGCGAGAGGGGTCACGTGGTAGCACGTGAGAGCGCCCTCGCTTTATTTGTTCTGCCGAGAGTATTGAGTATTTTGGAGCATCACGTGCTGTCACGTGATGGGCATTCAAGTGTTCGTCTGTTAGAGCTTCTGCTAGGGGTCACGTGGGGCATGCGAGGAGTTATCTCAAAACCCTTCTCTGTAGACCTTTTCAGGGGTCACGTGGTAGCACTTGCCCTGTTTCTTTGCCTGTTTGAGGATGCGTTTATCTTCTTTTAAGAATTAAATTCTTCATGGGGTTAAACCCTAGCAATAAACTTCCTGTTTTCTTCCGAAGGATCATATTCTTAGATAGAGTTGAACTCTAACTTGTCTTCTGTGAGGATTGAATTCCCATACATGTGAGGAATTAGGTTCCTGTTATTTTAACAGATTTGAGTTCTTAACTAGGGTTAAACCCTAGTTCTGTTCATTTGAAGGAATTAAATTCCTGTGACATAGGGTTAAACCCTAATTTTATTTTAAAGGAATTAAATTCCTACGAGAATTAAATTCTCAAACTTCCATTCCCTCCCTATGCTTTGGATCTGCATGGCAGGATCTCAACCCAATGAGAATTAAATTCTCAATTCAAGGGGAGATGTGCACTTTGCAGATCCTCCACTAAAGAGAGAACTAAGTTCTTCTTTTTAATATAAGAGTTAAACTCTTTCGAGAATTAAATTCTCTTTTTTCTTTCTTTAAAAGCTTTCCCTTTCTTACCTATGGTTTTCTTTTGCAGAAGATCAAATTCTTCCAAAGTCTCAAGGCTCTCTCTCTTTTTTTTATCTCTCTGTATATGGATCTCTCTATCCCCCTCTCTCCTGTCTCTTGGCTCCTATTTATAGGAGAAGGAGCAGAATCAATTAGTTTCGATGAATCATGCATTGAGGGATCTGATTTGTGTTCATTAAAGATTTGATTTGCATTCATCATTTATTTGGACCTTTGGATTATTAGGTGAATTTTATTCACCGTTGGATTTTAAATCCAAAGATATTCTTTTGTTGCTTCGGTTAGATTTTAAGGGAAAATCTTTCCAAGTTCAAGATTTTTCCATAGATAGGTGATATTTAATCATCTTTAAATCTTTAATCCAATCGGTTTCAAATAATCATTCCCCATTGGAAAGATTAGAATGCTGTTCAGAATTTAATTCTGTTAAATAGATAGGCTTTGAAAGCCGGTCACGTATGGCCACGTGACCCCTGGTCACGTGTGGGCACGTGACCCCCTGGAGCGAACTTTCTTCTCCCTTCTGCGCTCTATCTTCTAGCCGCTGTTCGACCATCACGTGTCAACACGTGACCCCTGTCACGTGTGAGCACGTGGCCCTTTTCTGGAGCCTTTTCTTTGATTTAATCAAGGAGCTGAATCTGCCTTTGCTGCTGCTTTTAAATTGTCACGTGCCAACACGTGACTGCTGGTCACGTGCTAGCACATGATGTCTCCTCCGTAAGCTTTCCTGATTTTAAATCAGGAAGCAAGTGCCCCCACAGCGTTAATCTCACGTGTCTGCACGTGAGTGCAACGCTGTCACTTTTGTGACCGTTGGATTCCTCTAGGGATTTGGGGAGATGAAGCGTCTCCATCACATCCTATAAATACCCATGTCCTTTCAGAAGAGCCTCCACTTTGCTAATCTTCTTCCTTTGAGAACTTTTTCCTTGAGAATTTAATTCTCGTTTCCAGAGCTTAGTTCTCTGCTTCGAACTTTTCAGAGTTTAACTCTGTTCAAGTGACCCTTCTTCCTCAGGTAATGATGATCGAAGCACCTTCATTTTGACAAAACTCTCTGGATTTTAAATCCATATCAAGGGTTTCACAAAGAACCCATTTTTCTTCAAGTTCTTTAACCAAAATATGAGACCACTTAACCTCCAACAGTAGATCTCTTCGGGTTAGATGATCCTTAGGGAGATGATGATGGCGGTTCAAATCCATGGAATTTAATTTCATCCAAAAATGTTTCTGGGAATTTAATTTCCTTCTCTTAATAAGGAATTTAATTCCTATGAAGAACTCAGTTTCTTCACATGGAGGCTTCTTAGGGTCTCTTTGCCCGAGGTTGTCCTTCTGCAATTAATGGAACAGAAGCTTGCAATGATATCTTCTGTGGGAATTTAATTCCCTTGATCCTGTTTGATTTTTTGTAGAATCCAAGGTAGATTTGTCTTCTAGGGGATGTGTAGGGCCACCTGAAATCCACTTCTATTTAATGAGGATATCCCCTTTGTCTTATTACAACTGCTTGGTTTCATTATTAACGAGCCGTCATCCTGATTCTGTGGGGCCCATGTGTTTTGTAGCCAATGGCCCCATAAAAAAAAGGTCTGGAGTTGCTTTTTTTCAACTAGTCTTCATGTTCATGCGTATATATATATATATATATATATATATATATATATATATATATATATATATATTGCTGACTTTGCTTTTGACGGTCTTCTTTCATTCGATTTCAGGTGCGATGGCTTCTGCTCCGTGTTTTCCCTTTACTCGCTCGGAGGCCGCTTTTCCTCAAATCACCATCCGATGAGAAAGCGATGGCGATGATCCGGGCTCATGACCCGAACTGCACCAACTTGCTTCTATGGGGAACTTGGTACAGTCATATTATCCGGGGTCGTCGGAGTTTCCTCTGCGCAATACCAACAGAGCCTACTTTCCCGTTTCTGCCGATGGACCCTCCGAGGACGGCTTTTGCTGTGGAGATGCCAAATTGGACTCCAACGGGGAGGCTCGAGCCTTCGACGACCGGTATCCCGAACCATCCGATCCCGGCTATAGATATCTTGGGGCGGCGTATTTGCCAGGGTGAGGCCCAACCATGGGGGCAAATCTACAAGATAGGGCTCACCCCTCGACACCCTACGGGGTACCTTCTCTGGGCTCGTTACATCCTGTCCGCCCATCGCGCGCGGCTACAGAAAGTAGGGCTTTACCAGGCGATATACGCGTCACTCTTTCATTACCAGTCCCCGCACGTTTGGTGGGTTAAGGCGTTCTTGAACCAGTGGAACCTCCCCACCAACACTTTCCTTTTAGGGGACCGCGAGGTCTCGATCTCTTTGGCAGAATTCTATGACATCTCGGGGTTGCCGATCAGGGGTAGTCTGTATGAGGAGTTGCTGCTCTCTGACGAGTACATCTTTGAGCCCGAGCCTACTCCGGTTGACGGCCTGTCTGCTGAGAATGCCGTCCGCCACAAGCGTCCCAGTTTGATCAAGGCGCTAGGTATCTTCGACCGACTGTTCACCGAATCCGAAGAGCAGGGTGTTACTTTCAAAAGCTTCATTGCTTGTTTCCTTCGCGAGGACGTCTTGTCGAAGACAGCTCCGAAGTTCGCCAACATTAGAGACCCCTTTGGGTTTGGTCCGAAGAAGCTGCCGACCACTGAATCGGATCTACCCCAGTACTACATCCCTATTATGTTGCCAACGTCTTTTGAATCCACTGCTGCTCCCGGCATGGATGAGGAGACGTTCTTCGTGGGGTTTATTAGTGTTTGGCTTAGTTGGTTTGTCATCCCCATGCATCGTCGCTTTATGAGAGCTTCGGTTATCTACCCGGCTTATTGTATCGCTGAGGGGACACGGTTGGCCATCGGCATCCCGGCTTTGGCGCACTTTTATCATGGGCTGGGCATCGCAGCTAATACCTCTACTCCCGGCGTGGATGTAGTAAACTTTTCGCTTCATTATTTCACGTCCTGGGTCGAAATGCATGTGTTGGGGGCTTTCGCTATGCATCAGAGGCCCGCATTTTACGACGCCTACCCCTTCCCGTGATTTATGCGATTGGTGGATGCTTCTGCTGCCGACCCGACTCAATTCGGGGCTATTCGGGTGTTGATTTCTCCTCACGCCGCTGCTGGCGGGCTGGTCTTTAATGATCGGGTCCTGTCTTCTCCTTTGGGTCCAATTCAGCAACTCTGGGACCAGTCAAAAGACAATGTACCCTCTCTGAAGCCCCGGGAGGCCGTGTACTTGTATACCATCAGACCAGGCTATTTGGTCTTTCGCCAGGACAGTGCAGCTCTTTTCATGCGGTACAATCCGCATCGTTTCGGTCGACAGCTTGGATACGACCAGGGCATTCCCTTTGAGGCTTTCATAGTTGCGCCGGTCCCTTCACTTGATGCCGTTCGCGATGCCGCTCATCATTTCGTGAGGTTGAACACTGGCTCCCACTTCATGATCCCTGAGGCTGAGCACATGCCCCGGTGCGTGGGATCGTTTACGGGTTGGTATCTGCATCGAGTCAGCCCGATTATTCTTGAGGAGAGAAGGGTACTTCTTGGTCATGATGCCCCTCCTCAGGTTCCGGCCACGGGAGCTATGCTGCGGCCGTGAGCTCCGGTCCGCTTCCCACTGAGGGAGATTGGCACCGCGCTCATTCCGGGGGAATCGGGGGTGGACCTTACTCCAACAGCTGGTATGCCATTAGGTACCCGATCGCGGGGTAGACGGACCCCAGTAGCAGCACCACCACCTACGGCAGCACTGCCTCCCGTGGCATCGACAATGGCGGTGTCATCCTCGGTTGTGGGACCAAGCGAGGGTAATAGGGACGATGTTGTTGAAGGCGACGTGGGAAGCCGTCGCACCAAAGCTCCGCAAGGAAAGAAATGGTCGTCTTCGGCGGCCGGTTCTGGATCTAAGAGGCGGAAGAAGGTGACCACCAACCTAATTGATTCTTTAACGGAGTCGGAGCCCATACTTCCAGATGAGTCGCTGGCCGTGCAAGAGTCGGACGCTGGTCTTCTTTTCCCGGGTTTGGCTGCCGAGGAGGCCACACAATTGGCTGAGGCTATAAGACGTTCCCAAGATGAGTCCCAGAACGTCAGGGTTCCGAAGAAGCCCTATCCTGCCGTAATCTTTTATGAAGACCCTTCATGGATTCGGTGACGGTTCATTGGCCCTTTGGAGGAATGGGGAGAAAGGGCTCTGAAACAGGCCGCTTCGGAGGATGCCGCGGACGCGCTTTCCTTGTGGACCGGCGGCCATGAGTCTACCCTCGAACCCTGGTGAGCACGCCTCCTTGAGAAGGAGCATCGGCTTGAAGAAGCCATACTGAAGGCTTCTCTGCGCATTGGTACGTTTTCATATTTCTCTGCAGTTCTTCAGATTGCTTATGCTTGTATATATGTATCCTTATTTTGTGCGACTTGTGCAGAGTCTTCGGCGATGGGAGGGATACCCACTGGCTTGCTGTAGCTAGAGCCCGTTGACATTCCCGATGCAGCCTTACTCGATGCGGATAGGGCCGACAATTCCATTCCTCTCGCAATAGAACCTCCGGTGGCGGCTCTCGATTCCAGGGTACTCGCTCCTTTGGGAGAGGTTCCCTCGGTGGTCGCCGTCCTAACGACTCTACCCGAAGGCGGCTCGGAGGTTGAGATGGAGGTAGTCGGGACTACCCTCCCTTTGCTGGAGCCTGAGGTCACGATAGAGGCCGTTAAGCTGCTATCCCCCGGCTCAGAATGGGAGGAGTGTCGAAGGTAACCTTCCATGTTTTGAGCTAGTAATCTTTCTGTTATCTGAACTCTTTTGTCTTTTCAGAATTGCGTGGACTGGCGGCCTCCATTGTCGATCTGTCTCCTCGGTAATCCTTCCAGCGTCTTTTGGAAATGGCCGCTCCGCAGGCGATATCTCCTCAACGCATCGTCCTCTCATCTGGACAAGGTGAGTGTTTCATCATTTCTCATAGCATCGTTGTTATTTTGCGTATTGACATTGATGTTCTCTACAGCTTTGGGGGCCGATGATGAGGTCGAGGTTCTCGAAGGGCCAGGGGAACCCTCAGCTCCTACTTGCATGACCGTGGGTAGGTGACATTTCGGTATAGCCTCATTTGTTCCTCTGTTTAAGAGTCTTACTAATATTTTTCAATTCTAAACAGCCTTGCCAGCTCTAATAGCGTTGGAATCGCGTGTCGTCATGCCGCCCGGCCCTTATGCTTTGCGAGCTTCAGAACGCTTGGCCCAACTGAGCCTTGTCTCTCTGTCGTATTTGATCGAGGAGCTTCGTGCTGTCAGTGCAACCACAGCTGAAGCATTTGCTGCCGAGGCTAACGGTTCCCTTCCTTTTCTTGCCACCTACCATAGCGAAGAGGTGGTGCGAGTCTGGGTGGAGTTCTGTCGGCAGGTGGAGGCTTGCTTGCACGCACTTGAATGTTCCCGTCTTTCCTCGGAGGTCATGGCTGCAAAGGCGGACTTGCGGTGGCTGATAGCGCGGTGAGCGACAAACATGACATCGTGCGAGAAGAGGCTCGGCCGTAAATTCTCGGAGAGGGAGCTGGCTTCTAAAGCGCTGAGCGAGCTTCAGGCGAGTCTTACTGTCAAGGCCAACAAAGCGTATGAACTCTGGCGGGTGCTTCAAGAGTCCATCAGGGCGGTGGTGACCCTTGATAAAGCTGCCACGTTCACTCGCGAGAGGGTCGAGGCTCACAAGGCCATCGAGAAGGAGCTTGAAGGTCGGCTTGCCTCCTATCAGGCCCAGCAGGCTCAGGCGGAGGCCCGTCTTCTGGCAATCCTGAATCATGAGGCCGTGGCCCAACAAAAGCAGGATGAGCTGACCAAATTGCTACATCGCCCGCCGGCTTAAAGACTTGTATCTTTTCTTTCTTTTTGTACATACTCATGGATGAGAGTATTTTCTTTTTGTTCTTTCATGGATTGTAGTTTGTATCCATTTTGGTTTATGAATAAAAGATACAATTTTCTTCCCAATGGTGTGTCTTTTTTCATTGAATGTGTTTTGCGGACAATTTATCTTGATCTCTCTGCAGGGCAGCGATGGCTTAGGACTCAGGGTTAAGATCTGCTTCCTAAGACTTTTGCACTTTATGAGCCACGAGGGTCTCATAAAGGGTTTTTCTCCCCATGGGTCGAGAGGATCCCATAGGTGTAAGTTTTTCTTAAGAATCGTGAGGATTCTTAAGCGGGTTTTCCCTTGAGAGTCGTAAGGATCTCACAAGAGAGTTTTTCTTCCTTACAGGTCGTGAGGACCCGCAAGTGCTGGATGTGGTCACCCTTATCCGTGTTTCACGGGGTCAGGGGTTGCTCAAGGCGTCGTAGTTTAAAGACGTCGCGGTCAAGGTTAAGGACATCATAGTCCGTGGATTTAGGAACTCCACAGTCCGATGTTAGTTTTAAGACATCACGGTCAAGGTTAAGGACGTCATAGTCCGTGGATTTAAGGACTCCATAGTCCGATGTTAGTTTTAAGACATCACGGTCAAGGTTAAGGACCTCATAGTCCGTGGATTTAAGGACTCCACAGTCCGATGTTTAGTTGCAGGGACCCGTCACCTCTTTGAAGACGTTGAGGAATTACAACGCCGGGTATCAAAGGAGCGAAGAGATGTACCCTTAAACCAAGGTAGAATCAGTACAGAATCATGCTGGTTGATCGGTAGTGTTAAGACATTACGGTCGAGGTTAAGGACGTCATAGTCCGTGGATTTTAAGGACTCCACAGTCCGGTGTTTGCTCTGGATGCTTCACACGGGTTCACTGCCGTGCTTGACGAGGACCAGGCTCCGCTCTAGATGCTTCACACGGGTTCACTGCCATGCTCTGCGAGGACCAGGATCCGCTCTGGATGTTTTCCGCGGGGTCAAAGAGTGACGTTATCCGCGTTCCACGTAACCAGGAATTTTGCACTAGATGCTTCACACGGGTTCACTGCCGTGCTTGGCGAGGACTAGGCTCCGCTCTGGACGTTTTCCACGGGGTCAAAGAGTGACGTTATCCGCGTTCCACGTAATCAGGAATTTTGCACTAGATGCTTCACATGGGTTCACTGCCGTGCTCGGCGAGGACTAGGCTCCGCTCTGGATGCTTCACACGGGTTCACTGCCGTGCTCTGCGAGGACCAGGATCTGCTCTGGATGTTTTCCGCGGGGTCTAAGAGTGACGTTATCCGCGCTCCACGTAACCAGGAATTTTGCACTAGATGCTTCATACGGGTTCACTGCCGTGCTCGGCGAGGACTAGGCTCCGCTCTGGATGCTTCACACGGGTTCACTGCCGTGCTCTGCGAGGACCAGGATCCGCTCTGGATGTTTTCCGCAGGGTCAAAGAGTGACGTTATCCGCGTTCCACGTAACCAGGAATTTTGCACTAGATGCTTCACACGGGTTCACTGCCGTGCTTGGCGAGGACTAGGCTCCGCTCTGGACGTTTTTCACGGGGTCAAAGAGTGACGTTATCCGCGTTCCACGTAACCAGGAATTTTGCACTAGATGCTTCACACGGGTTCACTGCCGTGCTTGGCGAGGACTAGGCTCCGCTCTGGACGTTTTCTACGGGGTCAAAGAGTGACGTTATCCGCGTTCCACGTAACCAGGAATTTTGCACTAGATGCTTCACACGGGTTCACTACCGTGCTCGGCGAGGACTAGGCTCCGCTCTGGATGTTTTCCGCGGGGTCAAAGAGTGACGTTATCCGCGTTCCACGTAACCAGGAATTTTGCACTAGAGCTTCACACGGGTTCACTGCCGTTCTTGGCGAGGACTAGGCTCCGCTCTGGACGTTTTCCACGGGGTCAAAGAGTGACGTTATCTGCGTTCCACGTAACCAGGAATTTTGCACTAGATGCTTCACACGGGTTCACTACCATGCTCGGCGAGGACTAGGCTCCGCTCTGGATGCTTCACACGGGTTCACTGCCGTGCTCTGCGAGGACCAGGATCCACTCTGGATGTTTTCCGCGGGGTCAAAGAGTGACGTTATCCGCGCTCCCCGTAACCAGGAATTTTGCACTAGATGCTTCACACGGGTTCACTGCCGTGCTCGGCGAGGACTAGGCTCCGCTCTGGATGTTTTCCGTGGGGTCAAAGAGTGACGTTATCCGCGTTCCACGTAACCAGGAATTTTGCACTAGATTCTTCACACGGGTTCACTGCCGTGCTCGGCGAGGACTAGGCTCCGCTCTGGATGATTCACACGGGTTCACTGCCGTGCTCTGCGAGGACCAGGATCCACTCTGGACGTTTTCCACGGGGTCAAAGAGTGACGTTATCCGCGTTCCACGTAACCAGGAGTTTTTCTGATTGTATCCGCATTTCACGGGATGGAGGTTTGACTGTTGGTGATATGTATATCGCCGAGCCATGGAACTAGGGGTTGCCGCTGCTCCGCTTTGTTTGAAGTTGTGTCCGTTGTTACGAGACGAGTGTTGGGATGATCTCTAGGTCGCTTGTGGCCCGTCGAGATTTAGCTTCTTGCTTTGATGAAACCTGGGGGGGAGGTATATTCACTTCTTTATTTATGCCCTTGGATTGTATACAGGGTGTGATGGAATATCGCCTGCAGGGCATAAATTTTATTTTTATTTTATTTCTTTTTCTGCGATGCTCTATCATTTCAGCTTTTATATCGCGAAGGTCGCGATTGCCCCATCATTTCGGCTATTTTTCGCGGTGCCCAATCATTTCGGCTATTTATTTATTTTCTACTCGCTGATTTTTATTGCGAGTTGCCCTATCATTTCGGCTATTTTTTATGCATACATTTTTACTTGCTTCTTTTTATTGCAAGTTGCCCCATCATTTCGGCTATTTCGTATGCATATGTGGCTTGCTAGCCTTTTCGCTGCAAGCTTGGATTTTAGAAACCTCTTTCGGCATCAGCATCGCTACAACTGGGACGTTGCCAGGAGCGAATCATCATTTGCCTCTGTTGATATTGAACAAAGGTGGCTTAGCAAACAGGGTTAAGGATCCTGTCGACTAAGGCTTTTGACTTCATGAGCCGTAAGGGTCTCACAAAGTTATTTCTCCCTACAAGTCGTGAGGATCTTGTAGGTGTATTTTCTCCTTGGGAATCGTGAGGATTCCTAAGTGCGTGTCTTCTTGCAAGTCGTAAGGATCTTACAAAAAGGTTTTCTCCTTATAAGTCGAGAGGACTTACAGGGGTTGTTTGCCGTATGAACATATCCCTAGCCACGGATGGGACTTGGTTGGGGAAATGTTTATTCGCGCCCGTGGATTGTATACAAGGGTCAGTATTGAGCCGCCTGTAGGGCATAATCGAAGGTTGTGGGGGTTGCTTAAGCACAGGTTCAGGTCTCTGTAACTTAAGGCTTTCAAATCTTATGAGCCTTGAGGGTCCCATAAGAGAGTTCTCCTTACGAGTCGTGAGGATCTCGCAAGTGTAATTTCTCCTTAGGAATCGTGAGGATCCCTAAGTGTGTTGCTCCCTTGTGAGTCGTAAGGATCTCACGCGGGTGGTTTCTCCTTACAAGGTCGAGAGGACCCTGTAAGTGTCTTTTAACGAGGTTGCGCCCTTTCGGGTTTTCACAAACACTCGCCGGTAGCCCTGCTGTTTTTACTCACGGAGCCCTTTCGGGTTTTCATCCGTGCCCCTTTTGCTTACGGGCATACCCCTTTTTTATTTTTTTATTTATTTTTTATTTTTATATCTATATTTTTTACGAGGTCACGCCCTTTCGGGTTTTCACGAACACTCGCCGGTAGCCCTGCTGTTTTTACTCACGGAGCCCTTTCGGGTTTTCATCCGTGCCCTTTTTTCTTATGGACATACCGTTTTTTTATCGGCTTCGAGGTATTGCAATCCACCGTAGTTTATCGACATCTCGGTCAACGGCTAGTTTTAGGACATAGTGGTCCGTTTTTTAGTTTAAGGACGTTTCGGTCCGATGTTAGTTTAAGGACATTTCGGTCCGCCGTTAGTTTAAGGACGTTTCGGTACGATGTTAGTTTAAAGACAGTTCGGTCCGCCGTTAGTTTAAGGACGTTTCGGTCCGATGTTAGTTTAAGGACGTTTCGGTCCGCCGTTAGTTTTAAGGACGTTTCGGTCCGACGTTAGTTTTAAGGACGTTTCGGTCCGTTGTTAGTTTAAGGACGTTTCGGTCCGATGTTAGTTTAAGGACGTTTCGGTCCGCCGTTAGTTTAAGGACGTTTCGGTCCGACGTTAGTTTAAGGACGTTTCGGTCCGTTGTAAAGGATGCTGGTTACTACTTAGAGTTCGGGCTTAGGAAGATAGCGAGCGGACTTAGTCGTCGTCATCTATCATTGACCTAGGCCTTGACCCGTTAAGCGTAGTATTTCTTCAGGAAGCGACCGTTCACTGGTCTGAAAGGTCTTTCACCGTGCATATCCATGAGTAGATAAGCTCCACCCTGGTAGACCTTGTCTATGATGTACGGGCCTTCATAGTTTGGCTCGAATTTTCCCCGCTTAGCGTGATTGGGGATCATAGGTCTTCTGACAATCAGCACAAGTTCGCCTTGGCGGAACGTCCTCGGCCTGGTCAATCTTTCGTATGAGCCCGTCATCTTTGCTTTGTAAGTCTCCAGATTTTGTTGTGCTATGAGCCGGGTCTCATTAAGGGCATCAAGCTCCTCAAGCCGGAGGTGAGCATTTTCTTCGTCCGTCAGCTCGTAGTGGACCGCCACTCGTAGAGAGGGTAACTCTATTTCGAGGGGGAGTACTGCTTCTGTACCAAATACCAATGCGTACGGCGTTGTGTTCGTGGCCGTTTTGAACGTAGTTCGGTATGCCCAGAGAGCCTCCTGTAGTTTCTCGTGCCAGTCCTTCTTATTTCGGGACACCGTTTTCTTTATGATTTTCGTCAAGGTCTTGTTGAAGGTCTCGGCGAGACCGTTAGCTCGCGGATTATAAGCTGAGGAATACCTCCAGTCTATATTATGTTGTTGCGCAAAGCGGCTGATCTTGTGGCTTCCGTAGGCTGGCCCGTTATCAGAAATAATCCGCCGCGGAGTTCCAAACCGATAAATGACGTGCGTCTTGAAGAAATGAAGAATATTTTCTGCCTTCACTTCCCTTAACGGTACTGCTTCCGCCCATTTAGAGAAGTAATCAGTCGTTGCCAGGATAAAACGATGTCCCCTGGATGACGCTGGTTCGATGGGGCCGATTATGTCAGTTCCCCACATTTCGAATGGCCAGCTAGACACCGTTGGATGTAGTGGATTTGGATGTTGGTGGATAAAGTCCCTATGAATCTGGCACGAGTGGCATTGCTTCGCATACTCGAGGCAGTCCTGGATCATCGTGGGCCAATAATAACCCATTCGTTTGATCTTCGATTTCATCTTCGGGCCTGCTTGGTGAGAACCGCAGAGTCCGTCGTGAACTTCCTGAACGACCCTTTTCGCTTCGACAGGTCCCAGGCATCTCAACCATAAAGAGTCGAACGACCTTTTATACAGAGTATCATTGACGAAGGCGAAAGACAGAGCTCATTTCATGAGCTGATGTCTTGAAGACGCTTCTTCGGGCATTCGGTGGGACTTAAAGTAGTCTATGAAGACCTCCTTCCAGTCCTCAGCCTTCTCACAGTCTTTTATTTGTAGGGTTGTCTGCTCAATTGCTCCCTTCTCTTCGGATGATTCCGGAGATATTTCTGCTGGGGCAAGCACCCAACGGCTTTGTACCACGATTCTTACATCATCGAGGTTCTCATCAGCTAGTTCTTTAGCTAGCTTGGCTAATGCATCCGCTTTGCTATTTTCGGCACGCGGTATGCTTTTCAAGGTGTAGGAGGGGATTTGGGTCAACAGTTGCTGCACTTTCTCGCCGTACTTCACCAACTCCGGTTTGCACGTTTGGTAGTCGTCGTTTACTTGACTAACGACTAGTTGAGAATCCCCGTATATGAGGAGGTTTTCAATTCCCATGCCGATGGCGATCTCGAAGCCTGCTATCAAAGCTTCGTATTCGGCTTCATTGTTCGTTCTTGGTTCTGTTAAGGAGAAAGCGAAGCGCATCATCCCTCCCTGTGGAGTTACAAAGACGCGTCCTACTCCCGATTTAATTATAGGGGTACTTTGTTTGCGCTTCTTCACGGAAGATGCTCCATCGAAATAAAGCTCCCATCGGGTATTACCACCGTTGATCGCATCAAACGCACATTCGTCTGGCAAATCGCAATTCAGAGGAGAACCGGCAGGTACTGGATGCTCAGCAAGGAAGTCGGCGATGGCTTGGCCTTTCACTGCCTTAAGAGGCTGATAGGTTATTGAAAACTCCATCAGGAGCAGGGCCCATTTAGCGAGTCTCCCTGTCAATATGGCTTTTGACATTAGATATTTTATGGGGTCCACCTTTGATATAGGACGGACTTCATGTGCTAATGCATAGTGCCGGAGTTTTGTTATCGCAAAGATTAACGCCAGGCAGTGTTTTTTGATAGGGGAGTAATTGCTTTCTGCCCCCAGAAGAACTCGGCTTAAATAGTAGAGCGCTCTCTCCTTCCCTTGGTCGTTTTCTTGCGCCCATAATGCGCCTAAGGACCCTTCGAGGGCTGTTGTATATAAGATAAGGGGCTTTCCCTTAACCGGAGCAGCCAGCACCGGCGGGTTCTGCAGGTATTGCTTGATTTCATCTAGCCCGCTCTGGCATTTTTGGTCCCAGACGAACGGAGTTCCCTTCTTCATCAGGTGACTGTAAGGACGGCACTTGCCTGACAGGTTGGCGATAAATCGCTAGATGTACGCGAGCTTCCCTTGGAGAGACCGCAGCTGTTTGAGAGTCCTTGGCGGTGGCATTTCCATGATCGCCTTGATCTTAGATGGATCTATGTCGATACCTCGGTGTCGGATGATGAATCCCAGGAATTTACCCGAGGAGACTCCGAACGCGCATTTGAGGGGATTCATCTTCAAATTATATTGCTGAAGGCGTTAAATACGGTCTTCAGATGCTCTAAATGCTCTTCATATGACATGCTTTTTACCACGAGGTCATCGATGTAGCACTCGACGATTTCATGTATGAGATCATCAAAGATCTTTGTCATGGCCCTCTGATAGGTGGCACCGGCATTTTTTAATCCGAAGGGCATGACTTTGTAGCAGAATATGCCCAAAGGAGTCCGGAAAGCGGTGTGCTTCTGATCTTCAGGATGCATCTTTATCTGATTGTACCCTGATGAACCGTCCATGAAAAAGAAAACCTCGTGAGTGGACGTGTTATCTATCATCGGCTCGGTTACCGGTACTGGGAAATCGTCCTTCGGGCAGGCTTTACTGAGATCCCTGAAGTCCACGCATATGCGCACCGTCCCATTTTTCTTCATTACCGGGACGATGTTAGCGATCCAGTTAGGATATTGGACTTCTTGGATAAATCCAGAATCGATCAGCTTCTTGACTTCGGCGTTGATGCTCATCTCAAGCTCGAGCCGCATCCTTCTCGGCGCCTGCTTGACTGGCTTGATATCCGGGGATATTGCTAATTTATGCACAGCAATCTCTGGGTCTAATCCCGGTATCTCAGAATAGTTCCACGCGAAGCAATCTCTATGCTGTAGAAGCACGTCTTTTAACACAGCCATCCTTTCTTCAGATAGCAGCTCGCTGACGAATGTCGGTCGCGGATCGTCTGCCGATCCCAACTCAATCCTCTTGAGGTTATCTGCAGTAGTATGTATGCCATCTTCCAGTTCTTTCGGAGCCGGTGGCAATTCTGAGATTACCTCATTGTCATTGTTTTCGAAGCACCAAGGGAACTCATCTATGTCCTCGGGCTCTTCTTTTAATATTGTAATCATGTGACAGGTGCGAATCTGCTTCCATGATCGATGTGGATCTGGTTCTGCTCTTGCGGCTTTGGGTTCGTACTTTTGTGGCGGCGTTACCCTCCAGCTGCTGGATAAAGCAAACCTGCCTTGCTGGTACTGGTCTTCGACCCAGTTCTTGAAGGTGAAGCAGTCTTCGATAGGGTGTCCTATGGCTCGGTGATAAGAGCAATAGCTCGAATGAGAGACTTGGTTAGCTTGCTCAGGGTGCTTAGACTCCGGAAGCGCGATCATTTGATGTTTTATGGCGAGCTCGAGTAACTTCTTCGTCTTGTCTCGGGGGAAGGAATACGCTCGACTCATCTTCTTCAAGAGGGACAAATCCGGACCGCGCAATACCCGATCAGATGACTTCTTGGTCCTGCTTTGCCGCTATCGAACGCCTTTTCTGCTCTTTGACTTGTCTCTACCTTTGCGTCGGGCCTTTTGCACAACAGATTGATAGGGAGGAGCATTTTCATCTTTCGCGGCCTGTTGAAAAAGGCGTTGCTTCCTGGCTTTCTCGTAGATGGCCATTTCGCGATTATGATCGTCCCGAGCTTTTTGACATGCTTTCCTGATAAGCTTGTCTATTCGCTCTTCAAATGATGGACCCGGGACTTCAATCGCGGGATCCAGTTCTGATGAGGGGTTGTGATTTTCTGACAAGGTGTCCTCTTCTTCATCAAAGGTATATATGGCGTAGCTACCGTAGACCCGTTCCCGTTTTCCGGCTCTCACATATCCAAGCCTAAGCGTTTCCATTCTCCCGTTGGGCAATTTGCGCTGAGTCCCAGGGACATCCTAAATCCTGTTATAGAATCGAGCTTGTCGAGTAGTCTGTTTTAAGGGTACCCCTTGGTGCTTCAATAGCCTTTTCAATCCGTTTGTGTAATATCTGGGCAAACGGATGGGTTGAAGCCTGTCGAGGGTGGAATCTGCGCCATACCAGATTTCTTTCTCGACTCTTGTTTCCGTGGACCGGTAGAATAGGATCGCCTTTTCACCCTTTTGCTTGGGAGGGACGTAAAAAGTCTGCAGGTCCTGCACATTGTAAGCTTCAAGTGCGTCAAGATCTTTGTAGTGCTCCGGCGGGATCATGGTGATTTGCAAACTCCGATCATCACCAAGGAGTTCTTGTATTAGCGGCCGACTGGAGAACACAACATTAACCTCATCTTCCGAGTCACTTCCGAAGATCAACATGGGGGCGGACGGTCCCGGGTTGTTGCGTCGAGACGGCCGAGCGTAAACTATCTCTTCTTCTTCTTCGGTATCGCTCCCGAAAACAGGGATGGTGGCGGCGGTTTTGTTCTCCGTCTTGCGACACTTTTCTGTATCCTCGAAGTCTGGCAAAAAGTACTTTGCATCTTCGTACTTGCGGACTTCGTTCACGGAGAATGGGTTCAGCTCACCTGTTACGGTATACTCGAAACCATCCTTAAAGTACTTCATACACTGATGCTGTGTAGAAGGGATGATATTGTACTCGTGTAACCAAGGACGACCGAGCAAGGCGTTGTAGCAGGTCTTGGCGTCAATGACGTGAAACTTGATGTCCGTGACGAGCAGTCCGAAGCGTAATGTTAGTATTACAGATCCGAGAGTCCGTGATGACTGGGAGTCGAAACCGAAGATGGTAATTTTGTCACGAGCGAGGTGCTGCACGCTCATGCAGATTTCCTTCAACACCCGAACATTAAGGAGATTGACGGAGGATCCATTATCTACCAGGATCTTGCCTATCTTGATATCATGGCAGTATCCAGAGATGTATAGGGGACGATTGTGGTCGCTCGTCCTGAGGAGAAGGTCTTCGTCGCCGAAAGTGATGTCGGCCGTGTGCACTTCTTCCAGTTCATCCTTCATCCTTTCTGCGGCGAGGAAGGCTTGGAACTGCTCGGGTTCTTGTAACGCCTTGATTAATGAATCTCGCGCTTCTTTTGATAATAGGAGGGCATCGAGAATGCTGAGCTGAGAAGGTAGCTTCCTTAGGTGCGCTAGGATGTTGTAGTCCATCTTACCCTACCTGGGAGGGTCCTTGGCAGTCAGCTCTTTCATGACTTGGTCATCTAAGGCGATATCCCCAGTGACCTTTTCTTTTCCCTTATCTTTTCTATTTGCGGGCCCGAGATTCTTTTCCGGGAGCATGCGATTGCGCAGCTGAATGTTCTCGCAGAGCTCCGGTTCTTCCTCTTTCCCTAAGACGGACTCTTTAAAGAGAGGGCCCAAAGCCATTTCCTCATCAGAGTCGCTCCCAAAGGTGAGAACTTGTGACCCTCCAGCGTTGACCATGTAACAGTTGCCGGTGGTTCTTTTGTGCCTGTCGGTTATACTTCTTTGCTCCCGACGAGTTCTGCGTTTCATGCGTTTAAAATGTTGCCGGTGAGCAACATATCCCTGCCACCATATCCTAAAGGCGTCGCACTCCTCCGTAGGGTGTGTAATTTTCCGATGATATGAGCAATAATTAGGGTGCCTCTCCGCCCCATCGAACGCGTTCTCTTCCGAGGGTGGTAGCTTCATCCCTACTGACATGGCTTTGGCGAACCTCTTCCTTGTCTTGTACTTGTTTTCATTCGCATCGGATGTCTTTTGATCTGGCGGGAGTGCTTCGACTCTTTCGTTTAGTCTCCTGCGCTTGGCTCCTTCCGATGCAGCCATCTCACGCTCCTGATCGGCTTTACTCTTCAAACGAATCTCGTCTAGGAAGGCTTCGATCATTTCATCTGTTGGCCATACAAGTTCTGGCTCAGGCTGTGCCCCCGGTTTCTCAGTGCCAGGAGTTTTCTCATCTTCCGAGTGGGAAATCACATGACAACTCGCCACATATCCCTCGGATTCATCCGATGAGCTCTCTCCATCATCTTCTTTCTGAAAGACGTGGTTGAGGAACTCTTGTAGCGTGAAGGGAGTCCGCGCTTTTTTATTGTACTCTTCCAGCGCATCGATCTGTTTCTGTAAATCCGTGCGCTTGTCTCCAGGCTTCACGGGCTTCTTAGATTTCTTCTTCTTTTTCTTCGAAGATTTTGACGGTTGGGTGTGAGTACTTGGGCCATCACCACCGCTCTTCGTAGTTGGATTCGGCTTCAGCATCTCTTTGGTGATTTGAGGTTCAAGCGGGTTCTTCCATTCGACTGCTGGGCACGCATGAAGATCACTCAGCATCCTTCTGGTTTTAGCCGATAGCACGACTTCCCATGGAGTTTCCTCAATGAAAGAACAGGTTGCTCCCGGTGTATCTGCTTTCTTAGGAGTATGCGGTTGTGGCGGATTCACCTTCCACTTTTCGGACAGCGCAAACTTTCCCTGGAGGTATTGATCCTCAATCCATCCTTTGAAGACGAAGCAATCCTCAATCGGGTGGCTTACCGTTTGATGGTAAGGGCAATAATTGGGGTTATTCATCTCAGTGGGTTGTGGCGGTCGCCTTGGATTTGGCAGGTTTATAAGTCTGTTGCGTACTGCCAGCTCGAATAACCGTTTTGTCTTATCCCGCAGGAAAGAGTAGGGGCGCTTCATCTTCTCATTATAATACCGGCGTCTTTCTTCCAGTTGATCCGCCAGCTTTGGGGCACTAGGTTGCTGCTGAGCATTCGCAACGAAGGTTGCCTTCCCTTTACCCTTGTTACTCCGAGGCTCCGGCTTCGGGGGAGATGGTCTGTGACCCATCTGGTCCATCTGGGCCAACTTGTCGATTTTAGCCTGGAACGTGGTTGGCTTAAAGAACATCATAAACTGGGAGATAGTTGCATGAGGGTCTAGGATTCCCACAAACATGCCCACCGCGGGCGCTTCTTCAATGCGTTGTTCGCATTTTGACTACAAATTTCGCCAGCGTATAGCGTACTGGACCCACGTTTCGCCTGGTTTCACCCTGGCATTAATTAATGCTGTTATCGGAGTGCGTTCGCTGGCGCTTGCGAATCGCTGGGTGAATAGCAATTCCATTTCAGCGAACGTCTTGATGGAATCGTTCGGGAGTTCCGAATACCATTCGAACGCTGTTTCTGATAAGCTGCCCACGAACTGGCGAAGCAACAGTTTATCGTCACCGCCGGTGTTACCGCAAAGGGCCCTGAACTGGGCAACATGTTGGTGGGGATTGCTGGTCCCCTTATACACGTGGAATTTTGGTATTGTATAACCTGGCGGATATTTAATTTGGTCGTACCAGCTCGGATATGGTCGCCCCGTTTTTATGATTTGACCAGCTGCCTCAGTCGCCTGATGAGCCCGGATTTGCTGGGCTATATAGTCGTCTAATTCAGCCTTAGAGATTGTCTCCTCCTTGGCTGTTGAGAGAGCCGGTGGCGGATTTGACGTTTCTCCCTTGTCGTCTTCAAGGACGATCGGAGGATCCTCAGCAGGTGGATCTTATTGGATCATCATTCCCACCATGTCCTGGAATAAATGGGCTATTTGCTCGCTTGTTCTGCAGCCTCTCTATCTTTCTTTTCCAATATCCTCCGGAGGAACTCGGCGTCGGTTTCCTGTTCTTGTTGCTGATCTGAGGACGCCTCGGGGCTTTCTTTCGGTCCAGTAAGCGCGGCCATTGCGATCATCATTTACTGGAGCTTTTGCTGTTGCTTCTGAGCTTTGGTCACCGACCGTGTAAGCGATCTATGACCTGTGGACGCACGGCTATCTTCTTTCCCCGACGCCATGTATACAGTGTGGACCATCCTGCCCCCAGCCTTAGGGCGTCTGGGCTCAGCGCTCTTAGCTTTCGTTGCAGGCCCGAGGGTCCTCTCTGGCCTCTTCTTTTTATGAGCAGTGGAAGTTGAGGGGGCCGTTGAAGTGGGCACCCAGACAGTTTTTCGTGGCTTAGCCTGGTGACTGACTTCCTATTGGATTTTCAGCTTCTTGTGCTGGCGGGAGAAATTTGGATCGATCACCGAGTCTCGGGTTTGCCGCCAGACTTTATAGATTTTGGAAGACAGCCGTTGAGGAGATTGGGGCTGTTCTGGCTTTATTTCCGCGGCCTTTTTCAGCGGAGGGGGAGACCTTTTTAGTACCGCGGTAGGAGAATTCCTACGCACCTTATTTAGCATCTCAAAGCTGTTCCCAGTTGAAACAGCAGCATTAACCTCTGTCGTCGGGGCTGGAGGAGCTAGCCCAGAAGGGGGGTTGCCTACGGCCTTCCTCACTCGGCGCCAGTAGCGACGTCGAGCGTGTCGTGCTGATGGAGTCTGCTCGGTGAGGATGATAGCCTCGTCTTGCCCCCTGTGTAGGTGGGGGGTCGCTACTGGTGTCAGCCTGTTAAAGACCGATGTCCTTTGGGTGGCAGGAGCAGGAGCTGGAACAGCCAATCTTGTAAAGACCGACTCTTTGGTAGGAGAAGCCGCCTTGACGACTTCAGGAGCAGGGATGGTTGTCTTCTTCGGAATAATCTTCTCTGGGATTGCAAGCTTCAATGTGGGCCCAGAGGAATTTTGGCCCAGTCTGGCGAAGACCGAGGAGCTGGACGACCCGCTGAGAGGGGCTGTGGGAGTAGCAAGTCGATCAAAGAACGACTTCTTTGACGCTTCCGGTACAGGCATTGGGATGTTAATGTTCACCGGCGGGATCATGGTCCTAAAGAATAGACCGGTGGTAGCTTGAGTCACTTGCTCCACAAGCATAGTGAATAGGGAAGCAGCCTGTGGTCCATATGTGTAATACCCAGCCCCTTTTTATACCAATAAAACGTATCTCTCTTTAACTTATACAGTTTGTCTTTATTATTTATTTTATTTATTTTAAATTTTTAGTCCAAACCCAAACTATAGATTTATTCTTCATCACAATATTTTCCTATATTACTATATCTCTAGATTTTTAACTTTAGTTGTTCTATATTCTAATCTAAAACCCTAATTCTAATTATTCATCCTAAATCTAAACCCCATTTCTCTTTTTATCAAAAGAAAACCGAACCCTACCCTATCCTATTTATTCTAATAAATTCCCTCAGCCCATTAACCTATTTTCCTTTCTCTAATATTCAGCCCCCGGCCTTTTTCCATTTTTCCTTTAAATTAATTTTCCTGCGGCCCAGCACTTTACCTCAGCCCATTCACTTATTTTCCTAAAACTTAATCCCTTTTAAACTCGGCCCGTTCTAACCTCAGCCCACGAGAAATAAATGGAAAATTCATTTTTATTTAATCTCGGCCTGGCCCGTTTCCCCCAGCAACCCGGCCTACGCCCGCTTCCCCGACCCGACCTGCCACTCCTTCTTCCTTCCCATTGCGCATCTCCCGCTCATTTACTGCGCCTCCGCCGCACCCCACGCCTGCGCCCACGTCGCCACTCGTCACGTGCCCCGCTCGCGAGTGTTACTTCCACGACGCGCCCCCGTCTCCCCTATCTCCTTCACCCCCTCACACCACGAGCCGAGACCCTTCTCCACACACACACACACACCTCCTCTGTCACAGCTGCACCCTCGCTTGCCCTAGTCGCCGACGTTCACCCCCTTCGTCGTCGACCGAGCACCTCCTTCCCTCTTCAGTTCCCTCACCCGCTCCCCTCGCCGGAGCTCCGACCTCCATCATCTCTTCCCCTACACCGTCATCTCTATACTCGAACCCATCTCCTTCCTCCTCACCAAAACCCGACCACCTCCTCGACCTCCTTCCATCACCTTCGCTGCCTTCATCACTCTCCCCCTCTAAATCTCTCTTTGTGTCTCTCTCTCACTGCCTCTCTCTCTTTCTCACTCAATCTCTCTAATTCTCTCTCCCTGCACTCTCTCTCCCTTCCTCTGTTTTCTTTCTCTATCTCTAACTCTTTCTCTCTCAATATCTCTCAGTTCTCTCTCTCTCTCTCTCTCTCTCAGTTCTCTCTCTCTCTCTCTCTCTCTGTCTAACACTCCCTCTTCCGGCCACCACCGCAGCGAGCAACCCCACACCAACGACCACCACCCTCGTCGTCAAGACCCCAGCAACCAAGCCGCTGCCGAGACTCGAGTTCGAGCCAAGTCAAGTTACCGTGCCGCGCGTGTGTCGCGATCGTGCCATTGTCGTTGCCATACCGTCGTCGACACGTGTCCGGGCAAGTTCTCTACTTGCTATATGCTAGGTTATCTTTATTACAAATTAAAATAGTATAGATTCCGTAGTAATTTTTCCTGATAAATTATATTACGTACCTGTTCGATGCATGTTCCCAAAGAAAATACTTTTCAAATTTGACGGAACTGGATGGTTTATTTTGTCCCTCGTAGTGATGAATACCTTGTACAAATTTCGCTGGATAATATGACCATTATCGACTAAAACGACTACCCCCAAGTTTACCTGTAAAACTGGAATTTCCTTGTACCTGCAAGCCGTTAAAATCACCATAAATTATATATATACTGGAATGATGCGTTCGAGGGTTTAAATCGAAGCCGACTCGATGAACTATAAACCTATGTAAAGTTCTACTTGTTTCTGTACTTAAACTGTGACAATATTTGGATCGGAGTGCGACTCTGGACTGCAGTCCAGAGCGACTCCAGTTGTTGTTTACTGTCCCGTAATGAACACCACCCTGTTTCCTTAACTTGTAGGCTGCGGAACTCCACTGTTTATTATAGGTGAATCTGTTATCTAGACAACACAAGTAGTTTCATTCTGTTTTGTTATCGTTTGTTATTTAATCTGTAATTTAAAAGATCGGGACGTATAACAGTCCCAACAGAATCAGAATCGACATACTAGCGTTAAACAATGTATAACTCATGACGTACAGACGCGATTGAAAATCCTTCTGTTGCGTTGAAAACCTTACTGAAAACCATAGATTTCATCCAACTGTAGCATTGCTAAAATATGATCCCAACTGGGATTAAAATGCGTTGCGAAACGGACTTCCGATTCTGAAACCGGATTTCCAGCCGTGAACGCTTAAAATGAAATGGCTATAATTAATGATGCTGGAACCCGATTGGCATGAAACCAAATTCGCTGGATAGATAAATGAACATACTATTTATTTTTCGTTCATCGTTTCACTAAACTGTAACCGTATGATTTATGATACATTATTCAAGTGGTAGATTACTAATTCATGACATCCTAAACATGCTTTATATATTGTTTACGCATCATATCATACAAATGTCACTGCATTGATAACCTAGTGATAACGTGCATTTCCCAGTGTTAGGTATTAGTGATGATTGTGGCAAGTACGTTAGTGTTCGTGTATCAGTGAATAAGTGAAAGTGATACGTACTTGTACACAATCAGTGAACCTTATGATTCTATTGCATTGTCGACGTCTGTGGGACGCGTGTACGTGTGACTATAAGTGGTATGGGACACTTATGGAAGCTCTTGCACGGGTGTCATAGATAAGGCACCAGACACTGCCATTTATCTTAGGTATTAGTCGGGACGTGCTTGATGGAGGTCCTGCCTCCAGTTCTCGCGCAGACTTGTCACCGACCGATTGGTATTTAGGATTATGGTTAGCGTTTGATATGGGCCACGGGGTGTGGGGTAGTTTAAGTATGAGTTCAACAGAATCTCGGGAGTCCCTTGCCGGCTTATATATATTTAGGAAGATATATGGAGAATTACATGGTACATGATTATTACCGTGATTTACATGTTGGGCCCGTGGTCCCTTGCCCTTGGGTCCTACCCTTGGGTGGAGGACACTCACGAGTGGTTGACTCTCACACTTGGACTGACGATAGGTTTAGTGACCTGTACAGTGAGACTTAGAGACTGATAGGGATAATAGCATCGATATACATACTTACTGTGTTGACATATGTGGCATATCATTCTACTGCTTTAACTGTTCCGCTGTATTGATTACTGCATGTTCATACCTATACCGTCATTGTTTTACTGTTATATATATATCTATTATCACTGTTAGAATTGTCACATGATTCTATATATTATATTGCTATTGTGTCGCTCTGACGACCTGAGTATGCATGCTCAGTGTGAGGAGAAGATTTAGCCTGGACCAGGACTAGACGTATATTACAGACACCTCGATTTGCTATTCAGAGTTATACCTTTTGTTTCCCATCAGGTCAGTTCTTTATACTGTTTCGTTCCAGTTACTGCATTTCTCATTTCCTGCGCATTATTTACTGATTACCATGTAAAGCTAGAAGCCGAAGTGTGACTACGGCAGGATGTTTCCTTGACCATAGGAGCATGGCTGGCCTTGTCAACCCCTCGTATTCCGTATTTTGGGAAGCGGGGCGTGACATGGTTTAGTTGGTATCAGAGCCAGGTTTTGCTTCGATTGGGATTGCAGTTTTCCGTGTAGAGCTTGACAATCTAAGACATCCCTCAGTCTAGATTGTAAACTTGATATCCTTAATCCATATTCACATTGTGTGTTCCGCTATCCATTCGCTAGGGTTTCGGGTGACTTGGCAATGTTACGTGGTTGTAATTGCACTACCGCACTCTGTTTAAGTGACTTAGAATCCTACAGTTGATTTTCCACTTGTAACGAATTTCATCACATCTGATATTCTTGAATCTTTGTCCAGTCCATATTATATTTGATTCTTATAGCTTGTGCCTTATATCATCCTCAAAATTATTGTTTCAGGATCATGTCTTCCAGCAACTCTTCCTCTATCTCCACTCCCCAGAATCAGACTGTTGAGATCCTGAGTGTACTGCAAGGTTTAAAGGAAGCCCACGAGCGAACACACGACTTATTAGCTGAAGGACTGAGAAGGCATGTGAGTCAGGCACCAGCGGGAGTCTCCAATCATAAAGGGATCCCCATTAGACGAGGAAAAGAGAAGAAGATGAAGCGCCAAATTGTTTCCCCGCGACAGAAGCAACAGAAGACCCAGTGTTGCGGGTACCGTAAGAGGCCAGAACACCTTCAGAGGGATTGTCGCCGCGCCCAAGGGAAATGTCTGATTTGCGGATCCAGCGGACATCTTATCAACGGTTGCCCAAAAAGGAAGGAGCTACAAGGAGGAGACTCATCCACACTCTCCACTTCGGCCAAGTGATGATTATTGCGTAGTTCAAACATCGAGGATAAGGCGGATCCAGCCCAGGATTCAACTCGCGTGACGAGAATACAGCGGTCTAGTAGTCAAAGAAGAATTTTCATGTTTTCTACTTCCAATAATAATGTTGTCATCCTCTTATGAATATTTCTTTCCGTTTGAAATCTTGTATCCGTTGAACTTTTAGTTGAATGCAATAAAACTTGAATCGTAATATATGTATCATTCTCTTATCCTTTCCCTTATTCATACTATTCATTATCACCGCATTTAAATCTTGATTTTCATTTCCTGCCACCACATATCTTTCTATACTTCGTACATTTAGCTATTTTCTTGAGGTACTCCACTGTCTAAGCATGACTCTTTCTTTTCAGGCCATGGCCCACCCTGGAGCAGCACCGCATCTAGATGAGGATGCACAGTCATACGTTTCCTTAGACCGCACATTGATGAGTTCTGACGATGAGATCAACGGCCCCCAGGTCAATTTCGGAAACAACGATTCAGAGGACGAAGGAGCAGCCGCCCCAGAGTTTAACATGATAGGCGATTCCGACGAAGAAGAAGAAGACCCTGAAGAAAACCCAATAGATGAAGATCCCGAAGAAGATTCGATAGAAGAAAATCCAGTGGAGGAAAATCCCATGGAAGAGAATCCAGAAGAAGAGAATCACATGGAATCAGACCTCGATGAAGAAGCTCCAGCCGAGGAAGAAGGACCAGAAGAACAAGACCCTGTAATAGAAGAACTCCCATTGGCGATCCCCGCGAGGCGCTATGGAAATGGACGTCCCTACCTGAGCGCGCGAGCCTACCGCAACCTGCTGAATTCCCACAACCGCGACTGACGGGATTTATTTTAGATGTTGTCTTATCTGGCCAAATAAATCTGTGTATAGTTTAGGGCCACCTTTCGTTTTTGAGAATGCTTGTTTAAAATCTTCTGGAATGAAATAAACTGCTGAGTTTGCTAATCTTTCGATCTTCTTAGTTCACTTTCTACTTGATTATTTCTTCTATACAATTATTTTCCTACTGAGATCTGTTCACCTCTACTCCTTATATTGTTCTAACCTTCACTCGGACTAACAAGTACCACACCCGATCTTTTGAGGTCCACCTTTCATCCTTCGTCTGTGCCTCGTTTGAGATTCCTTCTGGGAGGAGAAAATTTTTAGTGAAATCTCCGAGTTCGCTAACCCTTCAAATTTTTGATTCGTATGTTGTACCGACCGTGGTTCCCCCATGTTTTTCCCCTTGTAGTCCTTTGTTCCTGTGCTGACCCGACCCTAATCTCTTCGACTTTCAGTCTAAAGCCGTCATCCTCCGACCTTCTGAATGAGCCACACTTCCTTGTAATCATTACCCTAACTAGCCCTATACCTCGTTGTATTTTTCCTATTACCCTAACTATATTTAGGGACTTTATTATTCGAATCTGGTTTTCATTACCTTGTATTTGTCGAAGAGTACGCGTTATCGACTACTTAGTTTTATGTACATTATTATTATCCTTATTTTTCAGTAGCGCAACCTTACACCGCGCATATTTTGTTCCATATCCCTCATTTTCGCTATGTGAGTTTTCTAAGTTATTTTAAAACTATGTTGATCGATACATCGTCCTAAAATGTTTTAATCTACCGACAAATCTTTCACTATTTTATATTCGTTACTTTATTTTCGGGTGTTGTGGCTATGTTTACTATTATAAACGATTGTGCCTTATACTCATTATTTCTGCCGTACTTATACGTGCACATATTTGAATTTCAATTTTATCGAGTACGCCTCGAATAATATTGTTCGTTATTGTTGCTATTTATATTTCCGTATATATGTAGTTACCCTTATAGTTGTTCCTGCTTTACACCTATTTAGATCTATATTTTTGTATGTTATTCTTACGTATTTATACCTTCGAATATCTTCGTCCATGTATTTCTAGTAAATCTTCATGTGTTAGTGTGCGATATAATAGCCTTCGCCTATGTTTGTATAACTTACCGTTTATTTTAAATTTCGAGGACGAAATTTTTGTAAGGGTGGTATGATGTAACACCCAGCCCCTTTTTATACCAATAAAACGTATCTCTTTTTAACTTATACAGTTTTTCTTTATTATTTATTTTATTTATTTTAAATTTTTAGCCCAAACCCAAGCTATAGATTTATTCTTCATCACAATATTTTCCTATATTACTATATCTCTAGATTTTTAACTTTAGTTGTTCTATATTCTAATCTAAAACCCTAATTCTAATTATTTATCCTATATCTAAACCCCATTTCTCTTTTTATCAAAAGAAAACTGAACCCTACCTTATCCTATTTATTCTAATAAATTCCCTCAGCCCATTACCCCATTTTCCTTTCTCTAATATTCAGCCCCCGGCCTTTTTCCATTTTTCCTTTAAATTAATTTTCCTGCGGCCCAGCATTTTACCTCAGCCCATTCACTTATTTTCCTTAAACTTAATCCCTTTTAAACTCGGCCTGTTCTAACCTCAGCCCACGAGAAATAAATGGAAAATTCATTTTTATTTAATCTCGGCCCGGCCCGTTTCCCCCAGCAACCCGGCCTACGCCCGCTTCCCCGACCCGACCCGCCACTCCTTCTTCCTTCCCGTTGCGCATCTCCCGCTCATTTACTGCGCCTCCGCCGCACCCCATGCCTGCGCCCACGTCGCCGCTCGTCACGTGCCCCGCTCGCGAGCGTTACTCCCACGACGCGCCCCCGTCTCCCCTATCTCCTTCACCCCCTCACACCACGAGCCGAGACCCTTCTCCACACTCACACCCACCTCCTCTGTCACAGCTGCATCCTCACCTGCCCTAGTCGCAGACGTTTACCCCCTTCGTCGTCGACCGAGCACCTCCTTCTCTCTTCAGTTCCCTCACCCGCTCCCCTCGCCGGAGCTCCGACCTCCATCATCTCTTCCCCTACACCGTCATTTCCATACTCGAACCCATCTCCTTCCTCCTCACCAAAACCCAACCACCTCCTCGACCTCCTTCCATCACCTTCGCTGCCTTCATTACTCTCCCTCTCTAAATCTCTCTTTGTGTCTCTCTCTCGCTGCCTCTCTCTCTCTCTTTCTCACTCAATCTCTCTAATTCTCTCTCCCTTCACTCTCTCTCCTTTCCTTTGTTTTCTTTCTCTATCTCTAACTCTTTCTCTCTCTCAATATCTCTCTCTCTCTCTCTCAGTTCTCTCTCTCTCTCTCTCTGTCTAACACTCCCTCTTCCGGCCACCACCCCAACGAGCAACCCCACACCAACGACCACCACCCTCGTCGTCAAGACCCTAGCAACCAAGCCGCTGCCGAGACTCGAGTTCGAGCCAAGTCAAGTTACCGTGCCGCGCGTGTGTCGCGATCGTGCCGTTGCCGTTGCCATACCGTCGTCGACACGTGTCCGGGCAAGTTCTCTACTTGCTACATGCTAAGTTATCTTTATTACAAATTAAAATAGTATAGATTCCGTAGTAATTTTTCCTGATAAATTATATTACGTACCTGTTCGATGCATGTTCCCAAAGAAAATACTTTTCAAATTTGACCGAACTGGATGGTTATTTTTGCCCTCGTAGTGATGAATACCTTGTACAAATTTCGCTGGATAATATGACTATTAACGACTAAAACGACTACCCCCAAGTTTAACTGTAAAACTGGAATTTCCTTGTACCTGCAAGCCGTTAAAATCACCATAAATTATATACATACTGGAATGATGCGTTCGAGGGTTTAAATTGAATCCGACTCGATGAACTATAACCCTATGTAAAGTTATACTTGTTTCTGTACTTAAACTGTGACAATATTTGGATCGGAGTGCGACTCTGGACTGCAGTCCAGAGCGACTCCAGTTGTTGTTTACTGTCCCGTAATGAACACCACCCTGTTTCCTTAACTTGTAGGTTGCGGAACTCCACTGTTTATTATAGGTGAATCTGTTATCTAGACAACACAAGTAGTTTCATTCTATTTCGTTATCGTTTGTTATTTAATCTGTAATTTAAAAGATCGGGACGTATAACAGTCCCAACAGGATCCGAATCGACATACTAGCGTTAAACAATGTATAACTCATGACGTACAGACGCGATTGAAAATCCGTCTATTGCGTTGAAAACCTTACTGAAAACCCTAGATTTCATCCAACTGTAGTATTGCTAAAATCTGATCCCAACTGGGATTAAAATGCGTTGCGAAACGGACTTTCGATTCGGAAACCGGATTTCCAGCCGTGAACGCTTAAAATGAAATGGCTATAATTAATGATGCTGGAACCCGATTGGCATGAAACCAAATTCGATGGATAGATAACTGAACATACTATTTATTTTTCGTTCATCGTTTCACTAAACTGTAACCGTATGATTTATGATACATTATTCAAGTGGTAGATTACTAATTCATGACATCCTAAACATGCTTTATATACTGTTTACGCATCATATCATACAAATGTCACTGCATTGATAACCTAGTGATAACGTGCATTTCCCAGTGTTAGGTATTAGTGATGATTGTGGCAAGTACGTTAGTGTTCGTGTATCAGTGAATAAGTGAAAGTGATACGTACTTGTACACAATCAGTGATCCTTATGATTCTATTGCATTGTCGACGTCTGTGGGACGCGTGTACGTGTGACTATAAGTGGTATGGGATACTTATGGAAGATCTTGCACGGGTGTCATAGATAAGGCACCAGACACTGCCATTTATCTTAGGTATTAGTCGGGACGTGCTTGATGGAGGTCCTGCCTCCAGTTCTCGCGCAGACTTGTCACCGACCGATTGGTATTTAGGGTTATGGTTAGCGTTTGATGTGGACCACGGGGTGTGGGGTAGTTTAAGTGTGAGTTCAACAGAATCTCGGGAGTCTCTTGCCGGCTTATATATATTTAGGGAGATATATGGAGAATTACAGGGTACATGATTATTACCGTGATTTACATGTTGGGCCCGTAGTCCCTTGCCCTTGGGTCCTACCCTTGGGTGGAGGACACTCACGAGTGGTTGACTCTCACACTTGGACTGACGATAGGTTTAGTGACCTGTACAGTGAGACTTAGAGACTGATAGGGATAATAGCATCGATATACATACTTACTGTGTTGACATACGTGGCATATCATTCTACTGCTTTTACTGTTCCGCTGCATTGATTACTGCATGTTCATACCTATACCGTTATTGTTTTACTGTTATATATATATCTATTATCACTGTTAGAATTGTCACATGATTCTATATATTATATTGCTATTGTGTCGCTCTGACGACCTGAGTATGCATGCTCAGTGTTAGGAGAAGATTTAGCCTGGACCAGGACTAGATGTATATCACAGACACCTCGATTTGCTATTCAGAGTTATACCTTTTGTTTCCCATCAGGTCAGTTCTTTATACTGTTTCGTTCCAGTTACTGCATTTCTCATTTCCTGAGCATTATTTACTGATTACTATGTAAAGCTAGAAGCCGAAGTGTGTTTACGGCAGGATGTTTCCTTGACCGTAGGAGCATGGCTGTCCTTGTCAACCCCTCGTATTCCGTATTTTGGGAAGCGGAGCGTGACAATATGCTACACCTCCAGGTGAGGCGGAGCGTCGGTTGCATTTCCAGTTGGAGCAGTTCGAGCAGTTGCCAGTCATTGATCCTTTTGCTTTCTGCAGCAAACGAAATGCCAAATCTTAGTACTTCGAAACCTAAGGGCAACCATTAGCGAACCGCGATTGGTTCGCGCATCACGACACACGAAGTGTGGAGTGGAAAGAGGAAAAGGTCCCACCAGGCGTGCCAGAATCTGTTCTCCTCCGAAAGACGGCGGCGACGCGGAGCGTCTCGCCAGAGATTCGGGGCAGATGCTTATTGGTGCTATCCGTCTACCTCTCCGAAGATGCCAAGTTGATTTATGGCACCATGTATCGAAAGTTTAAACGGATGCGTCCGATGTAGCAGACTTCGTCAGATTCCCCCTCGCTTGAGGGGTTTTTGATTGTGGGGACGCTCTTCCCTGCAGGTGCAAGCCTCTGCAGTTAATTACGCTATCGCATTGCAGTAACCACTTTCTCCTTCTCCAGAAATTTCACTTCGTGTCGTGTTTGTTTATTTTGTATTTGGTTGCCCGTGGATTGTATACGGAGACTGAGTTATGTCGTCGCCCGTAGGGCGTGGACTAGTCCAAATCCGTATTATCTTAGATTTGGGTTTGGGGGTTGGGTTTAAGGATACGTTAGCCTCATTTGAGACTAAGATCGACTTAAACGTTTGTTAAAGATACGTTAATCTAAATTTAGACTAAGATCAACTTAACGGGATCGTTTTAGATCCAACAAGATAGCAGTTTAAGGGGAGGCCTTGTTGTTTAGTTTAGTGACATTGCGGTCAATAGGTTGTTTAAGGACATTACGGTCCATAGATAGTTTAAGGACATTACGGTCCAATGTTAGTTTTAAGACGTTGCGGTCAAGGTTAAGGACGTCGTACTCCGTGGATTTAAGGACTCCACAATCCGATGTTAGTTTTAAGACATCACGGTCAAGGTTAAGGACCTCATAGTCCATGAGTTTAAGGACCCCACAGTCCGTCGTTAGTTTTAAGACATCCCGGTCAAGATTAAGGACCTCATAGTCCATGAGTTTAAGGACCCCACAGTCCGTATCAATGTGTGGTCATCAGGACCCATCACCTCTTTGAAGACGTTGAGGAATTACAACGCCAAGTATCAAAGGAGTGAAGAGATGTACCCTTAAACCGAGGTAGATTAAATAGTCTTTGGCCCAATTTAGAACCAAGACCAATTAATCATATTATGAGCCCATTGGCTCAGTTAAGTCTGAATTGAGGACTTATGGCCAGCTTGGGCTAAGTCCAATCATGCTTAGGATATGGACCCTCTGTTGGTCCATTGAAAGAGAGGCTTTGCCTCTGGAAACTTAGCCAATTGGGCTAAAACTAGTGTTAAACACTAGAGACCAACAGTGTTGAACACTGGGAATGAGATTGACAAACTGATGTTAAACGCCAAAAGATAATCAGTGTCACATACTAGCAACAGGGTTTTCAAATTAATGTTAAACACTAAAGCAGGTCAGTGTTAAACACTGGCCAAAGAGGTTTCAAGTTAGTGTTTAAACACTAAAGCAAATCAGTGTTAAACACTGGAAAGAGAGATTCCAAATTAATGGTAACCGAGATTTAATTTAGTGTTAAACACTAAGAAATTTAATGTTAAACACTGCAAAGAGAGTTTTTCAATTAGTGTTAAACACTAAAGCAAATCAGTGTTAAACACTGGATACAGAGGTTTCGATTTAGTGTTAAATACTAAGACGAGAGGGGTCACGTGGTAGCACGTAAGAGCGCCCTCTCTTTATTTGTTCTGCCGAGAGTATTGAGTATTTTGGAGCGTCACGTGCTGTCACGTGATGGGCATTTAAGTGTTCGTCTGTTAGAGCTTCTGCTAGGGGTCACGTGGGGCACGTGAGGAGTTATCTCAAAACCCTTCTCTGTAGACCTTTTCAGGGGTCACGTGGTAGCACGTGACCCTGTTTCTTTGCCTGTTTGAGGATGCGTTTATCTTCTTTTAAGAATTAAATTCTTCATGGAGTTAAACCCTAGCAATAAACTTCCTGTTTTCTTCGGAAGGATCATATTCTTAGATAGAGTTGAACTCTAACTTGTCTTCTGTGAGAATTGAATTCACATACATGTGAGGAATTAGGTTCCTGTTATTTTAACAGATTTGAGTTCTTAACTAGGGTTAAACCCTAGTTCTGTTCATTTGAAGGAATTAAATTCCTGTGACATAGGGTTAAACCCTAATTTTATTTTAAAGGAATTAAATTCCTACGAGAATTAAATTCTCAAACTTCCATTCCCTCCCTATGCTTTGGATCTGCATGGCAGGATCTCAACCCAATGAGAATTAAATTCTCAATTCAAGGGGAGATGTGCACTTTGCAGATCCTCCACTAAAGAGAGAATTAAGTTCTTCTTTTTAATATAAGAGTTAAACTCTTTCGAGAATTAAATTCTCTTTTTTCTTTCTTTAAAAGCTTTCCCTTTCTTACCTAGGGTTTTCTTTTGCAGAAGATCAAATTCTTCCAAAGTCTCAAGGCTCTCTCTTTTTTTTTATCTCTCTGTATATGGATCTCTCTATCCCCCTCTCTCCTGTCCCTTGGCTCCTATTTATAGGAGAAGGAGCAGAATCAATTAGTTTCGATGAATCATTCATTGAGGGATCTGATTTGTATTCATTAGAGATTTGATTTGCATTCATCATTTATTTGGACCTTTGGATTATTAGGTGAATTTTATTCACCGTTGGATTTTAAATCCAAAGATATTCTTTTGTTGCTGCGGTTAGATTTTAAGGGGAAATCTTTCCAAGTTCAAGATTTTTCCATAGATAGGTGATATTTAATCATCTTTAAATCTTTAATCCAATCGGTTTCAAATAATCATTCCCTATTGGAAAGATTAGAATGCTTTTCAGAATTTAATTCTGTTAAATAGATAGGCTTTGAAAGCCGGTCACGTGTGGCCACGTGACCCCTGGTCACGTGTGGGCACGTGACCCCCTGGAGCGAACTTTCTTCTCCCTTCTGCGCTCTATCTTCTAGCCGCTGTTCGACCGTTACGTGTCAACACGTGACCCCTGGTCACGTGTGAGCACGTGACCCTTTTCTGGAGCCTTTTCTTTGATTTAATCAAGAAGCTGAATCTGCCTTTGCTGCTGCTTTTAAATTGTCACGTGCCAACACGTGACGCTGGTCACGTGATACCTCCTCCGTAAGCTCTCCTGTTGCGTGTGGGTCTCAATAGGTTTTGGAGGAAGAAGTGGAATGAGGAGTTTGGTGCCGAGTACCTGCAAAGAAGTCCCGGGATGGTTTGGTACCACCAAGGACCCTCCGAAGATCAAGTTAGTGATGGGATCCGAGCAGAGTAACGGTTTAAAAGAGTAAAGAATGGCTTACTTGACCCCTCTGTGATGGGGGTTTATATAGCGGTGGTGGCACACAGCAGCAGGCGCGAGAATCTCACCGGCAGTTACGCCCCTGACGTCACGCCCGCGTAGAAAGCGGATCGCCCATTAATGGAGATTGATGGCGTGGAACGTGGGATGTTGCTGGCGTAGAATCTGCGCATGGCGAGATTCGCGGAGCGGCGGTTACGCCTGTGAGCGGTGACCTTGGTCGGAGGGCCGAGGAAGACAGCCTCGGCTTGGAGCTCGGGACGAGCGAGGATGCCGAGGAGTCCAGGTCTTGTGGCAACTCGGCGCGAGCTACGGGGCCGAGGAAGCCAATTTGCAGGGGGCCCTGAGGAGGACCAGCTTGCGTTTGCAGGTCAGGTACGGGGTGGCCTGGTCGGCCCTTTCTTCTGAGGTCCGGGACACGTCACCTGCCACGTGTCATGATCTTGGAGATCGCCAATATCGAGCACCATCAGTTTCGTTTGTTTCTTTCAAAATTTACTTTCCACAAATTTGCCTATTTGAAGTTTACATATAATTTTTTCTTAGAATAAAAGTGGGTTGATGATTACTTGATTATCTCTACCGTTATCATTAAAAGTACTAATAAAACAATTATTAGCCTGAAACAAAGCACACCCTAGGCAAATAAAGCGTCTATACAACCATTATTTAATGACTCCCATATCTCAACCAAGTAAACCAAACTGGATCTAACATGAGCAGCGGAATCCAGAAGTAAATGCCATATTACAAAATGGGTATAAATCTCTAAACCCCAGCTGCCATCAGACTTGCCTGGCCACCCCCACCCCATCCCACCCTGCACCCCCGAAAAAAACAATCAATAAAAGGGGGTGAAAATCCTATTATGCAAACAAGACTATTATGCCCAAAAGGAATATGCAATGCAATGCCTATTACGTTTGAACACGAGACCATGGTGTGTTTGAACTCAAATGCCTATGCAAACGAGACTACGGTGGGTTTGAAAACTAATGCTTCTTTTAATTTTTTATAATCGGCCGCCAATGTTATTTTAATAATTGTTTCTTCAAATAACACCTTTCCGAGTTAGGGCAATTAGGCAACTTAATGATGTCATCACATTGGTTTTGCTTTAAGGTGTCTAACAGGCCGCCGGACCGTCCATGGGCTGGTCCGGTCCGAGTGCCACATGGTGGGCCTTGGCCGGCCCGACCATTGACGACCCAATCCGACCAAATTCAAATTTCAATTGGTTGTTAGGGCCTTGGGGGTTGGGGTTGGGGTTGGGATGGGGACCGATCAATGCACGGGTTTTTTTTCCTGAATAAGGATGGGTGTTTTAATAAAGGAGTGGAGTTTTTTTTAAAAAAATTGAATTAAACCGGAGTTTGTAAAAATTATGTAAAACCCCCTCACTCAAAATTATACATTCCTATACTCTTAATTCAAAACTCTATAAATAACTCTCTACACCTCTCATTCTTCTTTCAATTCACAACAACAAAATTTTCAATGTCTCAATCTCTGTTTTTAATTTCCGAAAAGTTTACTGTTAAATTTGGAATCACGCAATCTTCATTTCTGCAGTCTTATTCTTTACTTCAGTCCCACTAATTTGATTTTGCTGTTTGGAATCGGGTCTTTTTATTAATTATATATTTTTCTCATATGTTTTTTTTATTATCTTTCTTTTTCTCTTACTAATATTTTTAATTAAAAATGTCATGTTCATCTTCACAAGATAACAAGAGTGCTTCATCTTCACAGAGATGTTCTTTTCAAATTGATATGGACTCATAAGAGGGACATAGATTAACTGATATGCTGCAAACTAATTTTGATTTTTATTCTCCTAAGTATGAGTTTTCTAATTATGAGATACCGCCTACATCACAAAGTCATGTCCTTTAAGTTTCTGAAGCAAGTGTTTCTGCCCCTAAAGATAAAAGAGTTAAAACTTCTGATGTTTAGAAACATTTTGTAGTACAAACAGTTGCGGATAAAGATGGATGGGCAGTTTGTACTCATTGTCAAGCAGATTTTACTTGTGCCATTTCAGGTGGAACAACCCATCTAAAAGGACATTTAATCAAACACGAAAAAGCAGATACTTGACAGACGGCTCTAAGCATGTCATCTAATTCTTTAACTAGTTTTTCTTATTCGTAAGATACTAATAGAAGAGAACTTGTAAAATGTGTCATACATGCTCAACAAGTATTTGGTTTTGCAGAAAATGAAAAAATTGATAGATTGGTAAAAAAATGAATATAATTCAGTATTTCAAAGAGTACCAAAAACAACACTTAGAAGTGATGTTTTTAAAAGTTTTCTTGATTGCAAAGCCAATTTTATTGATATTTTTGCAAATCTTAAAAGTAAAATTGCATTAACTTCTTATCTTTTGACTGCAAAATAAGTCATGAGTTATATTTGTGTTACCGTACATTTCATTATCAATGATTGGTTTTTACATAAAAGGTTATTGATTTTTTTTAAATGGAGCATCCAAATAGTGGACATAATATAAGTAATTGTATTTTGATTATTTTATGTGAATATAATATTCAAAATAAAATATTTTTAGTTGGTTTTGATATTGCTGCTAATAATAATGCTGCTATAGAAATTTTAAAAAATAATTTAAATTCTGTTTTGAATGGAGGATTATTTTATGAAAGATGTGCATACCGTGTTTTAAATTTAATTATGTATGATGGTCTTAGTATAATTGATCATCATTTAGCGAAGTTTAAAAATGTAATGATAATTATTGAAAGTTCTGAACTCAAAAAACAAATTTGTAAGCAAACTTGTACCCAGATAAATTTAAAATTTAGATTTTCGAATTCAACATTCCTAGTAGGTGAAATTCCACTTATGAGATATTAAAATGTGTTTTAAAATATCGAGAGCCTATCACTTTATTTTATGAAGAACAAATGCTCAATAATAATTTAAAGGATTTTGATTGGTTCGTTTGTGAATATGTTTTGAGATTTTTAGAAATATTTTATAATGCAACTAAATGTTTATGTAGTGTTATTCTCTTACTAAATGCTTAGCAGTAGAACAATTATTTTATATTAATAAAGTTATTAATGAGCATGTAATTGATCTTGAAAGTGAATTTGCTGAAATGTTGCATAGCATGATTATGAAATTAAATAAATTTTGATGAAAAATTCCTGCATTATTTTGTTTAGTTTCTGTTTTTTATCCTAGACTTAAAAAAGATAATTTATTTATTTTATTAGATGGATACCATGAAAATTTAGGCACTGATATAGGAGATTATAAAAATATTTTAGATTTTTATTTGCAAGATTTGTATTGCATATATGATGCACAGTACGGTCAAAACAGAACTCTTTCTTTATTTTCCTCTTCACAGCAAATTTCCAATAAAGGAATATTTCAGTTTTTGCAGTAGAAAAAACAAAAAACTGTTTCTGCTTCTTCCATTTATAATGAGCTTTACAATGTATTTGCAAAATTATTTCAGTAATTTTCTCACCGAGAAACAAAACGAAAATCTTGATATTTTGGATTGGTGAAAAACACATGGACACATGTATTATGTGTTTTCTGTCATGTCTCGTGATTTACTAACAACTCCGATGTCCACAGTATCTTCAGAATCCGATTTTAGTGCAGGTAACAAAGTTCTGAGCAACAATAGAGCGGGACTGTCGGATGACGCATTGGAGATCACAACGTGACAAAAAAATTGGTTCGATATAGCAACTAGACAACAACACGTTAAGCGCATTGAAGAATCCGACACCGATGAAGAGTAAAGAGATAGGAGCTCACCAGTTAGGTTTTTTTATGAATTGTATTTTTAATTTTCTAGGTCTGTCCCGAGACCTACACGAAGTTCGCGTTCAAAAAATTTCCAAAAAAGCCATAAAAGTAAATTTTCATTTAAAAATATTTAACAATTTTTTAAAAAAAATCTATTTTTTGAAAACCGGCCCGGCTCGACCCAAGTCGGGCCTCGGGCCAAGCTGAGTTAGGGTTTGGGGTGTTTGGGCCGGGCCTAAGCCCGACCGGAAGCCCGGTCAACTCATGCCCGGCCCGGCCCGGCGACCGCCAAACCAGCGGGGTTCGGGCTGGACCAGCCGGTCCCGACCCGACAGACACCTTGAGTTTTGCTTCTAGATTAAGAATCTCATGGGATTGATCTTTGGCCAATGATATGTGAAGGACAATGTTGTATCAAAGATGGCCAATCCCATGATTGGCCAAACATTCAGAAGAATACAACTTCTATTTTGCATGTCAAACTTTCAAAGTTATTGAAAACTATCATCTTTCTTTTCAGATTATTCTCATGATTCATCATAATTTTTTGTATTGTGGTGTAGATAATTAGTGTTAGAAGATGTCCAAAACTTTAAGATCTTTATTATAAATTATATTGGAACTACTTTGTTAATTATTTGGTACGAGTCTAATCATATATTTTGTATTGTTTTGCTTGCTTGCTTCCCTCTCTCTCTGTTTTTTCGCTAGATAACCAATCAAAGAACTAGTCTCTGATCCCATTTCCTTCTCTTCCACTTTGGCCAATATGAGTTCACCTGGTACTAGCAGCTTTATAGGGCTTTCTCCAGACCTCCGGGAAAAGCATGAAAAAAAGGCTCGAATGGTACGATCCCTCCGTCACCCCAGAATGAAAGGGGTGATCTCGTAGTTCTTGGTCTGTGAAGATGCGTTGTTAGGTGGTTCACGAATATTGTCCAAGGTACGAGAAAGACACAGGGGATCTCCCTTCTATCCGAACTCTAAAGAAAAATCATTATTAACAGTCCAAGCCCATAGATATTGATAGATAAAATTCCTATTTATTTGCTGAATAGACAGATTGGCCGAAAACGCCTTAGATATACTTCTCTCTTCCTCGATAGTGGTGTAAGGCAAGTAGAAATCCCTCTTCCTCAATGGTGGCTAAGGCAAGAAAGTATGATCGATGATCTACAGTGATGACGCTCGATATTGGCGACCTCCAAGATCAGGACACGTGGTAGATGACGTGTCCCAAGACTCAGAAGAAAGGGCCCACCGGGGCCGACCAGGTCTCCTGTGCCCGATCTGCAAGCGCAAACTGGCCCTCCTCGGCCCCTCAGCTCGCTTGAGCTGCCACAGGACAAAGACTCCTCGGCCTCCTCGCTCGTCCCCGAGCCCTCAGCCGAGGCCGTCTTCCTCGTCCCTCCGACCAACTCCACCACTCACATGCGTAACCGCCGCTTCGCGAATCTCGCGATGCGCAGATTCTACGCCAACAACATCCCACGTTCCACGCCCTCACGATCCCCATTAATGGGCGATCCGCTCTCTGCGCAGGCGTGACGTCGGGAGCGTATCTGCCAGCGAGATTCTCGCGCCTGCCGCTGCGTGCCACCACCGCTATATAAACCCCCATCACAGAGGGGTCGGGTAAGCCATTTTTCTTACACTTACGCCGTTACTCTGCTCGGATCTCATCACTAACTTGAGCGTCGGAGGGTCCTAGGTGGTACCAAACCACCCCGGGACTTCTTTGCAGGTACTCGGCGGCAGCTTCCACATCTCACCTCTTCCCCCAAAAACACATTGAGACCCACACGCAGTGAAGGATAATCAGTCAAGTTCACCTCGAGATCAACGGAAGACAACATCTGACAGAGGCCCAAGAAGGAGCTCCATCAGTTGGCGCCGTCTGTGGTAAACGTTAAATTCCACAAAATACAAAGTTGGCCTTCCTATCTCCTCTCTCATGGCAGACAACCATCCTGGGGATCCCGGTACCAGCCGCCGCCTTCCGCTCACCGAAGGCGGGGATGAACCCCCCGACCGTCATCAACGCCCTCGCGGGCCGGATAGATCGCCTGCAATCCCTCATGGAGGCCCTCGTCCGCGTCCAAACGACCGCGCCCGGGCCCCAGATCGCTGCTCCTCAGCCTCCAGAAGACTCTGTCCCTGTCTGGACGGCCAACCACCAGCAGGCTGCATCCCCTCGCCACCGGTCCCTCGAACTGGTGCTCCCTGAAGCCCGCTGGGCGCCCCAGGGTTCCACGCCAAGATCCGCCGCCAGGGAGCCTCGCCCCGAGCCTCCTCGCGACCCTTACCCCCCTGAGGAAATGTCAGTCACCTTTCCTATCCACGAGCATGGCCGACCCCACCATGATCGGCGGGAACAAACAGAAGGGGTCCGTCCCGGCGACACAAGAGCTACCCCATCCCGGGACCTGAGGCACCTTATCGAGAGAAACCGGGGCCGCTCTCAAACGCAGTCCACCCGCAGCGGGGCCCGAGAATCCCGAGGCGCCGATTCCTCAAGGTACCACGGTCGGCTCGACGCCCTCGAGAAGAAGATCGAGGGCATGCGTCGAGAAGCTAACTTCTCGAGCGACGGGGCTAAGTACGCCTCCGACTCGCTCACGAAGCCATTCACTGAGGGACTGATCGCCGTGCGCGTCTCCTCGCGTAATAAGCCCCCGAAGGTTTCTCCGTTCTACGGGAAAATCGACCCGAAGGACCACTTGGACGCTTTCACCGTGGGAATGAGCTTCCAAGATCACTCCGACGCAGCCCAGTGCAGGGCCTTCCCGGCCACCCTCATCCGCGCGGGTCGGGACTGGTTCTGGGGGCTCGAGCCCCGCTCAATTTCGACCTTCGACGAGCTGGCCACCCAGTTCCTCGGCCATTTCGTGGGGAACCATCGACAGAAGCGCACGGTCGACTACCTCTTCACGGTTAAGAGCGGGGACAAGGAAACGTTCAAAGCCTATATTACCCGCATCTACAACGCCCTCCTCGAGGTGCCCGAGCACCGGGACAAGACCGTCATAACGGCACTCAGATCTGGTCTGAGGCACAAAGAATGGTTGCGCTCCTTCGCGCTGGCTCAACCTAAGACCATGGCCGAAGTCAAGGCGTGGACCGAGCGCGAGGTCCAGCTAGAATCCGAAATGAATGCTAACCTTCCCCGGGCGGACCGGCCCAACCAGAAGAAAAGGACTCGGGAGGACATGCCGGAGCGTCAGCAGCCCTACCACCCGAAGTTCCAGGAGTATACCCCCTCAACGTCTCCCTCATGGTGTTGCTGGAGGAGGCCCAGAATGAGGGGTTCTTCAAGTTCCCCCCGGTCCCACGTCAGGCCGCTAAGCGAACCCGGGGCCCCTACTGCGCTTTCCACCGGGTGCTGGGCCACGCCACGGAGGACTGCAAACAACTGAGGGACTACATCGAGGAGCTCATCCGGTCCGGGCACCTCGCCACCTACTTAAGGGACAAACGGCAGACCGACCGCGAGCAGGAGCAGCCTCGCCCAACCACCGACCTGACCATCGGCCAGATCATGCTCGTTTCGGCGGACAGCCAGCCCGGGGCTCAGGGAGCCCCATGCCCTATGCCAAGCGCGGGGGCCGGCAGCCCTTCAGGGGGCTCTGCCAGAGCCAACAAAGTCATCCTTTAACCTGTACCTGTTCTTTTTTTTAAGCAATGTAAATTCTTCCTAGAATCTACTGTTGACTGAATAAGGATCAATGGAGCATTGCGAAAAAGAAAGGAAAACTTTGTTTATTCAAAAGGTATTATGGGCACCTCAGCCGTACATGCAAAAAAAAAACTGCTAAGTTACAATAGCGGGGGTAAGGGGTGCAGCGAGCACTGCTCGTGGTAATCGGCGAAGATCTCCGCCAACCGGGGCCGCGTAAGTTCCAGCCTCTGCTCCCGATTCCCACCGCGGGCGCTGACCCCGAGCCTCAGCTCGTAGCATTCGCGGACGAGCGCCTCCGAGCGCGCCAGCCGGTTCACGGAGATCAAGCCGAAGCGCCTCAAGGACCGCAGCTTGCCCACGGCCTCGTCGAAGAGCTGCTCCGACAGGGGGTTGTAAAGCCCCGGCGATGCCCTCCAGATGGAGTATATTAGTAGCTGCAGCTGGGAGGAGCGCCTGGGGAGCATCCGACCGAAGTGCTCCTCAATGCGAGCAACAACCAACTGCACGGTGTCCTCGGTGCGGTCGCGGTCATAAAGGTACACATCCGCAGAACTGATGATTTTGGGGATAGTGAACGGGAAATCCTCCATTTTCGATGGCCTATCTGCGAAGAGGGAAGAACCTGTACTCCTTATATAGCCCGCTGTGCAGCCCAACGGCCGCCACGCGACGTCCATCGATCGTTACCCGGTGGAAATGAAGCGACGCGCCACGCGGCGTCCTTCAACGTTACTCGGTGGAAACGAAGCGATGCGCCCCTGTTGCTTCGCCTCCCCCCGCATTCAATGCACTAGATGCGCGAGCCGTTGCCCCGACCGTTTCCATTCCCCGCACCTACAGCCGAACGACCAGGCTGCGCCTCGTCAAAGGTTCAACCCAGCAGCCGCCCTGCTCAAACATCCCCGGCCGGCAGCTTACCTGCCGCAACGCCGGGGATCAGAAAGCCCTCCCAGAGGCAGCCGAGCCCGAGGTCCCCTCGCTCGGCTATCCCCCGCGAGCAGCTTCCCTGCCACGACGCCGGGGATCAAAAAGCCCTCCCAGAAGCAGTCGAGGCCAGAGATTCCCTCGCTCGGTTATCCCCCGCGGGAAGCTTCCCTGCCACAACACCGTGTTAGTTATATGTATGCCCTAGAGGCCATTACTATACATAGGATGTATATTGTAGTGGATGCTTGGACATATATAGGGAGGACTTTCTTGCTCGACATGATAGTATGCTATCTGGTTACTCTTTACCTTAACGTGTACACTGATTGTCTTTCTGTTACATGTTGGTAAAGCCCTTAGGATGTGTACTTGACTACCTGGACTATGATGCAGATCATACTGGTGGGGACATGGTAGTCCATAAGTACATCCTTCAAGGTCCCTAGTCGTGGGTGTATCGAGACGGGGCATCGATATACCAGAGTAGACTAGCGTATACCTTCTCGACCCATACAGATGGGCGATGGATGATCCCATATCCATTGGTATTTGACATCAGAGATGCTATACGGGTGCTCAGTGGAGACTGGGTACACTGGAAGGACTCACCGAGAACTCCCAGATGGTATTATACCTTACGTCAGATGGCAGTTCTCTGGTGACACTGGTACAGAGTAGTCTGTTGACCCGAGATCGTCATAGAGTCTTGTGTGGTTCCCACTGTGCTTTGATTTCCACCTTACCACGTCCAAGAGGGCGTGCAAAACGGTGGTTTTTGGGTACAGTCCCGAATCACATGGAGGCAATGAGCGATAGGAGGGGATTCGTCTCTCCCGGTATAGGGAGTTGATGTTGCACTGTGTTCGATTGGTTATAACCGGAAATCCCTGGCCAGGGTTGCTGAGATTTACTGGTAAGTGTTACCAGTAGTTTCTCGAACAGTTATAGACCTCACATCGACACGACTTATCGAGCTATTGGGGTCTGACGTTTACCACCCCTAGGCGAGATATGCGACATATCAGACGACGAGACCGGACTGTACGGTAAGTGTTACCGGTTGGATTCACAGGAGTGTGAGCGGGCTTGCTCGTCGATATTCTGATCGCTCAATACCCGGGTGGCCGTTACGTTTAGCAGACCGCTTGCGGCTTGTGGGTGTTTGATATGATCATCACCTGCTGCCGGCGTATTGACGAGTCTTTAGAGTCCTACACAGAGGTTTCCTGGCTCAAGCGAAACGAAATAGGAGCGCATATGAGATATGTGCGGGAACGAGAATAATGCGTGTATGTGATACCGTATTCTATTCTCGCGATGAATGTATCGATTGGTTGTATGTGATATAACCTAGTTATCGAATCAAGGATTGATTTGATAAGCTGATACATTGAATATTAGTCGGTCATATGCGATATGACCGGATCGTTAAATCAAGTGTTGATTTAATGATTTAATGCATAATTATATATTTGATATATTACTTTGCATTAACTAGTATTGGTTCACTTTAAATGGATTTTCTCACTTGAAGTTCACAAGTTGTATATGTGATATACTTTTGTGCACTTGTTTGTATCATGTTTGATGATACATGTTAACTTGAGTTTGTGTGTATGATTAAACCATGGTTATATGTAATGGTTAGGGTTTTCTTTTTCTTAACTATTTCTTTTATTTATTTATTCATCTTTGAAAGATAAATAGAATTGTGGCTTATTTTGTTTCTTTCATGAAGCTTCATGAAGTGTTGAAAGCTTGACCATTTTGTTTGTTTACTTAACCCTAACCATTCAACCTAACCCTAATTTAGTCTCTACACTTAACCATGGTTGCTATATGATAAGTATTCATTTTATTTTCTATTTTGAATAAGACTTATCATATTATCTTCTTCTTCTTCTTCTTCTTCAAGATGAAGAAGCTTGCCACCAACAATGGCAACTTGAGAAAAAGAGTGAGAAATTCAATTCTAAAGTGAACCCACTTTCTATTTCTTCATCCTCTACCACTTGCCAAGTAGTATAGGGTGTTTTCTTCACAAGTTTCATGGCTTGGTGAAGTTGGAGCTTGATCTTGTGTTGCCTCGACGTAGATCATCTTCGGCATCGAAGTCGACGACCTAGCCCGCCCATTTCTCCGATGAAGCCGACGCTAGAGCCCAGGATCCGATGATCGCAGCGAGGGGACTTCATCGCAGAGCTATGGAGGTGGAGGACCGGATCTACAAAGGTTGTATTTCCGTTCACTTAGTTAAGTTGTTAACTAGTTATCGTTTTCGCCTAAATTCTAGTTAACGATCCGTATTAGGGTTTGTAGGCACAAGAAAAATTTGAATTTGGCATGGTTGATGCCTTGTGAGACCTCATTAGTGTGCCTAGGAACCCTATAGTGGTATCAGAGCCTAGCTAGAGCCTTAGGCGATGCATAGACGGAGTTAGAAGTCCGATCGAACCGAAACCCTAACCTAAAAATGCTCTATGTACATTTTTTGAACTCGGGGATTTTTGAGAATTAAAAATATGCAGAAAAATCAGCAGGAAGTTTTAAGAATTACTGTGAAGCACGTTTCCCTGATTCGATCATAGCGCGGCGGAACCGCGGCATTAGCATAGCTAATGCGGCGGTTCCGCGGCCAGTTAATCTCTTCATTCAAAACTTTTTGCACAGTAACTTCTTTCTTGCATTGCTGAGTTTCCTGGGAATTTTTAAATCTCACTCAAGTGTTGAGTTTTCTGGGTTGTATTGGGGACTTGGTGTTTCGATCGGATTGTCTAATTTTGTCTATGTGTTTTTCCGGATAATTTTTGAATATGTTAAAAATTTCGACCGGATATAAATACCCACTTTTTCCCCTGTCGGGAAATTTCCAAGTGTTGGATCTTTCCGTGGTTTAATAACGTTCTAAGTAGTGCAAGTAACGCGATGGACCCTCTAGAAGACAACAAACCTTAACTCGATTATGTGACCGTCTTGAACTGCCCTTTGAACCTTAGGGTTTGGGGTAGTACGGCGTGCCACATGTGAGGCGTTGGCTTGACCCTTCTACGGCTGGACCGTTGGTACTGAGGCATGAAGTGAATGTTTTTAAACTTGTTTCATGTGTTGAGCTGTTTCGGGAAAACTTGGGTGTTCGATCGTTCGATCGGAAAGTTTAACATTTTCTATCTTATCCGGAATGTGATACAATACTTGGAATCCACAAGAAGTTATGAGATAACTGAATAAATGTTATAAATCTAGCGGTTTAGTCTCACTTGATCGGTTGCCACGGAATTTTGATGTGATCAAAAGTCCGTCGCAATCACGTAGCGTACGCGGATACTCGCCGGGTAAACTTAATAGACAGCCTCACTCCATAGCCCCGACCAAGTGACTGTAGGAGAACCCCGTCGCCGAAAGCATCCGTTCGGGTGCTCGCGGCAGCGGTGTTCCGCCTTGGTGCACTTCGTCGACGGCGTCGGGGGTGCGGCCGCCTACTAAAGTTTGCAACGAGTATTCGATCAGGATGTCGGGAATCCTGTTGAATTGCCCGACTTGATATTGAAAAGTGTTTTCGATTTTGAGGCTAAAATGCGGGGTTTATAATTGTTAGGCATGCGATGTCTAAGGAATTCATTTGGTCAGGCATGCGATATCTGAGGAGGTTGCGGATTCCAACTGTTGTAGTTTTACACTTTCTTTTCTGTGACCGTAAGTGTAATATGTGATATCGCCGGTTTCGTTGCTATATGTCAACGACAATTGGGATGCGTATATTTACTTACGTTGATGACATGTGATGTTATGTGTTGCTGGATATGTTATATTGGATCGTCGTGTTTGAATAGCCGGGTTTTTTTATGTGAGATGAGTGTTTTTCATTTTCATTCATGTAAAAACTTGTATGTAATATTCTTTTATTGGGGCACTTCCAGGTTGCGGAAGATATCACCCTTTGTATATTATTTACTTTTCCGCACTAGGATAGACCCAAGGAGGAGGGCACAAGTAACCGGGTTCTGGAGTCCAGTGGGAGACCAACTCGAGGAGTCGAGTCCGGGTCTCCTAACTCTAGAATTGGTAGGGTTGCTTGCCGCTCTCGTAGGGGGCTAGAGGTGTGGGTTTGGCTATTCATCGCGACCGTGGAATCCGTGTTTTATACTGGCTCGTATTGAAAACACGGACGTCCTAGTATATCCAATATTTCATATATGTTTCTTCTGCTGCGATATCTGTGATGTGATCATGTGATGTTCTGTGATAGATACAGTATATAGTATATATGATATATTATATAGGCGCTACTTATGTTTTACACCCGCGCTAGCCCTGCCCCGCTCTGCCGTTAGTTACCTAACCTAACGGTGCACGAGGGGACATCGAGGCGAATGCGGATGGCATAAGTGTACGTCGTATTTATCTGTGATGTTTAGGTACTTAAATGATGGGATTTCATTAATGTGATTAATGAAAGAAAAGAAACCTAAGATGTTGTGGAATCGAATTTCAAAATAAAACAGGTAGCTACAGTTCTTGCTTTGCACAGCGGTATATATGATATATCCTGCACCTTATTCGATAAGGAAAGGACCGAGATCCCTTCACCGGGAGTGACTCCTTTAGCAATAACTGGCAGATGCTACACACTCGGTTTGTCTTTTGATTGCTTTTAAGAGTTCTGCTTTGCACAGTGATATATATGATATATCCCGCACCTCATTCGACGAGGAAAGGACCGACGATCCCTTCACCGGGAGTGACTCCTTTAACAAAACTAGAAAAGCCTCAAAAACACTCCATTTTAAAATCATTTGATTCTACAACGATATCAAGTTCATTACGCAATAGGTTTTCAGAAAAACCTATCGTAGCCCTCCGTCATTTCAGATAAGTCCTACTTAGTATTCGTGCTACGTTTGTTGACCTCCGTCAAGGCGTAGTGTGCGGTAGCTAACTAGTATTTATCTGCTTATGCATATGATGCAGATTGGATTAGGGTAGTCGTGCGACCTTGTTGACCTCCGTCAAGGGTCGTGCGGGTGGGTTTGATTCAATCAAGAAATGACGGGTTGAACTTGACTAGTATCCTATGGTTTGTTGACCTCCGTCAAGGTCATAGGGTGCTAGGGGCAAAATTATCGGGAATTTCAAGTGTTGAAATTTGCAATGAGATTGCATACCTTCTATGAGATAGTTGGATCCCGATACCCGCTGCGAGTAAGAGTTACTCCTGGGAGAGTTTTACACATTACAATTAGCCGATCAAGTAGGTGTCTAGAAAGGTGTTAACGGGGTTACGCCTCTGGGAAAACGAGGTTTACATTAATTAGGTTCGTGCGAAAGCACGGGGGACCTCCCTCAAAGTACCGACACTGGCCTGGCTGAAATATTGGCGAACTTGTAGCGTGTAATTAATCCCGGCTAGTCTTTCCTTTTAGGGTTTGAAGGAAGATTTGATAAAAACAGTGGGAGCCATCCTGATTAGATAAAATAAATAACTAATCTGATCTTGCAAGAGCGCACGCTGAGTGTTTTCTTCTCTCTCTCTCCTGGTAGCGACCATATCACGCCTTAATCAAGATAATAATACGGATGTATTGACCGAACCCGCTTGTTATACCGAGCTGGGGAACGTTGGTCCCGCTCCTACTTATAATTGTTATAAGACAGAGTAGGAAATTGGGGATTACCAGAATTCCCGTGCCGCCCAATCGAAGAGAGTGCATGCTGATGCATCATCTTCGGGTGTGTTCATTACAAAGAACTGTTTCTCAGTATCCTCTACGTCCTGGGTATTAGATACCGGATCAGGATCCCGCAAATGTAATCCGTTACATGGGCTACAGAAAGGTAGAGAACTGAGAACGGGTGATAAGTTTCATGAGGCAGAAAACGGGGCAAGTGTTGCAGCCAAGTCTGTTGGTCACTGTCACCCTGTATTACTAATACATTGATTCTGAACAAATGCTTTTAGATACCGAACCTGATATATAAAATCATATCAGTCTCTTTATTAGTAAAGAAATGATAAAATTTTGTATTGTTGGATAATGTTTTGAACATTTCCTATATCAAAAGTTGATCGGTTAAGGCACGTTATCTAAAAGCATTGATGTTCTAAATAAAACTACAGTTCTTAATATACTGAACACACACAAGAGGAAGAGTTCAGAATTGAATGATTCCTTCTTGAGGTATTGTAGACTAGGTCAGATCAATGTGACCCGAGTAGCTAAAGTTACATTTAGATGCATATTTAAATCAGTTTGAATTTACATCTTATGAAACTTACCAGTCATGTCACAAAGATAAGATGACCATAGCTCTGTTTACTGGAAACGGAGAAAGAGTTATTGAACTCTTGGGACTGATACATAGTGATGTATAAAGGTCCCCAGTCTATACATGCCAAGACTGGTTCTTTATACTTCATTACATTCTCTGATGATCTCTTTAGATTCAGACATATGTTCCTGTTAAAACACAAGTCCGAACTTTTTGAGATATTCACAGAATATAAGTTAGAAGTAGAGAACCAAAATACGGGTAAAAGTATTATGTCCTTTGATGTGATCAAGGAGGAGAATACTTGAGCATGGAATTTCTGGACTATTCTAAAGGAGAATGAGATTCTCTCTCAGCATTACTCCCCCGAATACACCATAACACGTTGGTGTATCGGGGTGGAGCAATCACACCCTATATGATAAGGTATGCTCTATGATGAGTACTACTGAGTTACCTATTTCCTTTTGGGAGTTATGCGCTTGAGAAGCCGCATACCTATTGAATAGGGTTCCAATCAAATCAGTTGCCTACCGCTTCATATGTGATATGGAAAGGGAAGAACCCATATCTTAAATTGGTTAAGATTTGGGGTTGTCCGGGCTATATCTAAAAGCATAATCCGGACAAGCTCGAGGCAATATCTGTTATGTACAACTGGAAAGGTTCCAGCTATGCAAACTACAGCAGATGATTTGGTAGAACCAAAGAATTCAGTAGATTCCAACGAACTTCAGCCTCTCCGCCGATCTAGTAGGGTTCCTCACCCACCTGAGAGATACTTCGGTTTCTCTATGACAGTGGGAGTGAGGATTGCATCATGAGATGATGACTCAACTAGTTTCGAGCTGGCCATCAGGAGTAGGACTCTGTAAGAATGGCTGGATGTTTATCGATCTGAGATGGAATCTTTATACACCAACAAAGTATGGACTTTAATTGCTTTATCTGAAGGGTTAAATTCCTATCAGGAGCAAGTATATCTTGAGAAGATTACTTGGTGTAGATGGAAAAGTTGAGACTTTCAAAGCTAGACTTGTTAAAGGTTTTCGTCATCAACCGGGCGTGGATAATGGTGAAATCTTTTCAAGTAGCTATGCTTAAGTCCATCCAGATCCTACTTGCCACAGCTACATACCATGACTACGATATCTGGCGGTTGGGTGTCATGACTGATTTTCTAAAATGATGTTTTAGAAGAGAGCGTCTGTAAGTACACAGCCAGAGGGCTTCGTAGACAGTGGGAGCAACGGAAACGTGTACAAGTTGCTTTATAAGATTAATGCAGGCATCGCGGAGCTGGAACAACTGTTTTGATGAGATAGTCAAAGAGTTTGACATCATCAAAATGGTAGATGAACCTAGTATATACAAAAAGGTAGTAGGGAGTATGGCAGTAATCCTCGTAGAATACATGGATGGCATACTCTTGATGGGGAAGGAGTTTCCTATGCTACGCTCGGTCAATCTCCGCTTTTCACAAGGATTCTCCATAAAGGATCAAAATGATACCTCCTAAATCCTGAGTTTGGATCTATGAGATAGATCTAATTGGATATTAGGATACTCACTAGATATAGTGAGATGGTATCAATCGATCCCGGGGAGAATCACTGGAAGGGTTCCAGAGTGATAAGGACGACTGAAAGTCAGTCACAGGCATTGTCTTTACTCTCAGTAAAGGGACGGTATGTTGGAAGAGTTCCAAGCTAGATACCGTGACATACTAGACGATAAAGGCTGGATACATCGCTACTTATGATGCTACCAAAGAGGCAGTCTGGATATATATTTGTTCATGAGATGAACTTAGTTCCTCCCATTGTGTGACAATGGAGATGTGGCTTATGCCAAGGAACGTCCGTCCCATCAGTGATCCAGACATATTCTAAGGCAGTATCACCTGATCATGGAGATGGCTGATCTCCAAGGTGATCGAGGTTAGGAAAGCATACTCAGAGGATAACACGGCGAATCCACTCACGAAGGCCTATTCCCAGAGAGAGACTTTTATGAGATGGTTGAGTATGAGATACTGCAACCACTGCTATCAGATGGCCCTAGTGCAAGTGGGAGATTGTTAGTTATATGTATGCCCTAGAGGCCATTACTATACATAGGATGTATATTGTAGTGGATGCTTGGACATATATAGGGAGGACTTTCTTGCTCGACATGATAGTATGCTATCTGGTTACTCTTTACCTTAACGTGTACACTGATTGTCTTTCTGTTACATGTTGGTAAAGCCCTTAGGATGTGTACTTGACTACCTGGACTATGATGCAGATCATACTGGTGGGGACATGGTAGTCCATAAGTACATCCTTCAAGGTCCCTAGTCGTGGGTGTATCGAGACGGGGCATCGATATACCAGAGTAGACTAGCGTATACCTTCTCGACCCATACAGATGGGCGATGGATGATCCCATATCCATTGGTGTTTGACATCAGAGATGATATACAGGTGCTCAGTGGAGACTGGGTACACCTGAAGGACTCGCCGAGAACTCCTAGATGGTATTATACCTTACGTTAGATGGCAGTTCTCTGGTGACACTGGTACAGAGTAGTCTGTTGACCCGAGATCGTCATAGAGTCTTGTGTGGTTCCCACTGTGCTTTGATTTCCACCTTACCACGTCCAAGAGGGCGTGCAAAACGGTGGTTTTTGGGTACAGTCCCGAATCACATGGAGGCAATGAGCGATAGGAGGGGATTCGTCTCTCCCGGTATAGGGAGTTGATGTTGCACTGTGTTCGATTGGCTATAACCGGAAATCCCTGGCCAGGGTTGCTGAGATTTACTGGTAAGTGTTACCAGTAGTTTCTCGAACAGTTATAGACCTCACATTGACATGACTTATCGAGCTATTGGGGTCTGACGTTTACCACCCCTAGGCGAGATATGCGACATATCAGACGACGAGACCGGACTGTACGGTAAGTGTTACCGGTTGGATTCACAGGAGTGTGAGCGGGCTTGCTCGTCGATCTTCTGATCGCTCAATACCCGGGTGGCCGTTACGTTTAGCAGACCGCTTGCGGCTTGTGGGTGTTTGATATGATCATCACCTGCTGCCGGCGTATTGACGAGTCTTTAGAGTCCTACACAGAGGTTTCCTGGCTCAAGCGAAACGAAATAGGAGCGCATATGAGATATGTGCGGGACCGAGAATAATGCGTGTATGTGATACCGTATTCTATTCTCGCGATGAATGTATCGATTGGTTGTATACGATATAACCTAGTTATCGAATCAAGGATTGATTTGATAAGCCGATACATTGAATATTAGTCGGTCATATACGATATGACCGGATCGTTAAATCAAGTGTTGATTTAATGATTTAATGCATAATTATATATTTGATATATTACTTTGCATTAACTAGTATTGGTTCACTTTAAATGGATTTTCTCACTTGAAGTTCACAAGTTGTATATGTGATATACTTTTGTGCACTTGTTTGTATCATGTTTGATGATACATGCTAACTTGAGTTTGTGTGTATGATTAAACCATGGTTATATGTAATGGTTAGGGTTTTTTTTTTTCTTAACTATTTCTTTTATTTATTTATTCATCTTTGAAAGATAAATAGAATTGTGGCTTATTTTGTTTCTTTCATGAAGCTTCATGAAGTGTTGAAAGCTTGACCATTTTGTTTGTTTACTTAACCCTAACCATTCAACCTAACCCTAATTTAGTCTCTACACTTAACCATGGTTGCTATATGATAAGTATTCATTTTATTTTCTATTTTGAATAAGACTTATCATATTATCTTCTTCTTCTTCTTCAAGATGAAGAAGCTTGCCACCAACAATGGCAACTTGAGAAAAAGAGTGAGAAATCCAATTCTAAAGTGAACCCACTTCCTATTTCTTCATCCTCTACCACTTGCCAAGTAGTATAGGGTGTTTTCTTTACAAGTTTCATGGCTTGGTGAAGTTGGAGCTTGATCTTGTGTTGCCTCGACGTAGATCATCTTCGGCATCGAAGTCGACGACCTAGCCCGCCCATTTCTCCGATGAAGCCGACGCTAGAGCCCGGGATCCGATGATCGCAGCGAGGGGACTTCATCGCGGAGCTATGGAGGTGGAGGACTGGATCTACAAAGGTTGTATTTCCGTTCACTTAGTTAAGTTGTTAACTAGTTATCGTTTTCGCCTAAATTCTAGTTAACGATCCGTATTAGGGTTTGTAGGCACAAGAAAAATTTGAATTTGGCATGGTTGATGCCTTGTGAGACCTCATTAGTATGCCTAGGAACCCTACACGCCGAGGATCCAAAAGCCCTCCCAGAGGCAGTCGAGGCCAGAGGTTCCCTCACTCGGCTATCTTTCATGACAAAAGCCCTCGCCAAGAAGCACCGGGAAGTAACCCTGCCCGGCCAAAGGTCCTTGGTGGGCTTCATACAGCCTTATAGCTTTCCTCACGCCAAAGGCCAAAGTCCTCCCAGAGGCAGTCGGGTCCTTGCCCGGCTATCCTCGGCTGGTAGCTTCCTACCATAACCGACAAGAATCAAAGTCCTCGCCAAGAGGCATCGGGCAGTAACCCTGCTCGGCCCCCGTCCTGTAGGATCTGAAAGCCCTCCCAGAGGCAGCTGAGCCCGAGGTTCCCTCGCTCGGCTATCCCCGGCGGGCAGCTTCCCTGCCACACGCCGGGGATCAAAAATCCTCCCCGAGGCTGTCGGGCCCTTGCCTGGCCATCGACAGCCGGTAGCTTCCTACCACCGTCCTTAAGGATCAAAAGCCCTCATACAGGGGGACCCGAGCAGCTACCCTGCTCGGTCAAACTCCGGCTCCTGCCATCTACGCCAAGGATCAAAAGCCCTCACAAGGACATCGGAGCGGCTACCCCGCTCAACCCCCCAAGGCTGGTAGTCGCCTACCAACAACTCTAAAGAACCAAGCCCTGGAAAGAAGGCGACCGAGAAGCTACCCTGCTCGGCCACCCCTGGCGGGTAACCCCCCTAACACCGCAACAGATGCGTGAAGCCTTAGCGGGAAACAACGGCGCAGCTACCCCACCCGGTCTCCCCCAGATGACAGCCGATACTCCAAATCAGAAACAAATGTCAGGTCTGCCCAAGCCTAAACGATCTCCCGCTCGACCTCGGGGCCCAAGGAGATACCTCCTCGGAGACGCTCATCGGCAAACAACTGCAGTCAGCTCGACGGACGATCGTTGGACGGAGAGCCAACCTGACATGGAAGCACAACGGCGCAAGTAAAAATATCCCAAAGCGAGTATTCTTCATAAACCAAACAGATGGCAGAAAGGAAATCTTTATCACGGCTGAAGAAGAAAAACTTTATTACTACTGTCAAACATAAGTTTTTTTACAAAAGGTATTTTCTGTCTCCTCAGCCTTACAAAATTCAAAAGGAAAACAAAGTGAAGATAGGAGAGCGGGGGCTCTACACCTCGAGCCCGGGCACGACCTCAAGGTCCTCAACCTCCACCACTGGGGGCGTTGGGTCCTCGGCCCCCTCCCCGCCGGGAGCCTCTCCCCCTTGCTCGTCGACGCCCACGAGGGGGAACTCGGCCCGCAGATCCGCGTCGCCGAACTCCGGCATCCGAGACTTGACGGCATCAAGGGCGTCGTGCCAAATGCGAGTCGTGGCCACAGCCAGATCGTCATAAAAGCCCCTCGACCCCTTGTAGCTCGCCACGGCCCTAGATTCCGCCGACTTATAGGCCTCGGCCGCCGCCCCCAGCTCCTTCCGGAAGGTCTTCACCGCCTTCTTGAGGTTTCCGGCGAGCACCTGGGAGTCCTCGAACTTGCCCTCGGCGATTGCGGCGGCCTCGCGATGCCGGGCGACCTCCCTTTTCCCAGCATTCACCTCGCCCTCCAGGGCGGCGATCCTCGCCTCCTGCTCCCGTCTGGAGCTCTCTTGCAACGCGGCGAGCTGGCGCGCGGCCTCCACTGCCGGTGCTACCACCTCGGTCTCCGTGCGAAGGGCGAGGGCCACGTGCTGGAGAGTCTGGGAGGGCATAAGAAGGAGAAGGATCAGAAAATATGAAGGAAAACACTAAATCTCACCGCGCACTGGGGGCTTACCTGCACGGCTTCCTGGGCGATCGACGCCTGCTGAGCTTTGAGGGTTCCCCCGGGAACCCGACCCCCGGCCGAGGTCTCTATCTCATGGAGGAGGCTGTCCGCGACCGACAGCCCGGACAACACCATGAACCGGAGCCCCCTTCCTTCACCACGGTCGACGAAGACCAGCCCCGGGAAGGTCTCCGGAAACTCCTCTTGAGCGTCTCCGAGGGGGAGCCGATCTCCTCTTCCGAGGCCGTGTCCTCCACAATCAGGGCCCGCTTCCGGCCCGACACTCTGCTGGGGCCCGGGGCGGGATCCACCGCCGAGCGTCCTCGGGGCACCGCCACCGGGGCGGTGGGAATGGGGGCAGCCTGTGCTCGGGAAGAGCTGGCGCCCCCAGCCCTAGCAGGCTGCCTCGGTTGGCGCATAGCATCTCAGAGAACGCCGAAGTCCATAGATCCTGCACAAAACAAACACCCCACTTATCAGCAACGCGAGTAAAGCATAAACCCAGAAAGCAAGCCTAACTTACCAACGAACTCGACGTGGCTAAGACCGGCCCAGCTTAAAACCTTCTCGGACAGCAGCACGTCGTATCGAGAGATGGGTTCCCACGACCCCACTCTCACCGCGGCGGGGTCGTCAGACAGGTTCCCCGGCACACTCTTCTCCCTCGACCACTTGGTGGGCACCGGCCAGTCCTCGTCTTCGGGAGGGGAGACGAAGAAAAATTTCTTCTTCCAGTCATGAATGGAGGAAGGCAAGGCCACGACCTCCGTCCCGGCGGCGACCCCGGGCTGCTTCCTAAAAGTAAAATAAACCCACCTCGGGTCGCCAGCTCGACCGCCGGGGTGACTCTTAAAAGCAAGGGAGGAATCGAGAAGGGAAAGGCTGAAAGGAATCACCTGCAGCTTCAGGCGGATCAGGAACCCAAGGAGGATCCTCCACACGTTCGGCACCAACTGGCCAGGAGCCAAGCCGAAGAAATTCAGAGCGGCGACGACCTCAGGAGAGAAGGGCAAGCGCATTCCGCCCCAAAAAGCTTCCGAATACAGGGCAATCTCCCTGCCCCATACCTAGTCTGCCCTCTCTCCTTCCTCGGCCAGACGAAGCGTGTAGCGCGGGGGAATGTGGAAGAGAGCTCGAGCATTGGCGAGCTCGTCCTCATGCCTCACCCAGCACGGGGTGCTGGGGGCTACATCCACCGCCTCCTCCCTGGAGGCGGCCCCCGCCTTACGGCCTCGGGGAGAAGGCCCAGCCCCTGCTCCCCGAGGAGACTCGGACACATCTAAAGGAACCCTATCATCTACTCTTACGACGTGTACTGATTCTACAGGGGAAGACATCTAACCTGGGAAGGAAACTCTTCAAAGGTTGGGAACGAGAGAAGGGAGACGAGCGCCGAGCAGCTGGGGCTTGAGAATGAGGAATATGAGAAAGTAAGGGCCCTAGGGCGGCCCCACCCGTATTTATTACCGCATGCGGCCTCATCCAATGGCGCCCATCGTCTCCCGCCGAAACGTCTCCTCGTGCCCAACGGCTCCGATCACTCCACGTGGCAGCCCAGCGATTAGCCGCGTCCCGTCAGACGCCGCAGACCTGTGCACGTCACATCAACCAGTTGGCGCTCGACACGTGGACCGTCGCTTCGACTGCAGAGTGCACGAACCGGCGCACCCTCCTTAAATGCAAAGATCTCGCCTCGATTCGCTAGCGGAAAAGACAACCGACGGCTCGAGGACTCATCCTGGCATAACCCTGAGAAGGAGCTCACCTCGGGGGGCCCTGCAGTCCACTCCTAACCCAACCCGCTAGCTGGACGGGACAAGAGTGGGGGGCTAATGATGACGCTCGATATTGGCGACCTGCAAGATCAGGACACGTGGCAGATGACGTGTCCCAAGACTCAGAAGAAAGGGCCCACCGGGGCCGACCAGATCCCCTGTGCGCGACCTGCAAGGGCAAACTGGCCCTTCTCGGGGCCCCCTGCAAATTAGCCTCCTCGGCCCCTCAGCTCGCCCGAGCTGCCACAGGACAAAGACTCCTCGGCCTCCTCGCTCGTCCCCGAGCCCTCAGCCGAGGCCGTCTTCCTCGTCCCTCCGACCAACTCCACCACTCACAGGCGTAACCGCCGCTCCGTGAATCTCGCCATGCGCATATTCCACGCCAACAACATCCCACGCCCTCACGATCCCCATTAATGGACGATCCGTTCTCTGCGAGGGCGTGACGTCAGGAGCGTAACTGCCAGCGAGATTCTCGCGCCTGCCGCTGCGTGCCACCACCGCTATATAAACCCCCATCACAGAGGGGTCGGGCAAGCCATTTTTCTTACACTTACGCCGTTACTCTGCTCGGATCTCATCACTAACTTGAGCGTCGGAGGGTCCTCGGTGGTACCAAACCATCCTGGGACTTCTTTGCAGGTACTCGGCGGCAGCTTCCACATCTCACCTCTTCCCCCAAAAACCCATTGAGACCCACACGCAGCGAAGGATAATCGGTCAAGTTCACATCGAGATCAACGGAAGACAACATCTGACGGAGGCCCAAGAAGGAGCTCCATCATTCAGTGTATTCGAGTTTGTGTTTTTCCAGTTCCGGCAAGAGAGCGAAGCGAACGAACCTTTGACGGACCGGGTGGCTGGATCCTTGTCTAAAAAGGGGATATGGCGAAATTGGTAGACGAGAGATTTCTTTATGAATGATTTCGAGATGGAAAGAATCCAAGCTTTGGAAATAAGCCAATCATAGGCTGCACATTCATATTCAAGATATTTACGAATATGACTAGTTGGAATGGGTCCTGTGTCAGCCCACTCGATTAGGCAACTCCCTCCCTAAATAGACCTCGCGGAGGAAAAGAATTGAACCTCGAAGAATGAGTCTGGAGAGCGATGCTCCCCTTCCTTTATAAAAAGAAGATATCAATGAACTTCTATGAAATGGTTTCACAGGATTTAGCCAATTGTCTCGATCGTGGGATATCATTGAGAAATAGGAATCCGTGTTATCAAAGAATTTCCCCTTTCTCGCGTAAAAGAGATCATCATTCGAACACGCCGCGTTTTACTGGGAAGGATCGAACCATGGGAACGAATTCACAGGGCTATCACCTTCGTTGGCCAGATCTTCCAACCTTTTCAGAAAACCAGTTCACTGCGCGCCCCATCCCGTAAGTACCCCCTCAGTCGGTGGGGCCTCACATCTGTGCCTTCTATCATTCCGCTCCGTCAGTTCCTTCCTTCGCTCCACTTGCCCCGGTCGCCGTTCTACTCGTTCACTTGCCTATCCGTTCCGTTCCGCTTCACCGACTTGACGAGGTGCGCCCTCAATTGTCGGGGGCTCGCAGCATGCGCCACCCGGTCCATCAAAGGATCGTTCGCTTCGCTCTCTTGGCGGAACACTTTCAGTTTCGTCAAGTTTTCTCAGGGCTCTCGGGTGGTGAAGCATAGGGAAGGAGCCCTCCTTCGCGTGCGCGTGCGATTTAAGCCGAAGCTGTGGGATGTCAAAATGCATCGGTAGGCACGAGCGGATAGGCTGTTCAGTCGAACGAGTGGAGGCGGAGCGGAACGGCGCAAGGCATTTTCTTCTGTTTAACTTATCTGTCCGGCCGGTGAGCTCGAGTTTTCTTGCTCAAGTATTCACTACCAGCAAGAAAACGGATGCATCAATCAACCTTATGAACTTTATGCAAGGCTTTGAAATATAGCAGGTGTTATTCAAACCAATTGAGCGTGCTATATTCAGTCGCGCTCATCCGTTTACCCTTACGAGTAAGCAAGTTCAAACTACCTTAAGAAGTTATGCAGGGGCATCCTGTATTGTTGAATAGAGCACCTACCCTGCATAGATTGGGCATACAGGCGACGTTTTGCTCGTAAAACTCGCTTCACTCCCTATCGTGCACTGCGTTCACTTGCCTCTCCGTTCCGCTTCGCTTCACTCGTTCCACTGCCTGTAGACGCTTTCCCATCGCTGATCATTTATTGGTTTTAGATGCAGCGGGCTAGGGCTCTGGATCCTTTTTATAAACTGGATCCCTTTTGTAAAGAGAACTACAAAAATATTTGAATCTTTTATTATCTTACTTCTTGAAAGAAACTATTTCATGTATTGATTGTGCTTCATGGGCTGTTTGCTTCTTTCAGAGTCGAAGAATTCCATTTTAAGCAGAGAAGATAATAGATATCATGCTGAGTCAACAGGTGTATTTGTCTCTCTTTCATCAATATTTAGTGTTTTTTTTTTTCTGAGATAATTATTTAGTGTTGCTGCTAAACCCATTCACGGATTATAACAAACTTTGCCATCTGTCACGAAGTGTTATGCTTTATGGTTTCTTTCATTCTAAAGATAAAGTGTGCCTCAATATTTCTTGCTTCATTTCCCCCACCCCTCTAATTTCTAGAATTTATTTTCCCTCTAATTTAGTTATTCTATTGTTCTCACACATCTTCATCTTCTTATGTTTCACCTTAAGAGTCCTGATATTTTTTAATTGTGGTATTATTTTTTTATATCACATCTTTATTTATCAGCTGCTGGATATTGGTTCAATTTGCTCATTCTGAGCTATTCTTGAAACTAGATCATTAGATTGCTTATGTCTCTTTTACGTTTTTTAATTTCTTTTATCGGGTTTATTGCCGGCACAAGTTCTTTTGGTACTGATGGGGATCCAAACCAGTAGCTCTTTTGCAATTCTGAAAACATATTATAAATCTTTGTTTGAGAAAATTTGAGTGGCTGTACAGTTTGGTGACCAATTAATATTAATCATTTATTAAAAAATTTAAATTTATTTTTCATTTTTAGTCGACTTTACATAGTCATGCAAAATGGCAAAATGCGCGCGCTTAATCTAACTAACATATATAATACACAAAATGTAATTATATACTTTATAAATCTATGCATTTACCTTTTTAATTATCTATAATTACCTACAAAAATTCTCCTTCAAGTTCTACGGGTCCCCTAAAATCATATATGCTTTGTTAAACCTGGTTTCAACCATCCATAAAGCCTTATTTTTTGTAACTATGTGTTTTTGTTTTAACGAGTAAATTGATCCACGATAATTTGCTGTCGTTTCTTTTCCGAAAGAAAACTTTTAGGTAAACATTATTGCTTTACCCTAATGTGATCTTCTTATTATCGGCGTGGTGGCACGTGAAAAAACCTAGCTGTAATGAAAGTCGATTCATTTAAACATTTGAGTTGATTTGATTAATGTTTCTAGTTTTTGAAAAGCCCAAAATAAAGTTAGTTTGTTGCTTTGATTAATTTTCCACTGTATATGCTCTAAACATGATACTCATCTACATAATTAGAAAAAGGAAAACAAAAGAGGGCATCAAAGTTTCATTATCATTCTAGTCACATTTAGGCATATAACAATGGCCAAAAATTTCATTTGTCTAGGTCCATTAATGCTGCCAAATTATCCTACGTACAAAATTCTTTAGTGAACAGTACTAGAGTTGTCTTCAAGCAAGAAGTCAGGCTAAGTTAATCTCACACTTGATTGCAAAAAAAAATCTAAGGGGGAACAGCGACAATTTAGTCAATCTCACCGCTCTACGCTCTACGTGGCATTCAAAGAAAAAATCCATTGAAAATTACTCTTTTCTAACCAAATAATTACCTAAATACTCTCTCACTCTGACTCACTCTCTGGTGTTCCATTCGAAGAAAAAATCTATTGAAAATCGATCTTTCCCATACAGCAATGCAATGGAGATGCTTACAAAATTGCCAAACTGAAGTTCGATATGAGCAAAGAAGTTCGCACACTCTATATATCTTATTTTATAAAAAATTCGGTCGAACCATGTGCATCACCGTGCAAAGTGCTAGTATCTTTTAACTTGAAGACAATAAATTTAGAAAAGAAATATATACCATGCACACTTCAAATTTCTCCCTCAATTAATATCTTTAACTTCTTGTGTAAATATTGTGTTTAGAAGGCAAATTAAGTAGAAAATGTACCATTGAGATTTAATTGGGATAAATTAGCAAACTAGGTCTATATGGAGAAACAAGATGGAGCTCCAAAATATACTTAATTTGAGGTAAGCTAAATGAATATCATTTAATGAAGGTGGGCTAAATCAGGACTTGATACTATTTAACCCTTTTTTTTTCAATCCAAGGGCACGTTTGGATGGTCCGGATCAAAATCCGACGGATCAAAATGTCCTGGAATACGGCTATATTACTTCAAGTCAAAAATGCTAGAGAGTTTCCTGCCAAATACATATTTGGTTAATTTAGGATAAGGTTATTCACTTTAATAAAAAAAAAATATATTAGGGTACAATAGTAGCTAGGTTACCATCAAAATAAAAGAATTTTTAAAGCAATTTTCACTGGCGTTTTACTTAATATTTCTTAAAACTTTGAGGGTGTTTTATGAATACTTTAGAGTTGGACGGACTTTCTGAAGGGGAAAAATAAAGAGGAATAACAAAAAGGCCTTAATGTTGTTTAGAGTAATTTAAACTTTTTATAATATCAATCTATGTTCTATGTTGTAAAAAAAGATGATTAATATCATCATCAAAAATCCATACAAAGTTGATGTTTGACAGCTACGAGACAATAATCTAAATTTAAAAAGTTACTTTATAGACACATGTTGCAAATGTAACGGACTAGCGTAAAATACGCTTGCTCTGTTTTCTTTCTGCTCTACAAATCTAACGGTGGAAATTAATGGAAAACGGGGGGCCATATTCTTGATGTTTAATGAACTAGTTTTACAAAGCAGAAAAAGGGTCAAGGGATCGTGATCGCCTCAAGAGATTAGCTTTCATGCTTTTTGAAATCGAAAATGCTCAAGAAAAAAAAATAAGTTTCATATTATTCTTATGTTATTAGTGCAAAAAAATAAAATTAATATTCTTGTTTTTTTCCCCTAAAGGCCCAAAACCAAACAAATGAAAACCACTGCTTTCACGTTGCCCAAATTTGGTCCATTACCTCTTCGGCCTAAAAACTTGAACTAAAGAAGAGATAAGGATCATTTGACACTTGGTAGCTTGAAATGAATTCCAAGCCAATTTTGATGGAGATGTGACCTTCAATTTTGTAGGACTCTCATTTGAGGAATGTAGGGGCTACTCATTCTGGTACATATTTTTGTTTGTATGTGTTTTTAAGCGTGTGGAATAAAAGTCTACTTTTTTCCCTTCCTCGACCAAAAAACAAATTTTCTTCCCTTTAATTTTTGTTTTAGTTTAAGGGCATGTGTGGACTCAAGAAAAGAAAAAGGAGAACCCTACAATATTTGCTTCAAATTGTTTGCTTCCCTCTCAAACCGAAACCTTTCTCACTCGCTAGGATCCTAAAATATTTATACTTGCAACTAGCATGCATTGAATACGATTCCTCCGGCATGATTGGGCCTATTTAAGATGAATTTCACTGTCTGCAATTGCAGTGTTTACAAATAGTAAACCACAAAAGAATATCCTGAACTTTCAAGATTTTTTAACTTGATATCTATCAAAGGCTAAATTAAAATTGTTAGTATGCCATGTAAAACTATAGACCAAATTAGAAGGGCGAGGTGCCATATTAAATTGAAAAGCATTAAAAGTTAATTTTTGAAGTTTTTCTTGCTTGACCAGGCTATCGGATGCATATATATGGACAACACTGAAAATGAGAATTACCATCCGTATTTGATAAAAGGTAAATACATGCTTGAATTATTCTAATTAGTTAAAATATCCGGTGAGGTTTCAGCACACCTTTTTTTTCCAAGGAAATGTCATTTCTATCCGTATTTGGCTAACCAAAATAAATTAATGTGTTTATGGCTTCCAATATGTCTGGATTATTATCAAGATACTTCCTCCATCTAATTACTTAAAAAGCAATTTTATTTTATCTTGAATAGCTGCTGATACATCGAGTTTTGGTGTTGTAACCGACGTTTCGATGCGGGTTCCACGGAAAAATATGTATGGTTAACGTACGTCATCACTGTAGTCGGCACAATCGCCAGATCACGATAAAAACAAGAAAGTATATTGTATATACCCAGCCTCTTTTGATGTGGATAAGCACCTATATCAAAAGATCGATAGACGACAATAATAGGTTACTTTTAATAGAATATAATGTGGAGATAAGGATGACACAAATGCATGCGCATGTCACACTTTGTTGATAGCTGGACTTGCCTATTTTGAATTTTGTAAGCTTGCATGAGTCTATTTAAAAGCATTGATGCTAATGACAACCGCTAATCAGACTTTATATATATATATTTTCAAAGATTAATCGGCTCGCTATACTTGTCTATCGATCTCGACTGTTCGATCAGATCATGGATCATGCTGAGCTACAACACGCCATCGTAATTACGGTCTCGAAGCATGTTTCTAATTGGTTGGTGTGATGGAGCCATTAGGATTACCACTAACACACTAATTACCCAAAAGGTAACCATGCTTAAGATAGGGTTAAGGTTAGGATTAAGGAAAGGGGCATGGTTGCTTGTGGGGGCGTGGGTGGGATGAGACTTTCTGCTATTGCTCCGGATCGAGGGACACGTGTACAGCTGATATTGGCTGCACACGTTCTCTCATGTCCACATCATTTGCTCGGCTGAGATGCAGACACGTGTCTCAAGAACACGCAGGAGATGGCGTCACCTTGCCGACATCGTCTTCCCATCCCATGACTTCACCCTAGCAAGCCTAATTAATTACAGCCATGCCCCTTGAAACCAATTTCTCACTAAACGACAAAAAAACCAAAAAAAAAAAAACCAAACAAACAAACTCCAACCATAAAAACACCCCCTCCCTCCTTGCCCTAAAAATTCAAAACCCCCCTCATTCTCACTTTCATATATAGCATGGATAGTATGGATAGATCATCAAGATCACACCAGCACATGTCGAACCCGACAACTTCCCTCCTTCCCCCGGGCTTTCGGTTTCATCCGACCGACGGTGAGCTCATCTTGCACTACCTGAAGAACAGAGCCGCGTCAACGCCATGTCCAGCGTCCATCATTGCAGAAGTTGATATATACAAATTCGATCCGTGGGACCTACCTGGTTAGTCTTATAACTTATCGATCTGTTCGTTTTTTCTGCCTCTGTAAATTATCAGATCGATATAGGCCGACGATGTATATCTATATATGTTTTTCTTTTTTCTTTTTTAGCGAAGGCGATGTTTGGAGACAAAGAGTGGTATTTCTTCAGCCCAAGAGACCGGAAATACCCGAACGGGGTTCGGCCTAACAGAGCGGCGGCTACCGGGTATTGGAAGGCGACCGGGACGGATAAGCCGATCCATGCGGGAAATGAGAAGAAAATTGGGGTGAAGAAGGCTTTGGTATTTTACAAGGGGAGGCCACCAAAGGGGTTGAAGACCAATTGGATCATGCATGAGTATAGGCTTGCTGAGCCTACAGCTGGGAATACTAATCGCTACAAGCCTATGAAGTTTAGGGACCATTCTATGAGGGTACGTACGGTTTATTAATCATCTTTTTTCATTTTTTTAAAAACTTAACCATGACTCAACCTTCACTTGAATAAATTAAGGGTGAGATGTTGCTAGTTTGCACTCAAGTCCAATTCATGATATTTGAGGTCACCAAATCTTTTTCCTATTTTTAAAAGCAGGAATTGGACTCGTGATATTGAATCATGCATCATCATGCATGATTTTTTTCACCTTTCAAAACGGGATGTATGAGAGAAATTTTTGTAGTGGTGCAATTAACTCCCTGGAACTGTTAATCTATAATTAGAATATTAATTAATCTAATTAATTTAAACTCTTTATTTAATCTGCAGTTAGATGATTGGGTCCTATGTAGAATCTACAAGAGGAGCAACAACCCTTCGTCACCAATTCCTTCACTAATGGATATCCAAGAACAAGAAGATTCTTACGCTGTCGAAGATGCACCACCCTATCTACCAAACGATTCCTTTCAAAACATCAACCAAAAATTAAACATGAAGCTCCCGATATCGCCGTCGATCTCCGAACTCTTCAAAGATTACGCTTCTCTATCACAGTTATATGATACGCAGCCGGAGTTCGATTCTCTTCTGATGGCTGATCCTAATAGCTCAAACCAGCTATTTGTTGATGGCAACGATTTTCTGGAACAGAATATGGCCTCGGAGTGCCAAAAGACGATGGAGATGCAAGATATCGAGTCGAGCTTGGTTAACAATGTTGGTTCTCAATATGGTTTCTTGAACCAACAATTATTGACGTCTCAATTTGGATTAATGCAATGAGCATGGTTACATTGATTTAATTAGGTTTATTGTCCTAATTGATATATATATATATATATATATATATATAGCTAGATGATCATTAAAGGCCTAGTTAGAGATGTTATTGTATGGATAGAAACATATTGTGGTGGGGTTTGTATACATGAATGATTGGTCTCAAAAGAGCACCATGAAAACTATGAGAATTGGGTGGTAGAGAGAATATATATTTTCTTTGTAGAATGATGCTGCTTACGATATATATATATATATCCATTCATGCATGAATTTTTCTTTCATCTTCTTTTGTGATGAGGTTCTGAAAGCTTAGTTTGGCTTATGCCTTGCGATTTTTTTATAATAACCATGCATGCGTAAAGAATTTATTTTCATATTTAGTTAATTTTAAGAGGGCTTTATGGAACTGGAGGCGCAAAAGTATACAACACGGGGTCTCACTTGGGGATGGGACCGGCTCCCTCCGTAATTAGCTTGGCCCGCCGGTAGCACACAATTGTTTCAAAGGTAACGGGACTGGTATATTTTATCCCATCCGTTCGGGATAAATTTAGGGGTTGTTTGGTTGCAGAATTGTGAAATTTGGATTCTCAAATAGTACAATTGAAATTTTTTGGATTAACTAATTTTGTGTTTGGTTGGTATTGGATTCCTCATATTGGATTTGTAGATCCTTATAATGCTTGTTTGGTTGGTGAAGAAAAAGTGAGATTTGGATTTGAAGATTTTAGAGAGAGACAAAGAGAGATAATTATTAAATAAATAAAAGTACAATTAAAGTACCAGTCTAAATCCTTTACAATCCTAAGATTTTTAGAGGATTCATGAATGCTTGTTTTTGGTGGGTCTCTCATAAAAACAAGCAAATCCAAACTCTCCAATTCTTATCCAACCAAACACAAAATCATGAAATTATTGGATATGCTGATCCAAATAGTGTCAAATACAACACAATCTTCCAAACGGCCCTTGAGGTGAGAATTACATGGCTACATCTAAGGCGACAGATGCAAAGCCCCACAAGCTACATATGACACCTTTCAAGATAATGTATATTACTATTATCATCCTTTTCAAAATTTCCATGATGTGATTAAACCTAATTAAATACTCCACATAAGTTTTAATGATGTTATTAAGACTATAATGCTTTCTCATATTAAATCTCCATGACTTGATCAAAACTTTGCACGCAAATTTATTTTTTCGATAGCAACACGTGGTTATTAAGAATTGTAAAATAGAGCTACGGATGTCACAAAAGGTCACATCAGTTAAAGATTTGAGAAAAGAAAGGCCGATCATCAATAACTACAAAGATGTTTGGTACTAGAAATATTCCTCTCGACCTTTCAGTATTTAACACTTTCATATCATGAGACGTAGCGGATGACGTGTCATCTGTTAAGTCCACTAGATTCCTGAAGGCTGCGGAGCTGAAATAAGTATGATGCATGGAGGCATTCCCCGGCATCTCGCTTCCGAGATTGCGCCCGACCTTTCACACGACCTCCCCATAACACGTTCCCTCTTCGGCCGACTGTCGGTCAATAGCTTGTTACAGAGCTATCCTATAGCCGAGACTCGGCTTATTTGCTCGTCTCCGAGCTATCCTATGTTTGAGATTCCTCAGCTTCTCTATCTGGCTGGGAGCACGGAGCCCGAGCGTCCCCGTGACGGCTCCGTGTATCTCGCCACGACGAGATCTCCGCTGCTCCACATCCCGCCTTCCACGCTAGCGTATCTCACCATCAATGGGCGTATCTCGCCATCAACGCAAACATGATGCATGAGCGTAACGGACGGCGAGAATCTCGTATCGGCTTGCTCTATGCGACCGCTATATAAACCCTTCTTCTAGACGACTTAGGTATCTCGAACCCATTCCAATATGCCGCTACGCTGCCATAATATTCTTCGGTACTTACTTGATCTAGACGACTCTTCTAGACGATTCAGGTATCTCGAACCCATTCCAATATGCCGCTACGCAGCCATAATATTCTTCGGTACTTACTTGATCATCGGAGGGTTCTATGGTGGTTTCCCATCCGGGACTTCCCTTGCAGGTAGCTCGGCATCAACAACAACCAACAACCCATTAAGATTTACACGCTCAACTCTCATCTCAAATCTCAACCGTTCAGCACCGTTGGCAATAAGATCGACGAAGAACACCATCTGAGGAAGATTCAAGCCTCCATCAAATAGCGCCGTCTGTAGGAAATCGTAAGGCTTTTCTACCATGAAAGTTGATCTTCTGCCTTCGGTATAATGACCAGCGATCATCACAACAAAGATTTCAGCACAAGCCATTCCGTCCTCCGCAACGGAGGCAGGGGCGGTTCTACTCCGCCTCCCATCATCGTCGATGCCTTATCCGCACGGATTGACAGATTCACGGCGATGGTGGACGCACTCGCTCGTGTCCAAACGGCTGGCCATGCCCGCCAAACCGTCGCCCCCGCTCCCCAGAACGACGGCGTGCACGAGGCGACAAAGGGGCGCGTTCAAGTCCTTAGTCTCGCTCGTGCCAACCTCGATGTCAAGCAACACCGGCATGCCGATTCTGGCAGTCACGACCCCTATAAGGAATGATTCCATGACTCGTTGGGCGCCGGACAGTCCGACACCGAGCTCTCGAGAGCGACCAGATTATCGCTTCAGCGCTCACCGCGTTCCCTCGTCCCCTAAAGAGACGTCGGTCAGGTCGCTTGATTCCAGGGAAGACCGACGTCAACATATTCATCGAGGACGTTGTTTCCCCCAATAAAAGAGCAAAACTCTGTTCAAAATTAATGAGGCAGCGTCTCACGTGCCCTTCACAAGGACGCCAGCACCAGAGTCAATTTTATAGGATTAAATCTTATGGTGGTGCCTCACGTGCTCGTCACGCGGGCGCCAGTGTGCAAAGCACAAAAAAGAATCTATTAAATTAAGTAAGAGTTAAAACTCTCATATAGCGCCGCACGTGCTCCTCACGTGGGCGCCAGTGTGCAAAAAACAAAAGAATCTATTAAATTAAATAAGAGTTAAAACTCTCATATAGCGCCGCATGTGCTCCTCACGCGGGCGCCGGTATGCAAAGCACAAAACAATCTATTAAATTAAATAAGAGTTAAAATTCTCAGATGGCGCCCACGTGCACAACACGTGAGCGCCGGCGCCGAAGTAGAATTAAATTCTACTCTCTGTTAAACAGAGCCGTTGGATTGGGTCTTAAAAGAAAAGAAGATTTTAAAATGTTGTTAAGTAGATCTTAGTCTCAAATTGGACTAAAGTATCCTTAACAAAGAAATCAATCGAACCCATATGCTCTCGATCCAAGGTCTCAAATATGACCAAAAATTCTTAAGCTTACAACAAACTCTTTTTCCTCAAATATGGGATTTGGTTCAAAGCTACATCTCTTCACACCTCTGATACATGTCGTTATCATTCTCCAACATTTTCAGAGAGGTGGTGGGTCCCAACGAATAATAACTTCTTCATGTATTGACGTGCATGCCTCAAATTGGATTATGCCCTAAATTAGGCACATTCCATATCTCCATTGTTCACTCTCCCACGTAACAAATACACGTGCGCATATGGTGAATGATGGACCGAAATGTCCCTAAACTAATATTCGCCTCTAAAATGGCGATAAAGGACCGAAATGTCCTTAAAACTAACATTTCTCCTCAAATACGGCGATAATGGACCACAATGTTCTTAAACTAAAACAATCGAGCCCAAATGCTCATACATTTAAATTGATCTTAATCTCAAAATAGATTAACGGTTCTTAAATCAAACCAAATCCAAATCTAAGAATATACGGATTTGGACTAATCCACTGTAACATTTCAGAAAAATAAAATATTATTTTTGGGAATTTTATAATTAAATAATAAATATTATGAATATTTTAATGAGGCGGTATAATTAAATACCGATAAATTGGGAAATTTTTTGAAAATTATAGAAATTACTGAAATAAGGGTGTTTTATGTGATTTATGTAAATTATAAATTTTTATGATTGATTATACACTATTTAATGCTAATCGCGATTAAATATCGCTAATCGTGCATTAAACTTGTTTTGCGCACATGACATGCAGCATGTCACATTTTAGCACTTGTTACATTTTATCATGGCCTTTCTTTTGTATTTTCATTCATGGTTTTGTTTTATAAGAGAAGAGAAAAGAAAAGAAAAGAAAACAAAGAAAATGAAATGAATAAGATAATGAGGGATGGGCATGAGAGAGTGGGAGAGGGTGAGGGTTTTGTTGACTTGGCCATTCTCTCCTCCATCATTTTCCTTCATCTTTTCCCTCCTTCTTCAGCCCATGGCAGCACCCTCTCCTCCACCATTTTCAACCTTTACAAACAACCCCAAATCAAACCCAAAACATCATTCTCTCTTCACAAGAAACATGCACAAGCTTATGGCAAACACTTTGGACCAAGCAAAATCTGATTTTGAAGACTTGGGGCAATTCAAGAAAATTCTTGAGTTGCCAAATGAGATAATTCCTGCACCATTAGAGTAGTATTACATTCACTTTAGCTTCCATGCATGTTTAGAAGTATTTTGATATGGTTTAGCGAACTATGAAAATTCCAAGTTAAGCTTAGGGTTTGATTTGAATCCAAAGGTGTAATTGAGGCTTAGTAATGACCTTAGACCCCTGTAGGGATTGCATAGTGGGCAAAACAATAGACTAGAACCCTGCAACACGAAACCAAAAATCTCGACATCGGAAAATTTTGTGAATTGTGATGGTATTTTGGAATCTGGAGTAACCCGGATGACCTGAAAATTATTTAGCAAACACAGGGAGATGTGCAGGTGATATAGAGCATACCATAAAGACCCGAGCCCCTAACCCAAAGCCCAGGCCGCAGATTTATTCCATCTGGTTGCAAATTGCGGCCAGGGTGGGTTGGATTTGATCCGTGCTTGTTCTGTAGCTCCATCTCCAGTAAATTAGACCCTCCATATGTGCAGAATTGACCAATTTGGCCTAGGGTAAAATCTGGGAGCACATTGGGGTGTTTTTGGCTATGTTTTCCGTATTTTGGGATGCTTGGTTTTGATATTGAGATTTGTATTTGGTCGTGTGGCGTTTGAATGTCAACGACTAGGGTTATTGGTCGTGTTTTGCACGCGAAGCTATAGGTTTTAACCTATTAGCGAAACTTGTGCTGTTTTGGTTTTCCGCCTTGATTTTTAATATGCATTTGCGATTGTGTATTGGTTGTAGGTACCCAGTGTGGAATTCGAGACGATGAGGAGAGCGTGGCGTCATCGACTCCAGCAAGCGAGGATCAAGGTGAGTGGATCTATATCCACGGGGAGGTCGGGTGGATGACGTATAGCACCCCTGCAAGTTTTTGATGGAAACCGATTCATAGTAAATGGTTAAGGAAACCTTTAATAGAGAAACTATATTAGAAGTTAAATGATAGTTAGAAGTGATATGATACGGCTAAGATGAAATGACGGGATTTGAGGATGATATTTGACGATATTGCCGTTTAGGGTACTGTAGGACTAGATAGTCGACGTAGATGTGTCATCCGAACCATACCTATTTCCAAATTGAAGAATCGTATGCATCTTTTAAACAGATACCCTGAGGGAAGTTACGGATTTTCAAATGATATCTTTTCTTTAAAAACACCGTAACCTCTATTTTCAAAACTACGATTCGCATCTTTTAAAAACTGATTGTATGGTTCGGGTGTGTATGTTAGATTGGATCAGTATTCTTATAGTAAAGGTAGAATGTATATATATAACATTTGACTCGATATGAGATATAAAATGTGATGAAAAGAATTGTACGATGCGATATGATAAATTTGGTGATATGTTGGTATACGGATGCGAGTTGACTGAGATGATTGATACCTTTACCGGTCCCCTGATATGAGTTTGTTATGGATGTGACCTGGGACGTAGGTATATAAATATATAAATGTTGTGAATCATGTATGATATGTCGTACGAGACGTAGGTCCGTACCCCTCTTTGTCATATAGGATGATAGGATCCCCGATGGTTTATTGACTCCGTACGATGATTTTCCGTACGTGATGAGTTTTATGACCATTGATCCTTACCCTTGACTAGAGGTTACCGTACGATGGATTATACCGTACGTGGTGTTGTGGCTGGGTGCCGATTGATTGATTTATCGACTCGATCATGTAGATATGTATACCTTATAGCTTTTAGCCGATGATTTACATTATGCTGCATTCATGTTATTCTCATGGTATTGCTTATACCTGTGCTAGTACACTTACACCATTATCGATGATGCGTATGTTACATGTACACAGAATTGCCGGTACACACACTTCATCATCGATAATTGCCATGTCACTACACAGTAGGGTTGCTGCATCATGATATACATATTGTACACCATACTTGCGCACATACATATTGTACACCATACTTGCGCACATACATATTGTGCACCATACTTGCGGACATACACATTTGTACGTCCATACTTGCGTATATACATATATGCACCTTTATACTGTATTGCATTCGATTTTAGAGATTTGGGAACCGCGTGATATATTTTAAAAATGGATTCATTTAAATGAGCGGTTTTCCCTCGATATGTGCATATTACTGTTCCATGTTGCATGATATACGGATATGCTTACATTTCCGTCATATGTCGCATACATCATGCTTTATGATTTTACGCATTGAGATATGCTGTTTTCGTGGGTATTTCAAAAGAAAGCATGAACTGTTTTAAAAACCCGGTTTCTCTTGATATGATATTTCAGTGCGTCCACCATGCATTTTCTCGGTTCTGAGATGTGTGATATGTGAAACCCAATTCGAGGAGGCGGATGATTCCTTTTGCGGGTACATGGTGGACCCGGTATGGTACCCCGGGGCGAGGGAGAGATTTCATGTGGATGACGATGAGCCTGGTAGAGGGACTACTATCTATCAGTGATAGTATTTGGGCTCGGCGGATATCCGGAGGATACCGATCGGAGTCGAGAGATGATATGGGCCTGTCACGCCCCGCTTCCCAGAGTACGCAAGATTGGGCACGTGACATAGCCAACCATGCTACCTGTGGGTAGGAAGTATCCATTCACAGTCACATTACGGTTGTAGAGATATCAGGAACAAGATAAATAAACTATCTAACACATGTCCAAATCCATAATGATAAGAGTCAATGAAAAATAAATGCGGAAGCAATGATCCAATACAATAATGGAAAGGTACGTCCCATAATGCGGGATCGAACCTGGAAATAAAATGCAATAAATGAACTAACCACTGCAGAACTCACAAATCAGCCTGCTGGCTGAAGTACTCCTGCTCGGTCAGCGACAGTGGTAAAGAATCTGGGCCATGCAAAACCCAGACGTCAGCGCGTCATGTCAACCAAATAATATAATATAAATATGGTAATAAGCAATGCAGGTATGAACATGAATAAAGCAGTACTAAGAAATAACAAAGCAGGGTAATGTGCAATGGTGACTAAACTGTCCTATCAGGTTTCTACTCTATAGTCTTTGAAATCAATTGATGAATCGTCGATGTAACTCAATAGTATCCCGTGCGTGCCCGGGACCACGGTCAAGGTCCTCGGGGCTGAATCCGAGACGTGCCGCTAAGCAGTAAAAGGTAGCAAGATGGGCGAGTGATGTCAGCATCACCACTCCGGGGCTGGCCAAGCCCGTAAGACTGATCAGAACAAGTATCGAACTGTTGAGTTACAAGTCGGTTTCACCTTTGATTTCCCCATACCCCCAAGCTATGTATGTCAGGTCAGGTATTCAGTAGTCAAGGACTAATGCCAACACAACATCAGGTAAAAGTAGGTCTGTCTGGATAGACAGCAGGAATGGTTAGGTTTGTCGGCATTAGGCATGAAATCAGGTAACAGGTCAGGTCACGTTTCAACAGGTTGAGTCGATATGTACAGGGTGTCATGTCCGGTGTATCAGTACATGTGTCAGGTGTATCAAGATCGGGTCAATATGTAATGCAATCAAATGTACGCTTATAACAGGTATAGTAACGAATAAGGAACAACAGCAGGAACAGTAAATAACAATATTATTCCAGGTAAACACAGTGATGCTTTGTATTATCTTATAACAGGTTCAAGCACCCTTGGAGTGCAATAATCACAGGGTAAAACAATATTAATAACAACCGGTAATAATGATATAAGTGTGCGACTATTAACCTCTAAATAGTAAAATGATTAGCAGGTAGTTGTTATAAAGGTTAGGTGGCAAAATACGATTTAGGTGGCAGTATTATAATATACATCATATTTCGTCCAATGAGATAAGTAGCAATACTAGTTAATATAGCAAGTTTGTGAGTCAAGCATTTAATTAGTTTAACGTAGCATGTAGCAAGAAATCTTGCCTCGACGGTTTCGCAAACCGGAAAGCACGGATGCAGTGTCGGCAGAAAACACGAGACGGGTGCACGGATCGAGCCCCAACAGCGAACAGCGGGATCACACGGACCAGGGTACTTCGCTGGAGTGTCGGGTCCAAATGATGGCACGGCCGGATTCCGGCAAAAGTCATCGGCAACGAAGTTAGCAACACGATAAACGTACTAAGATCAGCGGGGGGGGGGATTTCGCACAAAAGGAAAGATAAGGGATGCTTACAGGAAGACACCAGGGGGCAACCACGCGGGCTCGACGGCGCTGGAACGCCGGCGAGGCAGCGACGGCGGCTGCGAAGGTTGGACAGCCTCGGGGTTCGCTGGAGAGGGTGGTGCGACGAGTAGAGGAGGGTAGTGGTCGGCTCTGGTGATCGAGGGGGAAAGGAGGTGGTCGGAGGTGGCGCGGGTGACGTCGACGAGGGTCGACGGCGCGTTTTCCGGCGAACTGCAGAGGGTGGTAGGGTTGTGGTTATGGGTTCTGTGGTCCGGCGAGGGGAGGAGGAAGGCGACGACGAGGTCGGGACGAGGAGGAAGAGAGGGAGTCTCAGGCGTCGTTGGTGACGGGAGGCGGCGTCGACGGCGAGATCTGCGGCCGGGTGTTGTCGTCGGGGTTGGGTGCAGGCGCGGAAGGAGACGGAGGAAGGAGGTAGGAGGGTGCGGCTAGGCTGAGGAGGTGACGGCGAGGTCGCGGGGAGGTCGACGGCGAGGGCTCGTGGTGGCTAGGGTTAGGGTTCGAGTTCTCGCGGTGGGTTCTCTCGTGATCGAGAGGAAGAAGGGAGGCGGCTGCATGATAATATAAAGGAAGAGAGAGAAAGAGATTGGAGAGAGAGGGTGAAAGATTTTAGAGAGAGAGATAGAAAGAGAATAGAGAGAGACAGAGAGGAACGGAGAGAGATAGAGAGGGAAAGGGGGGCCCACGAGGGATTTACTCCCTCGTGATTGGCCAGGAGGAAATCGTGAGTGAAATTGTAAAAGATTAGCAGGGATTTAACATAGGATTTGGTAACTAAAATATTTATATAGTTAAAATAGTATTTAATTAAATGGGCATTTTTGGCGCTAAATGGAACATTTCCAAATCGCGCCCGGGTTGCGCCCAAATGCTCCAAATTCAAATTATAGGATTTTAAGCGGGTTCCAAATCTTGAAAAGAGGTGTTTAATGATTAAAATGCATGCCCCCAAGTCGGACACTTGTACGCGTGCGTAGTCGTCCAAACTTGCCCGTTTAGCCGAACGGGACGAAATCTCGACGCGCGGACGCTACCACGCGACTAGTGGCGACGAGTAGGCCAACATGGATATTTTTAATTTCATTTTAGGAGTTAAAATTTGTTATGTGCCAAAATGACTTAACCGGTTAAAATTTAGTAATAAACATCAAACAATCAAAATAATTGGAAAGAGCAATATAATACACTCAACTAGCAAAAGAAATAGTATTATTGGGCTCGGGTGTTACATGGCCGATCCGGACTGACGGAGCCCGTGGGACGATCCGGAATGACGGAGCCCGAGATATGAGGATTTATGTGTTGATGCTGGACACGGGTTTCATGATGTTTTCGGGTGTCGATGTTGGACACCCAGGTTCCATAATTTTGATGTGTCGCGAGGGACACCGTTAATTTATATCCTCATATTTTCATGCAAACTCTTTTATGATATTTACGTGCATACAGACATGGATTATATGGTTGGACGAGATCCACATGCATATATACATTGATTATATTGTTGGATTATATCCGCATACATATAGGTATTGATTACATTGTTGGCACATATGATGACCCGGTCACCCTAGATATCATAGTATTACCTTTATGATATAGTTGACCTAGGAGTCGTTGTTTATTCGATTTCTACTTGTATATGTTTTTCTACTCGCGAGTTGGCAACTCACCCCCGTTGTGCCACAGTTCTTGCAGGTTGACCGCACGGATCAGTAGCGGCATCGCTGGCACATAACTTCATTTGGGTGTTTTGCATTGGTAGGTGGGGCATTTGTATCATACCCACTCTTGTATTTATATTTCATATTGTATCTAGTCAACTTCATCAATCAAAATTAGTAAATTGTATAAGTAATGAGACTTAGTGAGACTTGTGGTTGCGAGACTTAGAGCGAGGGGTTTTCCGCTACTTGTGGTTTTATATCTTGCTTTTCTTTATCTTTGTGGTGAACTTCGCCGTTGGGCGTCGTATACTTATTTATACTGTCTTGCGTGGTTGTAATCCGCCGTTTGGCGAAGAGTTAGCTCCCGCTTGGGGATGCCATTATTCTTGTTATGTATTCGTGGTTTTGGATCAAAATATACAAAGGAGGTGCTGCCCAAAATTTTAAAAGGCGAAACACGTTTTCAAACTAGTAGATTTCACTTGCATTTTTATGTTCCTTTTCTATGCATTAAAAAAACTTGATCTCATTATACCTTTATTTCAAAACTTCACCTCCTTTATTTTTTTAAAAAAGGTTTAGATTTCTGGGTTTCAGCTTACTTGAATTACGTTACGCCTTTAGACGTTGCGTGATTTAAGTGCTGGCCACAAGCTAATATTTCGGGTCGTGACATCCACGCTCTACGGGCGATGACATAAATTAGTCTCCGTATACAATCCACGGGCAACCAAAATAAAACAAACATACACAAGACACGAAGTGAACCTCCGAAGCAAGAGAAAGTGGTTATCGCGATGTGGTAACGTAATTAACTGCAGGGGCTTGCGCCTATAGGGAAGAGCGTCCTCACAATCAAAACCCCTCGCAAACGAGGGGGAATCTGACGAAGTCCGCTATAACGGCCGCATCCGTCCAAACCTCCGATACACGGTTCCATAAATCAACTTGGCATATTCGGAGAGGTGGACATATAAATCCAAATAGCATCTGTGTAAGTCGATGTCGTGCACCCCGCGAGTTCGTGGGGAGGCGTAATGCGTAAAAAACGATTTTTACGGGCTTCGCAACACCGACTTGAACTCCAGGATCGATACTAAACCCTAATTAGCTAAACTAATGAGGTTAATTACTCAGATAGGAAGTTATACCTCACGTTACCATGTCCTTCGGGTCTTCTTGTCGCTGTTCTCCTCCTCGTCATAAGCTCTAAGGATTGTTTGGATCGATGCCTCCTCGTTGGCCTTCTCGAGTCAAAGGCGATCCACCTGAGAGTCTATAGTCCGAGCTCCAACCTCAAATCCGAGATAACTAAGGTATCTAATACGCTAAACTAGATGTCCTAAATGATATAGAGAGTGTAGATGGATTAGTATGTCTCTAAGTACCCTAGGATTCTCAACACATGAGAGATTTAAGGTTAGAGGAAGAAGAAGGTGAGCTTGAGGAAAAGAGAGTGTAATAAAAGATAATAATAAAGATGGCTAAGAGTTATCACTTATGAAGCATACCAATAATTCAAGCAAGAAAATATCTCACCAAAATATCTAGCATGCTTGTAAAATATCAAGTATACTTCAATAGTGATTTAGTGAGTCACCGCCATGAGTCACTAAGTAGCCATGCTTCACTTAATGCAAACCTCCACCTCATAACCATTTAATCTAAATGGTTAATACAAATATGAGGTGTCTTCTTCTAGAAACAATCTTGAGTAAATTACAAGAATGCCCCTCATCCGTATATACATACCCGTATCCATATTCCGAAAAATACGAATACAAAGAGACGAAAATAATCCATCAATATAATACTAGGATCCGGTTTAAACCAAAGTCCACTAGTATTATCTGCCCGAACATCATACGTGTACAAGTACACGTATGTAATCGAAGCCCTGCCGTAAAACCATACGGCCTCTACATATTTTGCCCGATGCAGGGAAACCCTCTGTGTGGGACTCTAAAGACTCGACACTACGCTGGCAGTGGGTTTAACCATAAGTACGTCAGCGGTACTAGCTGCACGTAACGGCTACCCAGGTATCTGTCGATAAGAAATCCGATGAGCAAACTTATCCGAACTTCTACTGAGCCTATCCATGACAATCTCCGTACAGTCCGGTCTGTTCGTTTAAGAGTATCGCATATCGGGCCAAGAGAGGCGGTAATCGTTAGACCCCTAACAGCGCAATAAGTCGTGCCGGAGTGTAGCCCAAAACACCCTGAGAAACTACTGGAGTACCTACCAGTAAATCTCACTTGCCCTGGCCAGGGACTTTGTGTAATGGCTTTCCGAACACAGCACGATATCAACCCCCAATACCGGTAGAGACGAATCCTATCTAACCGCCACTGCCTCCAAGTGCTTCGGGACTGCACCCAACTACTACATGTTTGCACGACTCCTTTGAGTCGTGGTAGGTTAGTAATCTAAGAACAGTAGGAACACACTCGAGGTGAAGTAGCAGTGTCAAGTCTACGGACTAAGCTGTACTCATGTCACCTGGGAACTGCTACCTGACGATAGGTATAATACCCACCAGCAGCTCCCTACATGTCCTGTCCAGTATACTCATACCCAATGAGCACCTGCATACTATCTCCAGTACGATATACTAATGGCTGTGGGACATACCATTTTCCCTGCTGGGATGAGAAGCGTATACACTAGTCTATTCTGGAGTATTGATGCCCCGTCTCGATTATCCTACGACTAGGGATCTGTATAAGGATGTGCCTATAGACTACCCAGCCCCCACTAGTGTGACTGCCATCATAATACTGGTAATCAAGCAAAGATCCTAAGGGCTCTACCAATATGTATAAGTGATATGCTAAAAGAAACACATGCACATATTGAGGTAGAAACAAACTAGGTAGCATACTACCATTTCGAGCAAGATTGTTACTATATCCGTGTATATCCCAAGCTTCCAATATGTAATATACAAATCAGTATGATACAATAATGACCTATAGGGCATATATCACTAACAATCTCCCACTTGCACTAAGGCCATGCATTGGCATATCGCAGACCTATCATCTCGAATAGCCTCTCGAACTGTGTCTGAGGGATGGCCTTTGTGAGTGGATCTGCAGTGTTGTTCTCTGAATCAACTCTCCGCATCCCAATCTCCCGGTGATCAATGATCTCCCTGATCAGGTGATACTGCCTCAAGATATGTCTGGACTTCTGATGGGACCTGAGTTCCTTCGCTAAAGCTATAACACCGTTGTTGTCACAATACAGAGGTATTGGATCTATAATGGATGGAATCGCCTGAAGTTCTGTTAGGAACTTACTCATCCAGACTGTTTCTTTCGCGGCATCACAAGCAGCGATATACTCTGCTTCCATCGTCGAGTCAGCAACGGTGTCCTGCTTGGAGCTCTTCCAACAGACTGCCCTTCCATTGAAGGTAAAGAGATAACCCGACATGGATTTGAAGTCATCCTTGTCACTCTGGAAGCTGGAGTCAGCAAAGGCCTCGATCTGGAGGTCTTTTCTGCCATACACCAAGAACATCTCCTTAATCCTTCTCAGGTACTTGAGAATGTTCTTTACTGCTATCCTGTGGTTTTTCCCTGGGTTTGACTGATACCGGCTTATCACACTAAGTGCGTAAGCAACACCTGGTTTGGTACACAACATCGCATACATTATAGAGCATACTGCAGAAGTGTAGCATATAATCGTCATGCGAGCCCTTTCCAAATCAGTCTTAGGAAACATCTCTTTGGAGAGGGTGATTCCATGACAAACCGGTAGATTACCGTGCTTTGAATCTTCCATACTAAATCTCTTTAGTATGGTGTCGATGTACCTGGACTGCGAAAGTCCCAACATCCTCTTAGATCTATCACGATAGATCTAGATCCCCAGAATGTAGGAGGCATCACCTAGGTCTTTCATGGAGAACCTCTGTGACAAGAATCCTTTGACTGATTGTAGCATATGAATGTCATTTCCTATCAAGATAATGTCATCCACGTACAAGACGAGAAATACCATAGTTCTCGCTACAATCTTACTATAGATGTATGGTTCATCTGGATTTTTGATAAAGTCAAATTCTTTGACCGTCTCATCAAAATAGATGTTCCAACTCCGCGATACCTGCTTTAATCCATAAATGGATTTAAGCAACTTGCACACTTTCCCGCTGCTCCAACTCTAAATGAAACCCTTTAGCTGATCTATATAGACGCACTCTTCCAAATGTCCATTCAAAAAATTGGTCTTTATGTCCATCTGCCAAATCTCATAATCGTGGAAGGCAGCAATGGCAAGAAAGATCCGAATGGATTTGAGCACAGCCACTGGAGAAAAGGTTTCATCATAGTCCAAACTAGGTCTTTGAAGAAAACCTTTTGCAACAAGTCTAGCCTTATAGGTTTCAACCTGTCCATCTACTCCAATCTTCTTTCTGAAGATCCATTTGCAGCCTACGGGTTTTACCCCTTCTGGAGCAATGTCCAAAGTCCATACCTTGTTGGTGTACATGGACTCCATCTCGGTCCGTATTGCATCCAGCCATTTTACTGAATCCCTGCTCTGAATGGCTTGCTGGAAGCTAGTTAGCTCATCATTATTAATGATGCAATCCTTTCTATCCACGTCTATGAGAAAACTGTAGTATCTATCGGATGGATGAGACAATCTACTACTCCTGCGGAGTGGCGTGGAGATGTCCTGTTCTTTTGAAACTTCTGGTTCCACCAAACTTTCAGTAATAGCTTGTGGTTCTGGAATTTCTTCCAGTTCTATTGCACTCCCACTAGTTTTTTTTTTCCGAAAATTGATTTTCCAAAAAGTGGGCATGACGAGAAACAAAAACCTTTTGTTCCTCTGCGTAATAGAAAAGATACTTCCTGGAGTTCTTTTGGTATCTCACAAACTTACACAGTACTGAGCGTGCCTCGAGTTTGTCCACATGCTGCTATTTTACAAAAGTTGGATATCCCTATATCTTCAGATACTGAAGATAGGGTTTCTTCCCACTCCACATCTGATATGGTGTGGTAGGCACAGTCTTGGTAGGAACCTTGCTCAAAAGATATGCAGCTGATTCTAGTGCATAACCCTAGAAGGATCGCGGTAATCAGAGTTACTCATCATGTAACATACCATATCCAATAGGGTTATGTTCCGCCTTTCCGATACACCGTTGTGTTGAGGTGTGTATGGAGGAGTAAGCTGAGAGAGAATTCCATTCTCTTTTAAGTAACCCAGGAACTCGGCACTTAAGTATTCACCACCTTGATCAGATCTCAGTGTCTTGATACTTTTGCCTATTTGTTTTTCCACTTCATTTTTATATTCCCGGAATTTCTCAAAGGTCTCGAATTTATGTTTCATCAAGAAAACATGTCCATACCTAGAGAAATCATCCGTGAAAGTAATGAAATAGGAATAACCACTTTGTGCATGTGTAGACATTGGACCACATACATCGCTGTGTATGAGTCCCAAGAGCTCGCTCGCTCTTACTCCGTGTCCAGTGAACGGAGTCTTTGTCATCTTTCCTATGAGACAAGATTGACAAGTTGCATAAGACTGATATTCGAACGGATCCAAATATCCCTCTCTATATAATTTCGTCAACCGTGTTTCATTAATGTGACCCAGTCTACAATACCATAAGAAAGCCTTATTTAATTCTGGAGACTTTCATTTAAGTGTGTTCTGGACGTTGAAAATCTGAGCTTGATTTAATACGTATATTCCGTTATCTAGTGTAACTGACCCAGTCAAAGCTTGATTTAGGTGAATGTGGACCACATCGCTTACAAATGTAAAATCATATCCTTCTTTAGAAAGTAAAGATACATATATGATATTACAAGCTAGACCAGATACATACAAACAGTTACGTAAAATCAATATCTACCCACTTGTCAATCCTAGGTGATATTCCCCTACAGATACAGCGTTCACGCTCATTCCGTTAGCAATCCTGAGAGTCATATCACCTGCCCTGATAATTCTACGGTTTCTCAAAACTTGTAATGAATTACAGATATGAGATCCTGATCTGGTATCTAGTACCCAGGAAGTAGAGTTAATTGACAAACAGTTTTCAATCACAAACACACTCGAATCCGAAGTCACAACGTACTTCGGATCCTGGATTCTGGCTTTCCAAGCCCTGCATTCCTTCTGCCAATGCCATTTCCTGTGATAATAGGAACATTCCTCCTTCCCTACTGTTAGACCAAAAACTTTTGCCCTGCCCTTTCCTTCTACCTTACCGACACCGCTTATCGACTTGGTAGGGGCCTTCTTCTTCTCTCCCTTGGGTTTCACCTTGGATCTAAAAGAGAAAGATTCCCTAATAAGCAGAGCGGATGTCTCCCTGGTTTCCTTCAGGGTGTAAGTAGAAGGTAGGGACTGTAGAATCAAGTTAGTACATAACTCATTCTCCAACGTGGTCTCCAGGCCCGTGAGCTCTTTAATATAGCTGATCATTATAGGGACGTGGTCCCCTATAGATGACCCGACAGCCAACCTCGTTTGAAGCAATTTCTTCGAGGTCTCATATCTTGCGATATGAGATTGCTCTCCATATAAATCTTTGTTATGGAGGAAAATAGAAGCTAAGTCCATCTTCTCGTGCTGCCTCCGGTGTTCACTATCCATTGAGACCAACACGAGGCACTTGGCATTCGCACAGTCTTTTTTCCTCGTCTTACGGATATCAACATCCGCGATGGTGGAAACTGGACCTGGGACGGTGGGGGCTTTAGTAGTAAGGAGGTGGCCCAGCTTGTCATAGGTAATGGACATCTGGACAAACCTTTGCCTATCGATATAGTCTGACTCAGTCAATTTATTATCTAGCTATAACCTATGTCTGGTGTTGGCTATAGTGCTCTCAAGGCAATTATCATAGTCGCAGGCAGGTGATTATGATGATTGAGGAAGGACCTATACCAGTAGAACCGTCTTACTCGAGATGATAGTATGCTATTTGGTTTGTCCTTATCATCATGTACAGCATTAGGTGGCATTACAGATCACTATTACATATTGATAGAGCCCATAGGATTCTTGCTTGACTACAGCAGTATGATGGTGATCATATACGTGGGAGCTGGGTGGTCTATAAGTACATCCTTAAAAGTCCCTAGTCGAGGGGGTTTCGAGACTGGGCATCGATACTCCAGAGTAGACTAGTTTATACTGATCGAGACCTCGAAGAGGGGCGGTGGCCGGTCTCATAAGCCATTGGTGTCAGTTTGTTCACCTAAGATATATACAGGTGCTCATTGGGTTATGAGTACACCGGACGGACTCGCCGGGAATATGCTAGTTGGTATTATACCTATTGTCAGATAGCAGTTCGCTGGTGACATGTGTACAGGTTAGTCTATCAACCTGAGATAGTCATTTGTCTTGTGTGAGTTCCCAATATGCTTTGATTACTACCCTACCATGGCTCAAAGGAGTCGTGCAAACAGGTTTTAGTTGGGTACAGTCCCGAGTCACATGGAGGCAGTGAGCGGATCGTCAGGGGATTCGTCTCTCCCGGTATTAGGGGTTGATGTCGCGGTTGTGCATGGGTGGCCATCACCAGAAATCCTTGGCCAAGCTAGTCGAGAATTACTGATCTAGGATCGGTAGTTTCTTAGGTGGTGATGGGATTCATACCGACACTAAATGTCGTTTTATTAGGGGTCTGACTTTATCCACCCCCTAGACTCGATATGCGATACTCATAGATGAACAGACTGGACTGTACGGATATTGTTACTGTCAGGCTCAGTAGGGTTTCAGGATGAGTTTGCTTGTCGGCTTCCCTTTCGTTCAATACCTGGGTAGCCGTTACTTACAGTTAGTGCCACTGACGTGCTTGTAGTTAAACCCACTGCCAGCATATTGACGAGTCTTTAGAGTCCCACACAAAGGGTTTCCCTATTTCGAGTGAAACGATGTAGAGGCCGTATGGTTTTACGGTAGGGTTCGATCACATACGTGTACTTGTGCACGGATGATGTTCGGACGGATAATACTAGTGGGCTTTGGTTTAAGCCGGATCCCAGTATTATATTTGTTGGATTATTTTCGTCTCTTTGTATTCATATTTTTCGGAATACGGATGCGGGTATGTATATACGGTTGAGGGGTATTCTTGTAATTTATTACAAGATTACTTTTAGAAGATTACACCTCATCATGGTTTAGACATTTTTGGTTTAAAAGGTTATTGAGGTGGAGGATGAGGTGTTTATTGTATTTTTGGTTGCATGGCTTATTAATGACCCATGGTTACTATTCTAAGTATGCTTAGGGTTTTTGTTTGTTGTGAGAATTTTGTTGACATGAGATATTTTAGTTGACTCTAGATATTTTTGGATGGCTCCATTTATTAATTCTCACAACACACAAAAATCATTCAAGTGATTATTTTTCTCTCTCCTTCAACACTCTCATCCTCATGGCATCTTCTTCTTCCTCCACCCAAACCCTCTCATGTGTTGAGAAACCTTGGGTGTCTTGAGACAAATAAATCCTTCACCACTCTCTACTTCTTCTACGGTATCTAGTGTAGCAATCTAGGTATCCTAGTTACCTCGGATATGAGGTTGGAGCTCGATTCATAGACTCTTGGGTGGATCATCTTCGATGGAGGGAGACCGGAGATCAAGCTTGGTCAAGGAAGCCCCTAGGAGCTTAGGATGATGGTTGAAGACCGAAGGATATGGATCTATTCGGTATAACCATTCTAACTCCTTTACATGTTTTGTTATCTAGGGCTTATAGGTCGATCCATGTTATCGGGTTGTTCTAGCGCCGGATTTCGAAATTTTTGTTCCGCAATGGCCACGGTGTGATGGCCGGGGTGCTTGCATAACCCATAGTACAGTTTTCAAGGGCTTATATCGGTTACATGTTTTGTTATCTAGGGCTTATATCGGTTAGGTAAGGAGCATTCAACAACGGTGTAATTCTTCTTAACCATAGTATAGTTTTCAACCTACGATGCACATGATTTGAGTTATTGAACTCAGTGGACTTATACAAAGTATTGTATGTTGTCCAGTGTCCATTAGGATAGAAGGGTTGGTGCTCGTGCTATGTTCTGTTTACATGTGACTTCTCCAATTTTAGACAAGTATTTCGTAGAAATACAAGGTCCAAGTTTTGAGAAGTTATGGGTACAAGAATAAAGTAGAGAACCATGTGTTGCAAGTATCGGGATTCTTCAAGGTGATCGAAGATGTAGATACTTGTGTTTGGTATTCCGTTGATAGTAATGGTTTTGAGAACTTGCTTATCTTTTAGGTTACTCATATCTGGATGCACTCCTAATTGAGTAATGCTGATCCGCCTCTCTCCATTTAGTTGACATGCACTGAAGACAGCTGCATGATTTGAATCTGGTTCCAATTATATTAGTGCCTCTGTTTCTATATTGTATATAGAATGGTTCATATCTTAACGATGTTAATCTATATTGAGTTATCCGGCTTATGCTTGAAACCAGACTCTGGATAAACTCAAGACATGTTTTAGTAATGGCTGTTTGTAGATTATCCTGGGCTATGTCAAGGGATAACTTTCTACCATATGGAAGATCAATAGTGATATTGTTCTTGACTCGCCACAGTTTTAGCAAAATGGAGTTTTTTTTAGAAAACAGTAGTGGGAGTATGGTAGAACTGGAAGTGATTGCAGAACCATAAACGATTACTGAAGATTTAATAGAACCTAAAGATTCAATTAGTTTTTGACATTCCATTAGCCACTCCGCAGATATGATGGGTAATCTCAGGCGCCCGAGAGGTACTTCGGTATCCTTAAAGACGGTGATAGGGAGGTTCTTGTTTACCCAGACTTACCATTACTGCTGTTCTAGACTATGAGACCCGGCAGGAGGATGAGTATAGCGTAGTTCTAAACTATTTTTAGAAGTGCACGTGTTTATGACTCTGCCAGAGGGTTGTTTTAGTCAGTGGGAGCAGTAGAAGCATAGTGGACAAGTAGCTTGTGTCTATTTATAGACTGAAGCAGGTATAGCGGAGATAGATCATCTATTTTTGATGTGATAGTCATAGGCTTTGATTTCATCAGAATAGGAGATGGATCTGTTAAAAAGGTAGTAGGGTGTGATGTCCTGGTATTTGGATGACATGCACTTTATAAGAAGTGAAATTCCTATACTACGATCGTTTATACTGTGGTTGTCACTTTCTCCATATTGGATATGGATAATATATCAGGCATTCTGGTAACTAGATCTATGGTTTAAATCTAAATTTGGATAGTTTCCCAATCTGGGTAGTTTGATACTATTCTAAAGGTGTTTTAGAATGGACGACTCCTGGCATGGTGGTGTACCTGTAGGTGATGGAGTCACCCTCTCTAAAGGTGTCTTACAGACTAAAAGGAAGAGGGATGTGCATGATTGACATATCACTTGCTTAGGCAATTGAGTCAATTATAAGATGTCAAGTACCACACCAGATGTTATTTTTGCATGAGCTGCAATAAATTTATATTGATCCAATCCTGGAGAAACGTTGGGAAGCAGGTTATGAACATAAGTGGATGTTCAAGGGATTTGATAATGGCAGCCTCCTTCGGGAGACGGCTATCATTCCAGGCTTCCAAGGTGACCTAGATGACAGAGCGACTGTCAGAGTTTTAGTTTTCCCTCTTTCGAGGGACAGTAGTTTGGACAGGTGGTCCAAGCGGATACTATGAAAGGCATGGTGCAGGATGCTGATTAAATTCAGTGGACAATACAGTCTAAGAAGTTTTCTGTATTTGGAGTTCATTTGTGAACTGGGTCCCATCAGATATCCAGACATATTCTAAGACAGGTATTGCTCATTTCGGGAGATAGCTTTCTCAGCGAAGTTGAGATATAGAGAGATACAGAAAGAAACATTGGAGCGGATCCACTCACTGAGGCTATTTCTCGAACGCAATAGTTTCACAAACGAGCTTTGTGAAACTAATTAGTAGAGGAGTTGGGTGTTCGGTATCACACGGGCTGTGAGTATGCGACATCGCAATAATTAGCCTTAAGTGCAAGCGGGAGATTGTTGGCTATAGTGCCCTCAAGGCAATTATCATAATCGCAGGCATGTGATTATGATGATTGAGGGAAGACCTATATCAGTAGAACAGTCTTACTCGAGATGATAGTATGCTATCTGGTTTGTCTTTATCATTATGTACAGCATTAGGTGGTATTACAGATCACTATTACATGTTGATAGAGCCTATAGAATTCTTGCTTGACTAACAGCAGTATGATGGCGATCATATATGTGGGAGCTGGGTGGTCTATAAGCACATCCTTAAAAGTCCCTAGTCGAGAGAGTTTCGAGACTGGGCATCGATACTCCAGAGTAGACTAGTATATACTGATCGAGACCCTGACGAGGGGCGGTGGCCGGTCTCACAAGCCATTGGTGTCATTTTGTTCACCTAAGATGTATACAGGTGCTCATTGGGTTATGAGTACACCGAACGGACTCGCCGGGAATATTCTAGTTGGTATTATACCTATTGTCAGATAGCAGTTCCCTGGTGATATGTGTACAGGTTAGTCTATCGACCTGAGATCGTCATTTGTCTCGTGTGAGTTCCCACCGTGCTTTGATTACTACCCTACCATGGCTCAAAGGAGTCGTGCACACAGGTTTTAGTTGGGTACAGTTCCGAGCCACATGGAGGCAGCGAGTGGATCATCAGGGGATTCGTCTTTCTCGGTATTTCGGGTTGATATCGCGGTTGTGCACGGGTGGCCATCACCAGAAATCCTTGCCAAGGTAGTCGAGAATTACTGATCTAGGATCGGTAGTTTCTCAGGTGGTGATGGACTTCATATCGACACTAAATGTCGTGTTATTAGGGGTCTGACTTTATCCACCCCCTAGACTTGATATGCGATACTCATAGATGAACGGACCGGACTGTACGGATATTGTCACTGTCAGGCTCAGTAGGGTTTCAGGATGAGTTTGCTTGTCGGCCTCCCTTTCGCTCAATACCTGGGTAGCCGTTACGTACAGCTAGTGCCGCTGATGTGCTTGTGGTTAAACCTACTGCTAGTGTATTGACAAGTCTTTAGAGTCCCACACAGAGGGTTTCCCTGTTTCGAGCGAAACGATATAGATGCCGTATGGTTTTACGGCAGGGTTCGATCACATACGTGTACTTGTGCACGGATGATTTTCGGACGGATAATACTAGTGGGCTTTGGTTTAAGTCGGATCCTAGTATTATATTTGTTGGATTATTTTCGTCTCTTTGTATTCATATTCTTCGGAATACGGATGCGGATATGTATATACGGTTGAGAGGTATTCTTGTAATTTATTACAAGATTACTTTTAGAAGATTACATTTCATCATGGTTTAGACATTTTTGGATTAAAAGGTTATTGAGGTGGAGGATGAGGTGTTTATTTTATTTTTGGTGGCATGGCTTATTAGTGACCCATGGTTACTATTCTAAGCATGCTTAGGGTTTTTGTTTGTTGTGAGAATTCTCTTGACATGAGATATTTTAGTTGACTCTAGATATTTTTGGATGGCTCCATTTATTAATTCTCACAACACACAAAAATCATTCAAGTGATTATTTTTCTCTCTCCTTCAACACTCTCATCCTCATGGCATCTTTTTCTTCCTCTACCCAAACCCTCTCATGTGTTAAGAAACCTTGGGTGTCTTGAGACAAATAAATCCTTCATCACTCTCTACTTCTTCTACGGTATCTAGTGTAGCGATATAGGTATCCTAGTTACCTCGGATATGAGGTTGGAGCTCGATTCATAGACTCTCGGGTGGATCATCTTCGATGGAGGGAGACCGGAGATCATGCTTGATCAAGGAAGCCCCTAGGAGTTTGGGATGATGGTTGAAAACCGAAGGACACGGATCTATTCGGTATAACTATTCTAACTCCTTTGCATGTTTTGTTATCTAGGGCTTATGGGTCGATCCGGGTTATCGGGTTGTTCTAGCACCGGATTTCGAAATTTTTGTTTCGCAATGGACACGGTTTGATGGCCGGGGCGCTTGCATAACCCAACATCTGGTCATCTGGTCGTTGCAATTAAGAGAGAGAGAGAGAACACTTAGCATGATACTCTTGCAAGTTTAGATTGATTTTTAGTTTATCTAAACATGATGGCTCCCACTGTATCTCGAATCCTTCCTCAAACCATAAAAGAAGAATTAGTGAGGATTAATCTCACTCTTACAATACTTGTTTAACCTTTCGGCCAGGCTGGTGTTGGTACTTCGAGAGAGGTTTTCCAACAGTTTCGCGAAGTTCCCTAATTACATAACCTCTTTTCCCTGGAGGCGTAGCCCCGCTAATACCGTTCTAGATACCTACTTGGTTTATAGTATCGATCGTTTAGTGAAAAAATCTCCTGAGGAGTCGCGGATACTCACAGTAGGATCGGGATCCAAATATCATGGTGTGATAATCCTGAAGAAATCCTACCAACATTATCACACTCCAAATGGTATGCAGCACCAGCAAGTTTTAGTTTCTTTAGAAACTCCCGATGTGGATTTTTGCCCCATGCTCTTATGACCTTGACGAAGGCCAACATATCATAAGTTGCAAGTCAAGTTCTACCCGTCATTGTCCAGGTTAATTTGAACCCATCCGTATATACCTTTGACGAAGGCCAAAACAGTAGTACGACTGTCCTAAATCAATGCATCTATTTATGCTACAGATGAATATTCAGCAGCTACCAATCACTATGCCTTGGCGAAGGTCAAAATACATGGCTTGAATACTACTGAATACCCAACTGAAATTACGGAGGGCTACGAATAGTTTTGGCGAAACCGTGAATGTAATTAACTTGATTTAATCGAAGGAACCTGATAGCTTTTAAATGAGTGGTTTAAGCTCCGCATTTAAAAGTTTGCTTTTTGGGTAAACCGAGTGGTTTAAAAATTGTTCCAACGATTCAGCTTTGGTTTGTTTGCTTTGCATTAAACATATAATGTAGTCCCATCATTTACACCTACCATTATAGAAAGAAACGAAAATACCACGTACGCTTATACCATCCGCATTCGCCACTGGGCCCCGTTTAACACCATTAGGTTACTTAACTAACGCCAGAGTGGGGGTTGGACTAGCGCGGGTGCAAAACATAAGCAATGTCTATTATATAACATATATAATATATCCATTCATCTCACGCAATAATAGGCATTCCAGATCACAGATGAACATATTAGATATACTAGAAATTCCGCATTTCGTTTAAGCTTGTAACGAAAGACGGATTCTACGGTCGTGATGAATAGCCAAACCCCATCGTAGACCCCTACGGGTGCGACAAACTACCCGCCAAATTCCCGAAGTGAAGAAGCCTCCCTCAGTAAAATGAGTAGGCCACTCGGCAATTCAAAGAACCCGGTAGTTTTTGCATCCCACCTTGGGTCTATCTTAGGAGCAAAAACAGTAAAAGAAATAATACAACGGTGGCTACAACCTCAACCCGGATGTGCCCCGCAAAATAATATTACATCACTTTACAATTTTACATCGAATGAAAGAAACTCTCTTCTCACATCCCCATGCTATTCATCCACGATGATCCAACATATCCATATACACAAACAAATATCACAGATATGTGCAACCCCCAACTAACCGACATATAGCAATTAGCGGAAGTTTACGAACACATATATCCAAACACAGAAAACCCGATAGCCAAGAACTGTGGAATTTCGATCGACACATATTTTCCGTGTCTATCCCAAGTGCAAACCAGCACACAAACAATACTGGGTAGAAACCAAATATACCAAAAAACATAACACCAATAATAAGAATCACAGAAGAAAAATGAGCCGACTCGGCCATGGAACGGCGACGAATCACATCGATTCGCCGCGGTTCCGCGGTGGTCTTGCCGAGTCAGTGACTCATTTTTCTTCAGTGTTCTTAAAATACCCTGCTTGCAATTTTCATGCCTCTGAAATATTTTTTCTGACAGTTTTAAAAATCGACAGCAAGTGAGGGTTTCAGAGTTACGTTTTCGTATTTTATCGACGATCGATGTTCTAACTACTTGCTAACAAGCTAGTAAAGGTTTAGTAGGCTCTTATACTGTAAGTCGATGTCGCGCACCCCACGGGTTCGCGGGAAGGCGGAATGCGTAAAAAACGATTTTTACGGGCTTCACAACACCGACTTGAACTCCAGGATCGATACTAAACCCTAACTAGCTAAACTGTATGAGGTTAACTACTCGGATAGGAAGTTATACCTCATGTTACCATGTCCTTCGGGTCTTCTTGTCGCTGTCCTCCTCCTCGTCATAAGCTCCAAGGATCGTTTGGATCGATGCCTTCTCGGGTCAAAGACGATCCACCCGAGAGTCTATAGTCCGAGCTCCAACCTTAAATCCGAGGTACCTACGGCATCTAGTTCGCTAAATAGATGTTCTAGATGATGTAGAGAGTGTAGATGGATTAGTATGTCTCTAAGTACTGCAGGATTCTCAACACATGAGAGATTTAGGGTTAGAGGAAGAAGAAGGGGAGCTTGAGGAAAAGAGAGTGTAGTAAAAGATAATAATGAAGATGGCTAAGAGTTATCACTTATGAAGTATACCAATAATTCAAGCAAGAAAATATCTCACCAAAATATCTAGCATGCTTGTAAAGTATCAAGCATACTTCAATAGCGATTTAGTGAGTCACTACCATGAGTCACCAAGTAGCCATGCTTCACTTAATACAAACCTCCACCTCATAACCATTTAATCTAAATGGTTAATATAAATATGAGGTGTCTTCTTATAGAAACAATCTTGAGTAAATTACAAGAATGCCCCTGTGTTTACCGTACAAAATTTTTCAGTTTAAAGTACAGAAAGGAGTTTACAAGACTGAGTACAAGTTATAAGTATATTTTGTTTAAGAATAGCAAGAAACAACTTGTAGCTCACTAGTAAAGCTTTGCACTAATGTGACGTAGCCCCTGTATTCGAATCCCATCAGACACATTTATTTTTTCTGATTTATTTTTAAACATTTTGGAAACCTAAAAGTTTACACGTGCAATGCACATAAAAATGAAAAGACAGAAAAAATCAAGGGTTTTTTCTGTTAGCCCCGCTTATACTACAATATTTTTCTCTGTCTCTTCTATAGTTAGTATTTAGATGTAGCCCCCTATACTTATAAGTTACTCCTGCAGCCTTCCTACTTTACTTTTGAAAATTATTCCTCCTCCTCTGCCATCACCGCCGTCTCCACCACCTCCACCTTCTTTCTCCTCCTCTTCAACACCGTCACCATTAACACCACCACCATCATTATCTTCTTCCTCCTCTTATTCTTCAACCCCGTTTCCCCCAATAAAAAAGCAAAGCTCTGTTCAAAACTCCAGAGGCAGCGCCTCACGTGCCTTCCACGAGGGCGCCAGCGTCAGAGTTAAAAACTCTTATATGAGAAGCACCCATGTGCGAAGCACACAAAACTCAAGAGGCAGCGCCTCACGTGCCTTCCACGAGGGCGCCAGCACCAGAGTTCAAAACTCTTATATGAGCAGCGCCCGTGTGCAAAGCACACAAAACTCAAGAGGCAGCATCTCACGTGCCTTCCACGCGGGCGCTAGCGCCAGAGTTAAAAACTCTTATATGAGCAGCGCCCGTGTGCAAAGCACAAAAAACTCAAGAGACAGTGCCTCATGTGCCTTCCACGAGGGCTCCAGCGCTAGAGTTAAAAACTCTTATTGGTGCCGCACGTGTTTCTCACGTGGACGCCAATGTGCAAAGCACATGAAGGAATTAAAATCTTAATTAGCGCCCATATGCACATCACGTGAGCGCCGGTTCCTAGTAGAATTAAATTCTACTCTCTGTTAAACAGGGCAAGTGGATCAAAAATCCAACGGAGATGATAAATCATCAGAATGCAGAATTAAATTCTGTTGAGGAAATATTCCTCAAATCTTTCTAAACAAGAAAGATTGCCCTTTGTAAAACAGAGTACCGTTGGATTAAAAATCCAATGGTGATTAAAAAATCACCGATCTGCAGAATAAATTCTGTATGGGTAAATATTTCCCTAATCTTGTTAAAAACAAGAAAATACTTTCTGCAAAACAGAAGCCCTTGGATCAAAGATCCAACGGTGGGTAAAATCCCCAAATCAATTAGGATCTCTTAATGAGAGATTTCTTCAACTAATCAACAGACTTGCTTCTACTATATAAAAGACTTAAGACTTCAAGTCTAAAAAACCCCCCATAAGTTTTGAAAAAATAAAGCAGAAAGCTTCAAAAAGGAAGAAAGAAGAAGATCTCCCTTCTCAGAAAAAGCTCTAGGTAAATAAAAAAGAAGAGAGATCAAAGTATCTCGTTTACCTATTGAAGGGTTTAACCCTTTTAAAAGAAGAACTTAGTTCTTTCTCTGGATCTGAGGTCCACAAGACAAGTCTCCCACAAGTTGAGAATTTAATTCTTATCGGGACGAACTTTCTCTTGGAGATCAAAGATTCAGAAAAGAACCAGGGAATTGAACTCCTTAGAATAAAATATACAAGGAAAAATCACGTGGACGCCTCACTAGACTCTCACGTGGATGTCTCACTAAATAAGGAGTGCTTAGCACTCAGTGATTGGCGCTCTGCGCCTAGCGCCCCACGTGCCTCTCACGTGGGCGCTACAAAGTAAAGGAGTGCTTAGCACTCAGTGAGCGGCGCCCAGCGTCCGGCGCCTCATGTGTCTCTCACGTGGACGCTGCAAAATAAAGAAGTGCTTAGCACTCAGTGAGCGGCGCCTAGCGTCCAGCGCCTTACGTGTCCCTCATGTGGGTGCCACAGAATAAAAGTGCTTGACATTCACTAGGCAGTGCCTCACCAAGTTCCACCAATCGCGAGGAATGTCCCTCATATAGTGAATGACACTTGTAAGTCCTCCCGACTTATAAGGAGAAAATACTCTTATGAGATCCTTACGACTTATAAGAGAAAACACTACTTAGAAGTCCTCACGACTTCTAAGGAGAACATACACCTACGAGATCCTCACGACTCGTAGGGAGAAATACTTTTATGAGATCCTTACGGCTCGTAAAGTCAAAATGCCTTAGTCGACAGGATCCTAACCCTGTTTGCTAAGTCACTTTTGTTCAAATCGACAAAGGCAAATGATGATTCGCTTCTGGCAATATTCCAGTCGCAGCGATGCTGATGCCTTAACAGGTGTCAATTTTCAAGTCCTTTCACGGCAAATGATGATTCGCTCATGGTAATATTCCAGTCGCAGCGATACTAATGCCAAGATTGGTATTAGATCTTAAGTTCCATACTCGCAATAAAAATCAGCGAGCAAAAATTGCATATAAAAATAGCCGAAATGATGGGGCAACTCGTAATAAAAATCAGCGAGCAAAAAATATGTGCATATACATAGCCGAAATGATTGGGCAACTCGCAATAAAAAGCAGCGAGTAAAAAGAAAAAATAGCCGAAATGATTAGGCACCGTGATAAAAAGCCGAAATGATTGGGCAATCATGGCTTTCGCGATATAAAAAGTTGAAATGATAGAGTATCGCGGAAAGAAATAAAATGAAATAAAACTTTTGCCCTGCAGGTGAGTCCACATCAACCCTTGTATACAATCCATGAGCATAAACGAAAAGGGAACCATATTTTCCCACCAGGCTCTGTCAAAGGGAGAGCCAACTCTTGACGATTCACAAAACAACCTAAAGACTATCCTCGACACTCGTCTTGGTACAGCAGACATAGTGTCAAGAACGGTGTTTCTTCTCACTCCAGCATGATGCAGACGCGACGTCAACAAAGATCTCAGGGTCAAAAATAAAACGGAGCCAGGACAAAGTCCTTAGTTCCAAGGCTCGACGGTTCACAAACAACCTAGAGACCATCCCGACATTCATCTCGTTGCAGCAGACGTAGTGTCAACAACGGCGTTTCTTCTCACTTTAGCAGGATGCAGACGTGACGTTAGCAAAGACTCCAGGGTCAAAAATAAAATGGAGCCTTAGCAAAGTCCCTAGTTTCAAGTCTCGATGGTTCACAAACAACCTAGAGACTATCCTCGACACTCGTCTCGTTACAACAGACATGGTGTCAATAACGACGTTCCTTCTCACACCAGCAGGATGCAGACACGATGTCAACAAAGACTCCATGGTCGAAAAAAAACGAAGCCATGGCAAAGTCCCTAGTTCTAAGTCTCGATGGTTCACAAACAACTTAAAGATCACCTCGACACTCATCTCGTTACAGCAGACATGGTGTCAGCAGCGGCGTTCCTTCTCACTCCAGCAGGATGCAGACGCGACGTCAATAAAGACCCCAGGGTTAAAAACAAAACGGAGCCATGGCAAAGTCCCTAGTTCTAAGTCTCGACGGTTCACAAACAACCTAGAGACCATCCCGACATTCATCTCGTTACAGCAGACATAGTGTCAGCAGCGGCGTTCCTTCTCACTCCAGCAGGATGCATACGCGACGTCAACAAAGACCCAGGGTCAAAAACAAAACAGAGCTATGTCAAAGTCCCTAGTTCTAAGTTTCGATGGTTCACAAACAACCTAGAGATCATCCCGACATTCGTCTCGTTACTGCAGACATGGTGTCAACAGTGGCATTCCTTCTCACTCCAGCAGGATGCAGACGCGACGTCAACGAATGACCCCAGGGTCGAAACAAAGCGGAGCCATGGCAAAGTCTTTAGTTCCAAGTCTCGACGGTTCACAAACAACCTAGAGACCATCCCAACATTCGTCTTGTTACAGCAAACGTAGTCTCAACAATGGCGTTCCTTTTCACTCCAACGGGATGCAGACGCAACGTCAACAAACGACCCCAGGGTCGAAACAAAGCGGAGCCATGGCAAAGTCCCTAGTTCCAAGCCTTGATGGTTCACAAAACAACCTAAAGACTACCTCGACACTCGTCTCGTTACAGTAGATGCAATGCCAACAACGGCGTTCCTTCTCACTCCAACAGGATGCAGACGCAATGTCAACAAATGGCCCCAGGGTCAAAATAAAGCGGAGCCATGGCAAAGTCCCTAGTTCCAAGTCTCAACGGTTCACAAAATAACCTAGAGATTGCCTCGACATTCACCTCATTACAGCAGACGCAGTGTCGAAAAAGGAAGCGAAGGCCAAATTTCTAGCTTCAGGGTCTTGACGGTAACTCAAATAAAACCCGAAAAACTATCGGAGATCATACCACACCAGTGCGGAGTGGTTATGACTCATCGGGGCTCCCGAACTGAGCCTAACCTCAAGTAGAAAGCTGCATGGAAAAATTCCTAACGCTTGCTCTTCCGACGGTCAAATTGACTAGGAAGATTACTTGAAGACGTCTTGTCCAGCCCCCGAAGGGATCAGAGACACGACAGTCGCGGGGCTACTTGAACAGCAGCATAAAGACTGCATATCGGGAAATGCATCAGCCAACGCGACGGTACGACGGACAAAAACCCTAGTACCATAAAACCTAATGGACCTTTGTCGCAAAGAGCAGGGGTTATCCATGTGTTAGGGCAAGTTTTCCTACAAGCCCAAGTGAGGTAAACTACAATCTCCGAAATGAGTTCATAAACTAGAGACTCTGGAATGAGTGAATAAACTACAAACTCCAAAATGAGTCTATAAACTAGAGACTCCGGGATGAGTGAATAAACTACAAACTCCGAAATGAGTATATAAACTACTTCATACCAAATCAAGATATCGAAGAAAAGAGAAATGCCAGTATGAAATAAAATATGTCTTTTATTCCTGAATTTGAGTGAATACAAGATACATTCCATTCAGGAATCAAAATGAATACATGTTATTCATGAATCAGAAGTTTAAGGAATACAATCAGTATAATGAGGGGGGTACAACGACACTTATTAAGAAGGAGGCGTTTTCAACAAACTGACGAACCGCTCGTGCGCTCCTCTCAACTCCTTCTCGTGTTCAGCTACGACGGCCAACTCCGCTTTGATTTGACCCCGTTGTTGCAAGCAGGATGAAAACTTCTCATCGATTTCCTGCTTGGCAGTTTCGCAATCCTGTGTGACCCGCTCGGTGAAGTTAAGCTTCTGCCTTAGCACCAGCCCGTCCGAAATACATCATTGGAGGTTTTCAAAAATAGCTTTCAGTTGCACAGCATTCGCTTCAACTTGGGCGTGCAATTAGACGGATTCACCATGTCTTACCCCACCCCCAATACAGAGAGCATTGTCCGCTCTGGCCGAAACCGCACGGTTTTTCCCTTTAGAGTGAACCGGACCCGACCAACTGACGAACCGCTCGAACCGCTCGCACGCTCCTCTCAACTTCTTCTCGCGTTCAGCTACGGCGGCCAACTCCGCTTCGATTTGAGCCCGTTGTTATAAGCAGGATGAAAAATTCTCATCGATTTCCTGCTTGGCAGTTCCGCAATCCTGTGTGACCCACTCGGTGAAGTTAAGCTTCTGCCTTAGCACCAGCCCGTCCGAAATACATCATTAGAGGTTTTCAAAAATAGCTTTCAGTTGCACAGCATTCGCTTCAACTTGGGCATGCAATTGGATGGATTCACCATGTCTCACCCCATCCCCAATACAGAGAGCATTGTCCGCTCTGGTCGAAACCGCACGATTTTTCCCTTTAGAGCGAACCGGACCCAACCAGGGGTCACTTCCCAGGAAGTCACCCATCCCAAGACTTCCCTGGCCCGAGCACGCTTAACTATGGAGTTCTCAAGCTTCTATAGTTCCGGTTCACTTAAAAGGCGTCTCTGTATTGAAAAGTGGTATCATTCCATTTATAGTACAGATCTGTCCTCTTTCGGAATGTATTCCGAAAATTCCTCATTGTTCTACAGTGGGTCCCACGGACTCAAGAGGTGACCCCCACGGATTCAAGAGGTGGCCCCCGCCTACTTAACATGACACTTGGCGTGGCACTTTGTTCCGTGTGGCACTTTGCTCCGTGAGTAAGAACCGGGTCCCGACATTTTCCCCATCTTTGAACAATGGTTCGTCCTCGAACCACAGACCTACTATTGAGAAACCTGGCTTTGATACCAACAAAACCATGTCTCGTCCCGCTTTCCAAAATACGGAAAACGAGGGATGACTAGGCCAGCCATGCTCCTACGGTCAGGGAATAATCCCACTGTAGTTACACTTCGGTTTCTAGCATTACATGGTAATCAGTAAACAAAGCACATAAGTAAAGGAAATACATCACTAAATTATTACATTAACTTTCATTTTTCACAATTTATAATAAAATAAGGAAAATAACTACTAACCAAGTGCGAATACAAGGTTACTTTAGGGAAAGCAGTAAAGGTGAAGGAGGTACTCCCGACTAAATCTCCGCAAGCTCGAAGGGCAAGTCTGATTTCTGTACTGGTTCTTCCTCGAGGTCTGAGCATGCATACTCAGGTCGTTAGAGCGACGTAATAGTAATATTATAATAGTGACAAGGAATAAGAAAAGAAGGTAATAACAATGGAGGTAAAATGCAGGTAGTCAATATGTCACTAACTGATGCAATGTATGATATGTGTCCCTATCAGTCTCTAAGTCACTTTTGAAATCGAGTTGTGGAAAGAAGGATCATGTTTAACGAGGGTCTCGTACATATCCGAGACTACGGCCCGCTATCGCTCGGGACATAACCCTGTCAGCCGGACCGTTAGGCCCAACCTAATATATATATAAGAGTCGCTGTTCGAATGATCATCCTCTAAATCATTGTCCTCGCTAAATACAATTCTCTTTCCACTTCGATTTCCCCTTTTTCCTAGGTTTACACTATTTATGAGCATGGTCTAGTCGTATGCAAGTACGCACCAATAACACGGTTTTAGTCGCTGTTCATTGTATTGTTCACTGTCACGAATTATTCACTTTTTCACTGGAGTACTTGACACTCCTAAACCGATACCATTCACGCACGACAATGCATTGTACACTGAATAATAACGCGCACTATCACTAGAAGTATGGCAATCGGGTAAAATATATGCATTTATAAAGTTAACAGATCATGAGTAATACGAACTATTATGCATCTTATGAAATTATAAAATTGCATTAAATCATACATTCAAAATTCAGTAAAATGATACAAAGGAAGTAGTAAGTAAACTCAGTCGGAAGTTCAACAAAATTTATTTCAGTGCAATCGGATTTCGGGTTTGCAAGCTACAGCCGTTTCATTTTAAGTGTTCGCTGCTGGAAATTCAGTTCCTGAACTGAATGTCCATTTCGCAACACAATTTTCACCCTGTTGGGATCAAAATTAGGCGACACTATAGTTGAACGAAATTTAGGTTTATCAATAGGGTTTCCATCTCACCATATGGATTCTTAATCGCACCTCTACGTCAGAAGTTATATACTGTACAACAATGGGGTATAAGTTCTGTTTCTGTTTGGGACTGCTTTACGTCCTGTTAATCTAAAATACAGTTTAAATAGTAAACGATAGTGAAAAGGGATGAAATCACTTTCATTAGTTAGCTAACTATTTCATATTCTCTATGGTGTAGGGTTTCGCAATATAACATGTTCAAGCAGTAGAGGGTAAGCGTTACAAGATGAGAATCAACAGCCAGTGCTGCTCTGGACTGCAGTCCAGAGCCACACACCGCACAAGTTTCCGTCATCTTTTCAGTATAGAACCAAATTAAAACTCCTATGGGGTTATAGGTCGTCGAGTCAGCTTCGATTTTAGCCCTTGAGCGCAACATTCTAATTTATAATCAATTAGTTGTGATTTTTCCAAGTTTCAGACGCGGAAAATTTCAGTTTTAACGGGCGTAAATAGGGGATGATCGATCACGTTAGTAACGTCTGTATTTTTCAACCAAATTATAACACGATGTTCATTACTATACAGGCCAACCTATGTGATCAGTTTCCGTCAATTTGACGGGGCTTTTCCCCTCGGGTTTGGCATCGAACACGTACACATTATTGATTCGCAAATAAACAATATACTGTATTTAGCGTTATCTAGAAGTGTAATAGATAGGGTTAGCATGGAGCAAGCAGGGTACTTGCCTGATGACGCGTTGACGACTCACGGCAGTGGCAACGGCAAGATCGCACCACGAACGGCGCGGCTAGGGTTCGCGGCCTCGGTTCGAGTTGTGGGTTCGTCGTCGGAGTTGCTCGGGGGATGGCTCTGTTGGCGTTGAGGATGGTTGAGGAGCTTGAGTGGCTGCGACGTCGAAGCTCAGGTGATGCAGAGGGAGGTGCCGGCGGCAAGAGGGGACGGCGACGATGAGGAGGGAAGAGGTTCGGTGAAAGGTGCAGTGAAGCGACGACGATGGCAGGGGGAAGACCGGAGGTGATGGTGGTGACGCTGAGGGGTCGACAAGGTGGCCGGCGGTGCCATGGGAGCGGGGTGATCGTCGGCGGCGAGAGGGTGTACAGGGGAGGCTCGGTGAAAGGTTGGGTTCTGGGTAGTTGGTGAAGAGGGTGATGGAGGCAACAGGGGGTGTTGGGTGAGGGAGGCTCGGTTTTGTGCGAGGGAGGGAGACGAGGTCGAGGGGTGAGTGGTCGCTCGCGGGGTCGTGTGTCGAGAAGTGAGGACGTGGGGGTGAGGCGTGGGGTGAGCGGGAGAGTATGGGGGATGAGAGAGGGAGAACGAGAGTGAGGGGGAGAGAGTTAGCGAGAGGCGCGCACGCAAGATCGTGGTCGCGGTCGCGTTGGGGAGCGGCGACGTGGGAGCGACCGAGGCGACGTGGGCAAAGGAGGAAGAAAGAGCAGGAAAACGAGAAGGAGGTAAGGAAGAGGGGTGAAGCGGTCGGGTCGGGTCGGGTTTGGGCACGGGCCGGGTCGGTCATGGGTAAGGGAGTAAGGACATGGGCTGGGCTTGGATTTATTTATTTATATATATATATATATATATATTTCTTTTGGGCTTTAGTTTAAATGTTTAGGAAAATTAAATGTTGAAAATTAAAGTAAACACAAGGATTCTAAATTCCTCCAAAAATAACGGGAAAAATAGAAAATATTCGGGGGACTTGAAAAAATTTTAGAAAATTTTTATTGACGGAACCGGGAATTTACACACCAGAAACCGCCTCATTCTCTTTTCGCTTCAGGGCCGTTTCTTGTTCAAAATAGCGAATGGAAGAGACACTTTACTCGACCCACGCAGCCTATTGAGAGTTCAAAGTCAATACCTCAGGAGCGAGATGCTTAAGCTCAATCTCATGCAGGCAAGCCTCGATCTTCCTGCAATAATCAACCCAAGAACTGACAAGATCTTCATTATGGAAATTCACGAGGGTCACCAGCATTGAATTGACTTCGTCGGCAAAATCAGTAGCAGAGGTGAGGGCCTCGACGTCGAGATCTTCAATAAACTCGCTTAACATTCGTCGACTATTCACTGCGCCTTTAGAAGATGGGCGTTTAGCGAAGGGCCCCGTGGGCGTAGGAATGTGGGACTCAAAAGGAGCTGAAGTCGGTGTAATCGCTGCAAAATAAATCATGGCCAGATTTCAACTCGAAAAACAAAGAAAACACCCGAGGGACGGAATCTATCGTATCGGCTGTTGAAGGTGGCAAAACAGGGAGCATCGGAGGCGTGGCTATTCTTTCGCTTCCTCCTCCGAGCCGTGATACTGTGGTCAATATAAGGAAGGATTAGCAACAAGAAGTCTACTCATAAAAAATAGAAACACTAGGTGAAGAATATACTGACCAATACAGGAAGGTGGAACGACTTCCGATTAGAAGGAAAAATGCGGGTTTAGCACCTGGTATAAGTGGTCGAAAAGTACTCATGCAGAGCCGTGACAATGTATAGTCAATACAAAGAGGATTGTGTCCACAGGAAAGCAGCTAAGTGAGAAACCTATACCTTCCAAAATTTGAGAAGGTATAGAAGAAAGCGAAGAAACCGTGACCGTCAAAGTGGCGACCGGTGATAATTTTTCAGCCGGCACAGCTTCAGGGTTTACCGCGCCTATGATCAAGACAAATGAAATATCATTATAGGGGCTTAACAGGATTAAAAACTTAAATATAATAACCCAAGGAATACCTGGCAAGTCAGAAACCGTAACCGGGCCTGAAGCATCACCAGCTGTGACGGCTTCTTCGGTTTCCATTGGGAGAGCAGATTCAACGCCCACAGCTTCATCTCCTGATTCGACAAGGGCTGTCGTAACCCTTGCGTCACCCGCCGATATCAAGGATCCACAGGGGGAAAGAGCGGTGGTTGGAACGATCCCAGACTCCAGGGAAAGATTGGACGCTTCATGCTCTTTAGTTGCCGGCGCTTCACCTGTTCCGCCGTTATCCAAATTTGGTCCTGTAAATAAAAAATGCGTATGTTAAATAAATAGACAGGAAGGGAGGAGATGTTATTAAAGACTGTGCGTTGTTTTATCTTGAAGTAGTCGTTCACTCTCTTCACGAGCTATACGTGGAACCTGTCTATGGGTAATAGACAGGGCAGATGGAACGTCCACCGAAGGAATGTCAGCAAGCGGAACATTTCTTGAGCTTGCACCCGCAACCAAGATAGTATCGCGTTCCCTCACCGCGTGCTTTCTGCGCTTCCTCTCAACCTGAGCCATGAGAACCGACCTCCTTAAGACTTCTGACAGGGGGACGTCATCGTCCGAACCAAGCTCTGCCTCCGGAGCCGCTATGGCATCCATCATCGGCTGCTTCAGCAACGCCTCGGTGGCTTTGGGATGGCCGCGGCCGTGATCGGTGGCTCTGGAAGCTTTGCTGCATCACTAGTTGGGATTGGCACTACACTTGAAACAACTTGGGTTTTGGTAGTTCCTGCAATAAGGTGAAGAAAAGGGTCAATCCATGAATAAAAAGAGTAAAGGTGTAATGAAACGATTTATAGCTAAGCCCAAAGAAGTGCAGAGCCTCTCTTTCTCCTCGAACGTCCTGAGGGAAGCTGCGAGAGCCTCTTCGGCAAAAATACCTGTTGAAGAACAGAGCGCTAATAAAAGCATAATAAGGGGAGAAAGGATAGGTGAAGAAGAATATAAATGAAGTATAACTGACTTCGCAATAGAGATCAATGCCGGTTCCACGTGAGCCAGTCGCTTGGAAGCTGCGAGGGTAGACTGTAGATTAGTATCGGTTGCAGGCGTGTCAAACAAACCCTCATTGGTGCCATATTCACACAAGCCCTCACTGTAGGGAGCATGGGGCTCTTGGACGAATACGACGTTGGTAGAGAAGAGAGATTTCTTTCTCTTCCGCGAACTGACACCAACGGCCGACGATTAGAGCTTTCGCTTGATAGGCCTCTTCGGACGGAGGGTTCCGATCTCTGAATTGATACCCGATTCTGGAGACGCCATGGCTACCGCAGTTGCAGGAACATCCGGTTGAAGCTTCTCAGGGAATGCTCGTGGCACCACAGTTGTAGTGATTTCTCTTAAAGAAGGACGAACGATGGTCCGTCGCTTCAAAGGGACCACTGGATTACCGGCTGGGACGGCATCCTTGTGATCGAGTGACAGCCGCCTTTCCTCCCTAATAACAACACCCATCGCATACTGGTACCACTCCACGTAAGCGTTCAAAGCTTTCGGCACATAGCTCGGCTCTCTGACGAGAAAATGGGACATCGTATTTAATCGCATAAAATGGTGCAGCGTGCTACGAATACCCTCCTTCATAGCAGCCGGCTCGACTAAGAATGCCTCGAGAGGAACACCTTGATTATAGCCCAGCTGTTGATCGAAGCAGTGCGGGTTGTACCTCATGAACAACACCGAGGCATTTTTTCTAAACACTAGGAAGCCCGGCTTGATGGAGTATAGGTGCATAACCTCCCGGGCCCTCAATGTGGAAGCCCCATCCTTAAAGGTATCATGCAACGGTTGAACCACTTTAGTGGATTCTTTGACAATGGTCAAGACCTTATCGACAAAGGTTATACTGTCCCCAACCATGCGTGGTCGGAGGAGCAACCGCCGAGCCTTTCATTACGACGGGTCTGGAGCGGAAGCGTCAACTAGGTATATTACCCGAGGGAAGTTGTAGCTTTCATAGAACTGGGGTCGTTTGTTAATGCTAAAGGCACCCAACACATGCATCTCAATCCATGATGTGAAGTAATGTAATGGGAGATACACGGGCTTACCCCCGGCTGAGTAGTGTCAGCTGCTAAACTCAGGCCGTGGTATAGATGAGCTAACCCCGCGATCCCAACGGCCACACGCGTCCCCGCGACAATGCGATGGGTTGGATAAAAGACAGACGACCTCATATAGCGGGGGTGCGTGGGAAGTGCGAACCAACTCAGCCACAGGCCAATGAACCCCAAAATGAACGACTCTTCGTCCACACGCGGGGCAACGATCTCCGCAAAGGGGACAACTGGAGTGTCCGGAATAAAGAAATTCTTTAGACCCGCTTTGGCCGTCGGCAAGTTATCTAAACCAAACCCGAATGGGTCATCGAGTTTAGCGAATTTCGCGGTCTGCTTAGACAGAATTTCTGGACGAAGAAAACGGGCGATAAAATCTCCAAAGCTAAACCCATGCCCGCCAGACTCCAGGAATAAATTCTAGTACATATTCAACACCTTGATCAAGCTGGGGAACTGATGTTGAACGGCGTTCTCCCGGGTAAGGCCCATTACCACTGACTTAGTGGCAAAGATGTACTCATCGGGGGGATGTATCTCCTCATAATGCTCCCCTCTGACGGGTAAGCCGGAGATTTCCGCGAACTTTTCTAATGAAATCAAAACTTCCCGATCTGATAAGAGAAAAGTGTGGGTCGGGATGTTACATTGTTCTAAAAAAGACTTGATCCACCACACATGGGGAGCGTGGTAATAAAAGAGAGACGCGTAGATTGTGGGGTACAACCCGGTCTTCAGCAGCATCGACTTCTTGGCTGACAAGATATACCGAGCCCACTGTAGGTAGCCGGCCGAATGACGTGGAGTCAATCCTGTCATATAAACTTGCCCCTAAGGGCACAACTCGTCTTGACATATGCGCCGCCCCAAAATGTCCAAGGCTATCGGTGGCTGTACGGGTATCAATGCCATGGAAGGCTGAAGACGACCTTCCGAGGTCCAGTTGACCTCTTCTATGACATAAGTCATTTGAGACGGGTCAGCATAGTGAATAGCTGGGACCGGCTCCGAAGGCACTGCACAAGAAAAACTGCGCCGACCCCGGATAATCTGACTATACCATAACCCCACATGTGAAGAGATTTTTGCTCTGGGTCATGGTCCTTAATAAGAGCAAAGACTTCCCGATCCACGGGCGGGTCGGCAAAGGCGCTCTCTAAACGTACGAAAGGAAAGGAGGAATCGAAAGCCATAGTACCTGCATAAAAGGGAAAGGATTAGCTATCGACACTATGTTCAAGACTATAACACTCTTTGGTACTTAAAAATTGTACTGCACTGCAGTGCAAAAGAAAAGGACAAGGGAGGCCCACAAAATTAAGGTAACGCCCCATCAATGATGGGGCAGTCACTCATTTAAGAATAGAATCCAAAAAGATTCTCATTTAATGAGAAAACATCATGGGACTCGGGAGTTAAAACTCCCTCGAGAGCTATGCTCTGCAAACAGATTTCAAATCTGTCAAGAAAGTTAAGAAGGGAATAAAATTCCCTAATTTTTTTTTCAGAGCCAAGCTCTGTAGAACAATGGGATAACATCCCAGAACTTTCAAAAGCAAAGCCAAATCCTAAGATCTTCATGATCTACAAGAAAAATCTTAGAACTCTAAGAGATCTTTATAAAAAGAGAGCAAAGCTCTGATTAACGAGTTAAGAAACCCTAATTTTTTTTAAAGATCTATGATCTAATCATTACAAAGGAAGAGCAAAGCTCTGTTAATAGGTTAAAACCCTAGAACATGAAGAGATTCCTTCAAGAGTTCGGTCATAATCCTTACCAAATTTTTTGACAGAGTTCTGACTCTAAGAAAGTTTCCTTAGACAGAGATCTAAGCTCTAGAAAGAGAATTAAATTCTAAGAGAAAGAAGAAGAAGGGGAGATGAACAACAGTCATCTCAAGGGCCAAAGGCTCTATTTATAGGCACAGGAAGACGGTTCAACTTCCAAGAAAATCCAACGGTGGAAAAGGTGCCACCGCTGCACTCACATGTGAGTCACGTGAGCGCAACGGTAGGGGGCATTTGTTTCCCCTTATAAAAGAGCAAAGCTCTATTCAAAACTAAAGAGGCAGCGCCTCACGTGCCTTCCACGAGGGCGCCATCGCCAGAATTAAAAACTCTTATATGAGCAACACCCATGTGCAAAGCACACAAAACTCAAGAGGCAGCGCCTCACGTGCCTTCCATGAGGGCGCCAGCGCCAGAGTTAAAAACTCTTATTTGAGCAGCGCCTGTATGCAAAGCACACAAAATTCAAGAGGCAGCACCTCACGTGCCTTCTACGAGGGCGCCATCGCCTGAGTTAAAAACTCTCATATGAGCAGCGCCCGTGTGCAAAGCACACAAAACTCAAGAGGCAGCGCCTCACGTGCCTTCCACGAGGGCGCCGGCGCCAGAGTTAAAAACTCTTATTGGGGCTGCACGTGTTCCTCATGTGGACGCCAATGTGTAAAGCACATGAAGGAATTAAAATCTTAATTAGCGCCCACGTGCACAACACGTGAGCGCCGACGCCTAGTAGAATTAAATTCTACTCTCTGTTAAACAGAGCCGGTGGATCAAAGATCCAACGGAGATGATAAATCATCAGAATGCAGAATTAAATTCTGTTGAGGAAATATTCCTCACATCTTTCTAAATAAGAAAGATTGTCCTCTATAAAATAGAGTACCATTGGATTAAAAATCCAATGGTGATTAAAAAATCACCGATCTGCAGAATAAATTCTGTATGAGTAAATATTTCCTTAATCTTGTTAAAAACAAGAATATTTTCTGCAAAACAGAAGTTCTTGGATCAAAGATCCAACGGTGGGTAAAATCCCCAAATCAATTAGGATCTCTTAATGAGAGATTTCTTCAACTAATCAACAGACTTGCCTCTACTATATAAAGGACTCAAGACTTCAAGTCTAAAAAAACCCCCATAAGCTTCGAAAAAACAAAGCAGAAAGTTTCAAAAAGGAAGAAAGAAGAAGATCTTCTTTCTCAGAAAAAAGCTCTAGGTAAATAAAAAAAAAGAGAGATCAAAACATCTCGTTTACCTATTGAAGGGTTTAACCCTTTTAAAAGAAAAACTCAGTTCTTTCTCTGGATCTGAGATCCACAAGATAAGACTCTCACAAGTTGAGAATTTAATTCTCATCGGGATGAAGTTGCTCTTGGAGATCAAAGATTCAGAAAAGAAACAGGGAATTGAACTACTCAGAACAAAATATACAAGGAAAAATCAGCGCCCAGCATCTCACATGACCCTCACGTGGATGCCTCACTAAATAAGGAGTGCTTAGCACTCAGTGATTGGCGCTCAACGCCCAGCACCCCACGTGCCTCTCACATGGGCGCTACAAAATAAAGGAGTGCTTAGCACTCAGTGAGTGGCGCCTAGCACCCAGCGCCTCACGTGTCTCTCATATGCGCACTACGAAATAAAGGAGTGCTTAGCACTTAGTGAGCGGCGCCCAGCGTCCAACGCCCAGCGCCTCACGTGTCCCTTACTTGGGCGCCACAGAATAAAAGTGCTTGACATTCACTAGGCAGCGCCTAGCGCCTCACGTGCTTCGCACGTGGGCGCCATAAAGAGTGCTCAGCACTCCATAAAGAGACAAAAAGGGTAAAGTGTTTAACACTTATTGGGAAAATCCCCATGACTGAAAACCCCACATGGTTATGTGTGAGCGTCAGAACCTATATAAGCGCTCAACATTTTTTTTTACATAAAAAGAGGGACTGAGCCCAAACAAGTGCTTAGCACTCCTTTTCAAATAAAAAGAAAACTGAGTGGACCAAGCCCAAGTTGGCTAGGTCCTTAACCCGGATCAACCGAGCCCATGGGTTCATTATTTCCTAAACTGATCTCAGTTTCAAATACGACAAATGATCCCCGGGTTTACCGTTAATCCCTTTTCCCTCAAACACGAGAATTGGTTCAAGGGTACATATCTCTACACCTATGATATATGTCGTTATAATTCCTCAACGTCTTCAAAGAGGTGGCGGGTCCCGACAGCCAACTGATTTTTGGTGCACTTCCCAAACTGACGTGCACATCCCAGATCAAACCACATCCCGAACTGGATGCATCCCATATCATCGTTGCTCATCCTGTCACGTAAAAAATACATGTGCACGCAAGATGATCAACGGACCGGAACGCCCTTAAACTAAAACCACACCTCAAAAATGGTGATCTATAGACCGAAACGTCCTCAAACTAAACGTTGCCTCCAAAATGGCGATAACGGACCGAAACGTCCTTAAACTACAACGGACCGAAATGTCCTTAAACTAAACGCTGCCTCCAAAATGGCGACAACGGACCGTAACGTCTTTAAACTTAAACCTCACCTCAAAAATTGTCATGCCCCGCTTCCCAGAGTACACTAAAATAGGTCCGTGACATAGCCAACCATGCTACCTGTGGATAGGAAAAATCCTTCCACAGTCACATTACGGCTGTAGAGATATCAAGAACAGGAAAATAGACTAAACTATCTAGTACATGTCCATGAGCCAGAATAAATGAGTCAAGAAATGATAATATGCGGAAGCAAAAGATACAATAAATGAACCACCTGGAAAGTAAAACTGCATACCGATAGGATCTTCACCGCTCGGTCTAACAGCGACAATACTCCTGATCAGTCTGCAACAAAGGTAGAGGATCTGGGCCATGCAAAACCCAGACGTCAGCGCGTCATAACATCAAGCAATAATATATAAACAGGGTAGCAAGACATGCAGGTATAATCATAAAAGGTAAGCAAGTGTAACGGCAATATAAATCAGGGCAGTGACAGGTAGTGTGCAGTGAGTAATCTAAACTGGTCTATTGGGTTAAATACTCTCAAGTCTTTGAAATCAATTTGATGAATCATCGATGTAACTCAATAGTATCCCGTGCATGCCCGGGACCACGGTCTAAGACTCTCGGGCTGAAACCGAGACGTGCCGCTAGGCACTAACAGGAAAAGAGTACAGACCAACGATGTCAGCAGCATCGTCACGAGGCGGGCCTAGCCTCTAAAACCGATCAGTAAAAGCAAGCAACTGTCGAGTTACAAGTCAGGTTTCATCATTGATTTCCCCATACCCCCAAGTTATATGTGTCAAGTCAGGTATTCCGTAATCAAGAACTAATGCCAACACAGGATCAGGTAGGTGCAGGTTTGTCTGGATAGACAACAGGAACGGTCCGTAAGGACAACATGTCAAGGTTGTTGGCATTAGTAATAAGATCAGGTAACAGGTCAAGCTATGGTATATCAGGTCAAGTCAAATAGTGTACATATATCAAGTCATGTCAAGTAGTGGTGTATCAGGTATCAAGTGAAGCAGTGGTATGTCAGGTCATAACAGGCAGTGCACATGTGTCAAGCAGATGCTCATACTAAAACTGTAGCAAGTACGGATGCACGGTAAAGCATGGATGCACAAATATTTATCAGGGATTACATCATGATTATGTAGGATGCACAAGATCAAGTATGGGATACTAATGTAACAGTAAAATGAAATAATATGGTCTCGGCGTGCAACTAGATATGTAATAAACCGTACGGATACAGACGGATACTATAAAACTGTAAATCGGTAAAATTTGCTGAATATTAAAACACAAGCACTATTATTTATTACATAGATATTGATATAATAATATTAACATGGATAACATATTCAAGCCGATTAATAACTATAAAAGTGGTATTGATTAACCATGCACAAGAAAGTTCCGTTCAGAAATTCAGCGTCACCCTGATTTGTAAAATAGCTTAAAAATAACAAACGTTCTCCAAAAGGGACGTGTCTTATACCAAAACAAATATAATTCAATAAGGTTTTCATTTTTATAAGTATAAACATCTCAGGTTGTTCCTACAAAAAGTTATGAACATCCGAAGTTGAAAGTTTGCTGCTGGAATTTCCCTAGACAGCAGTTTAAAGACATATTCATTTGCATTTTACGTTATTTAAACAATTTATTTTGTAAGTAAATATTTCATAGAGTTATATTATTCTGAGTTATCTTCGTAACAAACTAAAGAACGCATACTAATGATTTTTCTATGATTTATAATGAATTTCATAAGGTAAGGTGTACAGTAAATTTCAGATTTGTCGTATCCGCTTTTTCAACGACATTTCATGTGTAAACTATAATATTTTCAAATGTATAAAATTATAAAATGCAGATTATAAACTAATTACAGATAATAATAAGAAATATTACGACGATATATATTTTAAATGATATGGATGCAGTATAATGTAATCTAGTATGTCACAAGATAAGTTTTCATGATCTAGATTTTAAATGATATAAACGGATGCAAACGGAACATCGAAACGTTATAAAATTAAATATGGGGTACTAGATTTAAACTATAGGTATGGTATTTATTTAAATAGGTATAAAATGAATTATATAGCATGTCGCAAGATTAACTTGCCTAGACGGAATAAGAACGGATGTGTACGGAACGTCCTTCATCGGCGAAATATCGCGACGCGCGCACGGTACACGGAACGGTTCCAAACAACTCACGAGGATGATCATGCAAGTCAGGTATGTTCATTGGATCACTCGGATCGTCAGCGACGAGCACGGCTCCGGTGGTGATCACCGGAATCAAGAAACAAGATCAAGAAAAAGAAAGAAGAAAGAAGAAGAAGAAGTAAGAAGAAGAGGTTGTGTATTAAATAAGGAAAGAAAAATTAAATAAATAAAAAATATATATAAATAGATATATACAGAGGGGGGAGAGAGAGAGAGAAAGGGGTTGTTAGTTTGTTAGGAAATTAGATTTAAAATTTTAAAAGATTTTTAGATTTAAAATTTTAGATAAGAGGTTTCAATTTGTTAAAGAAATCGTATGAAAATATTTAAACTAAATTTTAAAATTAAATAAATTGAATTTTGGCGGGATACAAAAATATTTCAAAACACGCCCGGGTCGGGTCTAAAAATTCAGATTTAAAATACGAAAAATATGTGCGACTTTCAAAATTCAAAATGAATGCTCAGATAACGAAAATGCATACCCCCAAGAACGGATGCACGTACATGCGCGTAGCCATCCAAACATGTCCGTTTCACTGAACGGGACGATAACAAGATGCGCGGATGCTGCTACGGGGTTAGGGGTATCATGCAAGCTATGAAATGCAATTTTAAATTATTTTACATGACCTAAAATGTTATATGGTAAAAGATGCAATGCCAGGTAAAATGCTAGTATGCAGTATACATGAGATGCACGTGTCTATGTAACAAGTCAGGTTAATCTATAAATATGAATCAAACAGGTTCAAGCAAGTGGGTCGGGTCGAATGCAATGTAAAATGTAAAAATACCATTCGCACCCAAAACCCGTTAAATCAAGAAAATATCACAGATAAGTAAATACGGGAACTGGAATTGGTATAAATGAACTCGGTTGTTACATTATACCCAACTACAAAAAGAATTTCGTCCTCGAAATTCCAAAAACAAGAAAGGATAAGCAATCAAGAAACTACAAGAATAGATGTGGAAACTTCTGCTGGATTTCATCTTCTCGTTCCCAGGTTGATTCTCCATGCGAGCGATTTCCACAAGAAACAAGTATAAGAGGGATAACCTTGTTCTTAAGAACCTTTTCCCTTCGATCCACAATCGACATCGGTCGCTCCTCAAAAGTCAAATCTTCTCGTACAGTCAGCTCTGAATGATCCAGCACGTGTGTTTCATCTCGAACATATTTACGGAGTTGAGATACATGAAACACGTCTTGAACATTCGCCAAGGATTGCGGTAACGCCAATCGATATGCTACTTCTCCAATACGCTCCAAAATCTCAATAGGTCCAACGAATCGAGGACTAAGCTTTCCTCGACTTCCGAAACGAATCACTCCTCTAGTCGGTGATATCTTCAAGAATACCAAATCACCAATGACGAACTCTAGAGGTCTTCTCGATATATCTGCCCAACTCTTTTGTCGGTCTTGTGCTGCTTTCATATGATTCCGGATAGTGTTAACCTTCTCAACTGTTTGCACGATCAAATTCGGTCCCAACAATCTTTGTTCTCTAACATCATCCAGCAAACAGGTGAACGACACTTGCGACTGTATAAAGCTTCGAATGGAGCCATCTGAATAGTCGCCTAAAACTGTTGTTGTAAGAAAACTCCACCAAATGTAGATGATCCTCCCAAGAACCCTTGAAATCTAACATGCAAGCTCTCAACATGTCATCAAGAGTTTGGATTGTTCTCTCCGACTGGCCATCTTTCTGGGGATGATAAGCTGTACTAAACTTCAATCGAGTCCCCAAACTTTCCTGTAAGCTCCTCCAAAAGTGTGATAAGAAACGAGTGTCACGGTCGGACACGGTGCTCACCAGTACTCCATGCAATCTTACTATCTCCTGCATATACCGCTCTGCCAAAACTTCTGTTGATCGACCAACTCGAAAATGAATGAAATGAGTTGCCTTGGCCAAACGATCATCAATCTCCCAACTGCATTGTTGCCTTTTGTACTCTGCGGTAGAGCTGTCATGAAATCCATGGTTATATGTTCCCACTTCCATTGAGGGATCGGAAGTGGTTGTAATAAACCAGCAACCCGTTGATGTTCAGCCTTATCTTGTTGACACACCAAACACTTTGCCACAAAACGGCTATATCCCGTTTCATGCCTTCCCACCAGAAATGCTGTCGTATATCTTGGTACATCTTCATGCCTCCTGGATGTATGGAATATACTGAACTGTGCGCCTCCTTCATAAGTTCATCGCGAATGTCTCCTTTTGGCACACACAAACGGCTACCATATCGCAAGGAACCATCTTCATGAATCAGTAAATCTGTTCGAAGTCCAGCCTCCACCTGTCCACGGAACTTTTGCAATCTAGGGTCCTGTAGCTGCTCTGCTTTAATACTCTCGATCAATGACGACTGTACTTGCAGCGACATCAACTGTCCTGAAGAATGCGGTAGCACGATCTCCTACTCGAATCTCCGAAAGTCTTCAATAAGTTCCTCTCTTTTTTTTTGCAGTCAACATCCGAATTGCTGGTAACCGACTGAGCATCCGGTACAACACTAAATTTTCCCGGATGGTACTTAAGATCGAAATCGTAGTCAGCCGTCAGCTTTAACCATCTTCGCTGTCTCACAACTAGCTCCTTCTGAGCGAACAAGTACTTTAGGCTTTTATGATCGGTGAATATTTCGACCCCTTTCGCCCAATAAGTAGTGTCTTCAAATCTTCAAAGCGAAAATCCCAGCCGCAAGCTCCAAGTCATGAGTTGAGTAATTCTTCTCATGGGTCTTCAACTGTCTCAACGCGTAGGCTACAACCTTCTCATGCTGTATCAATACACATCCCAATCCTTTCCCAGATGCGTTGCTGCGAAACATCAATCCTCCGGAACTGTCTGGCCCGGTTAAAACAAGAGCGGTTATCAATCTCTGCTTCAATGCCTCAAAAGCTGACGCACACTTATCCGTCCATACAAACGGTACTTCTTTGCGCATAAGCTTGGTCAAGGCTCAGCCAAACGAGCAAAATTCTCCAGGAACCTTCTGTAGTATCCTGCAAGTCCAAGAAAACTTCTGATCTCTACAACGTTCTTCGGAATCGGCCAGTCTTGAACTGCCGCAATCTTTCCTGGATAAACGGCGATTTCATCTCCAGCTACGATATGCCCCAAAAACTTTACTTCTTCAAACCAAAACTCGCACTTGCTCATCTTTGCATACAATCTTTCTTGCCTCAATGTCTGCAGTGCGATCTTCAAGCGTTCTGCATGCTCTTCAATACTTTTTTGAGTGGACCGAAATATCATCAATGAACACAACTATATATTTGTCCAAGAATGGTGAAAAGATTCAGTTCATCAAGTCCATAAATATTGCCGGTGTATTCGTTACTCCGAAGGGCATCACTAATACTCGTAATGTCCATACTGAGTTCGGAACGCAGTCTTGCAAATATCTTTTGATTTAACTCGGACCTGATGATATCCGAACCGCAAATCCAACTTCGAGAATACCTTCGCGCCACTAAGCTGCTCGAACAATTCGCCAATGCGAGGGATCGGGTACTTGTTCTTAATAGTCACCGGGTTTAATTCTCGATAATCGATGCACATCCTCCTTGTGCCATCTTTCTTCTTTACTAGAAGAACTGGAGTTTCCCAAGGAGAGTTACTGCTGCGAATCCAACCCTTCTCAAGTAATTCAGTAACCTGCTTCTTGACTTCTTCCAACTCCACTGGTGCCATCGGATAGTACGCCTTTGAGATTGGCGCTGCACCAGGAACAAGATCGATCGCGAACTCCACATCTCGTTTTGGCGGTAAAACCGATATGTCCTCGAACTCTCAAACTACAGCTGGCGCTTCCTTCTTATCATCTTCCATTGACGAAAGAACATTGCTTGTCGGCCTAGCTCTAAACTCGACTAGCTCGACAGAATTACTTCCTCCAGCAAAACAAACTCCGGATGTCTGGGAATCTGGAAAATCACCTTCCTTTCCTTACAATCAATATGAGCGTGGAAAGTGCCGAGAAAATTCATTCCCAAGACAACAACAAAAGGGATGCACCAGAATTGAATAATTCTAATGCGGGGAAAACATGAACAAGATACCGAGATGACTTCATCCGAAGTCAAGATACTGAAGAGGATTAAGCACGGTAAACAAGATTCAAGCTGGCGATAAAACAATAACTGGTAAGTAATGAAACCGAGAGAAGCAAGATAATATAACGATCATAAAACAAGGAAATGAATCAAAACTAGAATTTCAAGTTACTTAAATAGAGTACCGCATTGTAACCATACTGCAGTTCATAGTTACAATCACATAACTCCACTCAAGTCGCCCAAATCCAAGTATCAGAATCAAGAAACAGGGAGAAAAAATAGAGAACCAAAAGGTTTCAAATCGAGATGCAAAGTGGTTTGCATATCGTCAAGGCAAAGGATAAGAGAAAGATATGATTCAAGAATTATGATAACAAGGGGCAGGACATGTACGTAATCACGAGTATTCTGATTCGTGTATTGGGTCCAATACCCAACTACAAAAGAATCAAACTCGATTAACCTATATCCTATGGCTCTGATACCAAACAAACCATGTCACGCCCCGCTTCCCAGAGTACACTAAAATAGGTGCGTGACATAGCCAACCATGCTACCTGTGGATAGGAAAAATCCTTCCACAGTCACATTATGGCTGTAGAGATATCAAGAACATGAAAGTAGACTAAACTATCTAGTACATGTCCATGAGCCAGAATAAATGAGTCAAGAAATGATAATATGCGGAAGCAAAAGATACAATAAATGAACCACCTGGAAAGTAAAACTGCATACCGATAGGATCTTCACCGCTCGGTCTAACAGCGGCAATACTCCTGATCAGTCTGCAACAAAGGTAGAGGATCTGGGCCATGCAAAACCCAGACGTCAGCGCGTCATAACATCAAGCAATAATATATAAACAGGGTAGCAAGACATGCAGGTATAATCATAAAAGGTAAGCAAGTGTAACATCAATATAAATCAGGGCAGTGACAGGTAGTGTGCAGTGAGTAATCTAAACTGGTCTATTGGGTTAAATACTCTCAAGTCTTTGAAATCAATTTGATGAATCATCGATGTAACTCAATAGTATCCCGTGCATGCCCGGGACCACGGTCTAAGACTCTCGGGCTGAAACCGAGACGTGCCGCTAGGCACTAACAGGAAAAGAGTACAGACCAACGATGTCAGCAGCATCGTCACGAGGCGGGCCTAGCCTCTAAAACCGATCAGTAAAAGCAAGCAACTGTCGAGTTACAAGTCAGGTTTCATCATTGATTTCCCCATACCCCTAAGTTATATGTGTCAAGTCAGGTATTCCGTAATCAAGAACTAATGCCAACACAGGATCAGGTAGGTGCAGGTTTGTCTGGATAGACAACAGGAACGGTCCGTAAGGACAACATGTCAAGGTTGTTGGCATTAGTAACAAGATCAGGTAACAGGTCAAGCTATTGTATATCAGGTCAAGTCAAGTAGTGTACATATATCAAGTCATGTCAAGTAGTGGTGTATCAGGTATCAAGTGAAGCAGTGGTATGTCAGGTCATAACAGGCAGTGCACATGTGTCAAGCGGATGCTCATACTAAAACTGTAGCAAGTACGGATGCACGGTAAAGCATGGATGCATAAATATTTATCAGGGATTACATCATGACTATGTAGGATGCACAAGATCAAGTATGAGATACTAATGTAACAGTAAAATGAAATAATATGGTCTCGGCGTGCAACTAGATATGTAATAAACCGTACGGATACAGACGGATACTATAAAACTGTAAATCGGTAAAATTTGCTGAATATTAAAACACAAGCACTATTATTTATTAAATATATATTTATATAATAATATTAACATGGATAACATATTCAAGCCGATTAATAACTATAAAAGTGGTATTGATTAACCATGCACAAGAAAGTTCCGTTCAGAAATTCAGCGTCACCCTGATTTGTAAAATAGCTTAAAAATATCAAACGTTCTACAAAAGGGACTTGTCTTATACCAAAACAAAGATAATTCAATAAGGTTTTCATTTTTATAAGTATAAACATCTCAGGTTGTTCCTACAAAAAGTTATGAACATCCGAAGTTGAAAGTTTGCTGCTGGAATTTCCCTGGACAGCAGTTTAAAGACATATTCATTTGCATTTTACGTTATTTAAACAATTTATTTTGTAAGTAAATATTTCATAGAGTTATATTATTCTGAGTTAGCTTCTAAACGAACTAAAGAACGTATACTAATGATTTTTCTATGATTTGTAATGAATTTTATAAGGTAAGGTGTACAGTAAATTTCAGATTTGTCGTATCCGCTTTTTCAACGACATTTCATGTGTAAACTATAATATTTTCAAATGTATAACATTATAAAATGCAAATTATAAACTAATTACAGATAATAATAAGAAATATTACGACGATATATATTTTAAACGATATGGATGCAGTATAATGTAATCTAGTATGTCACAAGATAAGTTTTCATGATCTAGATTTTAAATGATATAAACGGATGCAAACGGAACATCGAAACGTTATAAAATTAAACATGGGGTACTAGATTTAAACTATAAGTATGGTATTTATTTAAATAGGTATAAAATGAATTATATAGCATGTAACAAGATTAACTTGCCTAGACGGAACAAGAACGGATGTGTACGGAACGTCCTTCATCGGCGAAATGTCGCGATGCGCGCACGGTACACGGAACGGTTCCAAACAACGCACGAGGGTGATCACGCAAGTCAGGTATGTTCACTGGATCACTCGGATCGTCAGTGACGAGCACGGCTCCGGCGGTGATCACCGGAATCAAGAAACAAGATCAAAAAAAAGAAAGAAGAAAGAAGAAGAAGAAGTAAGAAGATGAGGTTGTGTATTAAATAAGGAAAGAAAAATTAAATAAATAAAAAATATATATAAGTAGATATATGCAGAGGAGAGAGAGAGAGAAAGGGGTTGTTAGTTTGTTAGGAAATTAGATTTAAAATTTAAAAAGATTTTTAGATTTAAAATTTTAGATAAGAGACTTCAGTTTGTTAAAGAAATCGTATGAAAATATTTAAACTAAATTTTAAAATTAAATAAATTGAATTTTGGCAGGATATAAAAATATTTCAAAACGAGCCCGGGTCGGGTCTAAAAATTCAGATTTAAAATACGAAAAATATGTGCGACTTTCAAAATTCAAAATGAATGCTCAGGTAACGAAAATGCATACTCCCAAGAACGGATGCACGTACATGCGCGTAGCCATCTAAACATATCCATTTCACTGAACGGGACGATAACAAGATGAGCGGATGCTACCACGGGGTTAGGGGTATCATGCAGGCTATGAAATGCAATTTTAAATTATTTTACATGACCTAAAATATTATATGGTAAAAGATGCAATGCCAGGTAAAATGCCAGTATGCAGTATACATGAGATGCACGTATCTATGTAACAAGTCAGGTTAATCTATAAATATGAATCAAACAGGTTCAAGCAAGCGGGTCGGGTCGAATGCAATGTAAAATGTAAAAATACCATTCGCACCCAAAACCCGTTAAATCAAGAAAATACCACAGATAAGTAAATACGGGAACTGGAATTGGTATAAATGAACTTGGTTGTTACAAAAATGGTGATCTATAGACCGAAACGTTCTCAAACTAAACGTTGCCTTCAAAATGGCGACAACGGACCGTAACGTCCTTGAACTATAACCTCACCTCAATAATAGTGATCTACAGATCGAAATGTCCTCAAATACAACTTTGCCTCCAAAATGGCGATAAGAGACCGATACATCCTTAAACTAAAACTACAGAGCTCAAGTGCTCTCTTGTTGGATCTGAAACAAAAATGATCCTAACACCCTTTTAAGTAGATCTTAGTCTCAAATTGGACTAACGTATCCTTAACAAAAAACCATCCGAGCCCTCAACTGCTCGCATACATTTAAGTCGATCTTGATCTCAAAACAGATCAATGATCCTTAAATCAACTTAAACCCAAATCTAAGATATACGGAGTTGGAATAATCCACGCCCTACGGGCAACAACATAAATTAGTCTCCGTATACAATCCACGGGCAACCAAAAATAAAACAAACACATACGACACTAAGTGAACTTCTGGAGCAGGAGAAAGTGGTTATCGCGAACGTAATTAACTACAGGGGATTGCGCTTTGTCACGCCCCACCCCCAATACAGAGAGTATTGTCCGCTCTGGCCATATCGCACGGTTTTTCCCTTTAGAGCGAACCGGACCCGACCAGGGGCCACTTCCCAGGAGGTCACCCATCCCAAGACTTCCTTGGCCCGAGCACGCTTAACTACGGAGTTCTTAAGCTCCTGTAGTTCCGGTTCACTTAAAAGGCGCCTCTGTATTGAAGAGTGGTATCATTCCATTTATAGTACAGATCTGCCCCCTTTCGGAATGTATTCCGAAGAGTCCCCATTGTTCTATAGTGAGTCCCACGGACTAAAGAGGTGGCCCCCACGGATTCAAGAGGTGGCCCCCGCCCACTTAACATGACACTTGGCGTGGCACTTTGTTCCGTGTGGCACTTTGCTCCGTGAGCAAGAACCGGGTCCCGACATTCTCCCCACCTTTGAACAATGGTTTGTCCTCGAACCACAGACCTACTATTGAGTGTTCGACATTGCTCATTTCATTTATCTTGCCTGTTTGGGTCTCACTGTAAAATTTTAACCGGCTAAGTCATTTTTGCATATAACAATTTTTAGCACCTAAAATGAAATTAAAAATATCCATATTGGCCTACTCGTCACCCCTAGCCGCGTGGTAGCGTCCGTGCGTCGAGTTCTCATCCCGTTCGGTGAAACGGGCGAGTTTGGACGACTACGCGGGCGCGCGGATGTCCGACTTGGGGGCATGCTTTTTGATCATAAAACATTTCATTTAAAATTTGGAACCCGCTTAAAATCCTATTATTTAAATTTCAAATTTTTTGGGCGCAACCCGGGCGCGATTTGGAAATGTTTCATTTAGCGCCAAAATCCCAATTTAATTAAATATCCTAAAACTATAATAATATATTCATTCTGTTACTTATATAACTAATTAATCCTTTAAATCTCTTTTTAAATTTTCCCTGGCCAATCACGAGGGGTTTAAACCCCCGTGGGCCCGCCTCTAACCCTCTCTCTATCTCTCTCTCTCTAATTTCTCTTTCTCTTTCTCTCTCTAACTCTCTCTCTCCCCTATATATTTATCTGTACGTCCCTCCTCCAGAAAAACCTCATCGCGAGAAGGAAACCCCATCGCAATCCTAGCCAGCCGCCGTGCCCATCGCCGCCGCAACCCGACGCCGACGCCACCACCACCATCACCCTCGTCGCAGCCGCTACCCATTCCTTCCTCCTCTCCCTTCTCCCCGTGCACCTGCACCAGCCGTGGCCGCGCACCCCCTGCACCCGCGTCGCATCGCCGTGGGTTACCGCCGGTGACCCCGTCCTCTTGTCCACGGCCTCGCGAGCACCCCCCTCGGTGAGATCACCTTCTTCCTCTCTTCCTTTCTGTTTCCTTTCCGCTGTTAACGAAATTCGTGGTCGGCAGTTCTCCTCCACGTTCACTGTTCCTCGCCGGCGCCCCATCGCCGTCGACCCCGTCGCTATCGCGACCCTTGCAACCCCAGTAAGCTTCCCTTCACTTTCCCCCTTCCTTTTTCCCCTCGCTGGTTGATCTTTGTCCGTGCGTAGTATTGCTAACTTTTGTCGCTGTTTTGGCGTTTCGCCGGAATTCGGCCGTGCCGACGACTTGACCCGACATTCCAGCAAGGTGCCCCGGTCCTTGTGGTCCCACTGTTCGTTGTTTGGATTCGATCCGTGAACCGTGCGTCCGTCGCGTGTTTTTCCGCCGACGCTACGTCCGTTTTTCCCGGTTCGCGAACCGTCGAGGCAAGTATTACTTGCTACATGCTATGCTATACAAATTAAATGTGTTTGACTCATTAAACTTGCAAAAGTAACTAGGTGTAGCTACTTTTCTCATTTGGACGAAATATGACTTATATCATGATACAGTTAACCTAAAACCGCATCTTGCCACTTTAACCCTAATAACGAAGTTACCCGTTAATCACATTTACCGTTGTAGCTCTATTACGTTCTGATATTGATATAACAGTATTGAACAGTTATGTGATTTATTGCACCGCAAGGGTGCTCAAACCTGTTAATATGATAATACGACTGCACTATATTAATGCACCAATGTGATTAAATATATTGCTTATTGTTGTTTAATTCATTGTTTATTTCCTGCTGTTATTCCTTGTTCGATTTTATACCTGTTGTGAGCACACCCTCGATTGTGTTACATATTGACCTGACCTTGCTACACATGACATATATATATACCGATGCACCGGACATGGTACCCTTTACTATCGACCTGACCTGTTACCTGATCTCATGCCTAATGCCAACAAACCTGACTTGGGGTCCTCATGGACCATTCCTGTTGTCTATCCAGACAAACCTGACCTGTTACCTGATCCTGTGTTGGCATTAGTCCTTGACTACTGAATACCCGACCTGACACATATAACCTGGGGGTATGGGGAAATCAAACGGGTAATCTAAAGTGTAACTTGAAAGGGTATTACTTGATCCGTGGTCCCGGGGGGTAACGGGACAGAGCCATTCGTGACTCTTACATTCCTGATCCGTGGTCCCGGGGGGCAACGGGACAGAACCATTATTGGTTCCCATCTTCCTGATCCGTGGTCCCGGGGGGTAACGGGACATATCCTTTGAGTTACATGGAGGATTGCTCGAATTGATTTCAAAGACTTTAGAATAGGAAACCCGATAGAATAGTTTAGTTACCCACTGCACACTACCCTGCACTGCTTGTTTCATACTATTTCTTTATTCATGTTTATTTCTGCATTGCTTATTACCATGTTCATATTATATTATTGGTTAACATGACGCGATGACGTCTGGGTTTTGCATGGCCCAGATTCTTTACCACTGTCGCTGACCGAGCAGGAGTACTTCAGCCAGCAGGCTGATTTGTGAGTTCTGTAGTGATTAGTTTATTTCTTGCATTTTATTTCCAGATGTGAGCCCGCATTATGGGACGCACTTTTCTATTATTGTATTGGATCATTTGCTTCCGCACTTATTTATCATTGACTCTTGTTATTCTGGATTTGGACATGTGTTAGATAGTTTTTATCTTGTTCTTGATATTTCTACAGCCGTAATGTGACTGTGGATGGATACTTCCTACCCACAGGTAGCATGGTTGGCTATGTCACGTGCCCAATCTTGCGTACTCTGGAAAGCGGGGCGTGACACGCTTGCAGGGAAGAGCGTCCCCACAATAAAAAACCCCTCACAAACGAGGAAGGATCTGACGAAGTCTGCTACAACGGCCGCATCCGTCCAAACCTCTGATATACGGCGGCATAAATCAACTTGGCATTTTCGGAGAGGTGGACGGATAAACCCAAATAGCTTCTGCCCCCAAATTCTGTTAAGACGATTCATCCCGGTTCGTCTCTATTTTCGGCGGTAAACAAACCCATCAACACCAACTTCTTCCTCCTCCTCTTTAACGCCACCGCCACCATCATCAACACCATCACCACCACCTTCTTCATCATCTTCTTTATCAACCCACATCAGCCGCCGCCGCCATTCTTGGAGGAAGAAGGATGGCTGTGGCGGTTGTAGGTTGAAAAAGAAGAGGAAGAAGAAAATGGTGGTGATGGCGGCGATGGTGTTGAGAAGGAAGAGGAAGAAGAAGGAGGAGGAGGCGATTGGTAGTGGAGGAGGAGGAGGAGGAAGATGATGGTGGTGATGATGGCGGCGGCGGCGTCGTTGAGGAGGAGGAGGAACAAAGAGGCGATGGGTTGAAAAAGAGGAGGAAGAAGGCGGCGACGGTGGAGACGGCGGCTGCCGGGGAGGAGGAGAAATAATTTTTAAAAGTGAAATAGGGGGGCTACAGGAGTAACTTATAAATATAGGGGGCTATAGGTAAATACTAACTATAGGTGGGGGCAGAGAAAAATATTGTAGTATGTGGGGGGCTAACAGAAAAAACCCAAAAATCAAACATGTGTAAAATGGAGTTAACACTGGCGTGAACACGTGGCATCAATCCAACGCCCCCCTCACCAATTCGACCGGAGGATCTATACTTATGGCCGACACCGAAGGTCGGCCCGAGCCCAATGAGGCCCGGGTTTCGCACACACGACCTTTCCCCTACCCCTAACTCCCTGCACTGTTTGATTGCTCTACAATCAAACAGAGACCCTTCAATTCCCTATTTATCATCATTTAATGCATTTTAATTCATCATTTTAATTCCAAAACCCTAATTCCACATTATAAATACTACCCCATGCCCCAGCCCTTCATCATTCTGAAAAACTATAGCCAAAACTCTCAGAATTTCTTAAGTACAAGTGGAGTAGAAGAGGAGTTAGCAAGCGATCAAGTTCCGATGAGAATCGGAGCAAATTCCGGCGAACCCGCGATGCCATGATGCCAACCCTCCCTTCTTCTACTTTCTCTTAACTTAACTAGCTTGTAGGTCCCTTTCAATCTCTCTTCTTCTTCCTTGAAAATCTCATTTTGAAACATATGTCGGAAAGAGGAGTTAATACCGACATCTTTTTCTAAACTCTATTAATTCCACTTTTTCTTAAATATTGTTCATCCATATTCTTACCAAATGCTTGTAATCATAAAACCAATGCTTAGAACCAACTTTAAATAAAAAACATCATGCAAAATAACTTTAACTTAACTTTTACATTAAAATACCATGAACTTTGTATATATCATCTTTTAATGTTTTGCTTAAACATACCTTTAGGTAAATTCATGAGGTAACGACCTACCTCTCACGTATACGCTTGGTTTCCATTTCACGATACTCTTTGAACGCATTTTTGTTACAATACAATATTACATTAAAATACCATTTACTATAAAAACCGATTTTCTTTGGAATTGTATTTTAAATTTCTTTGCAAATAAGTCTCTACAACACTTTTTAGGGGACCCGCTATTGGATGATGTGGATTACCGCACATCCTTTATCTAGTGGAGCAAGATGCAGACCTTCTCACGGAGCATTCAGTCTCGAAAGGTTTTTAATACGGGTTTTAAGAAAAACGCAATTTTCTACTTAAATAAAAATTTAATTTTTTATAATTATATAAATATTACAAATCAATATATTTTCAAAATATAATAAACTTATATTTTTCAAATGAAAGAATTACAAGTTTCATCAAAATACCATCAAGATACCAGCAAAAGTCAAGTTTTACAATAAAATACCATGAACTTTCCAAGCTAAGCTATTATCACTAAAATACCTCAAATCCTTAAAATTTATATTCATACAAACCCTAAATAATATAAATAACTTCTCGAGGTTTATTTTTATTTATATTAAAAATATTTTCATAAAACCCCATCGAGTTAAATAAAACAGCATATAAAGACTTTAGTAAATATAGACTTAAGCGAGATCAATTCTCTTAAGCCCAGGGAGCCGGAGAAAGTGAGTGCTTGCCTATTTAAGATAGAAAACTTAACGGTGTTATCAATAGTAATTGTCTTGGAAAAAGAGACAAATCCTGCCGTCCATAGGCAGCAGTTACCGATAACTCTCGAACCTAATTCAGGATCTAAATCCGTTACAAGTGTCTGACTCAGTCTGAGTCTAAATCAAACTTGAATCCAAACTCAAACCAGAATCCAATTCAAACATGAATCCAAACTCTAACATGTATACTTGAACTTGAACCTGAATACCTGAAGTCAAACTTCAATATAATACCTGAATACATGACTTGATTTGACCGAAACATGGCTATAAATTGACATGACTACAAGATTACATCCTGAACCTGACTACTTGAACAACTTGTATCCATGGTCTCGTCAAGAATGGTAAATATAACTCTATACAATAATTTACGCGGGGATGACGGGGTAGATTGGTACGGAATGTATTAACGTGGCACGAGGTGGTCACTAAAAGACACCTACATGAACTCTTGTGCCGTTGTCCCGTGGGTTTTGACGGGGCCTTGTACTACATATTATCATAGTCCACGGTGTAAGATGGACTCCTCTCATATACACAAATATCTTCTGTACCAAGCTACAAACAACTATGTTAGAATAACAGACATATACCTATATATCTTACCAGTTTTAATTCTCATTACTTGCTATATTCCTTTCTTTCTTTTGGGACTTACCGAGTGCTAGTTCGCTGACGACATTCATGTTTATTTCTATCTTTGGAATGTTCGTCAGGAGGACCGGACTCTCGGGAGATCGAACCGAGCCAGGAGGACTTGGACCAGTTTACTGCCCAGCCGGACTTCTAGTTCACCTTATACTTATTTCAGTTTTTATGCCACTGTTTAAACATTCCTTTATATCATTGTATCTTTCCTTTTCAAAACAGCTGTATTGTAAAGATGAATGTTAATAAAAATTGATGTTTATTTTATATCTCTTGTCATTCTTGTGTATTTTTACGTATATTGCTTAATTACGCTTAACATATTTATTTCTTAGTAAATATGTTGCGGGCCCGCTACGTCACCGCTTCCGTACACTGGGAAGCGGGGCGTGATAGGTTTTGTAGGCGGCCTATGCAGGTCAGTTCTGCTTGGAATCCTAAGCAATATATCGCAAGAATTATAAGAATCAGCAACTATACATATCTTACATTTCAAATTCCTTGAATATATCATAATCTTTCTTTTCTATCAAGGTCATGTATTCTCCCAACAACACGAGTACCAACGTCAATGGAAACACTCTACCGCTTACTCTACCACCACCACCACCTACCGTTGCAGCTCTCGTCAACTAGCAAACGGTACTGCTTGAGGCGATCAAGAACCTCTTGGAGGGTCAGCAGCATCAGACTGCTATCCTCATGCACCGTCCAGAGGTCGAGGCACCCGGAGTCAAGCGATTCAGGGCACTGCACTCGAAACATTTCTCTAGGAAAGAGAGCCCACTAGAGGTGGAAGAATGGGCTCAGTTTATAGAAGATGATCTGGCAGCAGCACAAGTGCTAGAGATTGCTTGGGTGAGAGTTGCGAAGTTGCAACTAACAGATAACGCTAGAGTCTGGTGGAAGGATGAAGAAAGCCGACTCGTTCAATCGATTGAATGGAAGACGTTTCGCGATATGTTCGATGCGAAGTACTTTCCTGAGACTGCACGTTTCGACATGGAACAACAGTTCATCCACTTACAACAAGGCTCGATGTGGAGCAAATCCGTGGATGAATACGATACCGAGTTTGCCATGCTTAGTAGGTAAGATATTGTCTCAATTTCAAATTCTTGATATCACTTATTTCACTGCTAACACAAGGTCGTAATAAGTTCGCGGCACACCTCATCCCGACTGCTGAGATCCGGGCACGACGATTTCAGCAAGGGTTGGACCCGGAAATTTAAGCTGCACTCACTACATGGAATTTCCCAACCCATGATCTCGCTTTGAAGGCTGCCGACGCTATGAGGCAGCGGTGAAGAAGAAAGACAAACCTCATAATGCCGGTGCGAAACGCCCTGCCGCTCACATGGCAGGAGGAGCCTCTTCCAGACTAACTTTTGCACCCAGGAGACCGAGAGTAACATTTAACCGGCCCAGTCCAGACTTTTGCTTCTACTGCAAGAGGAATGGACACTTGGTGAAGGACTGCAGGCGTGTAAATGGCATGTGTTTGGTTTGTGGTGTATCCACTCACGCCATTGGAGCATGTCTATATCGACTCAACCCAGCTCCAGTACCTAGACCCGAAATCACGGTTCCGCAGAGACCAGCTATTCATGCTCTTACACCTCGTCTTGCTCTACCTGCTCCACCTCTACGTAGACCTCCCGCACAGCCTCCTCTTTAATTCCACCAGGCACAGAGAAACATGCTTCAAGGGCAGAGGAACATGCCCCAGGGACAGAGGAATGTGCCTCTAGCAAGGAGGAATGTACCCAGACGACAGGCTTTCACCATGACAGTTGATGAAGCTGAAACCACTGGCCAAGTCATCACTGGTAATTCCCAATCCTTTCATGTTTGCAATCCTTGTATATCTTTATATTTTTCTTGTATCTAAAACCAACCTCACACAACTTAGGTACTATACTAGTAGCCACCCTTCCTGCACTCGCACTGTTCGACACTGGAGCGTCACACTGCTTCATGTCCCAACGATTTGTGAGAACACATGCGATTCCCGTGAAGCCACTCATTTCAAGCTGGAATGTCAGTTCCGGGAATGGAGTATTGAAAGCAACTATGGGATTTGATCAGTGTCCAGTAGTGGTTTGCGGACGAGAATTCTACGCGAATTTCAAAGTACTGGACATCTCAAATTTCGACGTTGTGTTGGGGATGTACTGGCTAGGTGTTTTCTATGCTACAATTGAGTGCCGTCAAAAGAGGGTAGTATTTGAGATACCAGATCACCCAGTTTTCAACTTCAAGAGAGGAGACAGAACTTTGGAGCCAGTAATCTTCCATGCTAAGCCAAAGAATGCAGTAGTATTTACTCTACCGGCGGAAGAAGAAAAGCCAGAGGTAGTTCGAGAGTTCGAGAATGTGTTTCCTGAAGATATAATAGGTTTGCCTCCCGATCGAGCTCTTGAATTCAGCATTGATTTACTATCCGGTGCACAACCGGTAATCAAAGCTCCGTACCGATTAAGTCCTAAGGGATTGAAGGAGATCCGTACTCAGTTGGACGAACTTCTAAAGAAAGGTTGGATTCATCCCAGTACTTCAAGTTAGGGATCTTCAGTTTTACTTATGAAGAATAAAGAAGGTTCATATAGAATGTGTGTAGATTACCGAGCTCTGAACGAAGTGACGATTAAGAACAAGTATCCACTACCGCGCATCGATGATCTTTTCGATCAGCTAAGTGGGTCTTGTATATTCTCAAAGTTAGATCTTCGTTCGGGTTATCATCAGGTGAAGGTCAAAGAGTCTGATATCCCGAAGACGCCGTTCAGGACTCGCTATGGTTATTACGAATATCTCGTGATGCTATTTGGAGTGACCAATGCACCTGCTATATTCATGAACCTGATGAACCAAGTTTTCCGAGAGTACTTAGACATGTTGTTATTTTCATCGACGACATCCTGGTGTATTCAAAGAATCGGAAAGAACACGCCGAGCATTTACGGGTTGTCCTGGAAACATTGTGACAATACCAGCTCTATTCCAAGTACATCAAGTGTGAATTTTGGCTAGATCAAGTTGGATTTCTCGGACACATCGTTTAAGGCGAAGGAATCTCAGTAGATCCAGCCAAGATATCAGCCGTTAGAAAATGGCCGACACCAAAGACAGTGAAGGATATTCGAGCTTTCTAGGGTTTAGCAGGATACTACCGAAGATACATTGAAGGTTTTTCGAAGATTGCAGCACCCCTGACCAAGCTCACACGTAAAGATGAAGCATTCGTGCAGTCAGAAGGATGTGAACAAGCTTTTGTAGAACTCAAGTCGAGGTTAACTTCATCTCCTATCCTCGTAATACCGGGTCAATCTGAAGGTTTCGTCATACATTGTGATGTGTCTGGTAAGGGATTAAGATATGTTCTACACCAGCATGGAAAAGTTGTAGCTTTTGCATCAAGACAGCTAAAGGTTCATGAGCGTAACTATCCAACACAAGATCTTGAGTTGGCAGCCGTTATCTTTGCACTTAAGATTTGGTGCCAATATCTTTTGGGTGAACGGGTGGATATATACACTGACCAAAAGAGTCTGAAGTATATATTTACTCAGAAGAAATTGAACATGCGACAGAGAAGAAGGATAGAACTCATGGCGGACTTCGACATCAACCTACAATATGATCTTGGGAAGGTGAATGTAGTTCCTGATGCACTTAGTTGCCATCCATTAGCAATGAATCTCACCGCTCAGTAGAAGATATAGAAGGAATTGCACGGATTGGCAAATTGAAGTAGTTATGCCAGGTAACACTTCGTATTTGATGAACTTACAAGTCCAGGCTACTCTTGTCAATCAGATCAAAGCAGCTCAAGAAAATGATGCTAAACTACAAAAGATCCGAGAACAAGTAGAAAGTGGACTTCGAAATGACTTCATCATCCACGAAAATTGATCCTTAAGATATGGAAGTCGATTGTGTGTACCAAACAGTCCAGTTCGAGAAGAGTTGATGAAAAATGCTCACAGCTTTCCTTACTCTGTATACCCCGATGGTACAAAAATGTATAAGGATCTACGACAACACTATTGGTGGCATGGAATGAAATGCGAAGTAGCCAGAAGCGTAACCAAGTGTTTGGTGTGTCAGCAAGTAAAGCCTGAACATCACAGAACTGCTGGACTACTTCAGCCATTACCAATCCTAGAATGGAAATGGCAGCACATTACCATGGATTTCGTGACTGCCCTTCCTCGCAGCACGAAGGGTAACGACGCGGTATGGGTTATTGTGGATCGACTCACCAGGTCGGCTCACTTTATTCCCTTTCGAGTTGGCCAATCTACCGAGACGTTAGCAAAGAAGTAGATAGAGACGAGCATGAATCTAAAGTAAGATTTAACTCTTCAAAATGTACTATATTGATACCCATGAACTCATGCAGGGGAGTGAGATTACATGGAGTACCGGTTTGCATCGTCTTCGATCGTGATACCATATTCCGATCACAGTTTTGGCAGAGTTTGCAAGCTAGTTTGGGAACGAGTCTGAACTTCAGCACAGCTTACCATTTACAAATGGACGGACAGTCCGAGTGAACAATTCAGATTCTAGAGGACATGCTAAGAGCTTGTATGTTAGTGTTTACTGCCGAAAATCGGGAAGACAAACGTCTCACCTGAATTTGGGGGCAGATGCTATTTGGTTTTATTCGTCCACCTCTCCGAAAATGCCAAGTTAATTTATGGCACCGTGTATCGGAGGTTTGGATGGATGCGGTCGTTGTAGCAGACTTCGTCAGATTCCCCCTCATTGGCGAGGGGTTTTTGATTGTGGGGATGCTCTTCCCTACAGGCGCAAGCCCATACAGTTAATTACGTTACTGCGTAGCGATAACCACTTTCTCCTGCTCCAGATGTTCACTTCGTGTCGTGTGTGTTTGTTTTATTTTTGGTTGCCCGTGGATTGTATACGGAGACTAATTTATGTTGCCGCCCGTAGGGTGTGGATTAGTCTAAATCCGTATATTTTTAGATTTGGGTTTGGTTTAAGGATCGTTAATCTCGTCTGAGATTAAGATCAACTTAAATGTTTGTTGAGGATACGTTAGTCTAATTTTAGACTTAGATATACTCAACAGGATTTTGGGATCATTCAGACCCAGCAAAAGAGCATTTAGGCTCTATTGCTTTACTTTAAGGACGTTTTCGGTCCATAGCTAGATTAAGGACATTGCGGTCCGTTATTAGTTTAAGGAAGTTTCGGTCCATAGATCACCATTTTTGGTGTGAGGGTTTAGTTTAAGAACGCTGCGGTCCACAGCTAGTTTAAGGACATTGCGGTCCATAGATCACCATTTAGCTGTGAGGTCGTAGTTTAAGGGCATTGCGGTCCACAGCTAGTTTCAGGACATTGCGGTCCATAGATCACCATTTGGCGGTGAGGTCGTAGTTTAAGGACATTGCGGTCCATAGCTAGTTTAAGGACGTTGCGGTCCATAGATCACCATTTGGTGGTGAGGTCGTAGTTTAAGGATATTGTGGTCCATAGTGTCACGCCCCGCTTCCCAGAGTACGCTAAGATAGGCATGTGACAGAGCCAACCATGCAACCTGTGGATAGGAAATATCCCTCCACAGTCACATTACGTCTGTAGAGATATCAAGAACAATAATAAACAACTATCTAATACATGTCCATGAGCCAAAATAATGAGTCAAGAATAAAATAGTGCGGAAGCAAAAAGATCCAATACAATAATAACTGGAATGTACGTCCCATAATACGGGCTCACATCAGGAAATGAAAATACTGAAAGGAAACTAAACTAAACTAATAACAGGTCCTCGCTGTTCGGCCTGTTGATCTAAGTACTCCTGGTCAGCCTGCGATAAGGACAAGGGATCTAGGCCATGCAAAACCCAGACGTCAGTACGTCATAATATCAATAATTCTAAGCAAGCAGGATGTAATGATATATGCAGGAATGAAGTATGAACAGTAATAAGTCATCAGTAGCAAGTAAACAGTAACATGAGTATAGATCAGTAAACAGGATACAAACAGGTGAAGTGCAGTGAGTAGTCTAAACTGTGCTATAGGGTTATCTACTATAAAGTTATTCGAAATCAATTAATGTAATCCTCATCGTAACCCATCGGTCTACGCCCCGTTCAACCCCACAGGACCACGGTAACAAGATATGGTAGACTGTAAGTCTATGTCCTGTCAACCCCATGGGACCACGGTAACACGATGTAATAGACTGTAAGTCTATGTCCCGTTCAACCCCACGGGACCACGGTAACAAGATGTAATAGCCCTTTGAGTTACGTTCGGATACATTCTTGATTTCCCCATACCCCCAAGGTTATGTGTGTAAGTCAGGTATTGATAAATCTGAGACTAATGCCAACACAGGATCAAGCAGGTACAGGTTTGTCTGTATAGACAACAGGAAATGTCCGTAGGGACAACAGGTCAAAATTATCGGCATTAGTAACAAGAACAGGTAATATGCAACGCTGTGGTACATTAGGTCATGTCAGGTAGTGTACATGGATCAAATCATGTCAAGTAGTGCACATGTATCAAGTCATGTCAGTAGTAGTGTCTCAGGTCATGTCAGGTAGTGTACAAGTGTCGAGTGGGTGCTCATAATCAAACTGTAATAAGTATGGGTACACAAAATCAAGTATGGAGTACTAATATAACAATAAAATGGAATAATGTGATATGGTATGCAATAGATATAAATTCAAAGATATGGATGCACAATCATCGATTAAGGTTACATTTATAGTTCCAATACTGATTAGGATGCTCTTTATTAAACACGGGGTGCTAATATCACAGTGTTATGTATTAATATGATCTATGGATGCAGTTATATATATTCTAAATGAGATGGATGCAAACGGATATCCGAAAAGCCATAAAACTATAAAATGGTAATGTGGGATGTACAACTAAGCAATATGTGATATAAATATTGATATGGGTGCAGTATATTGTAATCTAGTATGTAACACGATAGGTTTTCATGAGCTAGATCTGAAATGATATGAATGGATGCAAACGGAATATCGAAAAGTTATAAAACTAAATATGGGGTGCATGATTTTAAATATAGGTATGATATTTATTTAAATAGGTATATAAATGAGTTATATAGTATGTAGCAAGATTAACTTGCCTCGACGGATCAAGAAACGGATGTGTACGGTACGTCCGACGTCGGTGAAATGTCGCGACGCACGTACGGCACACGCAACGGGTCCAAGAAACGTACAAGGGTGATCACACAAGTCAGGTACGACGTTTGGATCGTCGGGATCGTCGACGTCACGTCCAGCTCCGGCGATTGGGTTGCACCGTGGTCAGGGAACGAGGGGGCGACGACGAGATCAACTGCGGCGATCTCGCCGGCGATGGAGCGGTGTGCAGGGGTGCTCGGGTTCTTGGGTTTGGAGAAGGAGAGAAGGAGAAGAGGAGTGGGAGGAAGGTGAGGATGAGGAGAGGTCGGTAGGGACGTCGTCGGAGGCTTTGGCGACAGCGAGCGCGAGGCCGGCGATGGCTAGGGTTTGCTGGGTCTCGCGGCAGAAAAAAAATGAGAGAGAGGAAGGAGGGTATAATAGATATATAGGGGGAGAGAGAGAGAGAGATAAAGAAAGCGAGAGGAGAGAGAGAGAGGATCTGAGAGAGAGGAATAATGAGGAAAAAGAAAATTGTCACTTTGTGGGGGAGAGAGAGAAAGAGAAGAAGAAAGAGAGAGGGAGTGGGGCCGCGAGACAGAGAGAGAGAGCTGGGTTGCGCTGGGTTGTTATATGTTGTTTTGATTTTAGTTTTAAAAAATATTTTAGTTAGTTAAAAGAAATCTTATGAACTGTTAAAAATATTTGAACGAATTTTAAAATTTAAATAAATTGAATTTTGGCGGGATACAAAATATTTCAAAACGCGCCCGGGTCGGGTCTAAAATTTCAAATTTAAAATATGAAAAATATATGCGACTTTCAAAATTCAAAATGAATGCTCAGCTAACGAAAAAGCATACCCCCAAGAACGGATGCACGTACGTATGCCTAGCCATCCAAACACACCCGTTTCACTGAACGGGACGAGAACAAGATGCGCGGATACTACCACAGGGTTAGGGGTATCAAGCAGGCCATGCAAAGTATTTTTAAGATATTTTATGTGACTTAAAATGTTATATGGTAAAATATGCAATGCCAGATAAAATGCCAGTATGCAGTACTCTTGAATGTGCACTAGTCTATGTAACAAGTTAGGATAAACCATAAACATGAATTAAATAAGTTCTAGCAAGTGGGTCGGGTCGAATGCAAAGTAAAATGTAAAATACCATTCGCACCCAAAACACGATAAATCAAGAAAATACCACAGATAAGTAAATACGGGAACTGGAATTGGTATAAATGAACTAGGTTGTTACATTATACCCAACTACAAAAAGAATTTCGTCCTTGAAATTCCAAGAACAAGAAAGGATAAACAATCAAGGAACTACAAGAATAGATGTGGAAAGTTCTGTCGGATTTCATCTTCTCGTTCCCAAGTTGATTCTCCATGTGGGCGATTTCCCCAAGAAATAAGTATGAGAGAGATAACCTTGTTCTTAAGAACCTTTTCTCTTCGATCCACAATCGACATCGGTCGCTCCTCAAAAGTCAAATCTTCTCGTACAGTCAGCTCCGAATGGTCCAACATGTGTGTTTCATCTTGAACATACTTACGGAGTTAAGATACATGAAACACGTTATGAACATTCGTTAAAGATTGCGGTAAAACCAATCGATAAGCCACTTCTCCAACACGCTCCAAAATCTCGAAAGGCCCAACGAATCGAGGACTAAGCTTGCCTCGACTTCCAAAACGAATCACTCCTCTAGTCAGTGATATCTTCAAGAATACCAGATCACCAACCGTGAACTCTGGTGGTCTTCTAGATGTATCGGCCCAACTCTTCTTCCGATCTTGTGCTGCCTTCATATGATTCCGGATAGTGTTAACCTTCTCAATTGTTTATACTACCAAATCTGGTCCAAACATTCTTCGCTCTCCAACGTCATCTCAACAAACGGGTGAGCGACACTTGCAACCATACAACGCTTCAAATGGAGCCATCTGAATAGTCGCCTGAAAACTGTTATTGTAAGAAAACTCCACCTAGTGTAGACGATCCTCCCATAAACCCTTGAAGTCTAACATGCAAGCTCTTAACACGTCTTCAAGAGTTTGGATCGTTCTCTCTGACTGGCCATCTGTCTGAGGATGATAAGCTGTGCTAAACTTCTATCGAGTCCCTAAACTTTCCTGTAAGCTCCTCCAGAAGTGTGATAAGAAACAGGTGTCACGGTCGGACACGATGCTCACGGTACTCCATGCAATCTTACAATCTCCTGCATGTACCGTTCTGCCAATGCTTCCGTTGATTGACCAACTCAAAATGGTATGAAATGAGCTGCCTTGGTAGTCGATCAACAATCATCCAAACTGCATTGTTGCCCTTTGGACTCCGCGGTAAAGCCGTCATGAAATTTATGGTTATATGTTCCCACTTCCATTGAGAAATCGGAAGTGGTTGCAATAAACCGGCAACCCTTTGATGTTCAGCCTTAACTTGCTGACACACCAAGCACTTCGCTACGAAGCGGGCAATCTCCCATTTCATGCCTTCCCACCAGAAATGCTGTCGTAGATCTCGGTACATCTTCGTGCCTCCTGGATGTATAGAATATGCGGAACTGTGCGCTTCCTTCATAACTTCTTCGCGAATATCTCCTTTTGGCACACACAAATGACTACCATATCGCAACGAACCATCTTCATAAATCAACAAGTCCGTTCGAAGTCCATCTTCAACTTGTTCTCGAAACTTCTGCAATTTTGGGTCCTGCAATTGCGCTGCTTTAATATTCTCGATCAACGACGATTATACTTGCAGCTGCATCAACTATCCTGAAGAATGCGGTACCACGATCTCCAAATTGAATCTCTAAAAGTCTTCAATAAGTTTCTTTTGTGCAGTCAACATCCGAATTGCTGGTAACCGACTAAGCGCATCCGGCACAACATTAACTTTCCTCGGATGGTACTTAAGATCAAGATCGTAGTCAGCCATCAGCTCCAACCATCTACGCTGCCTCATATTAAGCTCTTTCTGCGTGAACACATACTTCAGGATTTTGTGATCAGTGAAAACTTCGACCCTTTCGCCCAATAGGTAGTGTCTCCAAATCTTCAAAGCAAAAATCACAGCTGCTAGCTCCAAGTCATAAGTTGGGTAATTCTTCTCATGGGTCTTCAACTGTCTCGATGCGTAAGCTATAACCTTCCTATGCTGCATCAAAACACAACCCAATCCTTTCCCAGATGCGTCACTGTGAATCACCAATCCTCCGGAACTGTCTGGCACGGTTAAAATATGAGCGGTTATCAATCTCTGCTTCAACGCCTCAAAATCTGACGTACACTTATCCGTCCACACAAATGGTACTTCTTTGCGCGTAAGCTTGGTCAAAGGCTCAGCCAAACGAGCAAAATTCTCCACGAACCTTCTGTAATATCCGGCAAGTCCAAGAAAGCTTCTGATCTCTGCAACGTTCTTCGGAATCGGCCAATCTCGAACTGCTGCAATCTTTTCGGGATCAACGGCAATTCCATCTCCGGACACGACATGCCCCAAAAACTTCACTTCTTCAAGCCAAAACTCACTTGCTCATTTTTGCATACAATCTTTCTTGCCTCAATGTCAGCAGTACGATCTTCAAGTGTTCTGCATGCTCTTCAATACTCTTTGAGTAGACCAGAATATCATCAATGAACACCACTATAAACTGGTCCAAGAATGGTTTAAAGATTCGGTTCATCAAGTCCCTAAATATCGCCGGTGCATTTGTTACTCCGAAGGGCATCACTAAATACTCGTAATGTCCATACCGAGTTCGAAACGCCGTCTAGCAAATATCTTCTGATTTAACTCGGACCTGATGATATCCGGATCGCAAATCCAGGTTCGAGAATACCTTCGAGCCACTAAGCTGCTCGAATAATTTGCCAATGCGAGGGATCGGGTACTTGTTCTTAATAGTCACCCGGTTTAATTCTCGATAATCGATGCACATCCTCTTTGTGCCATCTTTCTTCTTGATTAGAAGAACCGGATCTCCCTAAGGTGAGTTACTGCTGCGAATCCAACCCTTCTCATGTAATTCAGCAACCTGCTTCTTGACTTCTTCCAACTCCACTGGTGCCATTGGATAGTACGCTTTAGAGATTGGTGCTGCACCAGGAATAAGATCGATCGTGAACTCCACATCTCGTTTTGGCGGTAAACTCGAGATGTATTCGAACAGGTCCATGGAATCTCGAACTACCGCTGGCGCTTCTTCCTTATCCACTTCCATAGACGAAAGAACATTATTTGTCGGCCTAGCCCTAAACTCGACTGGCCCGACAGATCTGCTTCCTCCAGTAAAGATAAACTCCGAATGTCCGGGAATCTGGAAAATCACTTTCTTTGCCCGACAATCAATGTGAGCGTGGAAAGTGCCGAGAAAATCCATTCCCAAGACAACTTCATAACTGCCGGTATCAATCACCAAGAAATCCGCAAATAACTCCTTTCCGCAAACAACAACAGAACAATCCTTACATCCTCTACTAACTATGATCTTCCCATTCTCAGTGTGAATGTCCCAACAACTAGATAAGTTCGTGCAAGGAATCGAGTGTGTAGCAATAAACTTGGACGACATAAACCAATGGGATGCACCAGAATCGAATAACGCTAATGCGGGAAAATCATGAACAAGTAGGATACCTGAAACAACTTCTTCTGAAGCCTTAGCTTCCTCAGCCGTCAGGATAAAAGCTCGAGCTTGATTGGGTCCCTGAGTCAACTGCTTCTACCCCTGAAACTGCTTCTGCGATGGCTTCCGAAAATCATCCTTTAATCGAAGCTTCGACGGACAAGTATCCACGCTATGATCAGTCGATCCACAAACAAGGCAAAGTCCAAGCCTTCTTCGACAATCCTTCCATAAGTGTCCCGATCGTTGGCAGTAGTCGCACACTGTTCTTCCTTTCTGCACGGTTGCGACGGGCTTCTTCATAGGTACAACACCGCGTCTATTCACCGGAATACCTCTGCGTGTATGCGCTCGGTTTGGTGTAAACGCTGGCTTCCGTACTGCTACTGCTTGCTACTGCGTACCCTCGATCTTCATAGATAGGCTCTACTGCTCTCGGGCCGCTGTAAGTACTTGTGAGAAAGTGGTCAAACCCAGGGATATAATTTGCCTCTGGATGTCCACATCCAAACTGCGCATGAACCTCCTTGCCCTATCAGCATCGTTGGTAACCAAAGGTCTAGCGAATCTACCGAGCCGTGTCCACTGAGCTGCATGTACATCCACGGGTACGCCGTTCTGCTTCAAACTGATAAGTTTTTCTTCCATTTCCTCCCGTGCAGTCTGCGGAAAGAACTTCCCCAAGAAACTCTTCGAAAAATCCGCCCAACTGATTGGCTTGGGCAAGCGGGTCTCTTCCACAAGCTACCATTCACGGGCATAGTCCACTAATTGGATGCGTACCACATCCACTCTCTTGTCCTCTGGGATCTGTGCCGTAATGAGTAAATTCTCCGTATCAACCAGCCACTGCTCCGCTGGCAACGACTCTTCCAGACCAGTAAAGACGGATGGACTAAGTCTCCTGAAATCCGCCACGGTACCCACACGATCAACTGGTCTGGCCACAACATTGTTTACGGACTGCTGGACGGTCTGCAAACCTTCCTGAAAAACTTCAGCTTGCTGCTGGTTCAGCTCGGTCCAGCATCCCACGAATTACTCCAAGCAAGGCAGCTTCATCAAAACGCCTCTGGTACGTTTTCAGATTCCTACCTGCCATGTTCCTGAAACCAAAACACCGAAAGGATTAGTATGATAACAGATTCAAAATATAAATCAAGGATCAAGACTAGAACTCCAAGTTACTTAAATAGAGTACCGCATTGTAACCATGCCGCGGTACATAGCTACAATCACATAACTCCACCCAAGTCGCCTAAGTTCTAGAGATAAACAATAGGAAACCAAGTTTCAAGTCGAGATGCAAAAGGGTTTGCATAACGTCAAGGTAGAATCAGGAGGAAGTTAAGATTCAAAAATGGCAAGATGGTAAAGTGGCAGGACATGTTCCTAATCACGAGTATTCTGATTCGTGTATTGGGTCCAATACCCAACTACAAAGAATCAAACCCGATTAACCTAGATCCTATGGCTCTGATACCAAACAAACCCTGTCACACCCCGCTTCCCAGAGTACGCTAAGATAGGCACGTGATAGAACCAACCATGAAATATCCCTCCACAGTCACATTACGGCTGTAGAGATATCAAGAGCAATAATAAACAACTATCTAATACATGTCCATGAGCCAAAATAACGAGTCAAGAATAAAATAGTGCGGAAGCAAAAAGATCCAATACAATAATAACTAGAATGTACGTCCCATAATGCGGGCTCACATCAGGAAATGAAAATACTGAAAGGAAACTAAACTAAACTAATAACAGGTCCTCACTGTTCGGCCTGTTGATCAAAGTACTCCTGGTCAGCCTGCGATAAGGACAAGGGATCTGGGCCATGCAAAACCCAGACGTCAGTGCGTCATAATATCAATAATTCTAAGCAAGCAGGATGTAATGAAATATGCAGGCATGAAGTATGAACAGTAACAAGTCATCAGTAACAAGTAAACAGTAACATGAGTATAGATCAGTGAACATGATACAAATAGGTGAAGTGCAGTGAGTAGTCTAAACTGTGCTATAGGGTTATCTACTCTAAAGTTATTCGAAATCAATTAATGTAATCCTCATCATAACCCATCGGTCTATGCCCCGTTCAACCCCACAGGACCACGGTAACAAGATATGGTAGACTGTAAGTCTATGTCCCGTTCAACCCCACGGGACCACGGTAACACGATGTAATAGACTGTGAGTCTATGTCCCGTTCAACCCCACGGGACCACGGTAACAAGATGTAATAGCCCTTTGAGTTACGTTCGGATACATTCTTGATTTCCCCATACCCCCAAGGTTATGTGTGTAAGTCAAGTATTGATAAATATGAGACTAATGCCAATACAGGATCAAGCAGGTACAGGTTTGTCTGTATAGACAACAGGAAATGTCCGTAGGGACAACAGGTCAAGATTGTCGGCATTAGTAACAAGAACAGGTAATACGTCACGCTGTGGTACATCAGGTCATGTCAGGTAGTGTACATGGATCAAATCATGTCAAGTAGTGCACATGTATCAAGTCATGTCAGTAGTAATGTATCGGGTCATGTCAGGTAGTGCACAAGGGTCGAGTGGGTGCTCATAATCAAACTGTAATAAGTATGGGTACACAAAATCAAGTATGGAGTACTAATATAACAATAAAATGGAATAATGTGATATGGTATGCAAATAGATATAAATTCAAAGATATGGATGCACAATCATCGATTAGGGTTACATTTATAGTTCCAATACTGATTAGGATGCTCTTTATTAAACATGGGGTGTTAATATCACAGTGTTATGTATTAATATGATCTATGAATGCAGTTATATATATTCTAAATGAGATGGATGCAAACGGGTATCCGAAAAGTCATAAAACTATAAAATGGTAATGTAGGATGTACAACTAAGCAATATGTGATATAAATATTGATATGGGTGTAGTATATTGTAATCTAGTATGTAACATGATAGGTTTTCATGACCTAGATCTGAAATGATATGAATGGATGCAAACGGAACATCGAAAAGTTATAAAACTAAACATGGGGTGCATGATTTTAAATATAGGTATGATATTTATTTAGATAGGTATATAAATGAGTTATATAGTATTTAGCAAGATTAACTTGCCTCGACGGATCAAGAAACGGATGTGTACGGTATGTCCGACGTCAGTGAAATGTCGCGACGCACGTACGGCACACGCAACGGGTCCAAGAAACGCACAAGAGTGATCACACAAGTCAGGTACGACGTCTGGATCTTGGGATCGTCGACGTCACGTCCGGTTCCGGTGATTGGGTTGCACTGTGGTCAGGGAACGAGGGGGCGACGACGAGATCAACTGCGGCGATCTCGCCGGCGATGGAGCGGTGTGCAGGGGTGCTCGGGTTCTTGGGTTTGGAGAAGGAGAGAGGGAGAAGAGGAGTAGGAGGTAGGTGAGGATGAGGAGAGGTCGGTAGGGACATCGTCGGAGGCTTGGGAAACGGCGAGCGCGAGGCAGGCGATGGCTAGGGTTTGCTGGGTCTCGCGGCAGAAAAAAAATGAGAGAGAGGAAGGAGGGTATAATATATATATATATATATATATATATATATATATATATATATATATATATATATATATGTATATATGTATATAGGGAGTGAGAGAGAGAGAGATAAAGAAAGCGAGAGGAGAGAGAGAGGATTTGAGAGAGAGGAATAGAGAGGAGAAAGAAAATTGTCACTTTGTGGGGGAGAGAGAGAAAGAGAAGAAGAAAGAGAGAGGGAGTGGGGCCGCGAGACAGAGAGAGAGAGAGAGCTGGGTTGCACTGGGTTGTTATATGTTGTTTTGATTTTAGTTTTCTAAAATATTTTAGTTAGTTAAAGGAAATCTTATGAACTGTTAAAAATATTTGAACGAATTTTAAAATTTAAATAAATTGAATTTTGGCGGTATACAAAATATTTCAAAACGCGCCCGGATCGGGTCTAAAATTTCAAATTTAAAATATGAAAAATATATGCGACTTTCAAAATTTAAAATGAATGCTGAGCTAACGAAAAAGCATAACCCCAAGAACGGATGCACGTACGTGCGCGTAGCCATCCAAACACGCCCGTTTCACTGAACGGGATGAGAACAAGATGCGCGGATGCTACCACAGGGTTAGGGGTATCAAGCAGGCCGTGCAATGTATTTTTAAGATATTTTACGTGACTTAAAATATTATATGGTAAAAGATGCAATGCCAGATAAAATACTAGTATGCAGTACTCATGAATGTGCACCAGTCTACGTAACAAGTCAGGATAAACCATAAATATGAATTAAACAAGTTCAAGCAAGCGGGTTGGGTCGAATGCAAAGTAAAATGTAAAATACCATTCGCACCCAAAACACGATAAATCAAGAAAATACCACAGATAAGTAAATACGGGAACTGGAATTGGTATAAATGAAGTAGGTTGTTACACATAGCTAGTTTAAGAACGTTGCGGTCCAAGGAATTGTTGATTGTCGGGACCCGCCACCTCTCTGAAGACGTTGAAGAATTACAACGATATATATCAGAGGTGTGGGGAGATATACCCTTAAACCAATGTCAGTTGGGAGATCTGTAGTTGGGTTTGGGACTAAGACCAATTTAGAAAAATTGTGAGCACATGAGCTCGGTTGATCTGAATTAGGGACTTTTGGTCAACTTGGACTCAGCCTACTCAGTTTTTGAATAAAGTGTTAAACACTTGTTTGGGCTCGGTCCCTTTTCTGTGCAACAATGTTGAGCATTGATATGGGCTCTGACGCTCACCCTATTTTTTTATTTTTTATGGAGTGTTAAACACTCTTTATTGCGCTGGGCTCTATTTACAGAGCGCTTTATGTTAAACAGGACCCATGTGAGGGGCACGTGGGGCGCTCGGCACTGGGCGCTAACCACTGAGTGCAGAGCACTCCTTATTTTAGTAGCTCCCACGTGAGGGGCACGTGGGGCGCTTGGCGCTGAGCGCCAACCACTGAGTGCTAAGCACTCTTTATTTGGGCTGCACCCACGTGAGGGGAATGTGGGGCGCTTGGCACTGGGCGTCAGCCACTGAGTGCTAGGCACTCTTTATTGAGCAGTGCCCACGTGAGGGGCATCTGAGGCGCTTGGCGCTGTCTCTTTCTTTGTGTATTTTTCTGAAGAGTTCAATTCTTTGTTCTCCCCTGGATCTTCAATCCCCAAGAACAAATTCATCCCCACGAGAATTAAATTCTCATTTGTGGGAGACTTGTCTCATGGATCTCAGATTCAGGGAAATAACTATATTCTTTTATGAGGGTTAAACTCTTGGGTATGCAGATGAGATACTATGATCTCTATTTACCTTGAAGAAAGTTCTACTTCTTTCTTCTCTCTTAAAGCTATTTTTTTCTTGCTCTTCTTTTTTGAACTTAATGTTTATGGGGGGGGGGGGGGTTTCCTCTTTTTAAGACTTGAAGTCTTGGGGCTTTTATATAGTAGAGGCAGATTTGTTGATTTAGTTAAAGAAATCTCGCATCGAGAGATCCTTAATTGATTTGGGGATTTTATTCACCATTGGATCTTTGATCCAAGGACTTCTGTTTTACAGAAGATATTTTTCTTGTTTTTTTAATAAGATTGGAAAATGTTTTCCATACAGAGCTTATTCTGTAATTTGGTGATTTTTAATCACCATTGGATATTTAATCCAACGGTGTTTTGTTTTACAGAGCATAATCTTTCTTGTTTAGAAAGATTGGAGAAAATATTTTCCCCTACAGAGCTTACTCTGTAGCTTGGTGATTTTTAATCACTATTGGATTTTTAATCCAACGGTGCTCTGTTTTACAGAGCATAATCTTTCTTGTTTAGAAAGATTGGGAAAATATTTTACCTTACAGAGCTTATTCTGTAACTTGGTGATTTTTAATCACCATTAGATCTTTAATCCAACGGTGCTCTGTTTTACAGAGCATAATATTTCTTGTTTAGAAAGATTGAGAAAATATTTTACCCTACAGAGCTTATTCTGTAGCTTGGTGATTTTCACCATTGGATTTTTAATCCAACGGTACTCTGTTTTACAGAGAGTAATCTTTCTCGTTCAGAAAGATTTGAGGAACATTTCCTCAATAGAATTTAATTCTGTTTTGATGATTTATCATCTCTGTTGGATCTTTGATCCAACGGTATAGAACTTTTAGTTCTGGCACCGGCGCTCTCGTGCGGGGCACGTAAGGTGCTGCTTCAGAGTTTTTAACTCTTGGCGCTGGCGCTCTCGTGCAAGGCACGTGAGGCGCTGCCTTAGAGTTTCTAACTCCTGGCGCTGGGGCCCTCGTGCAAGGTACGTGAGGCACTGCCTCTTTTCAAATTTTGAACAAAGCCTTGCTCTTCTATTATTAGGGGAAACAGTTAGACTTTGGTGGTTCGTGGGAAGATCACCTACACCTTGTGGAGTTTTCATACAATAGCAGCTACCAGACAAGCATTGGAATGGCACCATTTGCAGCTCTCTATGGAAGAAAGTGTCCATCACTAAGTTGGGACGACATCGGAGTTCGTGAACTCCTTGGACCAGAGATGATCGTGGCAACTGTGGATGTAGTTCGCACGATCAGGGAAAGAATGCGCATAGCCCAAGACAGACAGAAACATTGGGCAGATGCAAAGCGCCAACACCTGGAGTTCCAACCTGGAGACCATGTTTTTCTGAAGATTTCTTCAAACCGAGGAGTGATCTGCTTTGGCAAGAGGGGTAAGCTCAGTCCAAGATACATAGGACCGTTCGACATACTCGAACAAGTCGGAGAAGTGGCATACCGTTTGGCACTACTACCTTCATTGGAAGGAGTGCACAATGTGTTCCACATATCCTAGCTTCGAAGATATGTGAGCGATCCCAGCTACATCCTTGATCACTCCGAGCTCACTGTACAGAGGGACCTAACTTGTGAGCAACTACCCGTTGAAATCCTGGACCGAAAAGTGAAGACGCTGCGGAACAAGGAACTAAACTTGGTCCGAGTGATGTGGAGAAAATATTCGCCAGGAGAATCAATGTGGGAACGAAAAGAACACATGCGTGCAAGATACCCTCACTTATTTGTAAATTAGTCCCTATGTAAATGTAAATTTCGAGGTTGAAATTTTTATAAGGAGGGTAGAATGTAACGACTCTGATTTTACTGTACAAAATTTTTCAGTTTAAAGTACAGAAAGGAGTTTATAAGCCTGAGTACAAGTTATAAGTATATTTTGTTTAAGAACAGTAAGAAACAACTTGTAGCTTACTGGTAAAGCTTTGCACTGATGTGACGTAGCCCTATGTTCGAATCCCATCATTCGAATCCCATCAGACACATTTATTTTTTCTGATTTATTTTAAAACTTTTTGGAAGTCCAAAAGTTTATACGTGCAATGCACATAAAAATGAAAAGAAAGAAAAAATCAAACATGTGTAAAATGGAGTTAACACTGGTATGAACACGTGGCATCAATCTAACGGCCCCCCTCACCAATTCGACTGGCGGATCATCACTTATGGCCGGCACCGACGGTCGGCCTGAGCTTAATGAGGCCCGGGTTTTGCACACACGACCCTTCCCCTACCCCTAACTCTCCTGCACTGTTTGATTGCTCTGCAATCAAACAGAGACCTTTCAATTCCCCATTTATCATCATTTTAATTCATCATTTTAATTCCAAAATCCTAATTCCACACTATAAATACCACCCCATGCCCTAGCCCTTCATCATTCTGAAAAATTATAGCCAAAACTCTCAAAATTTCTTAAGTACAAGTGGAGTAGAAGAGGAGTTAGCAAGCGATCAAGTTCCGACGAGAATCAGAGCAAATTCCGGCGACCCTGCAACGCTATGATGCCAACCTTCCCTACTTCTCCCTTCTCTTAACCTAAGTAGCTTGTACGTCCCTCTCAATCCCTCTTCTTCTTCCTTGAAAATCTCATTTCAAAACATATGTCGGAAAGAGGAGTTAATATCGTCATTTTCTTCTAAACTCTATAAATTCCACTTTTTCTTAAATATTGTTCATCCATATTCTTACCAAATGCTTGTAATCATAAAACCAATGCTTAGAATCAACTTTTAATCAAAAACATCATGCAAAATAACTTTAACTAAACTTTTACATTAAAATACCATGAACTTTGTATATATAATCTTTTATTGTTTTGCTTAAACATACCTTTAGGAAAATTCACAAGGTAACGACCTACCTCTCACGTATACGCTTGGTTTCCATAGCACTATAGTCTTTGAACGTATTTTTGTTACGATACAATATTACATTAAAATACCATTTACTATAAAAACCGATTTTCTTTGGAATTGTATTTTAAATTCCTTTGCAAATAAGCCTCTACAACCCTTTTTAGGGGACCCGCTATTGGATGGTGCGGATTATCGCACATCTTTGGGCTAGTGGAGCAAGATATAGACCTTTTCACGGAGCATTCGATCTCGAAAGGTTTTTAATATGGGTTTTAAGAAAAACGCAATTTTCTACTTAAATAAAAATTTAATTTTTTATAATTATATAAATATTAAAAATCAATATATTTTCAAAATATAATAAACGTATATTTTTTAAATGAAAGAATTATAAATTTCATCAAAATACCATCAAGATACCAACAAAAGTCAAGTTTTACAATAAAATACCATGAACTTTCCAAGCTAAGCCATTATCACTAAAATACCTCAAATACTTAAAATTTATATTCATACAAACCCTAAATAGTATAAATAACTTCTCGAGATTTATTTTTAATTATATTAAAACTATTTTCATAAAACCCTTTCGAGTTAAATAAAAGAACATTTAAGGAGTTTAGTAAATATATATTTAAGCGGTATCAATTCTCTTAAGCCCAGAGAGCCGGAGAAAGTGAGTGCTTGCCTATTTTAGATAGAAAACTTAACGGTGTTATCAATGGTAATTGTCTTGGAAAAAGACACAAATCCTGCCGTCTATATGCAGCAGTTACCGATAACTCTCGAACCTAATTCAGGATCTAAATTAGTTACAAGTGTCTGACTCAGTCTGAGTCTAAATAAAACTTGAATCCAAACTCAAACCAGAATCCAATTCAAACATGAATCCAAACTCTAACATGTATACTTGAAACTGAACCTGAATACCTGAAGTCAAACTTCAATATCATACCTGAATACTTGACTTGACTTGACCGAAACATGGCTATAAATTGACATGACTACAAGATTACATCATGAACCTGACTACTTGAACAACTTGTATCCATGGTCTCGGTAAGAATGGTAAATATAACTCTATACAATAATTTACACGGGGATAACGGGGTAGATTGGTACGGAATGTATTAACGTGGCACGAGATGGTCACTAAAAGAAACCTATCTGAACTCTCATGCCGTTGTCCCATAGGTTTTGACGGGGCCTTGTACTACATGTTACCATAGTCCACGGGGTAAGATGGACTCCTCTCGTATACACAAATATCTTCTGTACCAAGATACAAACAACTACGTTAGAATAACAGACATATACCTGTATATCTTACCAGTTTCAATTCTCATTACTTTATATTCCTTTCTTTCTTTTGGGACTTACCGAGTGCTAGTTTGCTGATGACATTCCTGTCTATTTCTTTCTTTGGAATGTTCGTCAGGAGGACCGGACTCTCAGGAGATCGAGCCGAGCCAGGAGGACTTGGACCAGTTCACTGCCCAACCGGACTTCTAGTTCACCTTGTACTTATTTCAGTTTGTATGCCGATGTTTAGGCATTCCTTTATATCATTGTATCTTTACTTTTCAAAGCAGTTGTATTGTAAAGATGAATGCTAATAAATGTTGTTGTTTATTTTATATCTCTTGTCATTCTTGTGCATTTTTACATATATTGCTTAATTACGCTTAACTTATTTATTTCTTAGCAAATACGTTGCGGGCCCGCCACGTCACCGCTTCTGTACACTGGGAAGCAGAGCATGACAGATTCTTTCACGAGGCCCTTCAGTTACTAAGTGAGCAGGTCTCGTCTCGGAATAAACCGCCTAAGGTGACTCTCTTTGATAGGAAGTCCGACCTAAAGGACCACTTGGATGCGTTTACGGCGGGCATGAGGTTCCAAGATAACTCTGACGTGGCTCACTGCCGAGCCTTCCCCACAACCCTGATCCAGGCCGGGCGAGATTGGTTCCGCGGTGTTGCTCCGTGTTCAATCTCCACCTTCGACAAGCTGGCTACTCAGTTCCTCAGTCATTTCATCGGCAACCGACAACAGAAGAGAACGGTCGAATACCCATTCACCATCAAGAGCGAGAACAGGGAATCTTTCAAGGGTTAAATCACCCGGTTCTACAATGCCTTTCTGTAGGTACCCGAGTATTGGGACGAGATGGTTATCACCGCCTTGTGATCTGGTCTTAGGCACAAAGAGTGGCTCCACTCTTTTTCTCTAGTGCAACTTAAGATCATAGCTGAGGTGAAAGTTTGGACCGAGTGGGAGATCCAACTCGAGTTAGAGGAAAACGCCAACCTTCTCCGAGGGGACCGGACGAACCGAAAGAAGCGGGACCGGGAGGAGAAGAAAAAGACTGATTGTCCGAAACCTTATTCTCCGAGGTTTCACGAGCACACCCCTCTGAATATCTCTCAGGCTGAGCTATTAGAGGAGATAAAGAGTAAGAGATTCTTCAAACTCCCGCTGATGATACAAAGGTCGTGTAAGCGACTTCATGGCCCATACTGTGCATTTCATTGGTCGCATGGGCACCCGATTGAGAACTGCAAACATCTTCGTAATTATATTGAGGAGCTGATCCACTCTAGTCACCAAGCAAAGTACCTACGAGATAAACGTCAAGCATATCGGGAGCAAACAGACCAACCCCCAACTGGTGAGTTGACGGTTGGACAGATCATGGCCATCTCTGTTGACTTGACTCTGAGCAATAAAGCACCCGCCGTATCCGTCCGATCATGACCTTAGGTGCCCCCTCCTCCAAAAGGTGAAAGGAAGTCGCTCCCATCACCTTCACCGACGAAGACCTTCATGGCATATCCGTCTCGCATAATGACCCCCTGGTGATCGCGGCACGGGTAAATCGGTACGAAGTTAGGAGAATCCTAATCGACTCGGGGAGCTCGGCAGATATCCTATTTTACAACTGTTTCCAGCGTATGGGGTTAAACTCATCCGATATCCAACTAATCTCGTACGACCTCTCCGGGTTTACTAACCACTCCATCCAAGCCGATAGAACGATCACTCTCTCTTTCAACATTAGGGAGACTTGTAGACCCCGGACCATATCGGTGAGTTTCCTCATTGTCCGAGTTCCCTCGTCTTATAACATTCACTTGGGTCACCCCACTTTAAACGTTCTCCAGGCTCAAATCTTGACCTACCACCTCGCGCTCAAATTCCTTCTGGGCGATGGGGAGGTAGGCCAAGCTTACGAGGATCAGCAAATCGCTAGGGTATACCTCGCCATGATGGTGCCCAAGGACAAAGAAATTGACTTATCCGGGGGGCTGTGTGACCTTCGGGAATCGCTGGATACACGAGATGACAAGAAGGAGGTCTAAGGTCCCCAATGAGGGCTTGTTTGAGGTCCCCCTCAACGAGGGAGACAGCAGCCGAACCGTACAGATCGACTTTCACTTGACCAGAGAATGTCATGCCTTGCTTCCCAGTAGACAGAAACGGTGACGTGGCAAGCCCGCGACATATTTATCCAGAGAAGGTCATTCTCTAAATAAATATACTAAGCGTATTAAAACAATAGTACACAATGGAAGAATAAATGGATATTATAAAATTTTTCAACAAACATCTTTATTTACATTCAACTTCCAATATTTACAAGTACATGAGTTTTCAGCTGGAAAGTAAATACAATAAGGGAAATGCCTAAACAAGTGGCATACATAAGCTGAATAAAAGTGAAGGCAGACTAAACCTATGGAGAAATCCTGTTGTAGTCCTCCTCGGTGGCTTTCACTTCCTCCGTCTTGACCGTATCTGACGAACACTTCAAGAGAAGAAAAGTGGGTGTAATGCTCGTCAGCGAACTTACGCCCGGTAAGTCCAAAAGATAAGTAAAAGTAAAGAAAATGACAAATAAGGAATATATAGATGATGAGTAAGAGTATATGTTCATGGGTGAATATGTATTATAGGTCTCTATATGGTCACTATGTTAACGTTAAGTTCCAGGTGTGAATGTCAATGCAGCCGTAGAAGTATTCTCGAGCTCAAGAGTGGAGCCCCAGGAGCAAGGAAACACATGCCCATTTCATATGTTAGCATCGGGGCTTTAGACTGTGGACGAGTCAACCCGACTGATATTCAAGTAAAATAAAAAATAGATTAATACGTGACTCCTGAAGCTCCGTTGGATTCACACAAGAAACTATCCTAAACACTCCGAGTATAATATATATTATAACTATATAGTATACTTAATTAACTTGATTGACTGGTTATAACATGTCTTGATCGAAACCATATATTGCAAAAGATGTAGAATGAAGTCGAGTGAGTCGAGTAATATGGGAGTCATGACAATTGCAATCTTGGTTCAAGTCAAGTTGGTTTGAGTAGATTGGGTTGGAGTTCATGTTCGAGTTTAAATTTGAGTTGGGTTAGAGTTTGAATTCGAGTTCTAGTTTAGGTTCGAGTTTGGATTCGAGTTCATATCTTTTTATGTGAATTGATGTAAATTGTTAAAAATCTTATGTTCGGAAGAAATCGGCAACTGCTGCACATGGACGGCAAGATTTGTGTTTTTTTCCAAGACAATTACCATTTGATAACTCCATTAAGTTATCTAACCTGAACTGGCAAGCACTCACTTTCTCCGGCCCCCCGAGGCTCAAGAGAAATGATACCACTCAAATCTATATTAATCTAGAGTCCTTAAAATATTGTTTACATATCTCGAGGCGGTTTTATGAAAAATACTTTAATATACTTTAAAAATAAACCTTGAGGGCGATTTATAATATTTAGGGTTTTCATGAATATGTATTTTAATTGTTGTGGTGTTTTGGTGATAAAATTTAGCTTTTTGAAAGTTTATGTTATTTTTATGAAAAACTAGCTCTTTTAGAAACTTGTTGGTATTTTATTAAAAATTCTAATCTTTCATTTTTAAAAGAAAATAGTTTCATAATATGTTTTTATTGAAAATACAAATTCATAGTTTTATATAATTTTCCAAAATTTAATATTTAATTTAAAAAAATTGTATTTCTTAAAAATCGTATTTTCATTTTCTTTCGAGACCGAATACTCCGCGAGGAGTTCTGCATCTTGCTCTACTGTCCCAAGGATGTACGATAATCTGTACCATCCATTAGCGGGTCCCCTGATGAGGGTTGTAAAGGCTTAATTGCCAAGAATTACAAAATACCGATTAAAAGAAACCCGTTTTGAAAGGTGTGGTATTTTAATGAAAAACTTATTCTTTAAATGAACCATATATCTAGAATACTGTGCTATGAAACCATAGTGTGCGTGTGGGGTAGGTCGTTACCCCGTGAAGTTTTCCTAATGGTATTTTTAACAATTATTGAAATGAGGGTTATACTAAAGTTCATGGTATTTTAATGAAAAGTTCGTTATTTGAGTATTGAACATGAAATTTTGGTTACGTCAAAAGGTATAGATGTGAGTTTTGTTTTAAAAAGATATTAGGATGATTATGTGACATGTAGACCTATCAAGTATGATAAAATATTTAAATGACATGTTAACTTCACTTTGGTCGATATTTTCTTAGAAGACGAATTGAGATGAGAGAAATGGAGAGAAGAAGGACTTACAGGTTTAGATGGTTAACAAGAGAGAGAAGCAGCCTTCGGGTGTCGTGGTGTCGTCAGAAAGGCTTTGGTCATTGAGTTTGGTTTGCTACTCTACTTGGGTGCTTATCTCCACTCGATAGTTAGAGAGTTTGAGAGAATTTTTGATAGAAATTTCAGAATGGGGGAGAGCTAGGGGATGTGGTGCTATTTATAGTGAAGAATTAGGATTTGGGAATTAAAAATTTGAATTAAATGAATTAAAATGAATTAAAATGGTGCTAAATGGTGAATTGAAGAGTCTCTATTTGATTGCGGGAAAATCAAACAGTGTAGGGAGTCGAAGGGACAAGTGTGCAAAGCACGGAGACGATTGGAGCCAATTGAACCGTCGACGCCGACCCAAAGAGGGAAATGGGCAGTCAGATTTTGGGGTCTTGTCTCGAGATTCGTGCCACGTGTCAAGTTGGATGTTTACTCCTCTTTGCGCCTGTTTGATTTTTCCGAAACTTTTCGTTTCTCTGTGAATTGCACGTGCAACTCTTGGGCTTCCGAAAAGAAAAAAAAGAAAAATCCAAAAACAAATAATTGGGTCTGATGAGAATCAAACACACAGGCTATGTTACAGCAGTGCAGAGGCTTTACCAATGAGCTACAAATTGTTTCTTGCTTTTATTAAACAAATTTAACGAATAACACTTACACAAGCTGTAATTCCCTTTTCTGTACAATAACAAGAAATTTCTGTACAGGAATTTCAGAGTCATTACATTCTACCCTCATAAAATATCATCATTGAAATTTACCTTTACATAGAGACTAATTTTCAAAAAGGTAAGGGTATCTTGTACACATATCTTTTTCTTGTTCCCATGTCGATTCTCCTGGCGAGTCTTTTGTCCATATTACCTGAACCAAGTTCACTTCTTTATTCTGTAAGGTCTTCATCTTTCGGTCCAGGATCTCAACTGGTTGTTGCTCGCGGGTTAGGTCAGTCTGTACCGTGAGCTCTGAGTGATCAAGTATTTGGTTAGGGTCATTCACATAACGTCTTAGCTGGGATATGTGGAATACGTTGTACACTCCTTCCAATGAGAGTGGTAGTGCCAAGCGATACGCCACTTCTCCAACTCGTTCAAGTATGTCAAATGGTTCTATATATCTTGGACTTAATTTACCCTTCTTACCAAAACGTATCACTTTTATGTTTGGAGAGATCTTCAAGAATACATGTTCTCCGGGTTGAAACTCTAAGTGACGGTGTCACGCCCCGCTTCCCAGAGTGCGCTAAGATCGGCACGTGACAGAGCCAACTATGCTACCTGTGGTTAGGAAACATCCCTCCACAGTCACATTACGGCTGTCTAAAGATATCAAGAACAGGAAAATAAAATAAAGTATCTAGTACATGTCCATGAGCCAGAATGAATGAGTCAAGAAATAATATGCGGAAGCAATAAATCCAATAGACAATAACATCTGGAAGGTACGTCCCAATACGGGCTCACATCAGGAAATAAAAAAAATGCTGAAAGGAAACTAAACTAAACTGGAATACTAACAGGTCCTCACTGCTCGGCCTGTCGACTGAAGTACTCCTGCTCGGCTGCGACAAGGGTAGCGGATCTAGGCCATGCAAAACCCAGACGTCAGTGCGTCACAATATCAACAATAATAAAATCAGTGGGTAACAGGATATGCAGGAATGACTTATAAATGGTAACATGAATGTAATAAGTAAGCAGGGATATCGAACAGTGAAGTGTAACAGTATAGGTGAAGTGCAACGATAAAACTAAACTGTGCTACTGGGTTAGCTACTCTCAAGTCTGTGAAATCAATTTAATGAATCATAGATGTAACTCAATAGTATCCCGTGCGTGCCCGGGACCACGGTCCAGATTCTCGGGCTGAATCCGAGACATGCCGCTAAACACTAAACAAGAAACATGTACAGATGAATGATGTCAGCAGCATCATCCCCGGGCTGGCCTAGCCCGTAAAACTGATCAGTATAAGCATCGAACTGTCGAGTTACAAGTCAGGTTTCATCATTGATTTCCCCATACCCCCAGGTTATGTGTTCAAGTCAGGTATTGATAAATCTGAAGCTAATGCCAACACAGGATCAAGCAGGAATAGCTTTGTCTATACAGACAACAAGATATGTCCATCGGGACAACATGTCAGGATTGTTGGCATTAGAAACGGGATCAAGTATCAAGTCAAGCAGTGGTGTAACATGTCATGTCAGGGGGTGCACAGTGTATCAAAAAGGCGCTTATAACAAACTGTCGCAAGTACGGATGCACGATAAAAGCATGGATGCACAAATATTTATCAGGGGTTACACCATGACTATGTAGTATGCACATTATCAAGTATGGGGAACCAATGTAATAATAATATGAGTTAATGTAATATGGCATGCAAATAGGTATGCAGAATTAATGGTATGGTTACACAAATAAACATGGATGTATAAATAACTATCAGGGGTTGCAACTATAGTTTCATTACTATGTAGGATGAACATTATCTAGCATGGAGTATTAATGTAGCAGTAATATGAAATAACGTGATATGGCATGCAACTAGATATACAATTAATGGTATGGATGCACAAATATCGATCAGGGGTTACATTTACAGCTCCGAGACTAAGTGGGGTGTACACTATTAAGCATGGGGTGTTACTACAATAATAACATGAATTAATATGATCTATAGATGCAGCTATATATATTTTTAAATGATATGGATGCATACGGGTATCCGAAAACAGTAAAACTTTAATTTGGATGTATAATTCAATCAACATGTAATATTTTATTCATATGGATGCAAGATAAGTATTATAGCATGTAGCAAGATAAACTTGCCTCGATCGGAACACACGATGGATGAGTACGGCACGTCCGACGTCGGTAAATCGTCGCAACGCACACACGACACGTAGGACGGGTCCAGGGAAGGCAAGAGAGTAATCATGCAAGCAAGGGACGTTCACTGGATCGCCTGGATCGGCAGCGGCACGGCTCCGGTGATCACTGGGATCAAGAAGTCAACAAAGAGAAGAAAGAAGAAGAAGAAGAAGAAGAAGAGAGGAGAAGAGGGCTGTTCTGGGTTTGGGACAGAGGAGGTGGAGGCTAGGGAAAAGACGACGACGACGGGCCGTCGACGGTAAAGTTCAGGCGATGGTTTTCGGCAAGGCAGTGGGGTTTCTTGGGTTCTGGGGTTTCTTAAAGTTGGGGCTGTGGGTTGATGGTGGTGGTGGTGCCAGGAGATCGGGAGAGAAGGCGGTGAGGAGAAGGAGGAGGTGACAACGAGGTCTCTGGCGATGAGGGGTTCCGGCGTCCCGGTGTGCAGGGATCTCATTGGGTTTGGGTGCAGGGTGTTCTCGGGTTGCATGGATGGTGGGGAAATGAAGGGGGTGGTAGCAGAGGTTAGAAAGGTTGAGGAGGTCGGCGGCGGTGAAGGGTGATGACGAGGAATCGCTGGCGGCGAAGTGTGCAGGGTTCCATGTTAGGTCGCAGTGGGTTTCTCGTGAGGTAAGGAGAGAGGAAGGTCGAGGGTGTCGGAGAGAGATGAGAGGAGAGGGAAGAAGGTGGAGATGAGGGGGCGAAGTCGGCGGTGTTGGCGACGACGATGAGGGCAGGCGAGGTTGGGGCTAGCTATGGGTTCGAGCAAGGAGAAAAATAAGAAAGAAGAGGATGGGAGGAAGAAGGAGAGTAAGGTGCCGGAGGTCGTTGGTGAAGCCACGGGGTCGGTGTAGTGGCGACGACGAGGCGGGGGCACGGCTCTCGCGGGGTTAGAGTTTCGTGAGTAGGAGGGCGAAGGCGAGGCGGGAAAGGAAAAATAAGAGAAGAAGATGAGGGGACATGGGGGAAAATAATTAATGGGGTTTTAATAAGGAAGAGAGAGAGAGAGAGAGAGAAAGAGAGCTGCGAGAGAGAGAAAGAGAGAGAGAAGAGAGAAAGAGAGAGAGCTGTTAGGATTTAATATAGAAAAATATTTATGCGGTTAAAGAAATTTTTAAACATGAATAATTTATATATTAAACAGTTAAAATTATAAGAATATAATATTATGAAAATTTGAGTTTTTTGGCTAATACAAAAATAGTCTAAAACACGTCCGGGTCGGGTCTAAAAATCCAGTTTTAAAATACGGAAAATATACGTGTCAACCAAAACCAAAATTGGATATCCGGGTAACAAAAATGCATACCCTTAAGAACGGATGCACGCACGTGCACGTAGCCATCCAAACAGGTCCGTTTCACTGAACGGGACGAGAACAAGATGCGCGGATGCTACCACAGGGTTAGGGGTATCAGGCAGGCCATGCAATATATGTTTAAAATATTTTATGTGATTTTAAATGTTATATTAAAAAAATGCAAATGCTAGATGTAATGTGAGTATGCAATGCACTAATAATGAAAGTGCAAGGATCCATATAATAAGCCAGGAACAAGAATCAAGACGGGTTTCCAGCAAGCGGGTCGGGTCGGAAGCAAATATAGATGCCAATTACATTATTTGCACCCAAAACACAATAAATCAAGAAATAGCCATAAATAAAGAAATACCCAAAAGAACTGGTATAAATGAACTAGGGTGTTACATTATACCCAACTACAAAAAGAATTTCGTCCTCGAAATTCCCAAAATAAGAAAAGATAAACAAACATGAAACTAAAGGAAGAGATCTGAAAACTCCTGTCGAATCTTGTCTTCTCGTTCCCAAGTTGATTCTCCATGCGAGCGATTTCCCCAAGAAACAAGTACGAGAGGGATAACCTTGTTCTTAAGGACCTTTTCTCTTCGATCAACAATCGACATCGGTCGTTCCTCGAAGGTCAAATCCTCTCTTACAGTCAGCTCCAAAAGATCCAGCACGTGTGTTTCATCTCGAACATACTTACGGAGTTCAGATACATGAAACACGTCATGAACATTCGCCAAAGATTGTGGTAACACCAATCGATAAGCCACTTCTCCAACACGCTCCAAAATCTCGAAAGGCCCTACGAATCGAGAACTAAGCTTGCCTCGACTCCCAAAACAAATTACTCCTCTAGTTGGTGATATCTTCAAGAATACCAGATCACCAACAGCGAACTCTAGAGGTTTTCTCGATGTGTCAGCCCAACTCTTCTGCCGATCTTTTGCTGCCTCCATGTGATTCCGGATAGTATTAACTTTCTCCACGGTTTGCACGATCAAATCCGGTCCCAACAATCTTCATTCTCCAACTTCGTCCCAACAAACGGGCGAGCGACACTTGTGACCATACAATGCTTCGAATCGAGCTATCTGAATAGTTGCCTGAAAACTGTTGTTGTACGAAAACTCCACCAAGTGTAGATGATCCTCTCATGAACCCTTAAAGTCTAACATGTAAGCTCTCAGCATGTCTTCAAGAGTTTGGATCGTTCTTTCTGACTGGCCATCTGTCTGAGGGTGATAAGCAGTGCTAAACTTCAATCGAGTCCCCAAACTTTCCTGTAAACTCCTCCAGAAGTACGATAAGAATTGGGTGTCACGGTCAGAAACGATGCTCACAGGTATTCCATGCAAACTCACAATCTCCTGCATGTACCGTTCTGCTAATGTTTCCGTTGACTGACCAACTCGAAACGGAATGAAATGAGCTGCCTTGGTCAATCGATCAACAATCACCCAAACTGTATTGTTGCCCTTTGGACTCCGTGGTAAAGCTGTCACGAAATCCATGGTTATATGTTCCTACTTCCGTTGAGGAATCGGAAGTGGTTGCAATAAACCAGCTACCCTTTGATGTTCAGCCTTGACTTGCTGACACACCAAGCAGTTTGCTACAAAGTGAGCAATCTCCTTTTTCATGCCTTCCCACCAGAAATGCTGTCTTAGTTCACGGTACATCTTCATGCCTCCTGGATGTACGGAATATGCGGAACTGTGTGCCTCCCTCATAACCTCTTCATGAATGTCTCCTTTCGGCACACACAAATGGCTACCATATCGCAACGAACCATCTTCATGAATCAACAAGTCCATTCGAAGTCCAGCTTCAACCTGTTCTCGAAACTTTTGCAATCTTGGGTTCTGTGACTGCGCTGCTTTAATATTCTCGATCAACGACAACTGTACTTGCAGCTGCATCAACTGTCCCGAAGAATGCGGTAGCATGATCTCCAACTCGAATCTCCGAAAATCTTCGATAAGCTCCCTCTGTGCAGTCAACATCCGAACTGCTGTCAACCGACTAAGCGCATCCGGCACTACATTAACTTTCCCCGGATGGTACTTAAGATCAAGATCATATTCAGCCATCAGCTCCAACCATTTACGCTGCCTCACGTTAAGCTCTTTTTGCGTGAACACATACTTAAGGCTTTTGTGATCGGTGAATATTTCGACCTTTTCGCCCAGTAAGTAGTGTCTCCAAATCTTCAAAGCGAAAAATTACAGCTGCTAGCTCCAAATCATGAGTTGGGTAATTCTTCTCATGGATCTTCAATTGTCTCGAAGCATAAGATATAACCTTCCCATGCTGCATCAAAACACATCCCAAACCTTTTCCAGATGCGTCACTGTGAATCACCAGTCCTACGGAACCGTCTGGTACGGTCAAAATAGGAGCGGTTATCAATCTCTGCTTCAATGCCTCAAAAGCTGACGCACACTTATCCGTCCATACGAACGGTACTTCTTTGCGCGTAAACTTGGTCAAAGGCTCAGCCAAACGAGCAAAATTCTCCACGAACCTTCTGTAATATCCGGAAAATCCAAGAAAGCTTCTGATTTCTGCTATGTTCTTCGGAATCGGCCAATCCTGAACTGCTGCAATCTTCTCGGGATCAACGGCGATTCCATTTCCGGATACGACGTGCCCCAAAAACATTACTTCTTCAAGCCAAAACTCGCACTTGCTCATCTTTGCATATAATTTTTCTTGCCTCAATATCTGCAGTGCGATCTTCAAGTGTTCTGCATGCTCCTCTAGGCTCCTCGAATAGACCAGAATGTCATCGATGAACACCACTATAAACTGGTCAAAGAACGGTGAAAAGATTCGGTTCATCAAGTCCATAAATATCGCCGGTGCATTCATGACTCCGAATGGCATCACTAAATACTCGTAATGTCCATACTGAGTTCGAAACGCAGTCTTACAAATATCCTTTGGTTTAACTCGGACCTGATGATATCCGGATCGCAAATCCAGTTTTGAGAATACCCTCGCGCCACTAAGTTGCTCGAATAATTCGCCAATGCGAGAGATCGGGTACTTGTTCTTAATAGTCACCCGGTTTAATTCTCGATAATCGATGCACATCCTCCTTGTGCCATTTTTCTTCTTGACTAGAAGAACTGGAGCTCCCCAAGATGAATTGCTGCTGCGAATCCAACCCTTCTCTAGCAATTCGGTAACCTGCTTCTTGACTTCTTCTAATTCCACTGGTGCCATCGGATAGTACGCCTTTGAGATTGGCGCTGCACCAGGAACAAGATCGATCGCGAACTCCACATCTCATTTTGGAGGTAAACCCGAGATGTCATCGAACACGTCCATGAACTCTCGAACTACAGCTGGCGCTTCTTCCTTATCAACTTCCATCGACGAAAGAACACTGTTTGTCGGCCTAGCCCTAAACTCGACTGGCCCGACAGAACTGCTACCTCCAGCAAAACAAACTCCGGATGTCCGGAAATCTGGAAAATCACTTTCTTTGCCCTATAATCAATGTAAGCATGGAAAGTGCTGAGAAAAATCCATTCCCAAGACAACATCAAAACCAAGGGATGCACCAGAATTGAATAATACTAATGCAGGAAAACATGAACAAGTAGGATACCGAAATGACTTCATCCAAAGCCAAGATACTGAAGAAGATAAGCATGATAAACAGGATTCAAGCTTGCGATAAAACATGAACTGGAAAGCAAGAGAAGCAAGGCAATATAATGACCATGAAATAAGGAAGTGAATCAAGACTAGGACTCCAAGTTACTTAAATAGAGTACCGTATTGTAACAATGCTGCAGTTCATGGTTACAATCACATAACTCTGTTCAAGTTGCCCAAATCCTATTATCAGAATCAAAGGAGTAGGACAGGAGAAACAATAGGGAACCAAAAGATTTCAAACCGAGATGCAACTCCATTCCATCTCGTCAAGGTAAAGGGTCAAAAGAAAGATATGATTCAAGAATGGCAAGATAGTAAAGTGGCAGGATATGTTCCTAATTACGAGTTTTCTGATTCGTGTATTGGGTCCAATACCCAACTACAAAAGAATCAAACCCGATTAACCTAAATCGTATAGCTCTGATACTAAACAAACCCTGTCATGCCTCGCTTCCCAGAGTGCGCTAAGATCGGCACGTGACAGAGCCAACCATGCTACCTGTGGTTAGGAAACATCCATCCACAGTTACATTACGGCTGTCTAGAGATATCAAGAACAGAAAAATAAAATAAACTATCTAGTCATGTCCATGAGCCAGAATGAACGAGTCAAGAAATAATATGCGGAAGCAATAAATCCAATAGACAATAATATCTGGAAGGTACGTCCCAATACAGGCTCACATCAGGAAATAAAAAAAATGCTGAAAGGAAACTAAACTAAACTGGAATACTAATAGGTCCTTACTGCTTGGCCTGTCGACTGAAGTACTCCTGCTCGGCCTGCGACAAGGGTAGCGGATCTGGGCGATGCAAAACCCAGACGTCAGCGCGTCACAATATCAACAATAATATAATCAGTGGGTAACAGGATATGCAGGCATGAATTATAAATGGTAACATGAATGTAATAAGTAAGCAGGGATATCGAACAGTGAAGTGTAACAGTATAGGTGAAGTGCAGCGATAAAACTAAACTGTGCTACTGGGTTAACTACACTCAAGTCTGTGAAATTAATTTAATGAATCACAAACCCTGTCACGCCCCGCTTCCCAGAGTGCGCTAAGATCGGCACGTGACAGAGCCAACCATGCTATCTGTGGCTAGGAAATATCCCTCCACAGTCACATTACGGCTGTCTAGAGATATCAAGAATAGGAAAATAAAATAAACTATCTAGTACATGTCCATAAGCCAGAATGAATGAGTCAAGAAATAATATGCGAAAGCAATAAATCCAATAGACAATAACATCTGGAGGGTACGTCCCAATACGGGCTCACATCAGGAAATAAAAAAAATGCTGAAAGGAAACTAAACTAAACTTGAATACTAACAGGTCCTCACTACTCGGCCTGTCGACTGAAGTACTCCTGCTCGGCCTGCTATAAGGGTAGCAGATCTGGGCCATGCAAAACACAGATGTCAGCGCGTCACAATATCAATAATAATATAATCAGTGGGTAATAGGAAATGCAGGCATGAATTATAAATGGTAACATGAATGTAATAAGTAAGCAGAGATATCGAACAGTGAAGTGTAACAGTATAGGTGAAGTGCAGCGATAAAACTAAACTGTGCTACTGGGTTAACTACACTCAAGTCTGTGAAATCAATTTAATGAATCACAAACCCTGTCACGTCCCGCTTCTCAGAGTGCGCTAAGATCGGCACGTGACAGAGCCAACCATGCTACCTGTGGCTAGGAAACATCCCTCCCAAGTCACATAACGGCTGTCTAGAGATATCAAGAATAGGAAAATAAAATAAACTATCTAGTACATGTCCATGCGCCAGAATGAACGAGTCAAGAAATAATATGCGGAAGCAATAAATCCAATAGACAATAACATCTCGAAGGTACGTCCTAATACGGGCTCACATCAGGAAATAAAAAATTGCTGAAAGGAAACTAAACTAAACTGGAATACTCTCAGGTCCTCACTGCTCGGCCTGTCGACTGAAGTACTCCTGTTCGGCCTGCTAAGGGTAGCGGATCTGGGCCATCAAAAACACAGACGTCAACGCGTCATAATATCAACAATAATATAATCAGTGGGTAACAGGATATGCAGGCATGAATTATAAATGGTAACATGAATGTAATAAGTAAGCAGGGATATCGAACAGTGAAGTGTAACAGTATAGGTGAAGTGCAACGATAAAACTAAACTGTGCTACTGGGTTAACTACTCTCAGGTCTGTGAAATCAATTTAATGAATCATAGATGTAACTCAATAGTATCCCGTGCTTGCCCGGGACCACGGTCTAGATTCTCGGGCTGAATCCGAGACATGCCGCTAGGCACTAAACAAGAAACATGTACAGATGAATGATGTCAGCAGCATCATCCCCGGGCTGGCCTAGCCCGTAAAACTGATCAGTATAAGCATCGAACTGTCGAGTTACAAGTCAGGTTTCATCATTGATTTCCCCATACCCGCAGGTTATGTGTTCAAGTCAGGTATTGATAAATCTGAAGCTAATGCCAACACAGGATCAAGCAGGAACATGTTTGTCTATACAGACAACAGGATATGTCCATCGGGACAACATGTCAGGATTGTTGGTATTAGAAACAGGATCAAGTATCAAGTCAAGCAGTGGTGTAACATGTCATGTCAGGGGGTGCACAGTGTATCAAAAGGGTGCTTATAACAAACTGTCGCAAGTACGGATGCACGATAAAAGCATGGTGCACAAATATTTATCAGGGGTTACATTATGACAATGTAGTATGCACATTATTAAGTATAGGGAGCTAATGTAATAATAATATGAGTTAATGTAATATGGCATGCAACTAGGTATGCAGAATTAATGGTATGGATACACAAATAAACATGGATGCATAAATAACTATCAGGGGTTGCAACTATAGTTTCATTACTATGTAGGATGCACATTATCTAGCAGGGAGTGTTAATGTAGCAGTAATATGAAATAACGTGACATGGCATGCAACTATATATACAATTAATGGTATGGATGCACAAATATCGATCAGGGGTTACATTTATAGCTCCGAGACTAAGTGGGGTGCACACTATTAAGCATGAGGTGTTACTACAACAATAACATGAATTAATATGATCTAAAGATGCAGCTATATATATTTTTAAATGATATGGATGCATACGGGTATCCGAAAACAGTAAAACTTTAATTTGGATGTATAATTCAATCAACATGTAATATTTTATTCATATGGATGAAAGATAAGTATTATAGCATGTAGCAAGATAAACTTGCCTCGATCGGAACACACAATGGATGCGTACGGCACGTCCGACGTCGGTAAATCATCGCAACACACACACGACACGTGGGACGGGTCCAGGCAAGGCAAGAGAGTAATCACACAAGCAAGGGACGTTCGCCGGATCGCTTGGATCGGCAGCGTCACGGCTCCGGCGATCACTGGGATCAAGAAGTCAACAAAGAGAAGAAATAAGAAGAAGAAGAAGAAGAAGAAGAAAAGAGGAGAAGAGGGCTGTTATGGGTTTGGGACAGAGGAGGTGGATGCTAGGGAAAAGACTACGACGACAGGCTGTCGACAGCAAGGTTCAGGCGATGGTTTCCGGCAAGGCGGTGGGGTTTCTTGGGTTCTATGGTTTCTTGAAGTCGGGGCTGTGGGTTGATGGTGGTAGTGGTGGTGTCAGGAGATCGGGGGAGAGGGAGGTGAGGAGAAGGACAAGGTGACAAAGAAGTCTTTGGCGATGAGGGGTGCCGGCGTCCGGGTGTGCAGGGATCTCGTCGGGTTTGGGTGCAGGGTGTTCTCGGGTTGCATGGATGGTCGGGAAATGAAGGGGGTGGTAGCAGAGGTTAGAAAGGTTGAGGAGGTCGGCGACGGTGAGGGGTGACGATGAGGAATCGCCGGCGGCGAGGTGTGCAGGGTTCCATGTTGGGTCGCAGTGGGTTTCTCGTGAGGTCTGGAGAGAGGAAGGTCGAGGGTGTCAAAGAGGGAGGAGAGGAGAGGGAAGAAAGTGGAGACAAGGGGGCAAAGTCGGCGGTGTTGGCGACGGCGACGAGGGCAGGCGAGGTCGAGGCTTGCTATGGGTTCGAGCGGGGAGAAAAATGAGAAAGAAGAGGACGGGAGGAAGAAGGAGAGAAAGGTGGCCGAGGTCGTCGGTGAAGCCACAGGGTTGGAGTGGTGGAGACGACGAGGCGATGGCGTGGCTCTCGCGGGGTTAGGGTTTCGTGAGCAGGAGAGCAAAGGCGAGACGGGAAAGGAAAAATATGAGAAGAAGATGAGGGGACGTGGGGGAAATAATGAATGGGGTTTTAATAAGGAAGAGAGAGAGAGAGAGAGAGATAAGAGAGAAAGAGAGAGCTGTTAGGATTTAATATAGAAAAATATTTATGTGGTTAAAGAAATTTTTAAACGTGAATAATTTATATATTAAACAGTTAAAATTATCAGTATATAATATTAAGAAAATTTGAGTTTTTTGGTTAATACAAAAATAGTCCAAAATACGCCCGGGTCGGATCTACAAATCCAGTTTTAAAATACGGAAAATATTCGTGTCAACCAAAACCAAAATTGGATATCCGGATAACGAAAATGCATACCCCTAAGAACGGATGCACGCACGTGCACGCAGCCATCCAAACAGGTCCATTTCACTGAACGGGACGAGAACAAGATGCGCGGATGCTACCATAGGGTTAGGGGTATCAGGCAGGCCATACAATATATGTTTAAAATATTTTATGTGACTTTAAATGTTATATTAAAAAAAATGCCGATGCTAGATATAATGCGAGTATGCAATGCATTAATAATGAAAGTGCACAGATCCATATAATAAGCCATGATAAACCATAAACAGGAATCAAGACGGGTTTCCAGCAAGCGGGTCGGGTCGGATGCAAATATAGATGCCAATTACATTATTCGCACCCAAAACACAATAAATCAAGAAATAGCCATAAATAAAGAAATACCCAAAAGAACTGGTATAAATGAACTAGGGTGTTACAGTCGGCGCTTTGCATCTGCCCAATGTTTCTGTCGGTCTTGGGCTATGCGCATTTTTCCCTGATCGTGCGAACCACATCTACAGTTGCCACGATCACCTCTGGTCCAAGGAGTTCACGATCTCCAACGTCGTCCCAACTCAGCGGGGAACGACACATCCTTCCATGGAGTGCTGCGAAAGGTGCCATCCCAATACTTGCCTGGTAGCCATTGTTGTATGAAAACAACACAAGGTGTAGGTGATCTTCCCACGATCCTCCGAAGTCTAACATACAGGCTCTCAATATATCTTCCAGGATCTGAATTATTCGCTCGGACTGTCCATCTGTTTGTGGATGATACGCTGTGTTGAAATTCAGACTCGTCCCCAGGCTAGCTTGCAGACTCTGCCAAAACTATGATCGTAATCTCGTATCACGATTGGAGACGATGCAAACAGGTACACCATGTAATCTCACGATCTCCTGCATGAGTTTATAGGTATCAAAACAAGTATGGTACATCTTGTAAGTTTAACTCTTACTTTAGATTTTTACTCACCTCTATGTACTTCCTTGCCAACATCTCAGTTGACTGGCCAACTCTGAATGGAATAAAGTGGGTTGACTTGTGAGTCGATCCACAATAACCCAAATCGCGTCGTTACCCTTCGTGCTGCAAGAGAGGGCAGTAACGAAGTCCATAGTAATGTGCCGCCATTTCCATTCCGGGATTGGTAACGGCTGAAGTAGACCAGTAGTTCTGTGATGTTCAGCCTTCACTTGCTGACACACTAGACACTTTGCTATGCTCCTTGCTATTTCTCGCTTCATTCCATGCTACCAGTAGTGTTGCCGTAGATCCTTGTATATCTTCGTACCACCGGGGTGTACCGAATACGGAGAGCTGTGAGCTTCTTTCATCAACTCTTTTCGAACAGAGCCGATTGGTACACATAAACGGCTTTTATATCGCAAAGATCCATCTTCGTGGATGATGAAGTCAGTTCATAGTCCACTTTCTACTTGTTCTCGGATCTTTTGTCACTTGGCATCATTTGCTTGAGCTGCCTTGATCTGATTTACAAGAGTGGACTGGACTTGTAAGTTCATCAAATATGAAGCGTTATTTGGCATAACTACTTCAATCCCCAATCTATACAGTTATTGTTGTAGCTTCCACTGAGCGGTGAGATTCATTGCTAATAGTTGGCGACTAAATAAAATATAAACTATATTCACCTTCCCAGGATGATACTGTTGGTTAATGTCGAAGTTCGCCATTAGTTCTAGCCATCTTTTCTGCCGCATATTGAGTTCCTTCTGAGTAAATACATACTTAAGGCTTTTATGGTCAGTGTATATATCCACTCGTTCTCCTAAAAGATAATGGCGCCAAGTCTTGAGCGCGAAGACCACCGCTGCCATTTCCAGATCATGTGTTGGATAGTTGCGTTCCTGAACTTTTAATTGTCTTGATGTAAAAGCCACAACTTTTTCATGCTGGTGTAGAACACCTCCTAATTCTTTACCGTATGCATCACAATGCATATCGAATCCGCCAGATTGATCTGGTATTACAAGAATAGGAGCTGAGGTTAATCTCGACTTGAGTTCTACAAAAGCCTTCTCACATGCTTCTGACCACACGAATGCTTCGTCTTTACGTGTGAGCTTGGTCATGGGTGCTGAGATCTTTGAGGATTCTTCAATGAATCGTCGGCAGTATCCTTCTAATTCCAAGAAACTTCTTATATCTTTTACCGTCTTTGGTGTCGGCCACTCGCTGACAGCTGACAACGTAGCTGGATCCACCAAGATTCCTTCGCCTGAGATAATTTGTCCGAGAAATCCGACTTGATTTAGCCAAAATTCACATTTACTGTACTTGGCGTAGACCTGATGTTGCCGTAACGTCTCCAGGATAATACGTAAGTTCTCAGCGTGCTCTTTCCGATTCTTTGAATACACCAGGAATCGTCGATGAAGATAACAACAAACTTGTCTAAGTACTCTCGGAAAACTTGGTTCATCAGGTTCATAAAGATGGCAGGTGCATTGGTCACTCTAAATTGCATTACGAGATATTTATAATGGCTATAACGAGTCCTAAACACCGTCTTCGGAATGTCGGACTCTTTGACCTTCACCTGATGGTAACCCGAACGAAGATCTAGCTTTAAAAAGACACAAGATCTACTTAACTAATCGAAAAGGTCATCAATGCACGGTAGTGGATACTTGTTCTTAATTGTCACTTCGTTCAAAACTCGATAATCCACACACATCCTGTAGCAACCTTCCTTTTTCTTCATTAGTAATATCGAAGATCCTCAACATGAAGTATTGGGTTGGATCCAACTTTTCTTCAGTAGTTTGTCTAACTGAATACGGATCTCCTTAAATCCCTCCAGACCTAATCGGTACGGAGCTTTTATGTGCGCCGGGTTGTAAATCGATGCTGAATTCAAGAGCTCGATCCGGAGGCAAACTTGATATATCTTCCGGAAATACATCCTCGAACTCTCGAACTAGCTCTGGCTTCGATTCTTCCGCTTGTAACGCTGCAATCTCTGCCTTCTTTGGTTTTGCTCGGTAGATGCTAGGATCCAAGGTACGGTCTCCACTTTTGAAGTAGAGCACTGGATGATCTGGTATTTCAAACATTACCCTTCTTTGGCGATTGTCGATGGTAGCGAAGAAAGTTCCCAGCCAGTCCATTCCCAAGACTACGTCGAACTTCGGTATGTCTAGCACCTTGAAGTCCGAATAGAATTTTCGACTGCAGACGACCACTGGACACAGATCGTATCCCAAAGTTGCTTTTAGAGTGCCGTTCCCTGAACTAACGTTCCAGCTGGATACGAGCGGTTTAGTTAGGATCACACGAGTTCATACGAACCGTTGCGACATAAAGCAATGTGATTCCCCAGTGTCGAAGAGCGTGAGTGCAGGTAGGGAGGCTACTAAGATTGTACCTAAGTTGTGTGGGATATATTTAGGTATAGCAATATAAGATGGTTATGAATTGAAAAGACTTGAAAGAGAATAGGGAAGAGATTTACCAGTGATTACCTGACCCGTAGCTTCGGCCTTTTCGACCAACATAGTGAATGCTTGGCATCGCGGCACTTTCCTCTGTGCCTGGTTAAACACTCGGTGTTGGGATTGAGCGGTCTCGGTGCGGGGAGTTGGAGCTAGTAGAACTAACCGGCTAAGAGGAGCTTGGATCGCCGATCTAGCTGGAGGGTTGTTGGGTCCTTGGTTCTGTGGGCAAGCTACAATTGCGTGAGTAGAAAACCCACAGATCAGGCACAAGTTGTTTGCCCTGCGAAAGTTCTTTACAAGATGCCCTGTTCTTTTGCAGTAGATGCAAAAGTCTGGCCTGCTGTTGGTGAACGAACCTATTGGCCTGGTAGATGGTCCAATGAAGGCTGGTCTGAAAGAGACCCCTCCTGTGATTTAGTTCACAGGGCATTTCACACTGGCGGTATGCGACCTTCCCTTCTTCTTTACACCTGCCTCATAGCGCCAGGCAGCCTTCAAAGTAAGCTCATGGGTTGGGAAATCCCCTGTAGCGAGTGCGGCTTGAATTTCAGAGTCCAACCCTTGCTGGAATTGTCGTGCCCGGATCTTAGAAGTGGGAATAAGGTGTGTAGCGAACCTGTTACGACCTTGTGTTAGCAGAGTTGTAAGTGAGATAAAAAAATTGAATTTGAGACTATATCTTACCTGCTAAGTATGGTAAACTCAGCATCATATTCATTCACCGACTTTACCCACATCGAGCCTTGTTGTAAATGGATGAATTGCTGCTCCATGTCAAAGTGGGCACTCTCAAAAGTACTTGGCATCGGAGAGGTCTCGGAATGTTCTCCATTCTATCGGTTGTGTGAGACGGCTCACTTCAGCCTTCCACCAAACTCTACCGTTATCGATCAGTTGTAACTTAGCAACTCTCACCCAGGCTATATCTGGCACTTGAGCTGCTGCTAAGTCATCCTCGATCGCTTGAGCCCATTCTTCTGCTTCAAGAGGACTCTCTTTACCCGAGAAGTTCTTTGGGTGCAGTGCCCAAAATTGCTTAACTCCGGGTGCTTCGGCTTCGGGGCGGTGCATAAGGACAACAGTCTGCTGCTGCTGACCCTCCAATAGGCTCTTGATAGCCTTAAGCAGTACCATTTGCCTCAAAAATGTGGGGCAACATACAAACGGCTGGTCAACAAGCTGTAATGACTCTGAAATCCTTGCAAAAAATTATGTGTTTAATGTATAGAAATGGTATTTCAGCCTGTTTAGGAGTTATAAGTTATTTTTTCAATAGAAAAAAGAAGCAACTTGCAGCTCACTGGTAAAGCCTCTACACTGCTGTGACACAACCCGTGTGTTCAAATTCCATTAGTCCCAATTATTTTTTATATTTTTCCTTTTAACTTTTCGGAATCCCAAGAGTTGTACGTGCAATACACGAAGAAACGAAAAGTTTCAGAAAAATCAAACGGGATAAATAAGGAGTAAACATCGAGTTAAACACATGGCACGAATCTCGAGACGATAGGATAAATCCTGATTGCCCGTTTTCCTCTATTGGCTGCTACCGACGATCCACAGTGCTCCGTTCGACTTCGTGATTTGCGCGCGCACACACACACCCCTTTAGCTCCCCTCTACTCCCATGCACTGTTTGATTTCCCTGCAATTAAATAGAGACTATTTATTTCATCATTTAATATCAATTTTAATTCTTTTAATTTAATTTTTAATTCATATACCCTAAATTCTTCACTATAAATACCACCCCATCCCCTAATTCTCTCTCATTCTGAATTTTCTTTCAAAATTCTCTCAAACTCTCTAAGTACCAAGTGGAGTTAAGAACCCAAGTGGAGTAGGAACCCAAGCTCGATGACGGAAGACTTTCCGACGAAATCACGACCCTCGAAGGCTTCCTCTCTCTCTTGTTAACAATCTAAACCAGTAAGTACCTTCATCTCTCTCTCTCTCTTTTCACTTCAATATAATTTTTTAAAACATATCGACAAAAGCGGAGTTAACATGTACTCTAATCCTTTAAACTAATTTTTGTCACCCTTGCCATATTAATTGTTCATTCAAATTCTCTAAAACTACCTTCATATATCATTACATCATTTAGCCTTTAGTGTAATAAAATTTCCATATGAAATAACGAACCTTTTCAGAGAAATACCATAAACATTAGTATAACCTTTATCTGATAATTGGTATATAAACTTTAGGAAAATTCACGGGGCAAAGATCTACCCCATACATACACTTTTGATTTATAGCACGATATTTATATTAAAATTTTTCTTAAATGAAACAATTTGTAATAAAATACTATCTCATTATAAAACAAGTTTTTAATCGATATTTTTAAATTCTTGGTAATTGCGCCTTTACAACTATCGTTAGGGGACCCGCTAATGGATGGTGTGGATTATCGCATATTCTTGGGATAGTAAAGTAAGACGCAGAGCTCTTCATGGAGAATCCAGTCTCGAAAATAAATAAAAATACGTTTTTTTTAGAAATATGACTTTTCTAAACAAAACAAACTTTGAAAAATTTATATAAAACTACCAATCCGTATTTAAAATTAAGATTGAAAATTTAAAAAATAAGTTTTATTACTAAAACACCATCTAAATTAAAAAACATGTTCATAAAAACTCTAAATATTATAAATCACCCTCGATGTTTATTTTTTAAACAATATTAATATTTTTTCATAAAACTTCCTCGAGAAATAAAAACAATGTACACAAATAATAATAAATATTAATGACTCTATATTAATATAGGCTTAAGCGGTATCATTTCTTTTGAGCCCCAGAGAGCCGGAGAAAGTGAGTGCTTACCTATTCAGATTAGACAAGTTAATGGAGTTATCAAGTGGAAATTATCTTGGAAAAAGACATAAATCATGCCGTCCATGTGCAGCAGTTGTCTGATTTCTCCCGAACATAAGATCTTTAACAGTTAAATCAATTCATATGAAAAAGACTATAACCCGAATATAAATTTGAACTTGAACTTGAACTCGAATCCAAACTCGAATCTAAAATTGAACATGAACTCGAACCCAGTCTACTTGAACTAACTTGACTCGAACCAAAATTATAATTGACATGACTCGCATTGTACTCGACTCACTCGACTTCATTCTATACCTTTTGTAATCTATGGTTTCGATCAAGACATGTTATAATGAATCAATCAAATTAATTGAGTATATTATACAGTTATAGACTATTTATACTCGGAGTGCTTGGGATAGTTTCTTGTGTGAATTCAACGGAGTTTCAGGAGTCCCGTATTAACCCTTTTTTTATTTTATCGAATATCAGTCGGGTCGACTCCTCCAAAGCCTAGAATCCCGATACTAACATATGAAATGGGCCCATGTTTCCTTGCTCTACGGGCCCTACTCTTGAGCTTGTGAATATTTATACTGTTGCATTGATATTCACATTTGGAACTTAACGTTAACATAGTGACATTTAGAGACCTATAGCATATATACTTATGAATCATATACTTTTACTCGTCATATATATTCTACACTTGTCATTTTTACTCTTGCTACATCCTTGGGACTTACCGAGCACTAGTTCGCTGACAGGCATTCCACCCACTTTTGTTTTCTTGGAATGTTCGTCAGATACGGTCGAGACGGAAGAAGTAGAGGCCGCAGAGGAGGACTACAACCAGATTGCTACTCAGGATTAGCTTAGCTTCATTTTTTCTTCCAGCTTATGTATGCCACATGTTTAGATATTTTCTTTTATTGTATTTACTTTCTAGTTGAAACTTATCTACTTGTAAATATTTGAAGTTGAATGTAAATAAAGATATTGTTGAAAATTTTGCAGTCTCCATTTATTCTTTCATTGTGTATTATTGTTTCAATACGCTTAGTATATTTATTTAGGGAATGATCTTCTCTGGATAAATATGCCGCGGGCTTGCCACGTCATCGTTTCCGTTTACTGGGAAGCAGGGCATTACATGTTTTATTGGTGGCCCATATAGGTCAGTTCTGCATAAAATCGTGAACAATATACCACAAGAATTAATGAATTTAATAAACATTTACATTCCTTGCATTTCAAATTCGTTGAATCTATCCTGACCTATCTTTTATATTAAGGTGATGAACTATCTGAACAATACTAGCACAAATGACAACGACAATACTCCACCGCCTACACCACAACCACCACCTACCGTTGCAGCTTCTATCAATGAGCAAACGGTATTTCTTAAGGGTATTAAGAGCCTATTAGATGGTCAACAGCAACAGACTGCTATACTTATGAATCGCCCTGAGACCGAGGCACTTGGAGTAAAACAGTTCCGGGGCTTACATCCAAACAACTTCTTGGGTAAGGAGAGTTCGCTTGAAGCAGAAGAATGGGTTCAAGCGATTGAGAATGACCTGGCAGCGGTCCAAGTGCCAGATATAGCCTGGGTGAGAGTTGCTAAGTTATAACTGACCGATAATGCCAAGGTATGGTGGAAGGCTGAGAAGAGTCGTCTCGCACAACCAATAGAGTGGAAGACTTTTCGAGACTTCTTTGATGCCAAGTACTTTCCAGAGACTGCCCGCTTTGACATGGAGTAGCAATTCATCCATTTACAGCAAGGTTCGATATGGATCAAGTCTATGGATGAATATGATACTGAGTTTACCATGCTCGGCAGGTAAGTTATAGTCTCAAGTTGAATTTTCCTACCTAACTTACTACACTGCTAACATAAGGTCGTAACAGGTTTGCTGCACACCTTATTCCCACTGCGGAGATCTGAGCACGACGATTCCAGCAAGGTTTAGACCCTGAAATCCAAGCTGCGCTCGCTACAGGGAATTTCCTAACCCATGAGCTTGCTTTGAAGGCCGCCCGACGTTATGAGACAGTTGTGAAGAAGAAGAGCATGCCATAGATTGCCGGTGTGAAACGCTCTGTGCACCAGACCACAAGAGGGGCCTCTTCTAGACTATCTTTCAATGGACCATCTCAGAGGCCAGGAGGTTTGTTCGCCAACAACAGGCCAGAATTTTACGTCTCCTGCAAAAGAACAGGATATCGTTGTTAAGGTCAAAAATTACACCCTAATTGACCAGGTCAAAATCGAAGTCAACCCCAAGTAAAGTGGGCCCAAGCCCGAACCCAAGTCCAAGCAAGCGGACCCATGCTCTGGTCGAGCCCAAGCATGAAGAGGTCGGCCCCCCATACCAAAGGAATAATTATTAAAACATAAATAAGCTTAATGTATTTTTTATGAATAAATGTAGTAAAATGGGAAACAAACCTAAATTATGTAAAAGCCCATGGCTTATGTGCAAAAAGAAAAAAAGCACATGGCATGGGAAAGGCACATGTGCTATTCTGAAAAGCCCAAGGGGCCATATGTGTAGAGGCTATATAAGGCATCATGATGAATAATAACAAACAAGATTCTTTCCATATCAACCTAGGGTTTTGTATCTCCTTCTTCAAGGTTCACAGCTTTCTTCTTTTCTTTTTTGAATTAAATCAAGAGTTTAACTCTTGTTTTCTAAAAAAAAGAGAGATAGTTTTTAACCATAAAACCTTTGGAAAGAAGTTCAAATTTCCTGTCAAATCTCTAAAAAGGGAAAATTTTAAATCTCATCACCCTTCCCCCCACCCAAGATCCAAAAAAAGGGGGAGAGAAGAGGGAGAAGGAGATCCATCCTTAAAAAACCCTCACTTTGAGAGGATTCAAGGCTCAAAAAAGAAGAAATGGGTCTCCTTTCATCATCCAAAAGATAGATCTCGGAGCTTCAAGAGATCTATTTTGGGTTTTCTAAAATAAAAATATTTTAAGAGTTTAACTCCAAATAAAATTGTTTTGGGAGTTCAACTCCATATAGAATTTTTGGGAGTTCAGCTCCATATTTTAAAAAGCTTTTAGAGTTTAACTCCATAATAATTTTAAAAAAAAGAGAATTTTTTGGAGTTTAACTCCAAGCCAGTGGGCACCCTCCACTTTCCCCCCGACGTGAGGGGAAGGGAAGCTCCTACAATGGGGAAGCTCCTTGCTCCCTCTCATATGAGGGCGAGACTCCAACTTTGGGAGCCCCTTACCCCATCTCACGTGAGAGAAGGAGGGAGCTTCCTCTTAAAAAAATCAAAATCAAAATCAAAATAAAAAAAATAGTTTATCTTTTGGAGTTTAACACCATATAAAATTCTTTTGGGTAGTTTAATTTCACGTAAAAACTCCATACAAAAACTTTTGGGAAGTTTAACTCCATAAAAAATCCTTTGGAGTTTAACTCTATACAAATACTTTTGGGGGTTTAATTCCATAAGAAAAAATCTTTTGTATTTTAACTCCATACAAAAATCTTTTGGGGAGTTAAACTCTACAAAAAATCTTTTGGAGTTTAACTCCATACAAATGCTTTTGGGAGTTTAACTCCATAAAAAAAATCTTTTGGAGTTCAACTCCATATTTCAAAAATTTTCAGGAGTTCAACTCCATATTTTAAAAATCTTTTGGAGTTTACCTCCATACAAATGGTTTTGGGAGTTTAACGTCATAAAAAAATATCTTTTGGAGTTTAACGCCATACAAATGCTTTGGGAGTTTAACTCCATAAATTTTTTTTTTTAAAAAAAAATTTAAAAAAAAATAAAAAAATTCTTTTGGAGCACAGCTTTCCCCCCTCACGTGAGCTCCTACTAAATGGGAGCTTTCCCCCTCTCACGTGAGCTCCTACTAAGTGGGAGCTTTCCCCCTCGGGCTGTCAGCTCGTTCTAGGTATCGCTGCTTGACCTCACCCCAGGGGCACAACCAGCGACTCTCCATAGCCAATTGCAAACCTGTCAGGAACGTCGAAACCAAGGAGTCAGGGGTACTCATTTTCTATGGGCTCCCACTAAGTGGGAGCTCTCCACTCTCCCACATATGAGGGGGAGGCTGGCTCCCCTCCATTTTTTCTCTTTTCTTTTCTTATTTTTTTTCCTTTTATTTCCTTTTATGTTTTTTTGGAGTTTAACTCGATACAGAAACTTTTGGGAGTTTAACTGCAAATGAAATATTTCAGAGTTTAGCTCCATAAAAAATGTTTTTTTTTGGAATAAAAGGGAGTTTAATTCCAAATAAAATTGTTTTTAGAGTTAAACTCTAAATAAAATATTTTGGAATTTAACTCCATAAAAAAATATTTTTTTTGAATAAAAGAGAGTTTAACTTCATACAGAAACTTTTGGGAGTTTAACTCCAAATAAATTTGTTTTTAGAGTTTAATTGCAAATAAAATCTTTTGGAGTTTAACTCCATAAAAAATATTTTTTTGAATAAAATAATAAAAATAATAATAATAATAATAATAATAATAATAATAAATCATTTGTCACAAATAGAATAAATAAAATGAAATAAACATGCCTTTCTGCATTACTTTCAAACACCGACACTTCACATTGAGTTTGCATGACTATTTTGACCTGTCAATCGGAGGTTTCTTTGTTCTAAGAGTGATGGGTAATTAACGGCAGCTTAGTCCATGGCTGCCGGAGATTCGGATCCCCATAATCAATAAACCCCAGCCTATCCTGGACAGAGGGAATCTGTACACGCCTGACAAGCG